>JAGXOD010000037.1:0-600000 GCA_020368025.1 Brachyhypopomus occidentalis
AGGCTTATTTACATTTTTATTCATTTCTTTCCTTGGGTGGCCTCTTTAGTTTTCATACCAGTGGCACCTGTGTTTTTTTTGTATATAGTTTTATTTTTTTTATCCCCGTAAATAAACAGTGTTTCTCCTAGGTTTTTCTGGTGTCTTGCCATAACATGTCACAACCAAGACCCATTCAATGTTGCTACTCCTCCCCTCTTGCCTAGACTCGAGCCCAAATAAGCGGGAGGAGTGTAACATCGTCTTCCACTCATCCCCTGAACGTATGCGGATGAGATTATAGGCGCTGCGTAAATCCAGTTTGGTGAAGTAGCTCGCTCCCCGCAACTGCTCCAGTGCCGAGGGCACTAGAGGCAGCGGGTAGGAGTACCCCACCAAGAGGGAATTGAGCCCTCGATAATCCACGCAAGGCCTCAAGCCCCCATCCTTCTTCTTAACGACGAAAACGCTCGCTGAGGCTGGCGAGGTGGAGGGAACGATATAGCCCTGAGCTAACGCCTCTTTGACATAGCGCTGCATAGCGGACTCCTCGGCTTGGGACAGCGGATAAACACGCCCTCTTGGTGGTACGCTGCCTGCCTTCAGTTTAATGGCGCAGTCCCAGGGCCGGTGTGGAAGCTGGGCCGCTCTTCCGGGGCTGAAGACCTCTGCCAGATCTTTATACTGAGGAGGTGATGTCAGGTGGCTATTAGCGTTCGGGCTTTCGATAGACGTAGACAGGAGAGCCATAGCTTGCTCGTTCTCTCCCTCGTGAGTGACAGGGGACAACCTTGTGATGTCACCATTAACCCAGTCTATGGAGGGATTGTACTGCTTTAACCAAGGGAGACCTAAGGTGATGGCGTGTTGTAATTTGGGAAGAACGAAAAATGTAAGACGTGTGGTGAAGCCCTGTATATTGACAACCAAGGGGGGAGTGCGGTGACGGATCAGACCGCCGCCCACAGGTCTGCCATCCAGCGCCTGCACCCGTCTGGGTTTCCATAGCCGGATCAGCGGCGCCTTCAAGCGATGCACCAGGTCCGGGTCGATTATGTTCCCCGCCGCTCCCGAGTCCACTAGGGCGGAAACGTCCACATGATTGTTCTGGTAAGTAACCGCCACCGGAAAACTCAGTAGGCCCCCCACCATGGAGCTACTCACCCTGGCTCCTCCTCCGCGTGATCGAACGTGCCTCGCCAACCTGCATGGGTTCTGCCGTCGCTACGCTGGAGGTTTGTGCACTTCCTCCGTGTTCTTGGACCAGCCGGTCGTAGGTGACCGCCAATCTTACTACCTGATTAAAGTTTTGGGAGTCCTGTCGGCACGCCAGCTCTGCTCGGAGCTCCGGTTTCAACCCGGCCAAGAAAACGTCCACCAAGGCCGCGTCATTCCAATTCGTACCTGCAGCGAGCGTCCGGAACTCCAGTGCGTAGTCCACTGCGGGATGGGTTCCCTGTCGCAAGGAGAGCAAACTCTGCCCGCTGGCTCTCCCGTGACGAGGATGGTGAAACACCTCCCTTAATTCTGCGGAAAATGCGGCATAGTCCTTTATCAGGGGAGAGTCATTAGTCACAAGGGCGGCTGCCCAAGTTAATGCCTTACCCGCAAGACGAGATATAACGTATGACACTTTCTCTGCCGCGCTCAAATGCTGCTGGTACGTGAAGTACAGCTCGCATTGTACAAGAAATCCATCGCACGTCTCTGGGTCCCCCTCGTACAGCTTGTGGCAATGGGCAGGCGGAGACTCTCTCTCGTGGGGGTACTCTGCAGATTCGCCTGTAGGTTCAAAGTCTGTAGACAGCCCGTTATTGTGTGCAATAAGGTCTTTACCTCCTCTATCTCCTGTTGCTGCTTGCCCAGCATTCTGCCCTGGAGAGTGAGGGTCTCCCAGGCACTCAGCTCACTGCTCCCGGCTGCCTGAGGCTGCACATTCTGTGACGGTTGTTCAGGGACAGCAGGAGACAGGGGTTGCAGGCAAAAGGATTTATTATCCATGCTTAGCAGCAAACAAAAAGACTCAGGCCAATGGGCAAGGTAAACCAAAAGAGAAACGATAGCTGAAGGCAAAGTCCACAGACGGATGACCACTCGTCGTACTCCACGGCGACGACACACACCAGTGCGTTACACAGGCGAAGGCTTGCGAATGTGCAGCACTGGATGGCATAACCTGTGGGCTTAAGTACTGTGACAGGTAAATAAGGAACAGGTGCTAATACTGCGGAGATTGTGATAGGGGGAGTGGTGTGTGACTAGGGGGCGTGTGTTGCCATGGCTACGCGTCCATACGCGCGCCCTCTGGTGGTCTCTCCTCCTAGCCACCGTGACACTGCCAGCTTTAATCTTTAATCTCCACTGAAGATAAACTGTGTAGCAATTACTTTCCTTTTTATATGTAGTTCTCTTTTTTAAAAATACATTCCTCTTCTCTTTATAAACTGTAAACACAACTTCAAAATGTTCATGTAGGTTTATAAATAACAATAATAAAACACATAATAGTAAGACTTACACAGCATCTTTCACATTCCCAGGGTTGTTTTAAAAATTGTGAGTTGTTTGCATTTCACACAAAGTTCACATATAAAAACAAAGAAACCTAAGTTAATCGATGTGTCCTATCAACATTATAAATAAAGACACATGACATGGCTGGACCCACAGTCCAAAGACATGCATGTTAGGTTGATCGGTCACCCTAAATTGCCTGGTGGTGTGAGTGTGTGTGTGTGTTGGCCATGTGGAGGACTGGCGACCTATCCTTGGTGTACCCCACCTTTGCCTGATGATGCTGGGATTGACTAGTGGGATGAAGCAGTAAAGATAATGGATGGGTGAATGGATGGACATGAATGGATTTCTTTTACTGATTTGACAATTCAAGAAAACCTTTCAGGAGAGATTAAGCAACATCAAAATACACATTCCACCACCAGTATTTTCTAGCTTTTTGAAAAAACAAATTGGCTAATTTTGAATGATATAAACAGCCAAACATCAATGATAAGTGCAGAAAAATACTGATTAATTATTGATTAATTATTGTTGAAAATGTGTCTATAACCAAAGAACAACAAAACTGATTAATGCATATGAGGTTGTTTACAGAATGGATGCACTGATATGCATTACTGAAGACTAAATATATTTACAAATAAAGTAAAACATGGCTTTTACATAAATGGTGAAAATACAAATGGAAAAATAAAATACACCATCTTCACAAGTAAAATTTACCATCTTCCCTCATTTTCACACATAAAGCTTTGGAATGGATATTATCCAAATGACTTTCGCAAAGATCTGTAATAAACTAAAAAATCTATATTTTGTCCATATACAAGCATACACTTTTTTGAATATCCAAAAAGACATGAAATATAGTCTTGGCTTCTATTTTTCAAGTGCACACAGATCTGTTGCATTGATGGTGTCAATTATAATCTGAATAATATTGCACTTTTGACTAATACATTTATTTATGTCACATTCAAAATTGTGTGCAAAGATGGCATAGTTTTGCAGCTAGGTAGTGAGACTGATGGAGTGCTGTGTACTAAAAACCAATGCACAACCCCACAGTATCCCACTGTGCTATAATACACTGTACAAATAATTTACTTAATATTTTCTTTTGTTTCTACTAAAGGCTGCTTTATTTCTATGGTTAATACCATATTCCCAATCTACAGACAAAAAGGAATATGTGAGAACATAGCGGGGATCTAGGGAAATAAATCTTAGGTAAAATCCCTGTTGGTGCATATCATGGGAGCAATCAATGTCCAGATATAGAGTGTGAGACAGGCCCAGCTGGATGAGATTTTTACCCACACTGCTGGCCATTTGCTGGTTATGGGATCATACTCATCACCCGGGCTGTAAGAAAGTAACAATTGTCAGTAGTGGAAGATGTTTAAAAACAGAATGTATTTTACTGATTATTTACAAAAACAGTTTAGATAGCTGAGTTCATTTAAAAAACAAAGGCCTTGACATGCAGCTAAATGTGGATTATGTGCTCTTGTTTTGAAAGGTTCTGCAACAATACTTAACTGTAACTGACCTGTGCCAATTTGTGAGTGTCATCATGATGTACAATGAAGCAAGGGAAAGCATGAAGTGAAAGAAGGAGTAGTTATACTGGACACTGTGTCTTTCATTGTCTTCTGCGAACTTTATCCTAGGGGCTTCTTCCATCTGCATGGGACTTCCTGCAGTACTGTCTCCCATGGAGATAGTATTCGGGGGCGCCAGCATTAGTTTATTTACCTGGCTGGTGCTGGATGAGCGGATACTGTCAGGAAGAGAAACATACATATGTCATATTTATGATCAATGCTTTTAAAATCAATTCTTTATTCTTGTAATCTTAGTAGTCTCACTGAGATGATTTCAAATAGTTCAGTTACTTCATGCAGTATTTCTGTCATTAAGGAATATGCCAGGGTCCACATTTTTCTGTTTGATAGGCAAACATGGCTGTATCCTGTTTTTCTCACTAGTTCTTTATTTAGGTCTCAGATACAAGGACTACTGGGATACTGATGGCTTAATTACATCTGACATGTAGGGTGTTTTACTTTAAACCTTTAAATAGCATGATGACTAGGAACAATAATTAGCTAGTGAGCTACCTATCTAGCTAGTTGGTTAGCTACCTACACAGGTGGTTATAACTTTTTTTCTAGGGAAGCAGACAAGGGAACCAGACATGTTGCACTGGAACTTTTCAGAGAGTGGGACACTGTAAAATGGTTGATTCCAAGGGACGATTACTAATGAGAAATGTTTTCACACATACTACCACATGGTATGGTATAATTACACATGTGATGACATCTACGTCATACCTTGAGTACAGAATGCACAAGACAAATATGGCCAGTCCAACCATGTTCTGTACATCCCACCACTGCAAGTACAGGGATGAAGGCTCAAGATCTTCTGCTTTGCTAATGATCACAGCAGTCTGGTTCTCAATTTCCAAGGGGACAGATGTGGGGATGGCGATCTGCTGGAAGATGTTCAGAAGGCGGGGGTTGCACGTGCGGTCTGAGAAAAATTTGGGACAAGCATTTGAAATTAAAATATATAATTTACAGCCTTATAGGACAAAATAAGCTTTGGTGCAGGTGTTGTTTTTAATACCTGGTTCATTGGTCATAGCTGACCAGGTCAGATACATGGTATAAAAGGTGATGAGAGAGGACTGGAGAAGCCCAGATTTTTTATTATATTCCTATACATCAGAAGCAAAAATGTAATGCAAATTGTGGTGACCCAAACTCTAAACGGAGGATGATAACATATCATTCATATTACATAAAAATGGTAAATGCATTAAAATGATTTGACAATAGCAGACTTATATGTAAGGTACTGTAACTTATTCTGACCAATAAGCTTAGCAAATAATAGTACAGACCTGTACTTTGGGTAACACAGAGACAGCAGAAGCTATGATGCACAGTAACGTGTTAAAGATGATGAAGAACATGTTGAGTGCACACACTTTTGGCTTAGTGTAGAAGAGGAACATAAGGACAATGGCAGTGAAAGACAGGCTGTAGCTTAGTCCTGTTACAGTCAGCAAAGCTAGGATAAAAAGACAGGATAGAAAAAAAGCTCAATAAGTTGTATGACAGTGCCCTTGAACCTCTGCATTTTTGTCTTGACACAGTGTTGTATTAGAGAGACATCAAAATATCTTTGAGCTTATTGATAAATCAGTAATTTATCTTTGAATTTATGTCTGGCTTTCCTATAAAATAAAAAAAAAAAGTTTTTTAAAAATGGCAATTTGCTGAAATCATTACATTTGTGAAATAATCACAGCAATCAAAAACAACTTTCATTTTGAAAAAAAAACAACAGTACTAAAAATTTATGTATCAACAAATAAGGGCCAATACATCTTACATCTTGGTGATGTAATTACCTCTCATGGTTTCTCGTACCACTGCTATGCTGATGACACTCAACTAACGCTTTCCTTCCAACCATCTGATACTCAGATTTGCAGTCGTATCTCTGCATGTCTGACTGACATCTCTTCATGGATGACAGCTCATCATCTAAAGCTCAATCCCAGCAAGACTGAGCTGCTGTTCATCCCTGGAGCTACAGGTCCTCAGCAGGATCTTGCCATCTCATTCGAGAACTCGTTGATTGTTCCGTCTAAAGATGCAAGAAACCTTGGGGTGACTCTGGATGACCAGTTGTCGTTCTCTGCCCATATTACGAACCTGACTCTGTCATGCAGATATTTTCTCTACAACATCCAACGTATCCGACCCTTCCTTTCTCAGGAGGCCTCCCAGGTGCTTGTCCAGTCTCTTGTCATTTCAAGGCTCGACTACTGCAACTCGCTTCTGGCTGGTCTTCCTCTGCAGGCCATCAGGCCCTTGCAACTGATCCAAAATGCAGCAGCAAGGCTTGTCTTCAATCTACCCAAGTTCACTCATGTCACTCCACTGCTGCGCAATGGTCAAAAGTCGATCTGCACCTCGAGCCTTCGGCGCTTCAAGTACGGCTCGGCTTGACCCGCCATCCCTCAAGATTCAAGGAAGACACGCGACAAGATGCTTCTCTGTCCTGGCACCCAGATGGTGGAACGAACTTCCACTGGCTGTCCAAACAGCGAACTCTCTCGCGGTTTTCAAAGGCAGACTAAAGACCCATCTCTTTGTAAAGCACTTATAAGCACTAATCCACTGAAGCATTGGTATAAAGCGTAATTGCACTTTATCTTTAGGAACACTTGCTAAGTATTGCACTTATACTGCATGTAGTCTTGTAGGTATTTCAGTCTTGCTAGGTATTGCACTGTGTCTAATCTTATATTTTGTTGTCTTCTTTCTAGGCATCAGCACTAGCAATGGTTTATGGCAGTGCTTGACCTCAAGTAGTTTGGACTTAAACCTGTTTATACTAGATAGAGATGCATATTCTGGCTGAACACATAGCACTTTTTGTAAGTCGCTCTGGATAAGAGCGTCTGCTAAATGCCGTAAATGTAAATGTAATACATGTGATTGGTGAAATGTTCTGTTTGATAGAACTTGGTTTTATTCATACAGCAAGGTATACTTACCACAGTACCAACGTCTTGAGTTCTCATTCTCCATCTTATAAAACCAAGACTCATTCCATGAGTGGGCAAAGTCCACAAGAAGAACCAGCTGGATTAGTATGAACAAGAACGCTCCACATATCCCAACAATGAACAAAGCTGCCCAGGGCAAAGAAATAACATATCAAGAGAAATTTACATTTTATTGACAACCTATTCTTGCCCAGCATTCTATATATTTTCAGTGCACATAATAGTATATTTTTAGGAGGCCATTCACCTTTAGTTTACTTGTACATACTTTTGATGTACAATGATTTTTATAACATCACATAGGCAATGTTTTTTGTGTAGGTCTTTGAAAAATGCCCATATCTTAAGAATTACATATTTTGGAAGGTTTGTTACTGTTTTCTGGTAGATGCTTTCTCATGAACAGTAAAATCAAACCTAATATTAACTGCATGTAAATTTTCACTAAAAGATGTGTTTCTTACTTCGGGTAAAAGGCCCCTCTGGAATATAAAAAGCACCAACTGTAACTGCAATAATGGCTGCAATTTTGAAAAACCAGAAGCTGAAACAGAGGAGGAATAGTGGCAATGTCAGATTGCAGGCCAGGATAAATACCCTTTCTTGTAAGAAAGCAATAAAATATGCCCCAAAGCTTGCTTTTTCAATGATCCATAGTCATAGAGAATAATTCAGTAGCATGAGAACCATATAACCCATTCTGTTATTTATTAATAATTATGGTCTGCAGAAAAGGTAACAAAGGTAACAGAGCAGAGTAAAATGTGGCTTCAATAATAAATATTAAATATTTGAAAAACCATAATTTATGTTTAATATATTGTAAAAATCCAATAATTTTTGCACTACTTTGAAAGGTTATTTACCCATTGTGGATAGCAGCTCGACGGTCTCTGCTGTTCTTCACATTGATCATGAGGATAGATAAGGTTAAGTAGCACATACCCATGCCAAAGCAGACCCGGTATACGGCTTTGTAACCCACAAAAATATCACACATACTACTGGCTTGGATGGCTGGGAGAGTGGGCCAAGATCCAGCTTCACAAAATCCTGGGATCTGGGATATGTGTGAGTTAAAAATTAATTTACAGTATAATCTTCAACTGATTTGTCAAGGTTTGATAGAGCTTTATAAAATTACTGACAATTTTGCAGTTACATTTCCAAATGTTACTATTCAACTATGTTACTATGTATATTGTTTTGCTGGTTTGTTTACAGTGTTTGTTTGTTTACAGTGTAACAATGAAATATTTTATACCAAGCCAACAAATGAATGAAAAGGGTAATCGGATTTACCCTTCTGAGCTGATGTTCAGTGGCAGGTGACAACATCACACAGGCAATGATTGTGTCCACAAACGTGATGAAAGCATATGTGATGCGTGTCACAGTGGAATTCTGGATGTGTGGGCAGCATCGGCACACCAGGCATGTTCCGCTGCCACATAGGCACCGTGCCTTCATGAAACAGAGAATTAAAGACAATGTGTAAAAAATATGGTACATGCACTTTCACCTTTCATAAACAACTTAAGGGATGTCAGAGCAAGTTTAAAGTGATTGATTCCATTACTAGATCTAATTCATTAAAGCCATACTGTTGTAAAATCATTAAAATGTCTAAAGAATACAGCACTTCCTAAGTATGTGTAAATTATCCTGCATTTTAAGACTGGCCAATTTAAGCATGGAATGTTGCACATAAAAAACATTTGCTCATCAAATATTTATGTTGCAAAATGAAATGGTCGAGAATTCATAAGGCACAGATCAGAACCTGAACTCAGAATCACTAGTTCCAGTTTTATTAAAATGAAAGTAAAACTCATTGTCATGTTGACACTAAAAAAGAAAAGAAAGCATGGGCTTATATTGCAGCATGTGTGGGATATAGGATTGCGTTTGACGAATGTTTTTATGTTGATGTCTTGGAGTTTAAAAAAATGACCTTACATTTTTTTAGGTCCAGGAGGATGACAGCAGTATGTCCTTCTGAATCTATGAATGTCATTTAGTTTCCTTTATTCTATTTTTCCCCTACCTGCACGATTAAAGCTTCACCATCCACCAGCAGATACGGTGCATATATGAGACTTGAGATATATCAGACTTTATTGGAAAGTAAGAAAATATTGATATAAATCTAAAGAGCAAGTTGCTAAAGATAATTTATAGCCTACTATATACAACACAGATTAGCTGCTGGCCTGCTTCTGCCACTTACTAACATGTAGCCTGCCACAGGAAACGTCACTAATCCAGTTAAGAATTAGAATAACGGATAATTCAAGGTGATTGGCATGTTTAAATATAGTATCAAAATATTTTGCTAAATTGTCCATTATGGTCTTTTAATTTTACTGTTAATTCATGACGTTAGCAGTAGAATAAAATAACCAGCAACTAAACCCATATTAACATACTCTTTCACGCGCATACACAAAACAGACCCGTGGAACACTTAAGCTAGTTGGATTTAGTAGTTGCCGTTACTTTAGGCTATCGCTATATTGAATAATATAGCTACATTAAGATATAAAATAGAAATACAAATTAATGCATTATAATACAACACATTATTTATATGTGCAATAAAAGACAGCGCCGTATAATAAAATGCTCCTTTGGAAAGCGGTGCATTGAACTTCTGAAACCGTTATCACCTACCCATTGAGCCACGGCAAAGGTTCCAAAGGGAACTCCCATATTCCAGCTACAAATCAGAGAAACTCACAGTTACCTTGTCCATGATTTAATGAATCTTTTAAAGTTTCAAATACAAAAATATGTCCAAGCTATCCATAATTGTATATAAACGAGAACAATGTCTTATTTGTAAAGCATATTGCCTTGTCTTCTTTCGTTATGGACCTTGCTGTCACGAGACCACTTATCCTCACTGTTGGGAGGCGGTAAAGTCTACGGGAGATAAACGGAAGTGGTGATTGCTATGTTGGTTAATCAAAGAAACACTGAATCAACATTGATATTACGGAATGTATAGTTGATGACCTAAATCAACTAGAAATCAAATTTATTAAAGGTTGAATACTTAAACCTTTGAAGTAAGATGTGTGATCAACGATGAATTGTTCGTCAGCGACGACGGTGAAGTTGGTTACTTATTCGCAGCTTCCGATTCGTTTGGCTACTTATTCTCAGCTCCTTATTCGACGGCTGAAGTTGGTTCCTTATTCATAAAGGGTGTGTTCACGATGCGTGTTTGCTGCGCGCTTTGTTTAAAAGAGATAGATTATCCTACATAGGATCCTACATTTAAGAGGATTTTATTGTTTCCCATACTGATTTTGTGAGTATAGAAAAAATTGTAAAATGTGATGAAAGCATTCCTTTTGTAAACTGGTTTCTATTTCAAGTTGTTCCAATGGTATGCAATTTGTACATGATAATTGATTTCGTCAGCATTTCTAACGTAAGTAAAACATATTCGTAGAAACATATTTTTAGATTTGAAAACTAAAAACACAGAAATGCTGTTCAAGAACACAAATGAATCGGAAGAAGAAATACCAGTGAACAATCTCGTTTTCAGGAGTGTCCAAGCCAAGACAACGGCAACAACCCCCTTTGCTTGTTGTAAGGAAATTCATATTTTATCATATTATACCGTTATAAACCAAAATAATAAACATTTAATAACAAAATCACATTGACTTTAATGCAAAGTAAACAAATCGACCAAAATCAGAACAAATTGCTGTGAAATTGCCCATTTACTTCTCTGCACCACTGCTGAATGTGCCATGTTACCAGTTACATTCGAAGTTTAAAATGATGTTGGGCCAGGTTGAAATCAGGTTTTTCTTAAATAGAGGAACCTGTTATGTATGATGCATTTGACTTTTGCCTGGCCCGAGACTTTAGAGGCATACAACAAGCCTCTGAAATCGACCTCCTGAACCATTTCATCTGTGCTCATCTACTCAATAAGCCATATTGCCAGTTAAATTTGAGGCATGAAATGATGTTGGGCCAAGCCAACATCAGGTTTCTCCTACATATAGAAACCTGTTATGTATGATGTTTATGTTATTTGTCTGGCCTGACGCTTTAGAGGTATACAGCAAGCCTCTGAAATCGACCTCCTGAACCATTTCATCTGTATGCATCTACTCAAAAAGCCATATTGCCAGTTAGTTTAGAGGCATGAAATGATGTTGGGCCAGGCTAAAATCAGGTTGGTCTTACAGATAGTAACGTGTTATGTATGATGCATGTGTTATTTGCCTGGCCAGAGACCGTAGAGGCATACAGCAAGCCTCTGAAATTGCCCCTCTGAGTCATTTGACCTGTGCGCACCAATGCATGTATCATGTTTCCAGTTAGATTTTAGGGCTAAAATGATGTTGGGCCAGGCTAAAATCAGGTTTCACTTACAGTTAGTAACGTGTTATTTATGATGCATGTGTTATTTTTCTGGCCGGACGCTTTAGAGGCATGCAGCATGCCTCTGAAATTGCCCCTCTGAACCATTTCACCTGTGCGCTTTACTCAATATATCGTGTTTCCAATTAGATTTAAGGTATAAAATGATGTTGGGGCAGGCTAAAATCAGGTTCCTCTCATAGGGAGTGACCTGTTCTTTATAATGCATTTGTTATTTCTCTGGACCATCAATAAGGCCTTCAATAAGCCTCTGAAATTGCCCCTTTAAATCCATTCACCTATATGCCCACTGCTCATACTGTTGTGATGACATACATACGCACGTTCTTCAGCGGTACTAAAAATAGAGGGCGAGTTTACTTACATGAGCATATGCAAACTATTAACTCAATAGGAAACCGGCAACTGGCACAAGCAGAAATATGTACACCGGTTTATGCTACATGCATAAAGTAGATGTGTAATGTCATTGAATCAGTATATTTACCAATTATAGCATGATCAAATATCAAATCATTTGTGGGCGCTGTGTTGTTCGCCTTTTTTTATTTTGGCACAAAGAATTCGTGCGAGTGGCATCAGTTCAGCCTGAAGAACTGATGCCTTCTATTCTGGAAAAGTTCAGAGGTATACTGAAGCATTAAATGATAGAGTTGTGGGGCTGATGGAAGTGGTGAAGACTATTAATACGATTGAGAATCGTTTTTTTCCGATAAATTGAAATTGTGGTGCCTCCTGTTTTGCTGGCTGCCTCGTTTTACATGACCACAGATGGTTTATGAGGTTGCAATCACCAGAGAGGCTGCTGTCATGTGAAAAACCAGGTTCTCCACCAGCAATGAAAATCAGCATCTAGGGTGACCAAGAAAACTAATGATCTTTATGGAACACAATTACAATATACAACAAAGAAGCCGTCTTGAAAACAGCTGAAAACCTCAAGTCTGCGGTCTCCTTTTACCACTATTCTAGTCTCCTACCTTTAACTTCACATATAATATTTTCTTTGCTTGCACATACGCATATGCATTTTCATCTTTACTTCAACATGATGCCAACCAACTCATGTGTTTAAACCAAAGTGTGACGTCGGTATCAAGGGCACAGAGGGCAAGGGGTTTTGTTTAACATCTTTATTATCCATGAAGACAAACACATGCAAAGTAAAGGGCTATCATGGCACCCAGCGAGGCAGACGGTCACAGAGGGGCCATTAGGCGTAAATGATGTGCCGAGCTGATCTCGAGAAACACAGTCATTACAGCTCGCAGGGGACATCTCATAGATGCGTAGCAATGTGTAGCAGGGATATATCTGGACCTACTCACATCGCTGGCCACACTTTGGATTTGGTCTTCACATATGACGTCTTCTTGGAACATCTACACATTAAGGAAGTGGTCTTCGGTGACCATAAATCAATCTCTTTTAATGCTTTGTACAATTCAGAATTCATTTCTCAAGTTTGCATTAAGCACAGACGATTCATTGATGACTCTGTTCTATCAGGATTTTCTTCTCTTTTTAATTTTACACCACATTCCAATATAAATGTTGAGCATCTGGTAAATTCTTTCAACGAACATTGCCAGTCTATTCTCGATCAGATCGCTCTTGTAAAAATGAAGAACTCCTCCACTAATTCTTCCACACCCTGGTTGAACTATCAGACCCGAGACCTCATGTCGTAAAGCAGAGCGTCTGTGGAAATCTATGGGATTGCTAATTCTGTCAGGGTTGGCCGCGCCGCCTCCTGTCATTTTCCGACGGGGCTGTTTTAGTGTCCATGTGCGTTTTAGGTCACGCCTGGCCACGCCTCCTCCTGTCATTCCTCGACGGTTTTGTTTTGGTGGCCACGTGTGTCCTAAGTCCCTCCTTGTGCTTTTGTGATCCCCGCCCCTCGTTTTCGTGCTCAGGTGTTCCCAGTTTGTGTGTGTATTTAATGCCTGTCGTTTGTCTTCTCGAGCGTGGATCATTGCCTTATTGTATGGGTGTTGAATTATTGTATTGTGGTGCCAGCTCGCTTCGTATGTTACTCAGCTTGTATTCTACCTTTGTTAGTGCTATCGTTCGTGTTTGCTACCCTGCCTTTCGTTTATATAGTGCTTGTGTTACTTCCTAGTTTCTTGATCGTTTTTTCCCTTTGTCTTTATTATTTTTGTTTCGTTATGTCTCGGCGTTATAGTCGCCATTCGGACTCACTAACGGATATGACCCAAGCCTGTTTCTTCGACATTGATTATGGAATGCCCTTCAATAAATCTCGCTCTCCTCAAAGTCTGTGTTCGCCACCTCCCTTCACGCCTTACACGGCGTCTCACCCCTTACAAATTCACCGTGAACATTTTAAAGAGCTCCTTCAATTGTACAATGAGATGGTGAAAAAAGCAAGATTGACTTATTTTGGAAATCTGATTAAATATGGTAGGAATTATCCCAAGGTTTTATTTGATACTATAAATAGGATTACTACTCTTCCACTTCAGCAGGCCTTGTTAGATTCTGATAATGACTGCAATAGATTTTTAATTTTTTTTTTTTTTTTTAAACAAGATAAATAACCTGAGACCCAAAATCTCACTAAATGTGCCTTCTCAGGCACATGGTCCTCCATGTTCTGAATCTTTTAATTCCTTTTCCTCTATTACTCTAAACGATTTAGTTAATGTAATTGGCAAGATGAAACACTCATCTTATCCTTAGTAATTCTTACCTCATTCTGTCCTGATTGGTACCCTCACTACTATAGGACCCTCATTATTAGCAATAATAAATAGCTCACTGACTCAGGGTCATGTTCCACTGTGTTTGAAACATGCTGTGGTAACTCCCCTCTTGAAGAAGCCTAAGCTTGATAGCAGCTGCATCATGTAACTATCGACTGATTTCTAAACTGCCATTTATTAGTAAACTGATGGAAAAAATAGTAGAAAATCAATTTAGAACTGTATTATCCAATTTACACATTTTGGATCCATTTCAGTCAGGCTTTAGTAAACAGTACTCCACTGAATCTGCGCTCTTGAAAGTTTATAACGATGTTTTAATGGCTTCTGATGCAGGGAATAGCTCTGTCATCATTTTACTTGACCTTAGAGCAGCCTTTGATACCATCGATAGCATCTTGCTGGATAGGCTTAATGTTGTGGCCGGTATCTCTGGCACAGCACTTGACTGGTTTGCCCTTTATTTAAAAGATAGAATTTTCTCTATTTGATCTAGTAGGTTCTGTTCCACCATTGCTTCCTTAGGATGTGGGGTCCCACATGGATCAGTTCTGGGACCTCTTTTATTTGCTTTTTATATGTTTCCATTAGCTGCCATCATCCAGTCTTTTAAAATTGTTTCCTATCATTTATACACGGATGACATTCAGTTGTACATGTCTTTCAAGCCCCAGCAACTGGACAGGCTGTCCACCCTACTCCAGTGTGAAACATTTCCAAAATAAGTCATATGGTTTCCAAGGTTGATCTGGAAAAAATTATACATGCCCTTGTATCATCTCGCTTGGACTACTGCAATGCTCTTTTGTATGGCTTGGATAAATCATCTCTCGGCTCCAAGCAATACAAAATGCAGCAGCCAGATTACTAACACGCACTAGCAAAAGAGCTCACATAACCCTGATCTTATATTCATTGCACTGGCTCCCAGTAAATTTCAGAATTCATTGTAATCTTGTTTTTTACATATAGAGCATTAAATGGCCAGGCTCCTGTTTACATCACACAGCTCCTTATTAAATATACACCATTTCTCACTGGACCAAAGTCTATTGGCTGTTCCCCGGACTCGACTTAAGACCAAGGGGGACAGAGCTTTTCAATCTATAGCACCCAGGCTCTGCAACAGCCTCCCATTACACCTCCGGTTAGCAGACTCTGTTAATTCCTTCAAAAAAGAGTTAAAAACTTTTCTCTTTAAACAGGCCTTCTGCTAATATATATGTGTATGTATGTATATATGTATATGTATGTATATATGTAGATATTTATTGTGTGGTGTTTTATCAAATGTTATTACTTTGTCTTATTTTATCTTATTTTATTTGTCTACTTTATTTTTTATCATCTTATTTTATCGTTATATTACCTTCTACCTTCTTTTGTGGTATATGTACAGCGCTTTGTGACTATTGTCTGGGAGCTTTATAAAGAAAGCTTACGCTTACGGGGTCCTGTAGACTTAAATCTTCTTGTACAAAAGGCCCTACAGGGGCGCAAGAGTCTAGCTAGCCGGACGTTGCGTCATCAATCTGCAGCACCACTCTGTCGGTGGGTGTACTCACTCCGGCGTCGCTCTTCGTGGGAGTAGTTCGTGTAACATTCAACGAGGGGTATTTGGCTGTGTATAGCGCATAGCCCGTGCGTATATGACACAATGCAAGTTCATTGTTATTCTGGATGGCGGAGGATGTAATGTAGACGTGTAACAATCACATTTGCGTGATCACGCAGCTTTGTGTGCTCGCCGCATGTGTTTAGCTAACCCATAAGCTAGCCGATAGTGTGATACATCTGTTAGTTATAGACCTGTTCCTTTATAATGTGTATTATGTCCGGCCCTTATGGCTGTGGGCTCATGCACTTGATAACTATCGGTGTAGCGGATAATTTCGCTGTTAATTTCTTGCAGTTTTGATGAGTCACCGAGACAATTACGGATATTCGCCAGCAGATGGTGCTAAGGCAGTAGCTCATGTAGTAGTTATGTGTTTTCTGATCTTGAGACTGTTATCTGTGACTGGAAATGATATACATCATTATATCTGTATTTGTGTTTCAGACCATTCTCAAGTTATACATGCTACATATACAGCCACCCTGGAATACACATCTCCCATACATATCCCTGCCTGTAAACCTCAAGAATAAAGCACATGTTGAACACATCCTGGCCTCAAGTAGAGTTCTGGCTGACACACCGGGGTTGAACTCACTCCTAAACTTAGTCTTCACTACACTTCTTTCGGCTGCTCCCTTTAGGGGTCGTCACAGTATATCATCTGCCTCCATCTTGCCCTATACTCTGCCTCCTCCACTGTTACACCAACCATCTCCATGTCCACCTTCACTGCATCCATAAACCTTCTGTGAGGTCTTCCTCTTCTCCTTCTGCCTGGCAGCTCCATCTCCAACATTCTTTGTCCAATATTTTCACTATTCCTCCTCAACACATGTCCAAACCATCTCAGCCTGGCCTCTCTAGTTTTATTTCCCAACTGTTCCAACTTCATTGTCTGTCTGATCTGCTCATTTCTAATTTTGTCCTTCCTTGTCACTCCCAATGAAAATCTCAGCATCTTCATCTCTGCCACCTCCAGCTCAGCCTCCTGTCTTTTAGACAGAGCCACAGTCTCCAAACCGTACATCATAGCAGTCTTGTAAACCTTCCCTTTCACTCTTTGCTGCTATCCTTCTGTCACACATCAGCCCTGACACCCATCTCCACCCACTCCATCCTGCCTGTGCAGGCATAAATAACAAACTCAAAAGTGCAGACAGGTGTGCGTGATCTCAATAAGTGGGTGATTGCAAAGGAATCTTCACACCTAGATCAAGCTGTCCTTCCTCACTGCTACTGTCTGAACCTTGCTGTGACATACAAGGCAATTCAGCAGATACACCATCACCACCAGTATGCACCACTACGAAATTCAACGAATAAATTTGGAACTCAACTCAGCATAATTGCTATTTTGTTGCACTAAATACTCATATTCGAATATATCAAAATTTGTGTGACATTTAGTCACATATATTTCCTCAATGTATAACTAAGGTTTTGACATCTGAATCTTCCTCACTAGCATTTCCCAATATTACTTTTGCATTAGCAGTAGTCTTCATTCACACAGAGTGTGTACATGATCAATTTACAGGAAACAGGCAGTGGTTCTCAGAAAAGTGATGGTAATCTTGCACTTGGGTTCATAGCGATTGTGGTAGGAAAATGTGTCATGGATGGCCTCGTGCAGCGATGAGAAGGGCAGGATTTATTAAAGGGAAATCCAAAATCAAAGTCATATAAAACAGGCTTTGGTTAGATCAGTTAGACATGATAATACAAAGACCAAACCAGATCGGACCGGACCATAGCAAACTCACAGATAACGGTGTAGCACAAACAAAGATCAGAGAAAATTAATATGTATGAACAAACACACACCCTTTTCACTTTCACATTAAAGCCAAGAGCAGTTTAGAAAAATCAGAGAGAAAAGGTTGGTAAAATGTACAGTTAGTCTGGTAAGAATGTGTAGAGTTTCTGTGAGAATGAAACTAAGAATTAAAGTACCTTGAGAGCTATGGCATCTAACAGCACACAAATATCCTAACACACTCTAAGGGTCATATTTTAGATCTAATCTGTTGTTCTGGAGTTTCGCCTTCTCATATAACTGCAGCTGAGTTACCTATAACTGACCGCTATTCCCTTTCATTCAATGTAACACTCCCCTCTTCAGCTACTAATCATCCTTGTCTCATCACCTTTCGTAATAATACCAACATTTACCTGGACTCTTTTTCTCATATTGATTTTACTCTGGGTAAAAACACTCACAATCCTTCCACCCCTGAAGAACTGGTTCTACAATATAATACTGGACTCAAATATATTCTCAACTCAGTTGCTCCGTTAAAAACAGATCTGTCTCATTTTCACAAACAGCCCCCTGATTTACACCTGATCTCAGGACAATGAAAGCTAATAATAATAAATTTTATTTATAAAGTGCCTTTCATGAGAACCAAGGTCACTGTACAATAAAACACAACAAAAATATAGAATTTGAGATGGTTTGGTGTAGATATAGATTTGAACATCGTCTGCATAACAGTGAAACTGGAGCCCATGCCTTCTAATTATATTTCCAAGAGGGAGCATGTATAATATAAAGAGCAATGGACCACGTACTGAACCCTGAGGGACACCATGGGACAGCACACACAGATCTGACTGATATCTCCCAACCGAAACAAATTGCTGCCTATCAGCAAGGTAAGATTGGAACCAATTGAGCGCAATACCGTTCACGCCAACCAATGTAGCAAGCCTGGTAAGTAGCAAGTTATGGCAAACATTATCAAAAGCAGCAGTAAGATCCAATAAAATAGTAATAGTAATAATAGTAATAGTTGTAATAGTAGATCATTCACCACCTTTACTAAAATTTACATTCTGAGCAATATCAAAACACTTGAGCAGAGCAGATCAATATTACGCTCCACAATAACTTCAGCAATGAGTGATGCTTTGTTATTAAGAGAGCGTACATTCAACAAGAGCAGATTGAACGTTAAAGTCCAGGTTCACTGGAGGCAGATTTATTGTATGAACATATTGTAATGTCCAACCACTAGTTTGTGTAGATGAGTCTGGCGTTTCCAGGGTAATGCTTGGACGACAGGATGACCAAAGTGTGGGAATATTGTTCATGTGCTGTTTGTGAATGAATGTGTGTCCTGAGCCTCGGTGGCAGTATTTAGGTCTCCGTAAGATGCCAAGGTAGCGAAGATGAAGTGAATCAGAGAGTTTACAGTGAGTTTTGTAGAGCATATAATTAACTAAAAGAGTACCTTACAGTCCTATTGTACATCTTTTATTTGTACTTTTATTGTTGCATTATTGTACAGTGTCCTTGGGTGCTAGAAAGGCGCCTTGAAATAAATGCATTATTCTAGCAGTGTGGGTCATGGCCCTACAGTGAGCAACACAGATAGCAGGGGAGATGATCCCTTCCTTGTCTCGGAGTATTTCTTCCTTTCTAAGATAAAAGACAATTGTAACGTAGGGGGGTTGAAGGCAGGACGCAAGTGCGAACTAATACTAATACTACACAAAGGAGACAGACATAGAATAAAGACAAACCAAATAGACTAAAGAACATTGTCAGGGATGGCTCCAGCGCGACTCCCTCTGTTGCCACTAGAGGGAGTTCTCACCCCCACATTCCTCGTAATCAGCGTTGAGGATCCGCAGCTGTCTTTCCCCTTACTAAAGGGTGACAGTTGCGGTGATTCAACGCTGAGTTGTTTGTTGCCTTGCTCTTGCAGCCAGCCTCTCTAATGTGTTATCTCTTGGTGTTGTGTCACCTACGCTATTCTTTTCGAGTGTTTAACTCATGCGCCATCCCTGGCCATTCTCAAGTTTTCCTTTCTCTGTTTGCTTTCTATCATTTTGTTATTTTTATAGAGATTGTTTTCTGTTGGTTATTTACCTGATCCGCCACGTTGACCTTGTCCGTGTGCTTTTTGAGTTCTCTTATTACTTACCTACACGTAGAGTTTTGCTCCATGCCTTTTTGTTTGTTATTACCTTTTCGTATTTCACATTTTCTTTTCTCAGCTTTTCCCGTGCTATTTTTACGGAGGTCTCAGTTCCCTAGTTTGTTTATTGCACTTGGGTCCAATCATTAAAATCCCACGGGTTCTCAGGGTTCGGAGGACTCGCGTCACTCCGCGAGTCAGCCGGACACGGAGCAACCCCCTTACAGAACAACTCAGCCAAAAAATGGACCCAGCAATAATGCAGGTCGTAGGGGAGCTTAAAGACGCTCTGCTACGTCAAGGACAGGCTTTTGAAAGGCATGAGCAGACTCTCCAGCAGATTTTGGGGCAGCTTCTGCATACTCAAGCAGCCAGCCCGGTTGGGGTGCCCTCTAGCCCTTCATCGCCTCCTACTGCCCCTGATTCACCCACTTTCACTCATCCTGAACCTTACATACCGCCTCCGACTCGGTTTGATGGTAGTGCTGACGAGTGTAGGGGTTTCTTGCTACAATGTACGCTCATTTTTGAACACCTGCCCTCACGATTCCCCTCTGAAAGAGCTAAGGTGGCTTATGCAATGGCTTTACTCTCGGGGAAGGCGTTACGGTGGGCTACTCCGTTGTGGGAAAACCAGTCAGAGAGTTGCACGACTTTTGAAAAATTTTCTAGAGCTATGCGTCAGGCGTTTTACCATCCTGCCGCAGGTGGATTACTAGGGTCCAAACTCAAGCAAATTCGTCAGGGTCCTCAGTCTGTAGCTGAATACTCACTGGAATTTCGCACCCTGGCAGCTGAGTGCGACTGGGGTGAGGAGGCTTTGGTAGTCATTTACTTAGATGGGCTAAGTGATGAACTCAAGGACGAGTTATCCTTTACCGAACCTCCTTCGGATTTGGATGATCTGATAGACCTTACTGTCAGAATTGATAATAGGTTACGTGAACGTAGAAGACCGCGGGTTTCGTCTTCTATTAATTTCGGCCCTGCTATTGCGCCCGAACCCTGTAATTTTGTTAAAGACGCCGACGAACCTATGCAGCTGGGACATACGCGCCTATCCAAGCAAGAGCGTCGCACTCGCATTCGGGAGGGTAGGTGTCTTTATTGTGGTGGTAGCGAGCATATGATCGCCACATGTCCTGTGTTGCAGGAGAAAGATGCGGATCTGTCGGTAAATAGAGTTGCTCCGGCGGTCCGGAATGCCCTATCTCCTGCTGCGGGGATTACCTCCCCCGTAGTAATCTCCTGGAGGGATTCCGTTGAGCATGAAGTAGTTGCCTTGGTTGATTCAGGTGCCGCAGGGAATTTCATTGATTCCTCTCTGGTCACCTCGTTAAAAATCCCTACAGTTCCGCTTGACAAACCCCTCTCGGTTGCAGCGGTTGATGGCAGACTACTTACCTCAGGACGTGTCTCGCACCGAACTATTCTACTAGTGATGCAGATCGGTGATCATCGGGAAACGCTTTCCCTGTTAGTAATTAATTCACCGCAATTTCAGCTGATATTAGGTTTCCCGTGGCTCCAGCGTCATAGCCCCGAGATCGACTGGTCTGATTTGTCTATCTGACGCTGGGGTAAGGGGTGCGAAGGATCCTGCCTCGTGCCTCGTTCTTCCCCCGGAGTCAGGTGTACTTCGCCGGCTAGGTTGCCTAGGCGAAGGGAGTTTAATGTTCAGTCAGTGACTCCGGGTACTGTCCTTCCGACAGTGAGGGTGATTGCGCCGTTATTCGTTGGTCAGGAGAAGCCGGAGACGGTGCCCGAGGTCTATGTCCTTGCCAACAAAACCCTTGCGCAGGATTCAGCCAGCCGCCGCCGAGGCACCGACAGACGACGTTCCCCGGCGCAGTCGTTTCGCCCTGGCGAGAGCGTGTGGCTGTCATCTAAGGGTTTGCCGGTCCTTGGGAGTGTTCATGGGGCTGTTCCCCAATTCCTGGGTCCGTTTGTAATTGACCGGCGGCTTAATGAGTTTTCCTACCGCCTGATTTTGCCGTCCTCCATGCGGTTCCGCCCAGTTTTTCATGTATCCCGTTTACGGCCGTTTGTTTGCGATGCTCCTGGAGGTTGTGGGCCTGCGGAGCATTCCTGGGTCTCCGCTGTGCGTGGTCTGGATCCATCTCCTGTCCATGGTGTTTTTTGCGACGGGGCTGTTGCCCTGGGACCGCGAGGTCTCGGTCCTAGAAGGGGGGTCTCTGTCAGGGATGGATCCAGCGCGACTCCCTCTGTTGCCACTAGAGGGAGTTCTCACCCCCACATTCCTCGTAATCAGCGTTGAGGATCCGCAGCTGTCTTTCCCCTTACTAAAGGGTGACAGTTGTGGTGATTCAACGCTGAGTTGTTTGTTGCCTTGCTCTTGCAGCCAGCCTCTCTAATGTGTTATCTCTTGGTGTTGTGTCACCTACGCTATTCTTTTCGAGTGTTTAACTCATGCGCCATCCCTGGCCATTCTCAAGTTTTCCTTTCTCTGTTTGCTTCCTATCATTTTGTTATTTTTATAGAGATTGTTTTCTGTTGGTTATTTACCTGATCCGCCACGTTGACCTTGTCCGTGTGCTTTTTGAGTTCTCTTATTACTTACCTACACGTAGAGTTTTGCTCCGTGCCTTTTTGATTGTTATTTCCTTTTCGTATTTTACATTTTCTTTTCTCAGCTTTTCCCGTGCTATTTTTACGGAGGTCTCAGTTCCCTAGTTTGTTTATTGCACTTGGGTCCAATCATTAAAATCCCATGGGTTCTCAGGGTTCGGAGGACTCACGTCACTCCGCGAGTCAGCCGGACACGGAGCAACCCCCTTACAAACATAACCAAATACTAGATACACGTAGACAGATCAAACACGTCCCATGCACATAGGATAACACCAACTGAAATCACTAAGACAACGAACTGAGGAAACAAAGCAAAAGGGACAAGAGATACAGATCAGGTACATACTTACAATAACCAACAACCCAAGAGACTACACACAGGACTTAAATACTAAACAGACTAAACAAGGAACCTGAAAGCCACACCTGAAAGCAATGATTAGGGGCAGAGAACAAGGAAGGGGAGTGAAGCACAAGACAAGGGATTTCATAATAAAAGACCCAAAACACAAGGAGAACCAAACATTCAGTTGCATTCAGTTCAGCATCAATAAACATATTAACTGCAACGCTTATTTAGCCTTTATTTATCCAGGTCGGCCCCATTGAGACACAACGATCTTTTTCAAGGGAAGCCTGGCCAAGGCAGCATCCTAAAACAACAGTTTCACATTTAAAACAGACAATTAGCACTCTGTAATATTTTCTATTACTATTTGGCTGCTAACGTGCAGAAGATTTGCTTTTGGCAACACTCTCCGGACACAGACTGGTGTAAAGCCGAGTTCCTGTCCTGTAATCCTTGCCTGCTTTCGTATTTTCATCTCTCCCCCGAGAACAATACTCGGACAATCCTGTGGTCTTGTCGACCCTGAGAATTTGGGCACAGTTCAGAGGATTAACTCAATCCCAAGCAGCTTCATCATTGATTCCCATCTGTTATAATCATCTGTTCACTCCCTACCATGACTGACTCCACCTTTCTACATTGGGCCAATCTTGGAATTGTTAGTTTTCATCATATATATGAGAAAGAGACTTTTTGTAGCTTTGAAGACCAAAGCTTGAAATTTAAGATTCCCCCCACAAATTTTTTCCGCTACCTACAAGTTTGAGTCACTGTGCTCAAACTCTCTTTGCTTCTTCTTTCCCTTACAAACCTAAGAATAAGCCCTGGGAGGGGGCTTGCAAATTAAAACCTAACACAAAAGGCCTAATATCAAAAATATATAATGGGATTATGACTGCTCACTCAGAGGCTGATTTTAAGATCAAGGCCAAATGGGAAGTCGATTTAGTGAAAGAGTTGGATGATGAGTGATGGTCAAGGGCCTTGTCAAGGGTCAACTCCTCTTCGCCTTGTGTCAGACTTGGCCTTATGCAGTTAGTATATAGGGTTTACTATACCAAGGCTAGACTGGCAAAAATCTTCCCAAATTCTGATGCCACATGCCCACGGGTCACTCTGATCCGACTGACTTGACACATATGTACTGGTCATGCAATGACCTAGATAAATTCTGGGCAGACAATTTCATATTCATTGTGGTTAAAGGATATGTTCTTTTTCCTTAGTCTAATAAAGATTAAATTTCGTCTTAGGGTTTATTTTGAAAATCTTACTCAGCTAGCAGTTGAGGGAGCAGGGGAGGAGGTTTCATTTTTTTTTTTTTTTTAATTTGAAAATGTTTTAAGTCATCAATAAAAAAGTTGGAAAAAAACAGACAATAGGGTTGAATAACGAGACTTTCATACAAAGCAAGAGCAGGAACGATAAGGCTGATTCTAGTTCCTTACATGATTGCTGAATGTTCCAGGCCAAATAAGTTCCTCCAGATTCAGAGCGCTGTGCAATTAATTCCAAACAATGGGTGTAGAATGCTTAAAGGAACGCTTGCCAAATTCAGTGTAAACTTTGGGAACATTAAGTAAATAACAAGCATTGGAACATAAGGAGAACATACTCTTGGGTTCTTGAGATATAACCACATAAATATTGAGGGAGTTGGCTTAGAATGGCTTTATATATGAAAATTTGCCAATGTGAAAGGTGATGTGCAGCCAATGAGGGCCACTCAACTCTACCATAAAGTGCAGTGGTGAGTGGTGTTGAAAGGTGTTTCTAATTTTTGGTAGATTATCAATGAAAAACCATTATTAAATATTCATATTGCTACAGTGGTGTTCTAAAACTCTTATAAGAACTGTGCTCTAACAGTGTTACCAGAGCCTTGTTCTAACAATGTTATAGAATGGTTCAAAAACGCTAAAAGATTAAAAGTCATTGATTTTCAAAAAGCAGTACACAACTTTTTTAATTCTATCAATCAATATGTCTTTTCTTTGATTTATATTATGGTATCAGCACATGTGCTGAGTTTAAGTATTTTTGTACGGTGTCTTTCAAGGGTATTTAAATAGTCTTACAGGTTAAAGGTGCCACATTCTAAACACGTATTACAGATCATGTGTTGCATAATATCATACATGTCAGGATCGTATTTGACTGGAATAGTACTGAATTTACACCAGCAAGATTTATAGACTAATTTATTAGTAAGCATTGGCATTTCTATGAGCCAAGCATTAAAAGTTTCATCCAATCCTATCCCAGGACAGCCAAGAGATACAGCCATGTGATTCAAGCTCCTGCTCCGATTGTACAGGGATTGGATAGCCCATTGCAGCGGGCCGAGTACCCTATGCTCTCGGAGCACCCCCCAAAGGAATCCCAGAGGGTCCAGGAACTCAGAATGGACCTCATCCACCTCTGGAGCCTTGCCACCAAGGTCACCTCAGCCAGAGTGATGGGCGAACTTTCGCCTGAGTCCCCCGTTTCAGCGTCCTCTATAGAAGGTGTGCTGGTGGAATTGAGAAGAAAGTGTAAGTATTCCTTCCACCACTTAATGACATCCCCAGTTGAGGTGTTCAACTCCCAGAAGCACTTTCCTCTCCTGAATTGCCTGATGGTTTGCCAGAATCTTCTTGGAGCTGCCCAAAAGTCACTTTCCATGGCCTTACTGAACTCCTCCCACACCCAAGGTTTTGGCTCTGGGACAGCCAATGTCGCGTTGGGCTTGGCCCTCTGGTACCCATCTGCTGCCTCCAGAGTCCCACAAGTTAGCTAAGCCTGGAGGGACTCTTTCCTCAGCTTGACAACCTCCATGTCGCAGAGTGTCCACCATCAGGTTTGGGGAATGCCACGACAGGGACAGACAACCTTACAGTCACAGCTCTGGTCTGCCATGTGTTACGACTCCCCCCCCCCCCCAAACATTGATACATTTATGTTAATGTCTAGGCTACAGGAGGAGCAGCAACACATGTGAATGTGACGAAGCAACGCGAAGAACAAATATACACATGAGACAATAATCAGAACACTACCAGATATAGATGGAGCCAAACATTATCTTTTAAATAACTCTTTTCCTGTGAAGTTTATCTTGAACAAACTTCAAAGAGCAATCTGGGTGCGAGTGGCACCCAAGAAAAGAAACAAACAGATCCAACAATAAAACTATCCTAAATTACCACTAACCCCCTAACGAAACAAACCAAAAACTCCTAACCCTAACCATCCCTGTCAAAAGTAAAAGTAGATAAATGGTGCCTGCCCCTTATCTAATGAAACTTACCTACAGTAAGTGCAGAATATCTACAGTGGTGCACGATGTACATGGTACCCCATCTTACCTGCCCAGTTTACTACTCAAACTAATTAAAACAAATGGAATCTCCGGTTTTCCTTGGTTTGGAGAAGATTTGCAAACACATCGCATAAAACCATTTTCTACGCAATGAAATCCCCAAACCTAAAATCCCCAAGCTCAAGTCTCATTAGATGTCAACTAGGCATAATAAAAGGGTTTGAAACAAACACACTGGAAATGTCGTATCGCTCGTGCAAAATCAAGGAAGCTGCTGTACAAAATTGGGATGAGCGAGTACACTACTATCTGTATATGTATCTGTTCAACCATCTAAATTATCTGTATCCGTATCTGTCCTCTGGGTGGGAGGGGTCTAAACCTGAATCGGCCCTGCTTTAACCAGAAGTGGGTGGGGCTTAAATCTGTACATTATTTTAAGTCTGAAATGTATATGGATTGATATGTACACTATGTTGCCAAAAGTATTCGCCCACCCATCCAAATTATCGGAATCAGGTGTTGCAATCACTTCCATGGCCACAGGTGTAGGCATGCAGACTGTTTTTACAAACATTTGTGAACAAATGGTTCACTCTCAGGAGCTCAGTGAATTCCAGCATGGAACTATGATAGGATGCCACCTGTGCAACAAATCCAGTCATGAAATATCCTCGCTCCTAAATATTCCACAGTCAACTGCCAGCTGTATTATGAGAAAATGGAAGTGTTTGGGAACGACAGCAACTCAGCCACGAAGTGGTAGGCCACGTAAACTGACAGAGAAAGGTGCCAACTTTCTGCAGAGTCAATCACTACAGACATCCAAACTTCATGTGGCCTTCAGATTAGCTCAAGAAAAGTGCGCAGAGAGCTTCATGGAATGGGTTTCCATGGTCGAGCACGTGCATCCAAGCTATACATCACCAAGTGCAATGCAAAGCGTCGGATGCAGTGGTGTAAAGCACGCCGCCACTGACTCTAGAGCAGTGGAGGCACGTTCTCTGGAGTGACGAATGGCGCTTCTCCTTCTGGCAATCTGATGGACGAATCTGGGTTTGGCGGTTGCCAGGAGAACAGTACTTGTCTGACTGCATTGTGCCAAGTGTAAAGTTTGGTGGAAGGGGGATTATGGTGAGGGGTTGTTTTTCAGGAGCTGGGCTTGGCCCCTTAGTTCCAGTGAAAGGAACTCTGAATACTTCAGCATACCGAGACATTTTGGGAAATTCCATTTTGGACAATTCCATGCTCCTAACTTTGTGGGAACAGTTTGGAGCTGGCCCCTTCCTCTTCCAACATGACTGTGCACCAATGTGCAAAGAAAGGTCCATAAAGACATGGATGGCAGAGTCTGGTGTGAATGAACTTGACTGGCCTGCACAGCGTCCTGACCTCAACACGATAGAACACCTTTGGGATGAATTAGAGCGGAGACAGAGAGCCAGGCCTTCTCGTCCAACATCAGTATGTGACCTCACAAATATGCTTGTGGAAGAATGGTCAAAACACTCCCAGAATAGTTGAGGCTGTTCTAGCTGCAAAGGGTGTACCAACGTCATATTGAACCCTATGGATTAGGATTGGGATGTCACTTAAACTCATACTTTATTTTTTTATACAATATAGTGTACAGTATGTAACAGTTAAAAAACTACTGTAGATATTCAAAGCCTATAAAAAGCCTATATACAGTATACAGTATAAAGCTTACTTTGTAATATTTATATTTATTTTCATGAACTGCAGTGAGAAAGTATCACTATTATGTTCCCCACCCTTGTTTTCACGTGTCCTATGTCACTCTATTTTTGTGTTGCACTTAGGATGAAAGAAGTATGCAGGAGCCAGGTAGGTGAAACATCCCCTAGACCAATAGAAGACATTGACATAGACAAGACCACCCTTCCCTTTTGGGGTTTGGTCTCTGTATCACTAGCTTCCACCTGTGGCTCCTCATTTGTGCTCATTCTGAGACCACACAAAGGCACCAACACACCTTTTGTGGATAATGGTGGATAATGCAGGGACTAAGTGCTAACTTGAGGGCATGCTATTGTGGGTTGTGCTTGACATTGCAAATGCTGCAGGTTAGCAAGGGGCTTAGCCAAGGGGAGGACTACATTCTTTTTATGATGTGCTTCAATGTATCTGCATTAGATTAACACAGTTGATGCATCATTTAGAATTGGACTACATATTAGAGATGGTGGCCAGACGTTGTGAGGCGCCTCAAGGAACAGTTTTGGTTGCTTTCTTGTTCATCTTAACACAACACTTTTCAAGCACATGTCCAAGTCATGCCAACTTCTAAAGTATCTTGGGGTCCACCTGAACAACAGAGCAATATAACATACATATAACATACATTGATATAACAAACATAACAGAACTAGTTCTCTGAAGCAGGTTACCAACAGTCTATTGGTCCATTTTGCTAAAAAGATAAAATAGCAAGGTTTTAATTAATGGTGCCTTAGTCACTATATGCATCCCAAATTTACTTTTCAAAACTGGAAGAGCAGCATCAGCTAAGCGGTTACTAGATGCTCCAACAACCTGGAGCTCAAGTCCAGCCACCTGGAGTCACTGTGGCTGAAAAATTTTACCGCATGTTCATGCTGACTGACATTTAGAGATTATTTTGCTTGAGTTTAGGATTATTCAAATAGTTTAGGATTATGCATAAAATGTCTCATCCACAAGTAAGATTGGCAAACAGACAGCATTTACACTTTTGTCCTCTTGCATGCTTGAATGTGTAATCAACTAAGGGAGAAGGATTTGGTGTGTCTTGGCTTCATGATGTGTTGTACTCTGTGCCATAATGGCTGTTTTGGTAACGTTATTGTAAGGAATAGTTTTCCTATGCACTGGGGAAATAGGAATCAGTGAAACCATCCTTGTGGTGTTTATTTCCACAAAATTTGATAAAAGGTTAAAGAGGTTTAAATCTTCAAGCATATACCACTACCAGCACATTATCCAGTGAAAATAACAAATAGTCAGACAACACTAAAATTCCCATAACCTCAGCACAAATTAGGATTTCAATCCTAAAACAGGTTTGTGTCTGTTCCTTTCTATTGTAATGTATTTAGGTTCTGTTTAAATGCATTTCAGCTTTACTTCCACGGCTGTAAAACACTTGTTGGTCTTTTTCTGTGAGGTCTGTTAAGATAATTTCCAATGGAAAGCTCATCCGTGATGTCTGAGATGTGTAAAGATTTGATGTAATGGCCAGTCTCCCCTTTGTGAAGAGGAAAACTTTGTAAGAAGATTTTCTTTGAACATAAATCACATATGCATATGTACATATATATGTTTTTTTTCTTATTTCCACAATGTATTTTTGTCATTTAACAGATAGACATTCTGTTCTAAACTGACACACTGGCATTTTAGCAAGCTGCCACTGTTTTTATGTTGCTTAAATACACAGGTGCTAAAAATGGGTCTGGCCTCAAAATGTGGAAAAATGGACTATCTGCTGTGATGGAATTGAAAATGTTTTTTTTATCCAGATTCTATTTGCACTATCCTCGTATGACATCAGAGCTCTCACTCTATAAATGCATGGTGCTGAGGTCGGCCAGTTTGCTAACACTGGCACTTAATGGAACTGCAGACGTCTCAGCAGAGGACGAACATTTGGGCTTTGAGAATGAAGTCAGGAACCAGAGAAGCTGCATTCACTGGCTCTCTCCTCTTCTGCATACTCACACAGGTCAGAATTATTTGCTTTCCTCTCTAGGTGTATGGAAGCATTATAGTCAATCATATAAAATCCAAGAGATTAAAGCTGTATAATGTGGTTCAAAGATTAAAGATGCACATAGTTTCTAAGCAACCAAGTTATGGTCCTGCTACTTGTTCTGCTGTAAAACTGAGCTATGGGCCTGTGTTTCTCAACACAGTCATTCTGGACTGAAAATCAATGGACCCAACACAAAGTTAGGTTTTTTGCTCTTTGACCCAGTATGGGACTGTACACCTGATTAACTCTACCAGGTAATCAAATGTCTTAAAGTCTTGGTTCAGGTTTACTAAGAGCTGAATGTGTTTAAATTTTTAATGTATTGGTTCGATCCTGAGAAGAAATTTAATTAAAACATTTAAATATTGACTGATATTAATGTTGTTGATGTTACTCTTGCATAGTTAAATACTAGAAACATGACTCAAACACATAAAACAAATTTTAAAGTATGTAGCCCATTGGAATATATAGGCCATCTCATTCACAATTCACAAGTGTGTCCTGTAGCCCTTCACCAATAGCCAGACTCTGACCATATAACTGGTATTGGCTGGATATTTTTGGGTGATGAACCACCATCAATCAAGCAGTGATATTTAAACATGTTTCTGGTAAATGTATACCAGCTCAAAACTCACCACAATGAATAGCCCATCTGTGATGTGTATGTCACCAAACGGTGATGTGTATGTCACCAAATGGACTACAGTATGTAATTATACATTTGTAAAGTGAGACATGTATGAATAATTTTATCATTAAAATGTATAATTTTATTTATAAATGGTGTACATAAAAAATATGACTAGTACTAGCAAAATGGCCAATTGGTGTACATTAATTAATATTAATATTAATGTGTCTGTGTTGATATAAACAAAGTATATAAAATAATAAAAACAACCACCTTGTGCTTTTCAGGTGGCATGCCAACTATGTGGAGGCAAGTGCCAGTGCCGCTGGTCCCCTCCAGCATGCCCGGTTGGCATTCCTCTGGTTCTGGATGGATGTCAGTGCTGTCAGATGTGTGCAAGACAGGAGGGTGAGCCTTGCTCAGAGAGACACATCTGCGACACTCAGCGTGGCCTGCAGTGTGACTACAGCGCAAGCTTCCCAGGAGGGCCGGGAGAGTGTGTCCGTAAGTGCTACGCTGTTATCCAATAATCCCGCGCAATAAATGATAAGAAAGTTCAAGGTTCAGAGGATATGGTGTGTGGCAAGCATTTGTTATTAATTCTTTGCACCAGTTATGAAAATAGAATGGCATTGAAAGTACTGTCACCTGTTGTTCTGACATGATTTCATTGCGATAAATAAAAATATACAATTTCAGTATCCCTGATTCATTAAGCAGACTGAGTTCATGAGACTGATTTCATGTGCTACTCAAGTAGGCAGACTTTTTGAGTTCACTTCATAACTGTAATCTCATCTTATCATAATGTGAGCATGGGCCAACCTTGAAGACCTCAGGAACCCTTTGTTTCTCTTTCTCCAAATCTGAAATTAACTGGCCGCTGCTGGACCACCCCAGGGCAAAATGAGCTTGGCTGTGAGCTGGCTGGAGTGAGGTACAAGGAAGGCCAGTCTTTCCAGCCCACCTGCATGCAGCTGTGCCACTGTTCTGGGGGTGGCATCACATGTGTGCCACTCTGCAATGAAGACCTGAGCTTGACCACTGCCCTCTGCCCAGATCCAAGGCTTGCACAAGTGCCAGGTGGGTGCTGCAAAGAGTGGGTCTGCGAGGGCACTGAAAACAGCGTCCACCTGGATCATAGCACAGGTAGGGTTCCGTAGGGCCATGTCAACGCATGAGGTATCCAAACTTTGTGCTTTAAATAACTCCTGTGGTAAACTTCCCACTGCTCTGCTCACATGGGTGGTCCAAATGAAATATGAGAGCTTTGGTTTGTTATGTTTTTGTAGGACAATGCGGTGAGCTTTTCTTGAGTCATTAATCTTTTGAGAATAGCATACAGTCCTCCATCTACCACATAGCAAAGGGACCAGATATAATCCAAAGTCCTCTTGTCTACTGATATACACAGTGGTTTAGGAGGAGTGGGGTGGAGCTAAGCAGCGAGTCAAATACTGAGGATGTTTATGCATTTGCTCTGTGAGTCATCGCAGCTGAGCAAGTCATAGGGTCACAACAGGAGTCTCCAGGGCCTAGCGGGATCCCATGGGCCAACTGCATTGAGCAGAGCACGGAGTGGAGCGCGTGCTCACACAGCTGCGGACCAGGTGTCTCCACCCGCATGTCAAACAGGAACTGGGCCTGCCGCCTGCAAACACAGACGCGCCTGTGCCAAGTTAGGCCGTGCCACCCAGCCACTCCTGAACCGACCAGCAGAGTCCAGCTGGTGAGTGAACAGAGTTCATATGAAATACGAGACTGTTAGCAAAGGCAAGTGGGGGTCAGTTCGTCAGATATAGGTCAGTTAAGGAAAAAAACATCCAAGCAGAAGTTATTAATAAAATGACAAAGTAAACATCCAAACAACTTCGGTAGGAGGAAATAGGAAACAAATGAGCTCAAATTAGTTTTGTAAAGTACTTAAAATACTGTAGAACTCTTACAGTCTGTTCTTATGTAATGTAGATTGAATAATTGTAAATTATTACTTCCCAGTTATAACAGCCATGCTAACTGGCCCCCATACTTTGTGGTTATTCAATGTACACCTTAACTATGGCAGTAAAGCAAGCTTACCACAAATGGTTTGTCTCTAGCATGATTGATTAGAATTGGGAGTGCACATACTCTGAGAAGTGTTTGCCAGACAGTGTTTATTTGAGGCTTGCATTCCAGGGAATGGGTGTGTGTGAGAGCAGCTACCGGCCTACCCTCCCGCTTCGTCTCCAGCACCAGGGCTGCTACAGCATGCACTCCTACAGACCACTGTTCTGTGGCACATGCTCTGACAGCCGGTGCTGCACCCCCCATCATACCAGAACCGTCGGGATGGACTTCCGTTGTCCTCAGGGAGATATCGTTCGTCACTGGTTCATGATGATCGAATCATGTGTCTGTCATTACCATTGCCCTCAACTGCCACTGGCCAGCTCCAAAAGAAAAAGAAGATCTGGGCTCAAGATGGATTAAGAACAGATCAATTTGACATGGCTGCAGCACTCCCATTTGTGGGAAACTGGTTCAAATATCCCTGTGTCACACATCTAGTATCAGTGCATTATTCTGTTGGTAAAGTATACACTAATAACTACATCCAAATGTAAAGTATGCCCTCTGAGATGTAAACATAACAACAATCATATAATGCTGACCTACTGAAATGTGATGTCGTGGACTAAAAATAAGGTAAATGACTTGACAATGAGTTTTAAATTTTCTTTTTATTCATCATGAATAAGTAAAATAAGACAACACCCACATAAACATATGAATATTAGAAAGGTGGAGGAAAAATAACTCCACAGTGTGATGTTGTGTTCCTCATCTCTGCCTCATCTGTTATTCTATAACATCAGATGCATTAGCAAGATGGTCAGTATGGGTTTACATTCATGTGGTCACTTGGTGTAAGACCTCTCCAGAAGATAGAACCAGGTTCATAAAGTGGTAAAATAAGGAAAAGGCTGAGCTTACGATTTAAAGACTGAAACTTGAATATTAGTGAAGTATCAGTAGCCCATTGCAGTCAAAAATGTAAGCAATACACTTGTAATATAGTAATGTGTGTGTGTGTGTGTGTGTGCAAATGCTGTAAATGTGAAAAAAGGTACCAAAAAGGTACCAGGTAAGTGACAGTTCTTGTTGTGAAATTCCTCTTCACATTCTTTTGCACACAGTAAGTAGAAACCTTTCACCACTACCATGGTGCTCTTTAGAGAAGAATCCATTTGAGTCATGAACTGGGGTGGTTATTATGCAGTATAATTTTTCAGTCTAACTTTTATCAAATTATTTCATGGAAAAACAAACTATCATGCTTAATAAATGTATCAGCGCATTATTAGAGCGGAGCTTGATCAATGATTTTCTATTCCATTGAAGCAATTTATTGGATGTTCTTCATAAAAGATACTTTGGAGGTGAACAGGGGTTTGATGCCCTTATGAGGAACACAAAGAATTTCATGTAAAAAATCTTTTTTTATTAGACAGAAGAAGTTTGATAATATAAAAAAAGACAAAAATGCAGCTTTTATACCTTTATTCACACCTTAATCCTACACACACCAACCAATAGTGCAACAGAAAACACTTTCTTAACACACTGCAGACAATGCCTGTCTTTCTTACAGGCACGTAATTGATACAAAATACAAAAAAAACGTTTCTGGACTACATTTTCAGCTCCAAGAAGGTAAAGGTTTCGTTGTGGTGTTTGCCCTTTTTTCTTGTTCTTATGCCTCTAAATCTTTATTTCTACCTTTTTCTAAGTAATTTATATTATATTTTTATTTTATAGTCTATTTACTTGGGATGGATGTTTTTACTCTATGTATTTATTTATTTATTTATTCGTGTGTGTGTGTGTGTGTGTGTGTGTGTGTGTGTGTGTGTGTGTGTGTACGCGCGCGCGGGTGCGCGTGTGTGTTTGGGGGGTGGGTTGATGGATAGATATGTGGGTTGGGGTTGGTGACAGACATTGTGGCTGTTTTATTTAAGTGTTAAGTGTTTATGCAAGTGTTATGGGTTGTACACGACCAGTATTCGGTTGCTGCATCAATACATTATCTGATTCATTTTCATGAGGTCTCCAGGAAAAGGGCGTAATTTTGTGTTCAATGAACGAACGAATTTCTTGGCAATCCGATAAGCTAGTCGACGTTCATAAAGAAGCTCTGTATCGCTAGAAGCCAGAAGACTCAAGATTGCAGAGTGAAATCGAAAGAATGGAAGAGGGAAGTAAAGCTTCAAGAAATTACTCCGACTGCCAGCAAATTGATTTACCTTTTACACAAAAGTTTTTGACAACGGTCTATGTACTTGTATTCTTAATCGGATTTGGAGCGAATGTGCTTGGACTGAAATCGGTCAACAGTAGCTGGAAGAAACTTGGAAATATTAACGTGTTTATTTTAAACCTCGGCATTGCAGACCTGTTGTATGTTTTCACGTTGCCGTTTCTGGTCACATATTACGCCGCAAATAGCACGTGGATTTTCGGACAAACATTCTGCAAAATAACACGATTCTGCTTCAATCTGAATCTTTATGGCAGCATCGGTTTTCTTACATGCATAAGCATATACAGATACCTAGGCATCGTCCACACTATGAAAGTGATGGGAAAAATAAACACCAGGATGTCTGTGATCATCAGCGCTCTTGTGTGGATTTTGGTCTTTATACAGATACTGCCGGACATGTTCTTTGACAAGTCTATGCAAAATTCATCGGACTCGTGTTATGATACTACATCAGACCAGTGGATAACCGATTACCTGTCATATAGTTTAGGGTGGACCTTCACAGGATTTGTTGTCCCCCTCCTCATAATTTTGCTGTGTTATGGCCACATAGTCTTTGTCCTCGCTACCAAGGCTAATGTCAACACTCTGTTGAAGCAACGCTGCTTAAAACTGGTAATTATGCTGACTATTTTGTTTTCGATTTGTTTTATCCCTTACCACGTTTTTAGAAATTTAAATTTAAAGACAAGGATTCTAAAGATGCAGGGGACATGTCACCAGAGCTTTGACGACATCTACGTTGCTCATCAAGTGAGTAGAGGCCTTGTCTGTATGAACAGTGCAATTAATCCTTTGATATATCTGGTTGGAAACGACGAGTTTCTAATGCGCTTTCACAACATGAGCAAACAAGCCAGGACATCCATCTTGCAAACGATAGGGTTTGTAATCTACCGTAAACCACAGGAGTTGGAGTCTGATACTCGACTGGAAGTGCGAAGCACTGTGGAGGAGCAGCACTGATGTCATTGAAGGATTTCAAGGGCTTCGCGTGCATGTGCATGCATTAGCAAGTTTATACAACGCGACCGGGGCTGTCTACAAAAATCTTACAAATACCATCGTCGTGTACTAATTTGTTATAGACACACAATACCAAATTAAAAGACATTAAGAGTGAATGTTTAAACCCTAAGTACTTAATTAAACTACACTTTTTCTACAAATATAGCTCTGTGCTGTAGTGAATTGCCTAACTGGCAAGAAAATGAATACACTGATGTAAAATTATACGAAAATCAAACTCAACATACAAACATTGTATTTTGCATTGTACAGGCACTTATAAACTGTGGCAAATCACTTACGAGTTAAAGTTAGTTCCATTTTGGTTAGCTGAGTTATTTGGTTATGTTATGACTGCATAAATCAATTGGCTTGTAAGTAAAGTAAATCAGGTATAGGTCAGGTGCTCTGTTATTACAAAGATTATTGTATGTTTTCTTACACACATACACCTTAACTCATTATGCCAAAAGTGACAAATATTAACCTGGGAACTTTAGCTGTAGGGCTGATTTTGTGTCCACATGATGTTCAGACAGGATGTTACATAATCATTAATGTTCATTACAAGCGCAGTAATGCCGAGGTTTCCTGTCTGTTTTTAATTAGAAGAATTCTTGACCAGAAACTGTTCTTTAAAATTCAATTATGAATCACTGAATTGCAAATGTTCCGATTCCAGGAACATACTTGCTTTGTGCATCCAGCCATCCAAAATTTACATGGAGTTGCACTCAAGCAGAACGTTCCTTTGACGAATCAGTAAATATTTACCCCAGCAAGTTCAAAGGCAGTACTTTCACATTTCCTCATGAATATGCTTCAAAACTATGTAACTGTTTCTGAATCTGGGATTCATGTACAAGAAACAAAACAGTAAACACCGAAGAGGTCTTTAGCAAGAGCTCTTGCTAAAATGTATAAATACCAATACATTGTATAATGGTTGCTATCATGCTTTAGGTGATGATAAAGAGAGTGTTGTCTGTTCATATGTTTTACTGATGTTTTGTTGTCTGTTCATATGTTTTACTGATGTCAAGTATTGCTGAACATATTTGCAATGATTGTTTATACCTTGAATGACTAACCTGAATGGCTTACTTGCTTGTTTTCACATAGCACTGTTTTCAGTTGTTGGACTTGAAGCCCATGACAATATGTATTGTTCTGTAAAAGCTCTAATCAGGAATTATAACAACTTGCAGGCCATTACTGAAACAAAGACTTAGCAATGCCTCTGACTGAACTGTACACATTGAGTTATACTTTTTCTATAATTGGGGTGGGCAGTGGCGTTGCATGATTTATTCCTGATTGAGGTTTTACTTGATTGCCTGTTTAGCTATTTGAAAATGGCTTTATAGGAGTTTTATGAAATGAAGGATAAGATGTGAACAGGATATTTGTTATGCCTAGTGATTCTTTTAGTGTGCAGGAATCCTCCAATTCCACCTAAAGCTAAAACTGCAAAAATTCTTCTTTATTCATTCAGTACTTCTATTCATACAAATATGTAATTTTTATCATTTTATTTTATTGTGAATTTTACCACACAGTATTAAACATACAAACAGCAAACACTGGTTGGGTGTTTTGCACCAAGGATACAGGTGTAATTGTTCTTCTTTAGTGGATAAAATGAGATGCAAGTAGCAGCCTACTAAAACCAAAGTGTGAAACGAAAGAAACTTCAGTTGAGGTTACAGAGAGAGGTACATATTTCCTGTGACACTCCCTTCCTGGGCCCTAAGAAGGAGCTCAAGATTTCCAGTAAACTGCAGTGAAACTACACGTGAATCTTTTCACAGAAATGGGTTGTAACTCACTCATTCACTCTCGGACTCTTACTCATTCACTCATTGTTAGCAAGCAGGAAATTCTTCATAAGGTGGAAGTATTACAGTGGAGCTTCGCATCATTGACTGTAAATCTGTGTGTTTGTGTAAATTTAAATGGATTTTGAATTATTAGGAATGCCAGTTAGATGGAAATTTCGTTACAGCAGAAGTACAACATCTTAAAGGAAATGTGTAGTCTAATTGCATGCAATTTTTAGCCTAAAAAAAGTACAAAAAAGGTAAAAAAAAAAGCATAAAATGTTTTCTAAACTAAATGCTAATATGTGTCACGCAGCCCCGTCAGAGAGACTACAGGCCCCAGAATCTACGTTCCTCCACAATATTTTTTACACGTGACACTCATTAACTCACACGCACTTAAGACGCTCACCTCCCTTAGCTCATTGCGAAGTATTGCCTCATGTTTTTGACCAGCATACCAAGTGTCTCATGGTTCGACCTGGTCTGTTTCACACACGCTCCCTTTGGAGAGGGTGAGGAAAGGTTACCATAACATCTATTACTGTAACTTCACTCACAGGCATATATTCCTACTAAGTGTTCACTTACTCCCTGTGGAGGCTTGATTGCAATGAGGGGAATGCATCTTCTTGTCTTGACTGGCACAGTTAACTGCAGAGTGGGCTGTTAGCACTGCCTGACTCTTCTGGTGAGTGAATATATGTGAAGTTACCCAGTCACCAACCAGACTCTGTGATGTAGATAAGGGAGTGTCCAATGAGGGCATACTCTTGACCTAGGATAGTTCTTATGCATTCAAGCTTTTGGTGGTAAGGAAAAAGCACTTGGGGTAAAATGGGCTAGAGGCCTGCTGTCATGAGAACAGAGTGCATTTCCATTAAGGCAATGGGAAGTGCATTAGTACATAATGAACCTTTAAGATTGGTTTTCAATTTCTTCATTCACTGTTCCAAAAGAATGTATCTGAACAGAGATATCAAAGTCAAAATAAAAGTCAAATTTATTTATATAGCACTTTTTATAGCACATGTCGTCACAAAGCAGCTTTATAAGTGCATGGGTCCACACCCATAATGAGCAAGCCAGGGGTGACAGTGACAAGGAAAAACTCGCTTGGCAGGGATTAGGAAGAAACCTTGGAAGAAGCCAGACTCAAAAGGCAACCCATCCTCCATTGGGCAGCCCAGCTAGTAGAAGTCCATATTTATAGTTCTATTTCAAGGCCAAGCAGTCCTTCCAATGTGGATTTTGGATCTCAGGTAGGAGTCGACATCGACAAGTCTGCTGGCAGTATTGGCATGCTCGCTGGCGGCATTGGCACATCCATTCATGGCATCAGCAAATTCACTGGCAAGCCAGGCCATTTTATGGAATTGTCTTCGTAGAAGCATGTAACCAAGATACAAAATCCAGGTTAAATATGTAAACATCAATTTAAACATCCATATATATAGCCCATGTGCCAGTGATTAGCATGTGGCTGCGGCAGGATTATCTATAGCAGCATAAGTAAAGGGAGGGGCCTGGAGGTGACCACAGTCATGAGGGGTCACTGATCCATTGCTTTCCACCCAAATCCGTGTCACAGCTAAAGTGAATGCATGAAATGGCTGGATGACAGCATCAACATCAGAGTACCAGTGGACTCAAAGACTGGGGGCCCCAGAGCTCCACACCTTCATATGTAGTATATTAACTGAAGGCTTGATTAAATAGGTGAGTTTTCAGTCTAGATTTAAAGATTAGAATTGTGTCAGAATCTCGGATTGGAGCTGGAAAACTGTTCCATAACTGAGCGGCTTTAAAGGAGAAGGTTCTGTCTCCAGCTGTAGTCTAGCTAGTTTATCAGAACTAAGAGAAATCTTTATTATCACTCATTATTGTGGAGCAAGACCATTTAACGCTTTATACGTCAACAAGAGAATTTTAACATCAATTCAATATTTACGCAACGCTGAGAGAGAAGGACTAATGTGATCTAATTTTCGAGCCCTAGTTAGGACTGTGGCTGCAGCATTCTCTACAAGTTGGAGTTTCTTTAGGGATCTTTTAGAGTATTCAATTAAAATACCGCTACAGTAGTCTAATCTAGATGAGACAAAAGCGTGGACCAGCTTCTCTGCATCTGATAATGAAAGTAAATGTCTCAGTTTGGCAATATTATGTCAATGTAAAAAGGTATCCTTAGTGACATTGCATCTGTGTGTGTCAAATGAAAGATCAGAATCAATAGGGACACCTAAGCTTTTTGCATTAGATTTGGGTGTTACTGAACAGGAATATGGAATAGGAATATGAGACTAATTGCCATTCAGTTTTTAATTTCCAGGACGGAGTTTTCAATTTTAGAAGTAGTTTTGACATAATCTGGATTAAAAGATATATTCAACTGAGTATCATCTGCATAGCAATGGAAGATAATACCATGCCTACAAATGATTGTGCCTAGTGGTAATGTCACGGTGAGGGAGGCTCCCCCTACCGGTCGCCTCCGGCACAGCGGCAGTTGTCCTGTTGTTGTTGCGTTGTGTGCGTCCCTCAGGTGGGCGGGGCTTATTAGCTCCCTCACCTGATGGTCGTTTGTTTGTCTATATATGTCTTGTCTTTGTACCAGTTGACTGTTGGTTATTATTTCCTTAATTCGGAGCAGTGCACAGGTTTTTGGTTTGTGCACTTTAAACCCCTCTTTTTCTCTGAGACTTGGCGTGATCGCTTCCTTTTTGTTCGCACTCCCTGCCCGTCACAGGTAACACATAGAATGGGAATAATATGGGGCCCTGTACAAATCCTATAGACTATAGACTAAAATGCTTTAGTCTATATATGCCCTCATTATCTGTTACAGCTGCCCCTTGTTTATTTCATTCATTTTGTTCTGTATTTAGTTTCTGTGTTTCTTGCTTTCGTTCTGGGTCAGTGTTTCTCAGTATAATGCTTACTGCTGCAGTACTCTGTCTCGCAATGTCTTTGCATGTCTCCTGGTTTGTGCTCGTATTTAGATTATACGTATACTTCAGAATACTGATCTTGTTATTCTCGGTTTGGTTATTCGTGTATGTCATGGTGGCTGGCGTATGTCACATTCCCTGTCTGGTGTCCTTGAGTATTTAATTTTATGGTTATTCCCCGGTCTTTTATATGTTGTTTGCTTAAGTAACTCGGTTTATGTATGAGTTAGTCTTCATTATATTTGGTCGTCAGGTTGTGTTACACTGTTGTTCTGTTCTCTGTTTACACCCCAGCTTTATATGGTTTATGTTTTTTGTTCATGGTGTCACATATAAAATATTCCTTAGAATTTAAACCTGTTCTTCCCTCTTGTGCCTTTGCGTATTTGTCATGCCTCTTAAGTCACTTGCCCTCCGGTTTCGTACTGCAGCCCTTCAAACAGAGATAATCCCGGTTAGTGTTAACCCCTGCTCTCTATTGTGCATGTATCCGCCCCCGCCTACCGTGGCTTTACAGGTATATATTAGCTCATTGACCTTGTACCATGACCCATGGACGATGATTATGGATTTGCCCTGAATCAATTTTGCTCTACTCAGCATTTGTGTCTGCTTCCATCTTGCTTCATATTATAACTAGAGGGATGTATGAAAGATCATGGGAAGAAAAATTACATGTTTACCAATCTTTAGGCTTTATGAACTTTAAGACTCCTTCTGTGGTGTGTTGAATTGCAACAAGTCTGTGGCCAAGAATCTTCTAAAGCAGGGATGTCTCATTTTCTTCGAGGGCCACATCAGCAGTATGTTTGCCATTTCAAAGGGCCATTTCTAATAGCATTTTAATAAAGAAAATAATTTTCCCTTCACACTTGTTATAAAAATGGATAGATCCACTATATCTGTGTTGTCTGTGCTTTTATCAAAAAGCCAGATGCCTTTTCAGCCAGCCGTGTTGTCAGATTCCCTGCTAGTTCCCTACTCGATCTGCGATGGTGTTTCTTTACAAACTGATTGTAACGGCTAGGCGAGGAACAGGAAGCTGAGGTGAAAGCAGGCTATACTTACACGTTCATTAAACAGCGTTAACGTATGGTTGATGTAGAATGCGTGCGCAAACTCGCGGGACATCTAACAACAACTGGCAAAGACACAGACTACCACCCTCACTTAAATATATGGTCAGAAACAAGACAAAAGCGCAATACATAACTTTAACAAGACAAGCAGCATGTCATCCAATGACTGAAACTAACACACACACGGACACAGACGCACGTGGACACAGATAAGTCTGTATCTGTATTTAAAAATGTACCCTCTGAAAAACATTTCGAAGCTCAGGCGAGTTTGTCAGCCACAATAATGTTAACATACTGTAGCCTATATTGTACTCCTTTACCACTTAAGACTGATCGATAACACAAAATATATGAAGACACACCGTTTTTTTCTCCTTCAAGCAAAAACATGTATTTGCTTTCCCATCATTCCCATCAAAAAACCCAAAGTGTAAGACGGAAGGAAACCACTTCCTAAGCACTTCCACGTTTCCTATTTTCTTTATAAATAAAAATAAAGAAGGAGCTCTGTGCCTGCTTTTTCCTCCCAGGTTATTCCCATGGTATCAGTAATAACACATTTTCAGATTATTAACAGTTGCCAGGTTTTTCATTTCATAGGCGTTTCCAGCCAATTACTAATAAAGGCATTAATCATGGAAAACAAACACAGAAAATGCAGGATTTACAGCAATATTATAGTTTTATTGTTTTTTTTAAGATAACAGATTTAAACAGATTTATCTTCTGAAAGATAGACTTTACAAGAGTAATCTGCTCTTTTTCTTTGAGTTTACGTTGCTGGTTTGTATGAGATGGTCCTCAGGATGATAGCCTCATTCCAGAGATTGTATACCAAGCAGCAGCAGTCTACTCTCTTGATAGAAAATGCATAGAACTTGTTTGGGATTAGGTCATTGATTTTGACACAGTAGGTAGTGCATATCACAGTGGCTGTCTGCTTCCCTTCATCCTCATTGGTTGGATAAAGGAGCTTGTACCGAATCTCAAACTGTTCGCCTGGTTCTTGTTGCTCTAGTCCTGCGATATTCCAGTGCAGGACAGCTGAGTCCAAAAGGGCAGTGGACTGGGCTTTGTCAAATGTCACTGGCATCTTGATGCAAAGTGCCAGTCGAATCTTGGGCACTCTTGTGTGCTCCACTTCTGAGATGAGGCGATGCTTGAGATGCAGCGGACCCACAGCCATCAGTGCTTCAAAGTCTGCGGCCAACTGTAGAAGTCTAAATATTTTCTGCTGAACTGTAGCTTCTTTGAGCATAATGAAAACAATGCCTTTCTGGTCCAGGATGGCTTCAAGTTCTTCTCTGCCCCTTCTGAGCTCATGGTAGAGCTCTTCCAATAGGGCCAGCTGGATCTTCACATGGCTGGTGGTGAGCTTCTTCATCCGCTGGAACCTCCATGAGTCAATGAGGTTCATTAATGTTGAAATGGAGACATAGCTCTGATCGTGCTGGGGAAGATCCTGATGCATTATTTGGATGTAAAAGGAACACTTCCTAAATATCTCCAGCTTGTTTTGGTAGGTCTGGAGGACAACAGGATTCAATCTGGTGGACAGCAGATGCATTATGTGGTCACCGATGCTGGAAGAAGATTGCAGTGCATTTGACTGTTGGATGTTGACATCATTATTATCCCCTGTCTGTCCCCTAAAACGGGTCTTCATTGGATGGCAGTGTCTTCGCAAATCTGCATCCAGCGTGCTCATATTTCTTTTCATACCTGCAGAATTACCAGTTAAATCACTTTGGGACAGTTTATGGCTTGCCGATTCATTCAGTCAAACTGTTTATGTAATCTTTAGAGATACTTGTAAAATAGAGATACTATAAAATTAAAGATCTCAAAGATTTGAGCACTTGATGACATGGAATAATTGATTTCAATATAGGAAAATATCAGGCTATAATGTGATATACAGTAGGCCTCATTGTCATGTCTGTGGCTTCCAGCCTGTCTTAGGGAGACTACACTCCCCAGAATTCCCTGGTCCAATCCAGATTTCCTGAATATTGAACAACCTGTCTATTTCTGCTGGAATTTGGAATTCCCCTTTTGCTCTTTAAGAACTTATATTTAACTACTCTTGCATTCTACTCCACTCTGATTACCAACTGTCACACAAAATTACAATTTAGCAGAGGCCCCACATGCACATACCCTGGGGTGGGGGGATGTTGGAGGGGCTCATTAATATTATAATATTTATAAATGAAAAGTATTTCCAGTAGCAATTAACAATTATCATTGCAATTTAACCAGTTTAGGCTTAATCGAAGTCTGTATTTATCTGCAAGCTTTTCACTGAAGATGACATTTGATAAAAAGTTATACAGATGCACCATGGCATATGCATTGAACAATTAGGCATTTAAGCAAGTTTGACAAATAAGGCTTCTGTAAAGACATCTTGGTGTGCCTTGATGTCCTAAATACCATTACTTCACTGGAAAGTAAAAGTAACAGGGACGGTTTGTAGAAGAAGGTTTCACAAGTCAGGGGAAGTCGCAGGTGTGGGCAGGTGATAAAAATGAATAAGTGCTTCCTGTTGCTGACAGAACATTCACAGAGATTTATAACTTTCTGTTATAGCATTAAGCAATCAAACTTAAACCCAAATGAAAGAAACACACCGGAAAGCTTCTACTTTCTTGTCTCACCAGCATGACTGAAGGCAGAAGAGATCAGAGTTTCATATGCAAACTTTAGGTCAAGTATAATGTTTCTGTTCAATTTTCATGGTATCCTTCATCTTTTTTGTGTGTTTTACCAACTCTAACACCTCAATTAGTACAACCCTGAGGCCAAGAACCACTCACTCACTCACTATTAAGATTAACACCTGTCACACTTCGCACACCTACAACCCCATCACACCTAGCGGCCAGTCTCTACGACCACGGTCCCCTTCGCCTGAGAACTAACGCGAAGGGGACCGTGGCCGTAGAGACCGGCCGCTAGGTGGTGCTGTCGAGTTCAGCGACGGGGTTGTAAGGGGCATGCGACGCATGACAAACCTCAAATTTGCTTTTTTGACGGATACGAGATGACAGTCACAGTCAAAACTGTATTAGTGCGTGACAGACTGTTTTAAATAAACTATTTTTCTTGCGACTAATTTCTGTCCAACAATTCTAGTACTATGTCCGTGACAGTCCTTCGTTCTGCAGCCCTATAGGTCTGGTTATGAAAGACGCAACCATCGTGTCGCCCTGTCTGCAGTGCTCAACATCACATGTGTAGGCTAAATAAGCATACATAATCGTTTTTTGTTATTCCCCTCAAATTCCCCCTAAATAAACAAATAATAAAAACGTTTTATATCCAATTGATTAGGCACAACGATTCGATCAGTAAAAACAGTAAAACACATTGGCTACCTTGTCCATGAGCAAGATTTTTCTGCAGAAGGTGGGTCTATTCTCTAACTTTGTTTTCAAATGTGTTATTATCATCGCCATAGATAATGTAAATCGATCGCGACTTTCTGTGACGTCATAAGAAAAGTATCGTAGTCTACATGACCAAAAACACCAAAATCACTGGTCTTTTATGGCCCCGTTTATTCCGAAATGAATTTAAATAGGCTAAGTAAATAAAGTCAGGGTTTTTTGTCTGCGCGTGTACGGAGAAGCTGGTAGACTTATTTTCGAAGGACCTTATTAATTCTAAATGCCTAGGTATATGCATTCTCATTTTGTAAGGATAAATTGTTTGACATACATAGGTGCATCTTGATATATACCAGTTTATGAGCTGAATTGGCTGAAATGGAGATCACTACAGAATTATATGCTACATTTAATTGCACATCTACTTGCCACATTTAAGGAAAAGTGTACAACTGTAGTTTAGTGGACTTGAAAAGTAACTTCTTAAGTCCTTTAATTGTAACATAATCCTGACAGTTACAGTGCAGCACTGTTTATTCATTGTACATTGTACACTTGAGAATTAAGCCGGTCCGCTACTGTCTGCCAGGCTTGCGTTCTTTCCTTCATTTTTGCACTAGTGCTGCCTTTTTTCTTATTATGTTTAACCTCTTATAAAACCCCATCAGGACTATTGTTCAGTGGCCGTGAAGGAAGAAGCGCGACTGTTATCAGTTTTCCCATTGGTGATTCTGTGATCCTGAGGTTTATTTAATAATGACATGAACACACACTTATCCCAGCTACCTACATCTGGCTTGAAATTGCCGCGACTTTTCGTCCTGACTCAGCAAACGTGCAACCAACTAAGCCAAGATGCGCCGATCAGACTAGGTCAAGCCGCGCATGCTCAGATGTCCTGTGATTTCTTTATTCTACTTTTGTGCAATACACCTCAGGTTAGGTGTTAACAAGGGGATTTGGCAGCACAGGGACCAAACGAGATGTGGTGAACTATGACACGTAACAAAAAGTATAGCTACGTGGTATACAGCATTGTTTGGCATACAGTACTGTTTGTGTAATGATAATTTTTAATATTATCTGATAAAATAAATTAAAAGATTTAAAAGACTGATGCAAATGAACGCAAAAAATAGATGATATCTAGATGTAAAGATATGGAAAGTGAAAGGAAATTCACAGCTTTATTATGATTATTCAGAATGTTTGTTGTGAATGTTATTGACTTGGGAAGACTAGTGTTTGAACAGAGATTACCACTGTTAGAAATTTGGTAATGAAGAGTTTGGAGTTTGATTCTCAGATGTTTATTTGTGTAACTTTTTCTCAGTCAGAAATAAGGGTACTAGACATCTGGTAGTCAGTTCAATAATACAGAAGTGTGATCAAACTTAAGAAGCACGAGGCAGGTGGAGGAGACGAGGGAGGGGAACAGGCAGAGAGAGTGGTGGATGAGCCTGAGAGTTATCAGCTCCAGACCTTGAAGTCTGCCTCACAGAAGGCTAACAGATGTTCAGACAAAATATAGAAGTACAAATATAATACAAAACAGAATCAGAAAAAAAATTCGGAAACACTTTCAATTCCTGAGGCCTTACTGTCTTAAGCACTTTGCCAAATCTAATCTAACTCATTATTGAGTTAGATCATTGGGTGTCTTGGTAGCAGAGAAAACTTAAGACAATGTAGGATAAAACCCTTTGAGAAGTTTGATTCATGTTTTAAAATATTTACATTAAAAAACTAGATTCTTTAATAAACACGGTGTGCAGCTAGCTGGACCATGAACACGCTGGTGTAGCTGGTAATATACTTTATACCTAACCCATGACACATTTGCAGTCAAGCACAGCATTGGTTTGTGATGCCTTGAGGTGACTTTTTTTTCTGTTGTTGATTTAAGAACTGATGTTGCAGATCTATATCTCCTTTCCCTGGTGATATACAGTATTGTAATTTTTGTGTAGGCTGTCACTACTTTTATATAGAATAGTTTGTTATTTTGTTTCACATTTGGTTGGAAACAAATTATACTGTACGTAGATGTCCAGTGCCTGCTGCTAGTAGGCCTGTTAAAAGTGTACATTACATTGTAACATTGTACAATGTACATTACATTGTTACTTGTGTTATCAGTCCTGGCTAGAATTCTAATACCATTGATTGTTTGATTCAGTGGATAATTTGTTACAGCTTAAATAATGAAATCCTTCATCAGCCTAATCACTGTTCATACACTTTAGAGCATCATATATTTTAAGTGTGTTGGGGTAGTCTGAAATGTAATTGTTTTATAATGGAATCCTTAGATTTTAGTGAGGAATATAAACACAATGTACTATGCAGGTTTTAGTCACATAGTTTGACTTGTCCTTAACAATTTATCAGGTTTTTGGCAGTTGTAGTACACTATGCCAATTATGGCATTTTTGTTGCAGTGTGAACTCTGACATATTAAAGTAAATAAATAAATAATTGGTTTAAAACATAAGCCCATTATAACTATAGCTGAGTCAGAGTCCATTAACCTATAGTCCAACAGATGGCAGTGTTAGCCAACAATTGTGCTGGAAATTCTTGGGTGTTTAGTTTCATCAAAATTATGTACATTTCAAAGAGCTATGGTATAAAAGATCAAAGAACAAAATGATCTCTGTATTTTCTGATTACAAATGCATACATACAACCCCACAGGATCTTTCATCTCTCCATTCTATTGCATAAAATATTATTGGATGTCAGCTAATATTTTGTTATTCAAGTGTAGCAAAAAGTAGCAAGCAGTTTAATTTTTTTGCTATTAAATTGCCATTTATTTGCGTTGATAAGTAAATAAAAGGCATAATTGACACATTTATACAGTATGTGCCTCATCTTCACAGTCTCACTACTGAACTACTGACAGTCTGTTGACAGTCTCACTTTTGAAACAATATCAGTAACACCAAATCTAGGACTATGCACTAATCTGAAGATGGTCCATTCTGCTGAAACACACTCTGGCACTTCTAAGTGACATTATTGATTTCATGTGTTGGGGTCTATTTTTGTAAGCTGGATGATGCTAATACTGGAAACACACTTCTGTCCCAGGGCCTCTCCCATGGTGTGCGAAGATATAACATGAACCCACCAAGGAACAGGGTACACATATTAGGGTCTGTCACTAGGGTCCTTCTGTCCTCAAGATCTTGTCACCTGAGGTGTCCTGGCATAACCTCGGATGTCTACATTTTTGTTCTGTTTTATTTTGTTTTTACAAGGCATTCTCAAGAAATATTTTACTTCATAATGGAGAATATAAGTATATTGTGTTTGATTCTTGTTTCTGCTATCATCTGAACTGCCATCAACAGCAGTATCCCCATTAGTTCATAAAAAATAGCTATAACCCACTAGAATTGAATCAGTTTATCTCTCACTGTGTCCAAGTGTACTGCTCTGCCCAGGAACTCATTTACAATTGTATTTTGTCTGGGTGTGTTTCATATTGTTTGGTTACGTAGACATTTTGGAATCTTTGCACTGATGTCTAGGCTATACATGTATACATCCTCATAGTTCAATTCTAGTAATACATAATAAGCACAGATTATGTTTTTTACAAGGGATATTCCTCAAGATAAATTGTGCTGCCAAAACTAGACCTCTGAAGCTGTTCTGTGATATTTTCTGTGATGTGTTTTTATTATATTCCTCAAACCTTTTGCATTATCCTGATGAAAGAGTCAACTGCCATTAGAGAATACCTTCCCATGAGGGGAGGGGGGGGGTTGGCAACAATATTTAGGTATGTTGTACTTGTCAAAGTGACATCAACATGCCAGAAACCAAGGTCTCCCAGCAGAAAATGTCCCAGAGCATCGCTTTTCTTCTCATAGTGCATCCTGGTGCCATCTCTTCCCCAGGTAAACACCATGCCATCCACATGGCTTAAAAGAAAACATGATTAATCACATATGGAGATATTCCTACATTACTCCATGGTCCAATTCTGATGGTCTGGCTTTAAATTGATAGCCATTAAGTTGATAGCATTGTTGGCGAATTTGGTGGTGAACAGGAGTCAGCATGGGCAGTCTGACAGGTCTGCAGCTATGCAACCCCACACATACTAATCTGTGATGCTACAGTAGCTCTTCTGTGTGATCAAACCAGACAGGTTAGCCTTTGCTCCCTACATGCTTCAGTGACCTTGGGCCTGACACTGTCGTCAGATCATTGGTTGGCCTTCCTTGGACCACTTTTGGTAGGTACTAACAACTGCATACCAGGAACACCCAACAGGACCTAAAATACATGCCTTTATGGAGACTGACCCAACTGTCTAGTATTCATGATAATCTTCATATCTTCACACACACATACAACCATATATATATATTTATATATATATTCAAATATTTTCAGAGAAGGGGTAGCAAAATAGCAAAAAAAAAAAAGCAAAAATCCCTGTAGCAAAATACAGGGATAGCAAAATAAAAATTGATAGAACAAATAATATCAACATATTTCATTATCAAAGTAATATAAAAACACAAATCTCTTCATATTGGCTACTTTATTGTTGGTTACTGTAGGATGCATTTCGATAGTACCCTAGTCCTACTCAGCATTCTGAAGAAAGGGCTACAGCATTATTAGTAAAACATCACTGTCTGTGCATATGCTACCTTAGCCAGCTAACTGACTAAGTGGTGCTTGCAAAGAAAATAGGAAACGGGAAACTGAAAAGTCTTTGTCAAGTCTCCCCTTCAGTGAAAATCTCACAATTGGTCAGCCAACTCCATCAATAAACGTATTCCCAAAAGAAAAAAATGTTTTTTTGAAGTTTGAAAGGTATGCCTGGCTAACATCTAGCCTGCAGTATACACTTTTATCAATTGTAGTTACATTTTGTGGACTACTGAGTTGTAATTTGCAATCAATACAATAATTCAATGTCAGGTGTACTATGCATGTATGTATATGGCCTAAGCATTCGAGTTTGCTTAGGGTGTTGCATGGAGTCATATGCTTTCTTGGAGGCAGTGCAGGCCTTGGTCAGATTGTTCTGTATGGTCGTGTTGTCAGTAGCTTCTGCTTTGAGCCTCTGTTTTTTTTTTCCAGTCCCCTTCTGTACATTGGTTATTTACATGCACATAAGGTTTTACTGCTTCGTGGTTAGCATTCTAGCATTCACAACATGAGTTTCCATTCTCTGAATAGGCAGGCTATTGGTAAGTAGAGAGAGAGCAACCAGTGTATATGTTCATATTACAAATTCAAAATATAGATGTTTAAAGAGTGTAGATCAGTTCTTTTACAGAGTTTCCTACTTTGAGTTCCTCTGATTGAAGGTGTTCAGCACAACAACCAGCAAGCTTTCTCTTGTGTTTCTAATGTCAAACTGATAATCTCGTGCAAGTAATACAGTAATGAACTCAGTAATCCATGAGGAGATTTGGAGCTTTGCACCTTGCTCCAGCTTGGATTGTATTGGTTCCGTGAGAGAAAAGGACTAAGGACACAGGCACACTGTGGCCCTGCAGGCAGCCAGGGCGGTGGGCAGACCAGGGGGAGGGGGACACGTGGGGTCTGTAACTGGCCAGAGAAAGACAGAGAGAAAGGAGTGCATGACTAGGTTTCCCAGGTTGCTATGTGCCAACCCACAGCCAGTAATGTGTATGAATTAATGATGCATTTCCCTGAAGTGTCAATTACGTGTATTTGTTTTAGATAGCTTGTGTGACTCCCTTGGTTTTAGTTCTAGTATCTTATATAAGTGCTTATATACAGTGCTATATATACATTCACACACACACATACATATATATATATATATATATATATATATATATATATATATATATAGAAAGAAAGAGAGAGAGAGAGAGAGAGAGAGAGAGAGAGAAAGAGAGAGGTGAGGTAATAGATTATACACATGGTTCACTTTTTTGAGGTCCTTTGGTTTTAGATAAAATTAAGTTCAAAAGTAGAATAGCATTTTCCTACTGTATTCACTGCTCATGCTCGGCCTGGTGCACAGCCAGAGCAGTGGGGGCCTGTGAGGACTTCTGAGACAGTGGCTAGAGCCTGCCTGGCTGGTTGGTGAAACCTAAGCTGGCCCATCATTTGTTTAATAAATGTAACATTCTCAAATGTTCTGTCTGGAAGCAAGGGACGTTTCAAATACAATAATGTGTGTGCACGTGTGTGTGTGTGCAAGTGTGCATACATGCATGTGCATGCGGACATGTGTGTGTGTGTGTGTGAGAGAGAGAGAGAGACAGGGAGAGAAAGAGAGAGAGAGAGACACCACAGTTCTATGTGCAAGGGTGTAGTGTGTGTGTGTGGGGGGGGGGTGGTGAGAGTAACATTACCTCTTTGATGATTGCCTATTGGACCATTCATTCAAGCCAAATCATCAAGCATTGACACAACATGACACTTGCAGCACAAACTGTACACAAATAGATAAAGGTTCATGCTTCAAATGTAATATTTAATCTTATTTTTGCTATATATCTACATGCAGCCTGAAGCAGCTATTATGAAGCTGCACTATATCTATATGCAATATATTTGACCTGACACATGTCAGACCAAACAACTGCTCACGTCTCTTGACAAGGTGACTCCTGAGTAGCGTGTCTTGCCACTTCGAGTTTACTCCCCTGGCTTAAGAAAGCATAAGAAAAAGGATAGCCCATTCGGCATACAGTGCATCTATGGGTCAGGCAGCTGGTATGGAGGCAGGTGTGTGCCAACTCATTTATCAACGGGTCTGTGGGAGGGCTGGTCAGATTACAGAGGTTTCCAGGCCGCGACAATGGCCAGGTCTAAAAATATCCATCCGGCCAGAGGGTTTTCCACTTGCCTTCTCTTCTGGCTCCTACAGCAAACGCTTGTATGCTCAAGCACACACACACTGAACAGGCATGCGTACATGAAAGAGGTGCTAAAGCCAAGACCCAAACACACAAGCCTCTGAGGTCATGCATACATGGCATGTACAATAAAATACAGCAGTAGCAGCATATGATCAGTACCAATGTACATCCACATAAACTGAGACTGATTAAACAACATCAGAGTACAGGGTGTGCTCCAAAATGATAAATAGAGAATTTTCAGCATTTAATACACAGACATAAAAATATGGCTGTAATCCACAAACACCTGCACCTACATAAAAAAATCTACATGCAAATTCATTTATCTGCATATATCTGTATATGTAAGTTATTTATAAGGATGCTGGATGAACAACCCTTCCTAAATCAAATAATTCTGACCAGTGCTGACCATATTAGATTTGGAAGGGATAGGGATGGGGAATTCTTAACACAGTGTTAAGACTAACATGCTAGAGGCATGGATGTGGGAGTTTTTAAAAATTAATGAGATTCAGCAGTGTTGCTGAGATTTTACTATATGTCCATGTCAGTGCTGGGTTGAAAGGGCTCCAACACCCAAAATATCCAGCAAGCAGCAAGTTCAAAAGTTATCACTGACAAAGGACTAGAAGACAGCAACACAAACTGCAAACTGTACTACAACTATGTCAAAGTTTTTTCTAATAATGTGGCTGCTCAGTGCAGAGAAGTAACTTGTTTGTGTGATGGTGAAAGCAGTGATAGAGACTGTTCCAAGGCCTGGCAACTGCAAAGGCATGTTCACCTTTGAGCTTCATCTGAAACCAAACAGCCAGAATTAACTGATCTGAAGACAGCAGACATCAGACACTGAGTAAGGCTGAGAGAGGAACAAGTCAGCAATATAAGGCTGGACGGGGATGGGACAGAGAGCAGCAAACTCAAATCAGTGATCATTTATGGGGGAAACCTTAGTGAGGCTAACATTTACAGCAGGACATGAATGGAATTTGGATTACAAATCACATGTGACATGCATGTTAAATTTAGGCCTCAGAGCATGCAGTCTTCTCCGTCTAGCATGCCTCTGGGCACAGCTCTTTGAACTCCGGAGTGCTGCATGGCAGGAAAGTTTTGACTGTCTGGGATGCTCTGGCCACCATGCTTACGGATTTGCCATAAAAGAAGGTTTTGGATTCCTGGGTTCACATGAAAACTGTTGCATTGACTGCATTATGTGTGATATCTGGACCCAAGCCAATCTGGAGATCTGGGCTTCTTTGTGCCACTGAGAATGTGCTTAGGTACATAGTAGCTACTCTTAGAACTCATTCAGTCACTGATAGGCATTTCAGACAGCCATTAATGAGAATCTTAATTTTAACATTTAAAGAAATACAACCAGCATGGAAAAGAAGACAGGAAGATGGAGAATGTAATGACATCTACAGAGAAGAAAAGACAGCTACTGTGTACAGAGGTCTGCAAGCACATTTTTCTCTTTAAAATACATATTACACATTGGTAGCAGAGTAAGAAATGTGCCTAGAACAGTTATGAAGACATTTGTCATGAAAGAATATAGTTACCATCTAAGGCAGAAATAATGTTTTTGGGATTATGTGCCTCAATTCCTAAAATGTCTCACTATTCTGGGACATGACATGCATGCAGAGAAGGACTGAAGAGTGTTGAGAACTTATGGTCCCTAGAGTTATGGCCCCCTTACACATTTGTGTCCTGTGCCAGTCAGTGCATATTGAACAAGACAATAATCACGCAATCAAAAATAGAAATATAAGATAATTAAATCATTACAAAAAGGACAATAAAAGACATGTAGTTATTGAAGTTAAACTTTTCACTACAAAAATGGAATTCTCAGCATGTCACAGCTGAATGGTGATGAGAATGAATAGCAGTCATGCATAGGTGATTTGGTCACAGTAGATTACTACTCTAGACCCCAGTGCTCAATAGACAAAAAGAATCCTACATGTTTGGTTAGCTAATATTATTGTGCATTGACCCTCTAAAATAACTTTGTTATAATGGAAACATGCTTTCTGCGGTGATGAATGATGTTTCACTATTAAGCAGTTTGATGGATGAATCTGGGTTTGGTAGATGCCAGGAGGGCACTATCTACTACAACGCAGAGTGTAAAGTTTGGCGGTGAGGTATAATGGTGTCTAGAGATGTTTCCCAGGGTTTAGCTTAGGCTCCTTAGTTCCTGCAAAGTGTAATGTTTGTGCTACTGTTTACAAAGACATTTAGTCAATTATATGTTTCCAGCTTCTTGCAGCAGTTTAGGGCATGTTATTTTCTGTTGCAGCATAATTGAGCCCCTGTTCACACTCCATGAAAACAGCTTGGTAAGTTTGGTGTAGAAAAACATAAGGGGTCTGCCCAAAGCCGTCCTCAACTCCCCTGAACACATGTGGGTTGAACAGGAGCCTAGAGTGCAAGACAGGACTTCCTGTATGACATCAGTGCCTGACTTCATAAATTCTATTTTTACAGAATGGGCATATCTCATAAACAATCTTGTGAAAAGTAGATACTAAGTGTAGATGCTTTCATATAAGTAGCATCACCTCATGGAGAGACAGCAAACACAACACTAGAACAATATGTAGAGTCACTGACAGGAAATAGAAAGGCCAGCACAATATTTGGAGATATTGTGTCTACTCTGTATACTCAGTCTACTCTGACTGAGAAGTTTACTGCCAAAAACAGGAAAAATTAAAGCCATACATGTTCACTGCATTTATTTCACCAGAACGTTCTTTGTAAAATATTGAGTTTTGCATATTTTCATTAATTGGTTCTCCATTTATTGTATTTTTGTACCATATAGTAATGATTCCAGCACCTACATAAAAACAAATTGACAAGTAAAATAACTGTAAAATTAAATACAACAAATATATAAGGAGCTGACAGCATTTAGGTTTATAGCCACTTGTGGTCAAACCTTGGGGTCAGAGACAAGATCAAATGTCTCTGCAACTCCAAAGAATGCAGGGATGACCTGTAGTGCTAACTTAGACTTTCAGAGGGAAAGGGCGGGGGTGGGGGAGGAGGTGTAAAAGAGGTCATTCCCAGTGGATAACATGCTTTGCTGGTGAATAGTTTCTTGTCAGTATCTGTAGCAGTATTTCACAACACTTCAAATATCACTGAATCAGAAAGTCACCAGTGGTAAGATTTAAATCCTTGATGCAGTTCTGCAGTGGAAAGATTTTAGTTATTCAGGGTCAGTTGGAGATACTGTAAGCTTTTACTTACAGTAGCTCAGTAACATAAAAGCTTACGGGCATGTATGGTGATGGCTTCATTCTCAGCAGACAAAGACTTCAATACATTGTCAATGTGAAACTTTTGGTCAATGGCTCTTCTGTAGCTTTCCACTGATCAAGATGAAGGGAAAGGGCATGTTTCCTAATATCATGGACATAATACTCCAAATTTCATGAGTTCAACACTTCAATTCTTTTTATGCATTCTTACATCATACACTCTAAACAAAAGTGCAAAGGAAGGTTGAGTCATGATACAAGTCATTTAAATAGTGATGAATCTTTGTGTGGGCCTGATTACATACATTTCGTACTTGCAGGATACATCTCAAGAATTAAGTATTGGTTTTGGAGGAGCCCCAGGTATTGGAGGAGCAATGTACTGGAGTCTCTAAATTGCTGGGACTTGATTACATTCAAGTAACATAGGCTTCTTGAATGCATAATAAATTCTCTTGAGTTAATTGCACTGACTGAACTTTATTTTGCAGCACTGAAAACCTATGGAGTGTACTTTAAGGTAATTTCAGGCAATAATGGATTTCTCTCAAACATTGCATATCCTTCCAGAACAGTACTTCCCATGGATGTTTCGTTAGGATGCAGCAGGCTCTTTCTTGTCTTGATCCACCTTTCAAATGTGGTGATTGCCTATCCAATTTTTTTTTCATGTGCTATGTGGGAGCTAGGATGTAAGATGTATAGTGATCAAGCTTCCCAGATCCTGGCTCTGTAAGCAAGTCTCCAGCATCTCATAGGCATCTGTGGATCTGTATTGCTCACTTTGGAAAAATGTAATTTTTTTTACAGTTATATCCAGAACTTACCATTTCAAGCATGTCACAGAAGTAGACAAATGTAGTCTTTAATGTCTTGTTCAATGACTCTTACAGTATAGAACATCCCAGTCCCCCACAGGGGAGGCAGTATTGTTACCCACTACACTGGGTACAATACATGTTTCATTCTAGTCACTGCTGGCTCAACCACAAAAAGTATGGCTCCTTGATTAATGTATGAAGCTCCCAGGAGGCAGAGTGGTGCAACATGCAACATGCAACATGGTGAGTGCTCATTAGCCTGATATGCAGCCTTTTCATAGGTTGGTGATTTGGTGTACAGCGGTGCATGTTCAGTGCAGAAATTTCAGTTAAATAATTATATCCTGAGGCTCTGCAGCAGTTTGTTTCACCATGGTATCACTTATAGCTTCACAGGTCAATATAACACCTGCTTTATCTGGATATATCTGGATTCTAGTCATAGTATATAGGGTTTTCATAATCTTCGAAACTCATGTGTCTGAACTGTATCAGATCAATCCACTTTACAGATCCAATTTACAGACTTTCTTCTTTTCTCTTGTCATATGATGATCCTGCTGTGCGACTAACGATATAGAGGTTTCAGTGCAGAACATGTGACTTGAACCAGTCTGTTTCTGAGACCAGTTTATATGCTGCATTACCAATAATAAACTCTTTTTTGCATTACCTTTTAGTGTATTGGATTCCACTTTCATTGCTAATCCAATTAATAGGTCTTTGTGCAAGCATCAACAGTACGGTGTTAAAAATTTGACATGTGCAAAACCCAGTGAAAAGCATAACTCAACACTTAGCTAACAACCTTTGATTACCTACATAAAACATCAGCAAATGAATTACAGCATGACTAGATGACAAGATTTTGTTACCTGAAAAATATTCCATTCCACTTTACTTGTGGGAGTTTATGATATGATCTAGGTGTTCATCAAACTGATGTAGCAAATGTTCCAATTGCACTAAATGTAATTTCTGGCACTTTAAGATTTTTAGGACTAATCTTACCAGTAATGGAATCTTCTGTGAGTTTTCTGGCCATTGGGCCAATAGCTGGCATGAGGTACATGCAGATCTGGAAGCAGACAACCAAAAAGGGCTAGCAAAAGGAAAATCCAAAATACATAGAAATTGGTATGCTAGATGCAAAACAGAAGACAATAAGAGAGAAAATAAGAGAGATCAGAAAATGCAAAATCAGGCAGAGGTCATATATTGTAAGGCAAAATAGATACACAACAGCTACAAGTTACACAGAGAAAACTACATGCAATAATGTAAAGAGAACACAAACAAATAGGATCAGAATTCTGAAGCACTGTATATGGAGGAGCAAGTATGCCATTCAATGTGCAATGTAGTCTCAGAGACAAAGATTGAACAGATTGATGTTCAGCACTGAATCCCACTGTATCTTGTCAGTGAAACACCAACAGAATAATGACACAAGAGAAGAAAAAGTCCATAAATTGTATCGATGAAGATACAGATACTGAGCAGAGGGCTGGTATATGAGGATGATGAAGACATCATATAGTGCCAGTCTCATTTGAAAACCATGAATATGTTTCTTATTGATATTAAGGATATTCATGTTTTAGTATTTCAAGAGTTTTTGTCGAGTACAATGTCATTGTTTGAATGTATTGTTTCAAATAGGTGGCTAGATAACTAACCTGTTATTTAACTAGCACTAGGCTATTGTTGAGCATAGTGTTATCTTATCATTCTTATTAATGAACTTTATCTTGAATAGTGACCTTTATCTAGAATGCTTGAATGTGTTTGTTTCTACCATAACTAGCAAGTTCATACAACAATGATAATAAACAGGTTATATCCTCTTTTACGGATCAAACTGTTTTTTGACCCTTCCCAATAATTAATAATTATTATTCATTCAAGAGGGATGACTTATAAATATATAAGGAAAAAAGAAAAATAATTATATAAATGTTATAAAGTCATTTCCAAGCATTTTCACTTTTCTAGCTTCTAACTACTATCTAAATAACCTGACTTAGAATATTGCATTTTGGTTAATGTGCTGTACACCTAGATATCTGCCTGTATAGGCAATGTGGCAAAAGGCTGTTCACAAGGCAATGAGACATAGCCTTTGTCTTGTCAGATTCACTGTATGACTTCAAATCAGTGCCGCAAGAATGTGTTATCTTTTGTTGAGGGCAGAAATCTAATCAGTAATCCTTTGTCTCTCACTCTTTTCAGTGGATATCAGGTTCACCTGCCTCAGTAGCAAACCATCATACCCAGAACAGTCAGACAAAAGCAGTTTAAGCTCCTCAAGGATATCACTGTTCTTGGTGAGAAAGCCCTGAGAGACTGTCCTCAGTAACATGTTCTAGATAGCTCATATTCTGTATCTGCGCTGCTCTGGCTTGACACCAGCATTAGTCTTTGACTTTAGTTCTATGATCCTATACAAAAATATCTGGGAGGCAGCCCTCATGTACATGTTATTTAGCATTCAGTAGTTCTGAGTAGTTACAGAAGTGGATCACAGCTACTTCCATAAGTCAAGTTTGCAAGTTTACTTAAATTATACTTCAATTACTACTTAAAACATATACTTAAAAATACTTGTGGTCCCTTAGGCAACGACCTTGCATCCAGACCCAGAGAGAGGCTCCACACACAGTGACTGAGGCTGTCCACTATGGACCAAAGCATGTCGATCTCTTCCTCTGCTGTCCATGAACTGCTGTCTGTACAGCCAGAAGGACAGCCTAATCTGGGCTGATTACCTTGCTCCCTGGTGGCTGTCCTTTTCTTTAAGATGCCAGCCACGTCTGCCTGACCATGCCAAAGTGCTGGTGTTCTACTACCCCAACTTCACTAAAGAACTGAAGGCAGTATTCTACTATCCCTTCCTGGGTAGGATCTGTGGCTAAGTGCTGCTGTGTACATGGAAGAGCTCTTGACCAGCAGTGAAGTATACTATGGAGTTCCAGACACGAGTTCCAGAATGAATCTGCTCTTGTAGATATCAACATGGGAATTCTGCAAAGAGAGCTACAGGCTGAACTCTCCTCCTGGATGAGAAATGCCACTGTCTTGGCAGAAGACCTCCATGGGTATTTTCACCTCCATGGGAGTCCATGCCACCAGTGGGACTGGCTACAGTCGCTAAGCATCCCACGCAGTGGGAAGAGCACAGTAAAGCAGCAATCATTTGAGTAGCGCTCCTGTATCTGCAATGTTTTGTGTGTTGGTGAGTATTATGCTCTTCTCTCAGGTGATGAAGGTTGAAGGCAGCCACCCCAGATGAGTTTTGAACGGAGGTCTCAAAGGAGGTAAACGGGAGCTCATTTAACCTTCCTAAGTGACAGTCCCTGTCACACCATCCTTCCCTTCAGAGAGTTACAATCTCTGTCGCAGTGCCTTCACTACCAGGAAGCGCCCCAAGATGTGACATTTTCCAAGTGTCCCTCTATGCACAACTGCCCTTCCTCCATCATGCCCATGCCCCTCATCCTGGGTCCTCACACTGGGCTCCACCAACCCGTCACAGCAGGGGTGGGTTCATAGGACACGCTCCCAATGGCCTCACTGCCATCCCACTTCTGACAGCATGTGTGATGAATGCTGAAGGCAGCCACTCAAACGCAGGTCCAAATGGAGGAAAACAGAAGCTGTGACCACCAGTCCAAAGGACCATTTCCCTGGAATAGCAGCCAGAGTACCCATTTAACCTTTTGAAGTGATGGACCCTGTCACATCTTGATTTAGCATTAGTGGACTGTGGCACAAAGGGCAACCTCTTGGAATGAGGACTAGTCAGGAGACTAAGGATCAAGCCCATCCCTGTGCCATCTCCACTCCGTATTCAAGATGGGTATACACACAGAAATCATTTCCTTTTATTTATTTTCCTCTCATTCCCAGTCCATCACATCAGGTCTCCCATGCTGTTCACACATGACATGACCCACATATTCTGAGCATGCAACCTCTTCACTAAGTCGGCTCCCTCCTGTATCACACAGTAACTCCTCAACCAGGCTATAGCAGCTCTTGGCTTCGAAGAAGGACGCAGAGTGTTTCTAAAACGGGTGCTTAAATTTATTTGTCTTGTTGGACTTCAAGTACAAATCATCTCCTTACGAGCACCGTGAAAACTATAAGAAAGAAAACATACAAGAAAGATACCTATAGTTTTCACCCATTCAATGAAGTAATAAAGATACAGAAATATAGCAGATACACTTAATTCTACATACCTTTCTCCGCATACCAAGGGTGCAGTATGTTTTAATTATCTCAAAGCATGAACAACTTCATTGGGTTCTCTTCATTAGGTTCTTCTAATCTATGGTTCATCTTGTCATTTAGCACCTTGGTGAGGACTCTGACCAACCTGCTCCATTGACAGGCTACCTGCCTGAAGTGGATGGCAGTGGCAGATGAGGCATTTGAAAATCTAGCCCCTTGTTGTTGAAGTCAATGGCTCCAGATGGCTAAAAGGCAGAATTGTGAATGGCAGACAGCAGACTAAATTAGCATGTGCCAATTCATCTATCCAATTCATCTAATATATATTATTGTGAACTCCAACCAAGCCTGGTGGTCTGTCATCGCTCACGTCTGTGTTCCAGGTCACAGCTTTCTTATATCTTAAGTATCGACAAAACCTGCTCCTTGCTGGCCTTAAAGTCCCAGCTGCAGGAAGAGTAGCCAGCAGGCATGCACACTCTGGCATGCACACACACACACACACACACACACAAAAGCCACACCTATTCAATTGACAATCTTCCATTTTTTCAGCAGCCTCACCTTCCTCCTCCACCTCCTATCACAGGCGGAGGCATGGGAGAACTGCTCCATCTTCAGGTCCTTCTCCTTTGAGTATTCCAAGTCCCCATTTTGATAGAAGACAGGGGACTTTTCTCACCGCCTTCCCCTGAATACTCCAACTCCACACGGGAGCAAGGAGCACCGGAGGAGGGCACAGGGGAGCCCCCAGGACTCTTCAGGCTCCTCCTTGGACCCAGGAAGGGAGTAGCATGCATCGCAGAAGGGCTCCAGGAGCTCCCTTCAAAGCACCAGGTCTCCTCAAGGTCTTCCTCATACTCAGGAGAGAGGTCAGTCCTGGTGTGGTGAGCACCCCCAAACATCATGTCAGAGACCCTCTATGGGGACTCAGGAGGGCTCTCTTGGTCAGTGAGGGAGGACATGGAGAAGGTCTACCAGTCAATGTACTTCCCCTATAACCAGGAGAGCCATCCTCGGGGAAGAAGAGTCCCCCAAATCCATCCCCCTCATTGGATGGCTCATCCATCCCCGAATGGCCCATCGCAAGAGGTCTGGCAGGGGTCCAGTCAGTTGGCCATCCTGCACAAAATGAACTACTCTAGCCATGGGTAGCCGGCTCTCGTTGTTAGGGCTGTGTAGGTACCATGCCTCCACAGACCAAAGGGGGGGCGCTCTCCCGAGTGACACTGCCCAAGTCAGAACGGACATGTAACTACGTCACCAGACGAACCCCTTTAAAAGGGGGAATCCCCCTTTGTCCGGTCTCTCTACCTGGCTGCAACCCAGTAGCTACCTAGAGACGAAGAGCGCGCGCACACCTTCGAAAACAAAGCGGTATTAGTTCTGCACTCGGGCCCTGTGCAATAAACAACCGTCGTAAGGATAAATTAGTTTACTAGTTTATTTCTTTTGGCGGAGTTTGCCTACCTAACCGCTTATGCTAGCCATCTGGATCCAAGAACTGTTTTAACATTCGCGCAACGGCCGGACCTCCGCGAATTCCAGTTAAAAGTCGACTGAAAATCCTTCACGTGAAAACCCCTCTACGGAACGTCGAGGGACCGCCCGATTGACCGGCTACCAGAACTTTTCCCCGGACGGAGCAACGCGATCCAGCAGAAGTTTTCTCCATTAAAGCGCACGAAGGAGTCCTCCTCAAGAGGCTACCTGGCCTACTGCGCGGGCCGCGGACTGACGACACCAAGTAAGATTGTGCATCTGGGCAGACTTAATATAAAACTGTGCGTTTGTTGAACGTGAATGTTTTCCCCTGTGCTTATGCTTGGGTTAAATGTGTTAATGTCATATATGTTGTACTAAGCCAGTTGAACTGAGTACTAGCGCGCAAAATCTAGTAAGCGTAATCAATTGTACGGTTTCCCCTACCATAGTTACGTTACTATAGTTACGCGTGAGTCTGGCTATACTCTCGCTGAGGTTGCCTAGTGACCAGCGATACCGTGTCGCCATAGGCTTAGTTTGGTTTTCGTACCAGCGAATTTCCCTTCGTCTGTAAAACGCTCCCCTCCATCTATTGTCTTAGTTTATCGTGTCTGTGGCTATAGAGGAGAGCTTAGTTTGGTTTTCGCGCCATTGGGTTTCTCTTCGCCTGTAAAACTTCCTTCCCCATCTATTGTCTTAGTCTTGTGTCCGGGGCTATAGAGGAGAGCTTGGTTTGGTTTTCGCGCCGCTGAGTTTCTCTTTGTCTGAAAGACCTCCCCCCACGCGCACGTGCACCCGCACGTACCTGAATCCACATCCACCTACACGTACCCGAACACGCACGCACGCACTCTCTCACACACACACACACACACACACACACACACATATATACACACACATACACACACGCTAGACGATCCCCAGTCCCTTATTTGTTGTACTGTTTATTATGGAGTGTGTTTAATAAATGTTTTCTGTGTTAAACGCTGTTGTCTGAGTCGTTGTCTCTCCGTTATAACCTGAAGCCAGAACTATTATTCGAACTAAAACCTTCAGATTTAAAGTTTGTTTATCCAACTAATTGGGCTGCGGAAGTTGACCAGACTTTAGATAGATCAATTTTACCTCAAATTAAGTAAAGTTAACACTATCTAAGCTTCCGCCATTTCGTAGGTAATTTTATGAGACTGATTACTTAATAAATTTGGCCTGCACCTACAGCTGGCATGAAGGAGGCAACACCATTTACCTCCCCTTCTGCCATACTTCCCTTAAGGCATCCTTGGGTTTGATCAATTTTTCTGTAACATTCCTGAGGTGAGAGCAGGACGCTGAGAGTAGAATGACATAATTGTTATTTTTATTTATAAGTATTGTACTGCTTAGCGCTAAACAGATTAACAAAAAACAAACAGGAATAAGCATGAGATACACACTTAGATACACAGACAACAAGTGACAAGTGTAGCACATAACATCAACAAGACCAGGAAAAGGTGTTACAAATAACACAGACACACACACACAGAAGTACATACATAGACATAGATGCGTGAATCCGCACACACGGACATGCCCAAAGGGAGGAGTCTGGGGCTGTGCCATGACACCTGCACAAGTTGCAACTTTACATATTCTTTCAACACAAAATGATTTCTGCAACAGTACTTTTGTATGCATCTCATAAAAAGGTCATTAAAGATATTTGAACAACATGAAATTGTGAGATTAACGTTAACTAAGTGAACTTTTTTGTGCAATTCTGCTGCATTTTTTAAATATTATTTTATAGTTATCAGACTTGCGGTGAGTTGTACGTCTGTCACGCTGGCGAGAGGACGAAGATGCGGAGTCCGACGTCGTTCGTTAAACAAACGTTAACTTTATTAAACATATAATGTGGCGCAATGCGCTTTTAAACAAGTAGCACACACACACAACTTCAGACCAAAGACGAGCACGGGACACTATGCGAGCACACATTAAATAGACGAACGACATTACCCCTTGTGATGACGAGACGATCCACAGGTGAGACTGAGGAACACACCCACACCGACACACCCACGGAACTACATATAAGGACATAGACGACATGAACACACGCCCAAAGGGAGGGGTCCGGGAGCTGTAGCGTGACAGAGCCCCCCACCAACGGCAAACACATGGGAACGAACACACACACAGGCACACTCAACAACATGGGCATAAACGGGAAGAGGGGATTTGGGAGAAACACTGGAACAGACACGAAAACAGGCATAGACAGTGGCGGACACAACGGACCAGGCTTCCACGCCTGGTTTCTAGCAAACACAGGAGGGGGCTGTCCTGGCGGAGCCGGCTTAAACTCCCCTCCTACACCACCTGGAGCAGTGGCCGAAGGTCCAGGTTCCACCGCAGCCCGGGCTGGCGCCGGTTTCTGGCTCCGGGCTTGCCGCGTTTCGCCCCCCGGTGCAGTGGCCGAACGTCCAGGTCCCACTGCTGCCGAGGCTGGCGCCGGTCTCTGTCTCCGGGGTTGCCGCATCTTCCTCCTTACTACCACTGAAGAGCGGGTGCTCACGGGAGTCAGGCTAACTGCCCTCTTCTTCCGCTTCCCCGTGGCTCCGCCCCGCGGCCACTCTCCCCTCGGTTCCACCTCGGGGAGAACTTCTCACGAATATCTCCTCAGAGTACCCTTCCACCACCGAGGCGCAATCACTCCTCATACTCGCTGTCCCTCCCCTGTCACTCTGGTCACAGTCCATCACCCCCTCCAAGGTAGAGCTAGTGGCATAATCCATGTCCTCCTCCTCCTCGGAAAATGGCAGGGGAGCCTCCACCGCTCGGATGCCCTTGCCCTCATACTCCTCTTCCTCCTCGTCAGAGTCTTCTGGCGGAGGCGGGCTGGCCTCGCTGCTGTACTCTCTGGTGGAGAGCGAGTACCCAGATGGGGAAGGACTGGTTCCTTCACAGTAATACGCGGTGGGGGCCGAGCACACAGATGGGGGAGGACTGGTCTCCTCACCGTAATACTCAGTGGGGGCCGAGTAAAAGGACGGGGGAGGACTGGCTTCCTCACCATAATACTCGGTAGGATCCGAGCACACAGATGGGGGAGGACTGGTTTCCTCACCGTAATACTCGGTGGGGGCCGAGTACACGGACGTGGGAGGACTGGCTTCCTCACCGTAATACTCGGTAGGAGCCGAGTATATCGACGGAGGGGGGCTGTCATCCTCTTCCTCACTAGTGGGCAGTGTTTGCCCCCCCGCTGTAAAAGCGGAGAGCAGAAACACCGTCCCTGCGCCCTCTTTAGACTCTTCCGTCTGGGGGGGAGCGCACCTTCGCCGCTGGGGGGTCCTGCTCAGGGCCTCGTCCGCAAGCTGGCGGTAGAAACCTGCCAGCCCCTCTTCCTCGGCTTTGCGCTCGCAGCGTATGAGGTAATCATGTACTGCCTCCGCTGCCACCTCCTCTGAGTCACTGCAGAGGTAGGCGCCTTGAACCTCCACCTCGCCCTTGGAGGTCTCCCCTTTGGCTGTGCGGGACTGCCGGGGGGAGGGTGCACGTCGGTGCTTGCCCTTCTTCTTTCCCCCTTTTGCCTTTCTATCCCGTACATAGCCAGGCATCTTCTCCTACGGCTCGTCTTTATGTCACGCTGGCGAGAGGACGAAGATGCGGAGTCCGACGTCGTTCGTTAAACAAACGTTAACTTTATTAAACATATAATGTGGCGCAATGCGCTTTTAAACAAGTAGCACACACACACAACTTCAGACCAAAGACGAGCACGGGACACTGTGCGAGCACACATTAAATAGACGAACGACATTACCCCTTGTGATGACGAGACGATCCACAGGTGAGACTGAGGAACACACCCACACCGACACACCCACGGAACTACATATAAGGACATAGACGACATGAACACACGCCCAAAGGGAGGGGTCCGGGAGCTGTAGCGTGACAACGTCCTTCGTGACATACTCTGATCACATCATCTTTTTAGGAGTACACCCCCAGATGGTCACAGACAGCAGGACAGCCAAATGAGCTTGTGGGAGAGTGCTGACTATTCATGTATCTCACAACCTCATTTAGCTGCCTTATGACAGTGTGACCGACTGGCGACCTGCTCATGGAGTACCCTGCCCTCGCCTAATGATGCTGGGATTGGATCCAGACCCCCCCCTCCTGTGACCCCGACCCCAGGATTAAATGGTAAAGATGGATGGATGGATGGATGGATGACAGTGTGACCAATCTCATAAAATTGTGCAAATTATAAGCAAGAGTGATTTCATTCAAAGTCTAACTTAAAAATCCCTCCCTAATTATGCATAGCTTTTCATATGACTTACCCCTTATGAATTTGTACTTATTTGTATGTAGAATGTACTGACTAATCTATGTGTAGCAAGCAAACCATACCATCCTACTTGGTGCAACACTGTAATCAGGTACAACAATCATTATATGAGTATTGCCATGAATCTGTGAATCAGACTCCTGTCTCAGCAGTGGAGACCAACTTCACAGAGCTGAAATACCTATTCACTAGCTGGTCTGGCTACTCGAGGCATTTGAAAGATGTTTGGCTATTTGAGATGTTTGAAGTTTTATGGAGAGAGCTTCACATACAAGGAGGCAAAAGGATATTCTACACAAGATCTTGCATATCTCAAATACCCATCTTGTACACTCTGTGCTCACTCCCTTACTCTTGTATTTTTTCCATTGTGCTTGCCAAAGATCAAAAAAGAAACAGGAATGACTCTGGCACTACCAGACAGACTACAGTCCTAGCATCTTGATTACTTTGGCAACTTGGGTTACTGAAATGGTAATAATGTTGGACTCATATAGCCCAAACGTCCAACGGGTCTCTTTTAATAGATAATAAAATGTTAATGGTTACATGCAGACTTTACATGTCAAGTAGCATTAATGGTTTCCTGTAATTGTTTTGCTAATTAGCAGCCAGTTACACATATCTTTGTGAGAGAAAGTATAAAACACTGTTTCTCCTCAGGGTCTTAATGCTTCTAGCTAGTCTAGACAATAGAAAAATTAACATGTGCCAGTTCATCTATTCCATTCATCTAGTATATATTATTGTATATATTATTGTGAAATTTCTGCTGTTTTACTACTTTACATTTTTTATTGTACAGAACATAATGGGTTAACATTCCAGTCACTGTGCAAGTACAGGAAAGAAAAAAGGACAGCTTGAGAACCTGATGCTGTCTACCAGTTTTGTTTTTCAGTAAGCCAGTTTAAGGAGTTATCCGAACCCCTTTGTCATTGCCTACTTTATTGACTTTAGAGTGGTAAATTATATTATAGCCTATATACTTACTTAAAACCAATAAGAAGAATCTGTGATTCCAGGTAAATATTTGCTGATTTAGACTTTCTTTTTGTGGTTTTCATGTTTTCTTGTTTTATAGAATGGAAATTAATTGTTTCTAGAGCTCACTGATATTGACTTTAACATTTGAATGCAGCATCACTGGCATTGTCAGTGTAAAAGAGCAATGAAATCAAGCAATTAAATGAAATATTAAACTAATGTTTCTTTTAAAAAATGGTGGGAAAATGTAATATTGTAACAGTGGGTTTTATAAAATAGCTTTCCATTTCTGAAACATACATTAATAAAACTCACAAGTAAAAATAACTAACATTTTCATACTGGTATAACAAATGTACACATTCAAGCAACAAGTATCCTTTTCAAAAATGGTGACTGAAGTGCTCATAGCTGCTCATTTTTAGACATTTGAATGTGCATCCAGTTTAGATATCAGTAAATGCAAAAACAATCCAACAAACAGAAGTCCAGTACCAGGATTCGCTTTTTTACCTTTGAGAATAAAAAGTCATATATGTAATCAATGTTTTATTACAACATATAGGGTTTAGGATTATAACATCCACTAACATCCACTTGTATTCAAGCCACAGAACGTCTTGCCCTTTGTTTTATTCAGTTTTCATATTGGTACATAAGTGAATATCAAACATATAGGAATAAATGATATGATTGTCATAATCAGCATTACATAATATATAATACTTGATAATTATTTGAAGTAATTGAATACATTAGTATTCAGATTTCCAATTACACAACTGTAAGTCATGTAACGGATTTCCACAGGTATTCCTAAACTGGAATACATAACAGTGAAAATCATTTGATTGCGATATGCAATTAATGTGAATAGTGAATATTTAAAAATACTGCAGGTTTCACAATAAAAAAAATTCAGTGTCTTTAAAAAGATTGTAATGGGATGTATGACCTACATAAAACCATCGTACCTACAGAAACTATATAGATGATGACCACACTTTGTAAAGGTTTACTTTAATATAGTGAATCTTTTTTAAATTATTATTATTAAATGTGTGGACAACTTATGATCTTTCAAAGAGAAAGATTTTAGGTACTTATTAAATTTTGTACCTCTGCAGTTAGAGATCACAATATGTTCCATCTTGTAGTATGCCTGTTCTCCTTAGATTCTTTTTCAGAACAGTGCTACTGGGCCAGTGAACACCCAAACAAATCACAGGTGTTTCAGACTGATATGAAATTAAATTAGTTTGACCTTTTTAAATGTTAATGTTGTCCTCTGCTAATGCTAAATTGGAACTGCTTACGAGAAAGGGTTTATTATTTGCATTAGCAATCACATTTGTTCCAATATACTGGACTTATGGACTAGTATTGAAATAGTCATTAATAGTATACGAAGAGTCACTTTTCAACATTTTTCTTTTATCTGAATGAGATTCCATACTTGCCTTGGTCTTTTTGATCTGATTAAAAAAGGTACTTTAGCTTTGGAATATTAAAACAACAGCTCATTTGAACGAAGAATAATTGGAAAAAACTTGTAATTCTAAATCTCTAAGTTGATTGCATTCATAGATTACATAAACACATTTCCATCGCAATAAAGTCAAACCAAACACACACATCTATCAGTTAAAATGAAAGTTTAGAAAGGAAATGCCCTCTAATGTTTGTGCTTCAGCATAAAAATGGTTCATACATGGGAGGAAATGAAGATGTATATTCTTTATATGAAATGGTGACCAACAGTCCACATATATGTAGATCCTTTTTCTAAACAGAACAGTCTCTAAAGGTTAGGTGGAAAGAACAGTGTCTCAGAAAATCTCTTGTAAAAGGATTTCCTCAATTATTTGGCAAACATATTTCTCTCTTGCCCTCCATTCATGTCAGTGGTCTGTTCTTCCTTTTAAATCTTCTCATTACTCCAATTTCATTGTGTGTGTTGCATAACACATATTTCCGTTAAGTGATCTCCATTTTTGCTTCTCAGAAGGGAAGAGTATCCATGAAAATTTTCTCTACAATAGGGGGTGGAGGCACCAGGTCTTCCAGCTTCAGGTAAAAGATACGCTGCAGTCCCTGTGTGCACAGAGTCCTCAGTTCTGGAAGTTTGCCTAGCAAACGAGACAGGTTGGGTGTAGATCTGCTGTGGTCTGTGCTGCTGCTGGTGACATGATCTCTCAGGCACACGATTAAACGATTTTGGAGTTCTTCTATGCGTTTTGGTTCCTTTAGTCCATGGCGGTCTGGAGAGAAAACAAAAGTCATGTGTGTTAAACCAAGCATTCAAAGGATTTTCACTGCAAGTCTGACTTTAAGGGCAGCAGTACATGAGAGGGAAATGTTTTTAACACTGGATCAATGTTCCCTGCTTTGACACACACTTTAAAGTTGAAACAGTGAACACTGAACAGTGAAATGTTTTTTCACCTGTGATAATGACCAGCGCGGACAAGCAAGAGAAGGATGCAACATCCAAGCTCATGCGATGGAGGCTCTGGGAGAAGTCCCTGATTGAATCTATCCAGTCACCAAAGCCTCGAACACACTGCAAGCGGTGCAGCACCACACCATTGCAGAATATCAGTTTCTCCTCCTCAGGATTTGATCTGCAAAAAGATAAGAGTTTGCAGTCTGCAGTTCAAACATCCCATCACTACCAACATGAATTACATAAGGATATTTACAAATAGGGTGGTGTAATTCTTTTACCTGTAAGCTAATCTCAGAATGAAAAGCTCCACAAAGGCAGACTCCAGTAGGAGCTCCTGGTCCTCATGACAGAAGGCACTAAATCCTGGGATAGCCTCAGCCCATTTCTGAATCACCTCCATGGTCCCAGTTAGAAGATCATAGAACTGTTTGATGTCATTGGCATCCTCTTTCTCAGACATATTCGTCACATGTTCCTGATACTGGAGATTCCAAACAAAAGTACTTGTTAAACAAGAAATCCTTACTATAGATTTCAATCAGTTAATCTAGAGGTGTTTCTCAAGTTCCTGTAGATAAGGACTGTGCTGCTGGATACTGTGCTGTTGCCCTGATATCTATTTTTACATAATTATGTCAACAATTCTAAAAAAATATACAAAATTATATAAAAATTATTAATATTATTGTTATTGTTGTTGTTATGATTATAAAAAAACATAAAAAGATACTTTTATAAGTATCTGGTAATTGAAGGAAAGATGTTCATTTTTCTCACTTTTGAGTAGTCCAATTTTCCTATGGCAGGATTGGAATCAATATGAGCTTTAACAAGAGAAGCTGTAATATTCACAGGTGGAGCACTGTCCAGAACATTCTTAGGCTTTGAAGGCAGACGTCCTCTTCGACCTTTAAGACTGTCTGTCCGAACCACTGAAAATGCAGATGAGTAGGTAATTAACTTCTGACACATTTCACTGCTACGTTAACTAGTGCATAAAATTGTTATTTAATTTACAAGCTGATTCAGTTCATATTCACCTTCTTTGACCATTCCAACTGCAAGGCACTTCTGAAAACGGCAAAACTGGCAACGGTTCCGGCGTCGTTTGTCAACTGGGCATTCTTTATTGGCGAGGCATACATATTTAGCATTCTTCTGAACAGTACGCTGTAAAGAAACCCACATTAAATAGACATATACACTAAAGATGGATAAACCTAAATGAAACCAAATGCTGTTAAAATAACCTTTTGCTGATTTATTAAGGCTTACACAACTCACCTTGAAAAACCCTTTGCAGCCTTCACAGGTTCGCACTCCATAGTGCTGACAGGATGCATTGTCGCCACAGACAGCACACTGTCCCTCATTGGGACTCCGTGTTTTTGGAGATGAGTGTGAGTCAGCTCTGTCCTCTTTTAGCACAGGACTTCTCAAGCCCCCATGGTCAAGCTCCAAGGACTGGAAGTGTAACGGAGATGCATGCTGAAGCTGGGTTAGCTGGCCAAATGCATCCTCCTCGCCGAGCTGCAGCTGGTGATCCCCCATCGGCACCTGCTGCCCCAATGGGGTAGTGAACGTGAAGAATGAGGGCTGCTGGGGTAGTGTGCTTACGTCTGACACCCAACAACCAGGGCCAGGAGAGAAGGGGCTGAAGGGACTATCCCAGGCTGAAGCAGACTGGGTTTGCAAGCCTGGGGTGGAGGGTGAGGCAGCAGCAGAAAGGGGACTTCCATAGTAATCAGATCCGCAGGAGGACACTGTTTCATCCAGGTAGCTGAGAGCAAAGGTACCTGGGTAGCAGCCATACACCTGCACATCATCCAGTTTAAAGGGAGACTGATGGCCACGTAGGCTCAGGCCTTCCGCTAAGGAACTGTGGACATCACCAGGTATGCTTGTGCTTGGGGAAGCGGAGACTGAGGCAGTGAACTGGCAAGAGAAGGTATCAAGCACATCAGCATGGCTCCCCACTAGAGTGTTGATGCTAGGCAGCAAAGGTGGAGATGGTTGCTCCTTCTGGTCACTGGAATCCATGCCCTGTTTTGTGGACAGTCCTGAATTGAGGAAATTGGGGCTGAAGTAGTTGTCATAAGGCAGAGCTCCATACTGCATCTCAACACAAGGCATAGCTGCAGCTGCAAAAATAAAATAATCATTATGATTGACTATAATAGTAATGTTTCTTTAAACATTACTAAATATTTATCTTTCCACCCCCCAACCCTTTGCAGGAGCACAATTGTAGCAGAAGTGTCCTTTCAAAGACATATTAGCTTCCATTAGCAGAGATCAAAACTCTTCAATCACTTCTGTGAATTTTCAGACCTCACTGAAATTCCACAAGAAGCTTAGAGAACCTGCCGTCTGCAGAAAGTTGCTCTCGCTGAAGGAGATTTTATTACCAGCCCTTAATGCACGCTCTTCCACTCCTGAAAGACTGACGGCATTTAGTAGGAGATGGAGTTTGGTTTCATCTGCAGGCTGTGTGCCAACAGAGTTAGTGTGCAGAGAGAGTGAGGGGGCTGACATGGTATGTTTGAGCTAAGGCAAACATCCACAGGGAGGTGTGGTCCCATTTATCAGTCAGGCTTTTGAATGTTATTTATAAACTGTAAACAATAGTCACAGTATTTTCCATTGATATCAGTGCACAAATTATCCTCTACGACTAAATTAATAAGCACCTATAGTACAGTATTTAACTAGTTATGTTTTTACATTACATAAGGCCATGTTCAAGTAATAAATGAAATTAGACAAATGTCAAATGCCAAATGTCAGGCTGTGTATTACACAATGTTTTAATTCTGCAATCACAGTTTTATGAATATATTGTCTGTGTCCTTTTTGTTGTCGTCGCTGATTTTTTCATCTGACAAATAGAGTAGTGCTTTATCTGCTGCTGTGAAATGAAGGCAACAGCTTTTTGACCTCTGGCGAAGGCATTCATGCCACCCGGTTGTTTCATGAGCAGTGAACATGCGTAGCGTGAGCACACAGTCAAATACTTAAACACATAATAAACTGTGGACAAGACAGACATGCCACAAAGACATCTGACGCTCCTTGCTGCCATCTATAGGGTTATGATCACGAAGTCTGTGCTTAGCACCATGACTACACAAGGAGGGGGGCGTAACACTCAACTGGTATAAAGACATATGTATTATGATCTGATGTAAATCTTAATGGCTATACATTAAATTAGCTATACAGATTTAAATATATATATATATATAATAAAATAAAATAAAAATTCATAATATATATAAAAAATGCTATATATATAGCATTTTTTGTAATAATTATTATTAGAATCTCATCTCAGGAACTAAAATGTATGCTAGTTCACTGACATAAAAACAAAGGAGAGAGCTGAAATAAGAAAAAGCTAGCTATTAATGTGCTGTTGACTGCAAATGAGGTATTGGTAACTGAAGGCAGACACTAAAACATGGCTAAAACATGTTCCTGATTCCCAAAAAGATCACTGACAAATATAAGGCACAGGCTACAAAAATATTTCGTTACAATCAAAACAATAACACCAACCGATGTGTAGAAGTCTCTGCACAGAATATAAAACAATAAAGCCAGCGCGGGTAAATTATTATCATTAATATAGCCATGAACTTACCTGTGTTAATATATCCGTAAATCTGAATGACAAAACTTTTCTTTAATTCCAAATAGACTTAAAACATATAACGAGCAACAGGTCCTGTCTCATCTCCAGAAACTGAGCTACCCACACTTGACGTCCCATGCAATATATTTTGCCGTTACGTCGTCTAGAGGCGTGACATCGACATAAATGGAAAGCTAAGAGAAGAGATTTCCGGGTAACGAACCAATGAATCTGTCTGCACTTATCCCATACGTGCTCTTGACGCACGCACAATTGGGATTCCATTGACGCAAAAGACAGTGGAATCGTCTGATCTAAATTTAGAACTCGGCGACGACACATAAGCCACATTGAGCTGTTACTGCTTGGCTAGACTGTAAATAGACGTCAAGTGATGATAATGTACATCTGAAAGCTCAGCACGAAAATGTAACACTTGTTAAATGTTTTGTAACGTGGTGCGGATAACCAGTTTACCAGTTTAATTTAGATGAGGAAGTGGCGCGGTAGTCGCAGCTGTGACACAATTAGCCCTTTCGATTTAGACTAACATTTAAGCTTTAAATAATATGTAACATTTAAGCTTTATAATAATAAATATATCGTCATTAATTTTAAATGCATTGCCATTCCCTTCTTGTAAATTTAATGGATCATAAATATCCAAGTGACTTTTATTATTATTATTATTATTTTATTATTCTGCTGGCCAAGTGTTCTAAATATATTTCAGGGTTCTTTTACCAGTTTCTTATTCCGCGTCTAAATGAAGCAAATCCTGTTTTAAAGAAACATGAAGAAATTCGTGTTTTAAAAACATCCGTTCAGGAAGTGACTTCAATCATTTAAAAATCGCGCCGTTTATTAATTTAGTTAGTTTTTTTACTGACACTCCAACTTGTTAGCTGTTAAAGTTTAAAAAGTGGAATAAGCTTCCATATTTGGTCATTGGAGTGCTTCCTCATATAATTACGTAACAGCTATTGAGACGTACATTGGGTGTGCCTGAGACAAGTATGAACACACATGCATCGCGATGCATGATCATTTGTAATTTCATCATAGACCACAAACATGACAAGACAGGCTAACATCTTAATAACTCAAGAACATAGTTTTTAAAAGGTAAAGTATTACTAAATTGCAATGGATTACAAAATTGCCAATTTTAGTGAAAATATTAATGACCTGTTGTAATATGAATATGTCTCATTTGAGGAACAGGATGTTGCTACAGTTCTTAATCAAACCACAGACATCATCTGTTGTCTCTAGTTTGTCAGCACAAAGTGAAACCTCCTGACCAAGTGTTTGGGGGCTCTTCTTCTAAGTGCCCAGATACTATAGCCAGTTACTAATTGGCCCTTAATTCTTCAGAGGGCATTTCGATCCTAGGAAAGGGATATCATTTTATTTTTAAAGTGTGGTGGCAAAGCCCATGTGAGATTCCATGTAATCATACTTACAAACACACATACACAGATTTCCTTGACAGGGAGTGTTTAAGGTGAAGTTCTAAACCAAGATGGTCAGCTGCTTAGTCCCAGAGGAGCTACTACACTGAGGAGGTACAACGACGCCTGTGGATTTGATCTCATCTGGGTATGACTGCCACGTGGGCCTTGTTTGCATTGATCTGTCAGCACTTTTCTAAGGGAGCTGGGCGAGATGAGCGACAGAGTTACAGTATATTAATGCCAACCACAGCTGCTCTAACCATACTGGCTCATTGAAAACTGTTTGGTGGAGTGTACACTGACTCAAACAACTGCAAAGTCCATCAAACTTTTGTAAGCGATAATCTGTCCAGAGCAGCAATCTTGACATTGATTGGTTCATATTTGTATTGACATGAAATAGCTATTCACATTATTTTGCACGTGTCTGTGTATTTGTTTAACATTGATGTAGCTTGAATTAAAAATGGTAAGTATAAAAACAAATGGTGAGACACCTTTGAAAAATGATGCAACTGCTGTCTTTTGTTATAGATATAAGACCACAATATATAAGACCACAGTCAGTGTTAACTCAGGGTTAACTTTATAGGTTAGCATATTAGCATCACAATTAGCTAATGTAATGTAAATCTAATGTTTATCTCTGCTGCATTAGAATTGCTAGTTTTACTGGCTTGCATTGATGGATGCATAAAAATGAACAGTATTACTCATTAGTATTTAGTTGTTCATCACATCATTTATGTGCTAAAATTTGTACTACTATGTATTGGTTTTTACAACCACACATGGCTCTATCCACTTACAGCATAGTGCACTGTACCTGAATGAGAATATGTACACAGAATGAAACATTAACCCCAGCTAGGTTGAGGAGCATAATCAGTCAATAGTACGTAAGCACACCTTCATTTATATACTTTTCCAAGCTGTGCTAAAAAGGTTCTTCACAGGGACAATAATTCAATAATAAAACACTAGCAATGTCTAAGGCATATATATAAAGATAGAGTATCTGAAGTTTTTCACGAGCAGACCTATTGAGTCTAATGTCTCATTTATGAAAGTGTCATGGTACATACAGCCCATGACTCCTCCCTTGTGTGTGTCTGTGTGTTTGTTTATACGTCGCTGAAAAAACTTTGAAGGCCTAGACTGTTGCATTGCCCCAAGAATGCCTTGGATAGTGTTCAGTTTTGCCTTGGCATTTGAGTAACCCCACCAAGTTCATTCAGTAATGTATTCATATTAACTTAAGCAGCTTTAAGAATTTTTATAAAATGTTTTTTTGCTTTTTTCTATGGTTATGTACATTTTTATTTTTTGTATATTTCAAAGTTTAAAACAATGTTGGATGCAAATATCTGCTGCTGAACAGAGGTCGCTAGCTAAGATTGTAAGGCTTTGTGGAATGCCGCCAGCGTGGAGTGAACAATGTTTTAAACATGAAAAATGTTATTTACATTTCAGCAAAGGAAAGGGTTCATCATACTCCCCAGAATGTTCAAGGTTGAGCTTAATTTTAATGTACATTTTAAAAATTCAGCTTAAAGCAATTGGCACTGTACCATGACTAACCCTGAATTTCATTCAGTAATGCCTTAATATCGACTAAAGCAGGTTTAAGATGTTATGCTTTCTGTTATTTATTCATTTATAGTTATTATCATTTATGTATGTGGATGTCTGTTGAGCAGAAAACTTGCACATGGCTATATATATTTATATAGGGTGGCATACCCTATTATATATATATTTTTTTTGTGTGTCTGTCGTGTGAAAACTGCATATTTAGTCATACATTCAAAACAGTGCAGAAAAGTGATTTTGTAGTGTAATATTAAAGCAGTTCAGTTTACTAATGTATTACCCTTGAGTTTGGTAGTCTAACTAATAATGTTTTAGTTTAGTAGGTTATGATTACAGACCTGAGAGAAATTGCATGTTGAGGTGATTCAGTAATTTAAGTTTAGCTAACATTTCTTAGCTAAGTTTAGCTAAGACTTCTTATGGCAACAAATTTGTAATTTCAGACTAATCAGCTTTAAAGTTGTACTAACTTACAAAAGGTGAAGAAATAACTTGCTTAATGATCACGCTGTAGTCACATTTTTTTACAGTGAACATGTGTGAGCAACTTTCTGTTCTCCCAAAACCATAAACTGGCACTTCAGTTTAGTTCAAAACTGGTTTTATTCTACATCTGGAAAATGAAACCATAAAGTGAGTTAGAGCAAATCCAAATAAATTATAACGTGCAGGTAATCAATTCAGAGCACTATACCCATACCAAATCCTTCTTATAGTTTAATGCAATGTTTTGACCATAAGGTCTTCATCAGGCATATTACTATCACAAATACATGCCAAATTACTTGCCTGCAGTCAATTAAGGGCCATTGTTTAACCAGTGCGTTACTCAATTACTGTTTATTACGTGAATTACATAAATTAACTATTGCATGAAGTGGACACTCCCATTTATTAACTTCAGGAAGAACAAATACAGACCGAATGAATTAACTAAATCTGCTTGATAGTAAATATCATTATAAGGGTGTCAGGATTATCACTGACACACACACACACAACAGCACTACCTTAATCCACTACTTACAATTTGAATAAATGCATTTTGATTAAAAGTCAAAGGGAATTTTCTAGTTTTTCCCCCTTATTTTAGTGATGTATAGCTTTATGTACATGTGAATGATCTACAAAGTTACAAAGAACACACCAGACTGAGTAACTCTCAAACAAAGAAAGCATTATTCTCAAAATGCTTGAAACACTGCAATTTCAAACATTTTCCTTGTTACAAGATTATGCAACCCAGCACTTTCCATATTGTCCACCTACTTGCTAGTTTGGCACACCGTCATACAGTGACAAGTACTGGAGCCCAGGAAGAGTTTGTTCAGTTTTGTTACCTTGTCAAGAACACACTATTGTTCTGTGTTGTAAGAAGAAATCTCATGTGTACGCTCTGTCTAAGGTAGAACCACACAGAAGTCAATGTTTGGATTTCATTTTTTACCACTATTCCTGCCTTTGTCCTGATTATTTTTACTGTATATTGTAGAGATTATTTTAACTATATTGGCACTAAAGAGGTCTGTTAAAAACTGAGCTGTTCAGTGTATTTTTTACTCCTGGAGGATGGAGCAGTTACAACTTTGTGTGGAGCAGTGAAAGATTCAGGGTTACAACCTGTAAGTAATCATCATTTGTGGATTTGTGATGTTTAAACCAAACAAGGGAGCTGCTACAAGTGATAAAGCACTGCAGCTAAGCCATAGACCCAGCACTTAGCTAATGAGGCTAAATTCCCATTTTTCAATTCCAATTCAGCAAGCAAAATGTCAGCTCCCAGGAAGGCATAACATCACCTTCATCAGGGCAGGAGAAAAACCCCAAGTGGCACACAAGGTCTCAACTGGGCTACTAGCCTCAGCTAATGACTGGCAATTAAAAGTGGACCTTGGGAAGCAGCTGAAGTTCCCAGAGCAGATTGCAAGAACACTACTTAGGCCCGACTTGGTCCTAACATCGGAGTCCTCTAAGCAAGTAGTGCTGCTGGAGCTTACAGTCCCCTGGGAAGACAGGATGGAGGAGGCTCATGAACGAAAGAAGGCAAAATACCTGGAGCTGGTAGAGATATGCAGAGAAAGTGGCTGGCGGGCCCGCTGTGAGCCGATTGAGGTGAGCTGCAGGGGTTTTATAGGGCAATCTGTGCACCTGGCATTCAAGCTCCTTGGCATTAGAGGGTTGTCTGAGAGAATAGCTGCAAAAAACATCAGTGAGGCATCTGAAAAAGCCTCCAGGTGGCTGTGGATCAAGAGGGGAGAAGAATGGAGTAGCATGCTGCTTGGACACAAACCGGGGACTGATCACCCCCGGTTGGGTCGCCCAGGTGAGGGTGTCTGATGATTTAAGACCCGAAACACCCAATGATCCTGGGTTCATCACTGACGATGTGTCCAATCTGCAAGGTGTTTCAATAACTGAGAAAGTATTTTGAAACATTGTAGCATGTGAACCTATTCTAGCATACCAAAAATAAAAAATATGAAATTGAAAATGAGTAAAATATGTAATTTAATATGGATTTGATTTAAAAAGTGTTTAATTTGATTAAATTCCATTTATTCTAATGCTTCACACTGCCTGCTAATTTCAGTGTTTTTTAATCTAAAGTTTAATATTTTTCCTAATCTGTTACACTATTGCAGTTGTCATCTGCAAGTAATCTAATCATGAACCTATAGACATGGACGTTACAGAAATAACTGTTTAGCTGTCCATCAACTGTTTGAACAATTTGAGCATGAATAAACTGTTCAAAAGGCTGTACACTGCTGCACTGGTGCTCTCTTGTGGCAGAAGTGCACAGCAGCAAAATGAAGTTCATGGAGCTGTAGCAAGAAGCACATTGTCAGAATAGAGCACTAAATGGACTTTTTAGAATCCAAATGGAGTTTTGTGTATCTTATTTTACTGCATTTTGTTGCTTTAGAGGTCTTGCTAATATGTTTACCATGTGGCTTGGTTATGCTAATGCTACTTTAACTGTCAAAGAGAGAATCTGTACATCACGTGTAGTGGAGAACACCCATTTATTTTCATTCCTGTCACCCATACTCTGGGTGATGCACAGACCTTGACCCCAAGGAGTGACCCTTCTTCCACATCCTGGCATGTACACCCCATGCCAAGATGTGTCAGTGCAGCACTTACAAGCCAAGGAGTACATACAAAGTACTAGTATGTTACTTATTTGTTGAATTTAAAGGAACAATGGAGTCATTTAAAGGGGTCATTTTCCCAGTGATTCTTCTTCATATTATGCACTACACTGACACCTAGGGGCCTTGATGTTTCAAACATTCTTGTATTAAATCTATTATAAACATTGGCACTGTATGAAGCATGAACCAGTTCATTTGAGGACAACAAAGCAACTTGATTCTTCAGGTCATGTAAGCAGAAAAAATTTAAAAATTGTTTTAAATAATTTTTTGGTGGTATCACTCTCAACCACGGTGCCTGACCCAAGAGTGAAGAGCAGTGATTAGCACGACCGTAGCCGAGAGCCATGCCAAGTTGCCCTTGGCAACGGGTAGTATCTGGCTGTGTCCTTAGGTGAGGAGGAAGCATTGTTTTGATACCAAGATGGAAACAATGCTCCTTTCCTCTACCGACTGAAGACAAATTCAGCTTCTTCCACGACAATGTCAGCAAATCACTACTTCCTACGGTAGCGTGGCCGAGCGGTCTAAGGCGCTGTATTTAGGCTCCAGTCTCTGTGGAGGCGTGGGATCAAATCCCACCGATGCCAAGCAGTGCTTTTAAAGAAATGGCTGAAGCATTCTTGTCCCTAATCACTCTCAACCACTGTGCCTGACCCAAGAGTGAAGAGCAGTGATTTGCACGACCGTAGCCGAGAGCCATGCCAAGTTGCCCTTGGCAACGGGTCATATCTGGCTGTCTTCTTAGGTGAGGAGGAAGCATACTTTTGATACCAAGATGGAAACAATGCTCCTTTCCTCTTCCGACTGAGAACAAATTCACCTTTTCCACGAGAATGTCAGCAAACCCCTTCTTCCTATGGTAGCGTGGCCGAGCGGTCTAAGGCGCTGGATTTAGGCTCCAGTCTCTGTGGAGGCGTGGGTTCAAATCCCACCGCTGCCAGGTGATATCTTTACAAAGGCTCTTGTCTATGGGTTTTCTCAAAAGCCCTCTCATTCAGACCTGCTGAGGTGAAACAACTTGGAGGGTTGTTCTTACCTCAGCAAATCTTGGATGAACTTTTGCGTTGGAAGTCTCCTGTGGTCTTATGGCACACCATCGAAACCACTGCTGCAATGTCAAAGTTTAGAACGAGCACCGTGTTGCAAGCTCCGCTGTTAAAAATGATGGATTCTTCACCATTTTCAGCCCTTCGGTGCTCTCATGTTTTAGGTATCGTTGTTCAGTGATCTGGGCAATCATGGATTCTGCGCAGGGTGTACTCACAATGTGTTCTCACAAAGACATTGGAACCATTCCTCATTTTCAGAGTTACATATAGCTTAGGATTTTTTTTTTCTTTCTACGTTAGGCAAACATTGTTCCTCACAAGTCCTGCCCTGCTCACGTACCAAGATGAGAATTTCGTTAGGTGCATTCGGTGCTCGTCCATTTCCAGACTTGAAAATGGAGCCCATCATCCAATGGCCAGTACCAAACTGTGAAGTATTGTGTAAAAAAAAAAAGAGATGGATGAAGCTTAGGTAAACCCAACTTAAACCTGGTCCTGAGGACATAGCTAGGACAGATCTGTCCCGTGAACCAGTCATCTCTTCCACGTCCCTTTAAATGGCACGAGCAGGGGTATTAACTTGCTGTCCTGCAGTCCCACAGTACTGAAGCTGTTAGCATCTTTGCTGCTCAAAGCAGCAGCAAGCCACTGAGGATGGGCCTTTTAATTATCCGAGGAGTTGAAGCAGGTTTGTCAAAATTGGCACGGTGCTGTGGCCCACCAAGAACAAGATTCAATGCGAGAATGTTACGTGACGCTACCGGTTTGTCATGTACTCACTAAACATCTTCAGAGGGTAGTGTGGCCGAGTGGTCTAAGGCGCTGGATTTAGGCTCCAGTCTCTACGGGGGCGTGGGTTCGAATCCCACCACTGCCAAGCAGTGCTTTTTTAAAGAAATGGCTGAAGCATTCTTGTCCCTAATCACTCTTAACCACGGTGCCTGACCCAAGAGTGAAGAGCAGTGATTAGCACGACCGTAGCCGAGAGCCATGCCAAGTTGCCCTTGGCAACGGGTAGTAGTTGCCCTTGGCAACGGGTAGTATCTGGCTGTGTCCTTAGGTGAGGAGGAAGCATTGTTTTGATACCAAGATGGAAACAATGCTCCTTTCCTCTACCGACTGAAGACAAATTCAGCTTCTTCCACGACAATGTCAGCAAATCACTACTTCCTACGGTAGCGTGGCCGAGCGGTCTAAGGCGCTGTATTTAGGCTCCAGTCTCTGTGGAGGCGTGGGATCAAATCCCACCGATGCCAAGCAGTGCTTTTAAAGAAATGGCAAAAGCTTTCTTGTCCCTAATCACTCTCAACCACTGTGCCTGACCCAAGAGTGAAGAGCAGTGATTTGCACGACCGTAGCCGAGAGCCATGCCAAGTTGCCCTTGGCAACGGGTCATATCTGGCTGTCTTCTTAGGTGAGGAGGAAGCATACTTTTGATACCAAGATGGAAACAATGCTCCTTTCCTCTTCCGACTGAGAACAAATTCACCTTTTCCACGAGAATGTCAGCAAACCCCTTCTTCCTATGGTAGCGTGGATGAGCGGTCTAAGGCGCTGGATTTAGGCTCCAGTCTCTGTGGAGGCGTGGGTTCAAATCCCACCGCTGCCAGGTGATATCTTTACAAAGGCTCTTGTCTATGGGTTTTCTCAAAAGCCCTCTCATTCAGACCTGCTGAGGTGAAACAACTTGGAGGGTTGTTCTTACCTCAGCAAATCTTGGATGAACTTTTGCGTTGGAAGTCTCCTGTGGTCTTATGGCACACCATCGAAACCACTGCTGCAATGTCAAAGTTTAGAACGAGCACCGTGTTGCAAGCTCCGCTGTTAAAAATGATGGATTCTTCACCATTTTCAGCCCTTCGGTGCTCTCATGTTTTAGGTATCGTTGTTCAGTGATCTGGGCAATCATGGATTCTGCGCAGGGTGTACTCACAATGTGTTCTCACAAAGACATTGGAACCATTCCTCATTTTCAGAGTTACATATAGCTTAGGATTTTTTTTTCTTTCTACGTTAGGCAAACATTGTTCCTCACAAGTCCTGCCCTGCTCACGTACCAAGATGAGAATTTCGTTAGGTGCATTCGGTGCTCGTCCATTTCCAGACTTGAAAATGGAGCCCATCATCCAATGGCCAGTACCAAACTGTGAAGTATTGTAAAAAAAAAAAAAGAGATGGATGAAGCTTAGGTAAACCCAACTTAAACCTGGTCCTGAGGACATAGCTAGGACAGATCTGTCCCGTGAACCAGTCATCTCTTCCACGTCCCTTTAAATGGCACGAGCAGGGGTATTAACTTGCTGTCCTGCAGTCCCACAGTACTGAAGCTGTTAGCATCTTTGCTGCTCAAAGCAGCAGCAAGCCACTGAGGATGGGCCTTTTAATTATCCGAGGAGTTGAAGCAGGTTTGTCAAAATTGGCACGGTGCTGTGGCCCACCAAGAACAAGATTCAATGCGAGAATGTTACGTGACGCTACCGGTTTGTCATGTACTCACTAAACATCTTCAGAGGGTAGTGTGGCCGAGTGGTCTAAGGCGCTGGATTTAGGCTCCAGTCTCTACGGGGGCGTGGGTTCGAATCCCACCACTGCCAAGCAGTGCTTTTAAAGAAATGGCTGAAGCATTCTTGTCCCTAATCACTCTTAACCACGGTGCCTGACCCAAGAGTGAAGAGCAGTGATTAGCACGACCGTAGCCGAGAGCCATGCCAAGTTGCCCTTGGCAACGGGTAGTATCTGGCTGTGTCCTTAGGTGAGGAGGAAGCATTGTTTTGATACCAAGATGGAAACAATGCTCCTTTCCTCTACCGACTGAAGACAAATTCAGCTTCTTCCACGACAATGTCAGCAAATCACTACTTCCTACGGTAGCGTGGCCGAGCGGTCTAAGGCGCTGTATTTAGGCTCCAGTCTCTGTGGAGGCGTGGGATCAAATCCCACCGCTGCCAAGCAGTACTTTTAAAGAAATGGCTGAAAAGCATTCTTGTCCCTAATCACTCTCAACCACTGTGCCTGACCCAAGAGTGAAGAGCAGTGATTTGCACGACCGTAGCCGAGAGCCATGCCAAGTTGCCCTTGGCAACGGGTCATATCTGGCTGTCTTCTTAGGTGAGGAGGAAGCATACTTTTGATACCAAGATGGAAACAATGCTCCTTTCCTCTTCCGACTGAGAACAAATTCACCTTTTCCACGAGAATGTCAGCAAACCCCTTCTTCCTATGGTAGCGTGGCCGAGCGGTCTAAGGCGCTGGATTTAGGCTCCAGTCTCTGTGGAGGCGTGGGTTCAAATCCCACCGCTGCCAGGTGATATCTTTACAAAGGCTCTTGTCTATGGGTTTTCTCAAAAGCCCTCTCATTCAGACCTGCTGAGGTGAAACAACTTGGAGGGTTGTTCTTACCTCAGCAAATCTTGGATGAACTTTTGCGTTGGAAGTCTCCTGTGGTCTTATGGCACACCATCGAAACCACTGCTGCAATGTCAAAGTTTAGAACGAGCACCGTGTTGCAAGCTCCGCTGTTAAAAATGATGGATTCTTCACCATTTTCAGCCCTTCGGTGCTCTCATGTTTTAGGTATCGTTGTTCAGTGATCTGGGCAATCATGGATTCTGCGCAGGGTGTACTCACAATGTGTTCTCACAAAGACATTGGAACCATTCCTCATTTTCAGAGTTACATATAGCTTAGGATTTTTTTTTTTTTTTTCTACGTTAGGCAAACATTGTTCCTCACAAGTCCTGCCCTGCTCACGTACCAAGATGAGAATTTCGTTAGGTGCATTCGGTGCTCGTCCATTTCCAGACTTGAAAATGGAGCCCATCATCCAATGGCCAGTACCAAACTGTGAAGTATTGTGTAAAAAAAAGAGATGGATGAAGCTTAGGTAAACCCAACTTAAACCTGGTCCTGAGGACATAGCTAGGACAGATCTGTCCCGTGAACCAGTCATCTCTTCCACGTCCCTTTAAATGGCACGAGCAGGGGTATTAACTTGCTGTCCTGCAGTCCCACAGTACTGAAGCTGTTAGCATCTTTGCTGCTCAAAGCAGCAGCAAGCCACTGAGGATGGGCCTTTTAATTATCCGAGGAGTTGAAGCAGGTTTGTCAAAATTGGCACGGTGCTGTGGCCCACCAAGAACAAGATTCAATGCGAGAATGTTACGTGACGCTACCGGTTTGTCATGTACTCACTAAACATCTTCAGAGGGTAGTGTGGCCGAGTGGTCTAAGGCGCTGGATTTAGGCTCCAGTCTCTACGGGGGCGTGGGTTCGAATCCCACCACTGCCAAGCAGTGCTTTTAAAGAAATGGCTGAAGCATTCTTGTCCCTAATCACTCTTAACCACGGTGCCTGACCCAAGAGTGAAGAGCAGTGATTAGCACGACCGTAGCCGAGAGCCATGCCAAGTTGCCCTTGGCAACGGGTAGTATCTGGCTGTGTCCTTAGGTGAGGAGGAAGCATTGTTTTGATACCAAGATGGAAACAATGCTCCTTTCCTCTACCGACTGAAGACAAATTCAGCTTCTTCCACGACAATGTCAGCAAATCACTACTTCCTACGGTAGCGTGGCCGAGCGGTCTAAGACGCTGGATTTAGGCTCCAGTCTCTGTGGAGGTGTGGTTTCAAATCCCACTGCTGCCAAGCAGTACTTTTAAAGAAATGGCAAAAGCTTTCTTGTCCCTAATCACTCTCAACCACTGTGCCTGACCCAAGAGTGAAGAGCAGTGATTTGCACGACCGTAGCCGAGAGCCATGCCAAGTTGCCCTTGGCAACGGGTCATATCTGGCTGTCTTCTTAGGTGAGGAGGAAGCATACTTTTTTTTGATACCAAGATGGAAACAATGCTCCTTTCCTCTTCCGACTGAGAACAAATTCACCTTTTCCACTAGAATGTCAGCAAACCCCTTCTTCCTATGGTAGCGTGGATGAGCGGTCTAAGGCGCTGGATTTAGGCTCCAGTCTCTGTGGAGGCGTGGGTTCAAATCCCACCGCTGCCAGGTGATATCTTTACAAAGGCTCTTGTCTATGGGTTTTCTCAAAAGCCCTCTCATTCAGACCTGCTGAGGTGAAACAACTTGGAGGGTTGTTCTTACCTCAGCAAATCTTGGATGAACTTTTGCGTTGGAAGTCTCCTGTGGTCTTATGGCACACCATCGAAACCACTGCTGCAATGTCAAAGTTTAGAACGAGCACCGTGTTGCAAGCTCCGCTGTTAAAAATGATGGATTCTTCACCATTTTCAGCCCTTCGGTGCTCTCATGTTTTAGATATCGTTGTTCAGTGATCTGGGCAATCATGGATTCTGCGCAGGGTGTACTCACAATGTGTTCTCACAAAGACATTGGAACCATTCCTCATTTTCAGAGTTACATATAGCTTAGCATTTTTTTTCTTTCTACGTTAGGCAAACATTGTTCCTCACAAGTCCTGCCCTGCTCACGTACCAAGATGAGAATTTCGTTAGGTGCATTCGGTGCTCGTCCATTTCCAGACTTGAAAATGGAGCCCATCATCCAATGGCCAGTACCAAACTGTGAAGTATTGTGTAAAAAAAAAAGAGATGGATGAAGCTTAGGTAAACCCAACTTAAACCTGGTCCTGAGGACATAGCTAGGACAGATCTGTCCCGTGAACCAGTCATCTCTTCCACGTCCCTTTAAATGGCACGAGCAGGGGTATTAACTTGCTGTCCTGCAGTCCCACAGTACTGAAGCTGTTAGCATCTTTGCTGCTCAAAGCAGCAGCAAGCCACTGAGGATGGGCCTTTTAATTATCCGAGGAGTTGAAGCAGGTTTGTCAAAATTGGCACGGTGCTGTGGCCCACCAAGAACAAGATTCAATGCGAGAATGTTACGTACGCTACCGGTTTGTCATGTACTCACTAAACATCTTCAGAGGGTAGTGTGGCCGAGTGGTCTAAGGCGCTGGATTTAGGCTCCAGTCTCTACGGGGGCGTGGGTTCGAATCCCACCACTGCCAAGCAGTGCTTTTTAAAGAAATGGCTGAAGCATTCTTGTCCCTAATCACTCTTAACCACGGTGCCTGACCCAAGAGTGAAGAGCAGTGATTAGCACGACCGTAGCCGAGAGCCATGCCAAGTTGCCCTTGGCAACGGGTAGTATCTGGCTGTGTCCTTAGGTGAGGAGGAAGCATTGTTTTGATACCAAGATGGAAACAATGCTCCTTTCCTCTACCGACTGAAGACAAATTCAGCTTCTTCCACGACAATGTCAGCAAATCACTACTTCCTACGGTAGCGTGGCCGAGCGGTCTAAGGCGCTGGATTTAGGCTCCAGTCTCTGTGGAGGCGTGGGTTCAAATCCCACCGCTGCCAAGCAGTACTTTTAAAGAAATGGCAAAAGCTTTCTTGTCCCTAATCACTCTCAACCACTGTGCCTGACCCAAGAGTGAAGAGCAGTGATTTGCACGACCGTAGCCGAGAGCCATGCCAAGTTGCCCTTGGCAACGGGTCATATCTGGCTGTCTTCTTAGGTGAGGAGGAAGCATACTTTTGATACCAAGATGGAAACAATGCTCCTTTCCTCTTCCGACTGAGAACAAATTCACCTTTTCCACGAGAATGTCAGCAAACCCCTTCTTCCTATGGTAGCGTGGATGAGCGGTCTAAGGCGCTGGATTTAGGCTCCAGTCTCTGTGGAGGCGTGGGTTCAAATCCCACCGCTGCCAGGTGATATCTTTACAAAGGCTCTTGTCTATGGGTTTTCTCAAAAGCCCTCTCATTCAGACCTGCTGAGGTGAAACAACTTGGAGGGTTGTTCTTACCTCAGCAAATCTTGGATGAACTTTTGCGTTGGAAGTCTCCTGTGGTCTTATGGCACACCATCGAAACCACTGCTGCAATGTCAAAGTTTAGAACGAGCACCGTGTTGCAAGCTCCGCTGTTAAAAATGATGGATTCTTCACCATTTTCAGCCCTTCGGTGCTCTCATGTTTTAGATATCGTTGTTCAGTGATCTGGGCAATCATGGATTCTGCGCAGGGTGTACTCACAATGTGTTCTCACAAAGACATTGGAACCATTCCTCATTTTCAGAGTTACATATAGCTTAGGAGTTTTTTTTTTTCTTTCTACGTTAGGCAAACATTGTTCCTCACAAGTCCTGCCCTGCTCACGTACCAAGATGAGAATTTCGTTAGGTGCATTCGGTGCTCGTCCATTTCCAGACTTGAAAATGGAGCCCATCATCCAATGGCCAGTACCAAACTGTGAAGTATTGTGTAAAAAAAAAGAGATGGATGAAGCTTAGGTAAACCCAACTTAAACCTGGTCCTGAGGACATAGCTAGGACAGATCTGTCCCGTGAACCAGTCATCTCTTCCACGTCCCTTTAAATGGCACGAGCAGGGGTATTAACTTGCTGTCCTGCAGTCCCACAGTACTGAAGCTGTTAGCATCTTTGCTGCTCAAAGCAGCAGCAAGCCACTGAGGATGGGCCTTTTAATTATCCGAGGAGTTGAAGCAGGTTTGTCAAAATTGGCACGGTGCTGTGGCCCACCAAGAACAAGATTCAATGCGAGAATGTTACGTACGCTACCGGTTTGTCATGTACTCACTAAACATCTTCAGAGGGTAGTGTGGCCGAGTGGTCTAAGGCGCTGGATTTAGGCTCCAGTCTCTACGGGGGCGTGGGTTCGAATCCCACCACTGCCAAGCAGTGCTTTTAAAGAAATGGCTGAAGCATTCTTGTCCCTAATCACTCTTAACCACGGTGCCTGACCCAAGAGTGAAGAGCAGTGATTAGCACGACCGTAGCCGAGAGCCATGCCAAGTTGCCCTTGGCAACGGGTAGTATCTGGCTGTGTCCTTAGGTGAGGAGGAAGCATTGTTTTGATACCAAGATGGAAACAATGCTCCTTTCCTCTACCGACTGAAGACAAATTCAGCTTCTTCCACGACAATGTCAGCAAATCACTACTTCCTACGGTAGCGTGGCCGAGCGGTCTAAGGCGCTGGATTTAGGCTCCAGTCTCTGTGGAGGCGTGGGTTTCAAATCCCACTGCTGCCAAGCAGTGCTTTTAAAGAAATGGCAAAAGCTTTCTTGTCCCTAATCACTCTCAACCACTGTGCCTGACCCAAGAGTGAAGAGCAGTGATTTGCACGACCGTAGCCGAGAGCCATGCCAAGTTGCCCTTGGCAACGGGTCATATCTGGCTGTCTTCTTAGGTGAGGAGGAAGCATACTTTTGATACCAAGATGGAAACAATGCTCCTTTCCTCTTCCGACTGAGAACAAATTCACCTTTTCCACGAGAATGTCAGCAAACCCCTTCTTCCTACAAAAAAAAAAAAAATTTAAAAAAAAATTTTTTTTTTTTTTTAAAAAAAAAAAAAAATTGCCCCCCCCAAAAAAAAGGGGGGCCCCAAACCCGGGGTAAAAGGGGGGGAATCCCCCCCCCCAAAAAAAAAAACCCAAAAAAAAACCTTTTCAAAACCCTTTCCCCCCCTTTTTTAAAAATTTGGGGTTTTAATTTTTTTAAAAAAAAAAAAAAAAAAAAAAAAAAAAAAAAAAAAAAAACCCCCCGGGGAAAGGGGGCCTTAATTTTTTCCCCCCTTTTTTTTTGGGGGAAAAAAAAAAACCCTTTTTTGGGTTTTAAAACCCCTTTTTAAACCCCGGGGAAAAAAGGGGGTTTTCTTTAAAAAGGGAAAAAAGGGGTTTTTTGGTCTTTTGGAAACCCTCCAAAAAAAGGGCCCCAAAGTCAAAGGGGGAAACCCAAAAAGCCCTTTAAAAAAATTTTTTTCCCCCCTTTTCCCCTTCCGGGTTTTTTTTTTAAATTTTTTTGGGTTGGGGGGAAAAAAAAAAAAATTTTTCCCCAAAAAAAACCCCCCCCCAAATTACAATTTTTTTTTTTTTTTGGGAAACAAATTTTTCCTTGGCCCCCCTTCCCCCCCAAGATGAGAATTTTTCCCTTTTTTCCCCCCTTCCCCCCCAAAAAAGGGCCCCCAAAGGGGAAAAAAAGGGGTTTTGTAAAAAAAGGGGGGGGGTAAACCCCAAAAACCCCCCCAAAAACCCCCGGCGCCCAAAGGTTTTTTTTCCCCCCGGGGGGGGGTTTTTTTCCGGCCCCCTTTTTTTAAAAAACCCCCCAAAAAACCCCCCAAAGGGGAAAACCCTTTTTTTAAAAGGGTTTTTTTTTTTTCAAGGGGGGTTTCCCCCCCCAAAAAAAAACCCCAAAAAAATTTCCCCGGTTTTTTTTAAATTTCCCCAAATTTTTTGGGGGGGGGAAAACCCGGGGGTTTCCCTTTGGGGGGTTTTTTTCCCCCCCCCCCCAAAAAAAAATTTTTAAAAAACCCCCCCTTTTTTTAACCCCTTTTTTAAAAAAAAAAAAGGGAAAAACCCCGGGGCCCCCCCCCAAATTTTTTTCCCGGGGGAAGGAAATTTTTTAAAAAAAAAAAAGACCAAAAAATTTTTTTTAAAAAAAAAAACCCCCGGGGGGGCCCTTTGGCCTTTTGGTTTGGGCCGGGGGGGGGTTTAAATCCACCCCCGGGGGGGTTTTTAAAACCCCTTTTTTTTTTAAAAAATTTTTGGGGAAAAAAAAATTTTTTTTTTTTTCCCAAAAAGGGAAAATTTTTTTTTGGGGCCCCTTTTTTAAAAAAAAAAAAAATTTTTAAAAAAAACCGGGGGTTGGGAAAAAAGGGTTTTTCCCTTTTTTCCCCCGGGGTCCTTTTTGGGTTTTTCCCCCCCCTTTTTTTTGGGGGGGGACCAAAATTTTTTCCCCCCCAAAAAAAAACCTTTTTTTTAAAAAAAAAAAATTTTTTTTTTTTTTTTTTTTTTTTTTTCCCGCCCCCCCTTCTTCCCCCAAAAAAAAAATTTTTTTTTTTCCCCCCCTTTTTTAAATTCCTTCCCCCCCAATAAAATTTTGGGGGTAAAAAAAAGGGGTTAAAAACCCCCCAAATTCCGGGGCCCCTTTAAAAAGGTTTTTTTTTTCCCCCCCCCCCCCCGGAAATTTTTTTTCCGGGTTCCCCCCCTTTTTTTTTTGCCCCTTTCCGGCCCCGGGGTTTTTTGGGGGGGGGGGGGGTTTTTTTCCCCCCCGGGGGGGGCCCCCCCAAAACCAAGCAAGGGGTCCCCCTTTTCCCTTTCAAAAATTTTGGGTGGGGGGCGGTGGTTTAAAACCCCCTTTTTTCCCGGGGGGGGGTTTTTTTAAAAAACCCCCCCCCCTTTAAAAAAATGGTTTAAAAATTTTTCCCCTTTCCCCCCCCCCGGGCCCGAAAGGAAAAAATTTTCCCCCCCCAAGGAAAAAAGGGGGGGGTTCAACCCCTTTTAAAAGGGAAAAAATAATTGGGAAAAAACCCCCCCCCCCCAAAAAAACCCCCCCCCCAAAAACCCCCCTTGGGGGGGGGGTTTGGGGGCCCGGGTTTTTTTCCCCTTTTTCCCCCCCTTCCCCAAAACCTTTTTTTCCCAAATTTTTTTTTTCCCCCAAAAAACCCTTTAAAGGGGGAAAAGGGGTTTCCCCAAAAAAGGGGGGGGAAACCCCCCCTTTTTTTTTTTTTGGGGGGGGAAAATTTTTTTTAAAAAAATTTTTTTTTCCCCCCCCTTTCCCAAAACCCCCCCCCCTTTTAAAAAAACCCCCCCCCCGGTTTTTTTTTGGGGGGGGTTTTTAAAAAACCCCCCCTTTTTTTTTTTTTTTTTCCCCTCCAAAATTTTTCCCCCCCAGAAAAAGGGGGGTTTTTTCCCCTTTTTTTTTTTTTAAATTTTTTTTGGGGTTTGGCCCCCCCCCAAAAAAAAAGGGGCCCCCGGGAAAAACCCTTTTAAAACCGGGTTTTAAAAATTTTCCCCTTTTTTTTTTTTTTTGGTTTTTGGGGGGTTTTTTTTTTTTTAAAAAACCCCTTTTTCCCCCAAAAACATTTTAATTTTTTTTTTTTTCCCCCTTTTTTTTTCCCCAAAATTTTCCCACCAAAAATTTTTTTTAAAGGGCCCCCCTTTGGCCCTTCCCCTTTTAAAACCCCCAAATTAAAAAAATTTAAAAAAAAAAAAGGGGGAAAAAAAAAAAAACCCCCCCCCAAATTCCCCAAAAAACCCGGGGGGGGGTTTTTTTACCCAAACCCCAAGGGGCTTTAACTTTTTCCCCGGGCCCCCCAAAGAATTTTTTTTTTTTGGCGGGAAAAACCCCCGGGGGCCCAGTCTTTTAAAAAAGGCAAACTTTTTCCCTTTAAACCCTTTTCCCCAAGTGAAGAAGTTTTCCCGACTGGCCAAGTTGCCTTGGCATGGTTCATACTGGCTGTCTTCTTGGGGGAGGAGGAACATCTTTTCCAAGTGAAACAATGCTCCTTTCTCTTGGGTGGAAAAATCCCTTCCCAGTGTAGCAAACCCCCTTCCCATGGTGCTGGGCCGTCCAGCTGGATTACTCCAGTCCCGGGAGGTTGGGGGCAATCCAGGGTCCCGGTGATATTTTCAAAAGGGTCTTGTCTAGGTTTTAAAAGCCTTATTGAGACCCGAGTGAAACCGGAGTTGTTCTTAACCTCCAATCTTGGATGAACCCTGTTGGAAGTCTTTGGTTATGGCCCCCATGAACACTGCTGCAATGTAAATTGACAGCATGTTCATGCTCTGTTAAATGTGGATTCTTTTCCCTTTCCCCTCGGTCTCCATGTTTAATGTTGTTCATGATCGGGAACTCATGGATTTCCAGGTGTATCAAATTTTCTCCAAGAACATTGGAACCATCCTCATCGATTCATATACCAGGATTTTTTTTTTCTGTTGGAACATTTTCCCACAAGACCCCTCTCAGGACCAAGATAGAGAATTTTAGGGGCATTAGTTCTATTCAGCTTGAAATGACCATCTCATCCAGTACCCAAAATGTAAAATTTGTTAAAAAAAATGGATGAAACTTTAAACCCACTTAAACTGGTCTGGGAATGTAGGACAGTCTGTCCTGAACCAATCATCTTCACGTCCTTTTGCTCAGCGGTAAACTTCCCGTTTCGATCCCCCGTCTTTAAGCTGGTCATCTTTGCTGCTCAAAGCGCACAAGCCACAGGTGGCGCAATTTCGAGAGTTTAAGCAGGTTTGTCAAAATTTCCGCGGTGCTGTGGCCAAGAAAGTCATGCGGATGATCGTCCGGTTTGTCGTTACTCTAAACATTTCAAAGGGAAGGTGGCGAAGTGGTCTAAACTGGAAAGGGTCCATCTCTGCGGTGGGTTCAATCCCACCACTGCCAAGCAGTCTTAAAGAAAAAGGGTGGCTCTGTCCTAACCTTTAAGCGTTCCTGACCAAGGTGAAACTGTTACACCGTACGAAGCATGCCAAAGTTCCCCTTTCAGCGGTAATATCTCTTTCCTGGGGAGGAGCTTTTGAACAAGTGGAAAAAGCTCCTCTCCCTGAAGGGAAAATTTAACTTCACAAAATTAGCAAAACTCCTTCCTAAGGTCGTACCCGGGCCCTAAGAGCTGATTTAGCCGTCTCTGTGGAGTGGGTCAAATCCCCTTTCCAGGTGGTTTAAGGCTTTTTCTAGGGGTTTTTCCAGTCTCTTTAACCTGGGGGAACAAGCTTTCTTACCACAAACATTTAATTGGGGTTGACCCTTCATTGACGTGACGGGTCAATGCAAATTTGCCACTCTTGGAAACTGGGTTAATCTGGTTTTTCCATAGCTTAAGCATAAAGTTTTTGTCTATCCCAAATGGATTTGCCTAAATCTGTTTACACAAGGTTGGAGATCATGCCAGGAAATTGCAGGTATTTCTGTTCTCTTAGGGGGGCAATCTTGTAATGAAATGCTTTCTTCATGAGCCATTCACCTTTCCGCGGAATCAACCCTCTCGTGGTATTTGAGAAAGGACTGATTAGGTCAGTTCCTAGGCTGGGTTAAACTAACGCTGTACCCGGGACTACTTTCGGCCTTAAGCTTGAAAGCTCTGATTCAGCCTGCAGTAAATTGGGGCTTACACTTGCCCGGGAATTTTGGGTGGAGTGCCTTGTTTATGGAGCAACGAGCAATTCAAAGTTGACAAGGTTTGCCTCCCTTTTAAAATAGATTTTCAATTTCAACCGGTTTCATGTTATTTCTTGATTGGCAGGTAATGCGGATTTGTCTCCAGTCTTCTCAAAGTCGTTGATCCTCCCATTTCAAGAGTGCTTTAAAATGGCTGACATTCTTTCCTAATCACTTTCACCCACCGTGCCACCAAGTGAAACGTGATTAGCGACCGTACGGAGCCATTCCAATTGCCTTTGGGGCCTATCGGGGCCATTATGAAAGGGAAATATTGTTTAACAAGATGGAAACAATGTCTTCCATAACAGAACAAATCAGCTTCTTCCCGAAATGTCGCAACCTTCTTCCTACGGTTGCCGCGGTCAAGGCGTGGTTTAATTTCCTGCAGGCCCGGGGTTTAAATCGCTTGCAATCTTTCTAAAGGCCACTGGAGGGTTTCTAATCATCCAGCAGTGCTGACGGGTGCAATTGGGGTTGTGCCACCTAAACAAGATCAAAGTCTACTGCTTGGGGTTAACCTGCTCTTTAGGCGGACAGCTGTTTCAAGTTGCGGGTGGGGTTCAATCCCCTGCCACATGTTTTAAATACATTCTGCCTTATCATTAAAAGGTTGTCAAAGTAGAGCATTTGCTCAGATGGGCAGGGTGTCTCCAATCCTGTACGTAAACTTGGTCCTTGGTGCAGAATTTTCATCCAAGTGAACAATAGCTTTCCCTCCAAGAATTTCTTTCACCTTGCAATGTCTTCTCTTTCAATCTTGCCACTGCTGCAAGAAAGTTTAGAAATTGTTGTCATCCTTAACATTCTCAATTACTGCCATTTAAATGTCTGCCAGTATGGCACATTGCCGTACCCAATGCTGCAGGTCATTCTTTCAGTAAAGAATTTTCAGACAAGATTTTGAAGCTTTTGGTAAAACAACTTCCAAATGCCTGCGTCTGAAGGGCTATCATGCCGTAGCTTCATTAGGCAGATCTTAGAGCACTTTCTGTCGAATCTGCACTTTCCAGTCGTTTTAATGCTGGAGCAGGTAAATTGCTCTGCAGACAGTACTAGCTGTTGCTCTTTTGGGCCCAAACCGAACCATGAGGAAGGCTTTTTTTCGATTGAACAGTTCACCATTCGGTGTGTCCACCCGTTGGACCCGAGATGATAAGCTCGGTTCTTTCCACTCTCCGATGGGATTAAACCGTGGTCCAGGCTGGAATTTTCAGCTCTTCGGGGGTTCTTAAAATCCACCAGCAGACAGTGCTTTAACAAATGGGAAGATTCTTTCCTCAACAACTTAACCATTCTGGAAGGGGTATTAACGCCTACCGAACCATGCGAGTTGCTTGGAGCGAGATCTGGTTGTAATCGCTGTAAAATGGTTTTTAAAATACCTGCTGCTTCCTCTTCTAAGCGTTCAGTTCGGCAAGTCAGATTTACGGCTCTCACAGTGGTTGCCACAAGGACTGTTGCTCAGTTCGGGAGCATTGGTCAAGATTCTCCCCTCTTAGAAACAAATTCACATTCCTGCCCCTGATCCTCTCCAATTTGCTAGGGTGAAGAGCCGTGTTCAGCGATGGGACCATCCAAGTTGCCTTACCAGCTGGCATTTGTGTCTTTAAAGTGAGGAGAAATCTAGAATCAAGATGAAACTGGTCCTTCCTCTCGATCGAGAACTTCACTCTTCAGTCCAAACCCCATGGTAAGCTGGGTCTAAAACAGTTTGGACATCTCTGTTGGTGGGCAAACCACTCAGGTGATTTTTACAAAGGTCTGTATGGTTTTCAAGTTCTATCAGACTGTGGAAACAACTTGGGTTTCTAACTCCAAAATCTTTGCTTGTTAGGAATCTCCTTTCTTAGGCAACCATGAACTGCTGCATGTAAGTTTGCCGCTACGGTGCAAGTCAATTCAAAAGAAGGATTTTTACCAATTAGCCCATCCGTCCAAACTTTAAAACTTGTTCATAAGGAATGCGGATTATCCCAGTACTGATGTGTTTTAAGACTTGGAACATCCATTTCAGGTCCTTAAAGGGAAAGGATTGTTTTTCGTTGGAAACATGTTCCTCCGTCTGCCTGCTGCAATTCCAGCTAGACTACCATGGGCATTTTCGATTCCGTTAAGTGGACCATCATCATGGCGACAAATGAGTTGGTAAAAGAGATGGATGAAGCTTGTAAACCATCAACCTGGTCCTGGGCTGGAAAGATTGCCGTAACCAGCCTCCGTCCTATGGCGAGCGGGATAATGCTGTCTACTTCACAGTACTGAACGTAGCTCGTGGCAAAGGCAGTTCCCCTGCGAAGGCCTTAATTTCCGGGATTGAGCAGGTCAATTTAGGTCTGTGCCGAGAAGATTATCAGAGAATCTCCTCTTGCATACCACAACATCTTCAGAATGAGCCCTTCTAGACTGGTTAGGCCCGTCTCAGGGAGTGGTTGAATCCACCTGCCAACAGTCTTTTAGAAATGGCTAACATTCTTGTCCTAATCATCTAAAACGATCCTGACCAAGTGAAGAGCAGTGATTCTCCTCCGAAGCCATGCCAATTACCTTCGCGGATATCAGCTGCCTTTTGGGGAGGAGAGCTTGTTGTACAAGATGGAAACAATCCTTTCCTCTCATGAGAAATTCACTTTCCACGCAATGCACACCTTTCTCTTATGGCTGGCGGCGGTCTAGGTTTTGCTCAGTCTCTTGGTGGGTAAATCCACTTTCCAGGGTTTTTAAAGAAATGCTAAGTTTCTGTGATCCTTTCAGGTGCCTGCAAACTGAAGAGCATGCTAATGCAAGAGCAGAAGCCGTTGCCTTGGCACGGTAATCTGGTTCTTCTTTAGGAAGCTCTTTTGTACAGTGAAAAATGCCTTTCCTTTCCGCTGAAACATTCAGTTTTACACAATGTCAGAACCATTCCTCGTGTCGCGCAGTGTTTAATTTTTCTTGCTGGTCAAATCCTGTTCAAGAGTCTGCTTTTAAATGGTTTTATGCTTCTCATGTCCATTCACTCTGAAAGAATTCCTACCATGAGTACCAATTGAATATGTGTAAAACGTAGCGAGATACAAATTTTTCAGGACGAGTAGACAGATCTAAAATTCTCACCTTTAAGCCGGGAGATTTTGCTGTCTGCAAAGTACTACTTTAGCATCTGTCTCACAGAGCACAGCTGCTGAGAAACCTTAATGAGTGAGCTTAAGTTTCGAAATTTCGTTTGCTCAAACAGTTCATCCAAATTCCGACGTCGATTACAATAAATTTTAGAGGATGTGGCGTCCTAAAGGGTTGGCTCATCTCACAGGGCTCCAAACTCAACGCTGTAAGTTAAAAAAAGGGGTGACATTTGTCCCCTTAACTGCCCAGGTGCGACAGGTAGGCCGTGATAGACATTACCTGAACCTATAGGTGCCGGGAAATGTTTGCTCCAGAGGAAGAATGTCATTTTCGCTAAAGGAACAATCCTCTAGAGCAAATTCATTTCCCACGATGCAGCAGCGTCAATTCGCGGTGCTTGGCCAAAACGTCAAGGTGGATTTACCCTGTGGCGGGTCAAATCCACGCTGCTAAAAAGTACTTTAAGTGCGAAATTGACCTAACAAGGGGACTTTACCCAAGGTTTCAAGGCTAGTTTTTTTAAAAAAACCCCCCTCCAAAGAGTTCATTTCCCGGGAGGGGCAAATTTTTCTGGTGTTTCCTTGGGGGGGAAGCATTTTTTGTCCAGTGGCTGCTTTTTCCCCTTTATGAAAAAAAATTTTCCTTTTGGGTTCCAAACCCCCTTCCCCCTTTGCGGGCGGGCGGCGGGGGGGTTTGGGCTCCATCTCTTTATTGGGGGGAAAACCCCCTTTTCCAGGGAAATTTTTTCAAAGTTTGGGGGTTTTTCCCCCCCTTTTATTTTCGATGCGAGGTAAAATTTTTTGGAGGGGGTTTTCTTAAAACATAATTTTAAAAGGGTGGAAAATCTCCTTTCTTTGGGGGAAAACCCCCCGGGGAATGTCCCCAAAGTTTAAAGGAAACCCGGGGTTTGGGGGAGCCTTTGCTGGGAAAAAATGGGGAAACTTAAATTTTTTTTAGCCTTCCCAAATGTAGGGGAAAATTGGGGTTTTTCCCTGAAAACTTTAAAAGCTTTAAACCCGGGGGAAAAAACTGCCCCCAAAAAAACTTTTCCTTTTCCCCAAAAAAAAGGGTTTTTAATTTTAGTTAGATTTTTTTTTTCCCTTGGGGAAAAAGTTCTCCAAAGGGGCCCCTTTTTCTCCGCATTAAAATTTTGATTTGTTGGTTTTTTCCTTTTAAAGGGAAAAACCCAAAACTTTTTTGGGGAACCCCTGAATTTAAAAAGGTGGAAAGCTTGGAAAACCCCCAAATGGCCGGGCCCCGGAAATTGGTAATGAAACTTTTTCCCCAAATTCCGAGCAGGGAAAATTTTAAAACATTTTCCCTTTGGGGGAGGGGAAAAAGTTTCCCCGGGGAAAAGGGTTGATCGCTGCCAAAAACAGCCAAATGGGAGGGGTTTTAATTTTCAATTAAGCAGGTTTTTCAAAATTGGGCGGTTTTGGGCCACCGAACAAAACAAAGCAGGGGTGTAGTCATCGGTTTTCTGTTAAAACATCTTGATTTCCAGTGGAAAGGGGGGTTTTGGGGGCATTCACCTTTGAATCCACCCTCCAAGAGTGCTTTTAAGAATGGCTAAGCATTTTTGTTTTTTAACCCGTGCTGCCAAAAGGGGAACTTTTTTGCACCGTGGCCAGCCATGCCAATTTACCCTGGGGGGGTGAAAACGGGTGTTCTTATAAAAACTTGTTTTTCGATGGAAAATCTCCTTTCCCCTTTTCGCAACAAACCACTTCTTGCAATGTCAAAATTTTTGACTCCGGTTGCGCCCGGGTGTTAAAAGTGGATTTTCACTTTTGAGCGTGGTTTCTCGTTTTTAAGATTTTTTAAAGGGGTGGCAACTCTGTCCCCCATATCTCAACCCCTGTGCTGACCCGATGAAAGCGTGATTTCAGTCAAAGCCCTGGAATTCCCTTCACGGGCAAACTCTGTTTTTTATAAGGAAGCTGCTTTGTACCCAAAATGGGAAAATGTCCTTTTCTTCCGGCTGGCAATTCACTTTCCCAAATTTACCAAATTTCCCCCATAACGTGGAGAGGGTTTAAAGAAGTAGGTAGCTTGTAAGGGCTGGGTTCCAATACCGCCAGGTATATCTTTACAAAGGCTCTTTCCTGGTTTTAAAAGCCCCACAGATGTAATTAACCTTGGGTTCTTAACTTTAATCTTTGTGCTAAGCAGAAGCCCTGGGATGGCACCTTAAACCAGGTTTAAGCAAGTTTGCAAGACGTGTTCAAGCTCGCAAAAAAACATCTTCAGAGGGTAGTGTGGCCGAGTGGTCTAAGGCGCTGGATTTAGGCTCCAGTCTCTACGGGGGCGTGGGATCGTATCCCACAACTGCCAAGCAGTGTTTTTAAAGAAATGGCTGAAGCATTCTTGTCCCTAATCACTCTCAACCACGGTGCCTGACCCAAGAGTGAAGAGCAGTGATTCGCACGACCGTAGCCGAGAGCCATGCCAAGTTGCCCTTGGCAACGGGTAGTATCTGGCTGTGTCCTTAGGTGAGGAGGAAGCATTGTTTTGATACCAAGATGGAAACAATGCTCCTTTCCTCTACCGACTGAAGACAAATTCAGCTTCTTCCACGACAATGTCAGCAAATCACTACTTCCCTATGGTAGCGTGGCCGAGCGGTCTAAGGCGCTGGATTTAGGCTCCAGTCTCTGTGGAGGCGTGGGTTCAAATCCCACCGCTGCCAAGCAGTACTTTTAAAGAAATGGCAAAAGCTTTCTTGTCCCTAATCACTCTCAACCACTGTGCCTGACCCAAGAGTGAAGAGCAGTGATTTGCACGACCGTAGCCGAGAGCCATGCCAAGTTGCCCCTTGGCAACGGGTCATATCTGGCTGTCTTCTTAGGTGAGGAGGAAGCATACTTTTGATACCAAGATGGAAACAATGCTCCTTTCCTCTTCCGACTGAGAACAAATTCACCTTTTCCACGAGAATGTCAGCAAACCCCTTCTTCCTATGGTAGCGTGGCCGAGCGGTCTAAGGCGCTGGATTTAGGCTCCAGTCTCTGTGGAGGCGTGGGTTCAAATCCCACCGCTGCCAGGTGATATCTTTACAAAGGCTCTTGTCTATGGGTTTTCTCAAAAGCCCTCTCATTCAGACCTGCTGAGGTGAAACAACTTGGAGGGTTGTTCTTACCTCAGCAAATCTTGGATGAACTTTTTGCGTTGGAAGTCTCCTGTGGTCTTATGGCACACCATCGAAACCACTGCTGCAATGTCAAAGTTTAGAACGAGCACCGTGTTGCAAGCTCCGCTGTTAAAAATGATGGATTCTTCACCATTTTCAGCCCTTCGGTGCTCTCATGTTTTAGGTATCGTTGTTCAGTGATCTGGGCAATCATGGATTCTGCGCAGGGTGTACTCACAATGTGTTCTCACAAAGACATTGGAACCATTCCTCATTTTCAGAGTTACATATAGCTTAGGATTTTTTTTCTTTCTACGTTAGGCAAACATTGTTCCTCACAAGTCCTGCCCTGCTCACGTACCAAGATGAGAATTTCGTTAGGTGCATTCGGTGCTCGTCCATTTCCAGACTTGAAAATGGAGCCCATCATCCAATGGCCAGTACCAAACTGTGAAGTATTGTGTAAAAAAAGAGATGGATGAAGCTTAGGTAAACCCAACTTAAACCTGGTCCTGAGGACATAGCTAGGACAGATCTGTCCCGTGAACCAGTCATCTCTTCCACGTCCCTTTAAATGGCACGAGCAGGGGTATTAACTTGCTGTCCTGCAGTCCCACAGTACTGAAGCTGTTAGCATCTTTGCTGCTCAAAGCAGCAGCAAGCCACTGAGGATGGGCCTTTTAATTATCCGAGGAGTTGAAGCAGGTTTGTCAAAATTGGCACGGTGCTGTGGCCCACCAAGAACAAGATTTAATGCGAGAATGTTACGTACGCTACCGGTTTGTCATGTACTCACTAAACCTCTTCAGAGGGTAGCGTGGCCGAGTGGTCTAAGGCGCTGGATTTAAGCTCCAGGGTCTAAGGCGCTGGATTTAGGCTCCAGTCTCTGTGGAGGCGTGGGTTCAAATCCCACCGCTGCCAGGTGATATCTTTACAAAGGCTCTTGTCTATGGGTTTTCTCAAAAGCCCTCTCATTCAGACCTGCTGAGGTGAAACAACTTGGAGGGTTGTTCTTACCTCAGCAAATCTTGGATGAACTTTTGCGTTGGAAGTCTCCTGTGGTCTTATGGCACACCATCGAAACCACTGCTGCAATGTCAAAGTTTAGAACGAGCACCGTGTTGCAAGCTCCGCTGTTAAAAATGATGGATTCTTCACCATTTTCAGCCCTTCGGTGCTCTCATGTTTTAGGTATCGTTGGTCAGTGATCTGGGCAATCATGGATTCTGCGCAGGGTGTACTCACAATGTGTTCTCACAAAGACATTGGAACCATTCCTCATTTTCAGAGTTACATATAGCTTAGGATTTTTTTTTCTTTCTACGTTAGGCAAACATTGTTCCTCACAAGTCCTGCCCTGCTCACGTACCAGGACGAGAATGCTACTTTGGAGGACTCCAGACTTGAAAATGGAACCTATCGTCTGAGGATCTCATACATATTTTTTAACAACTATCAAAGATTCAGCTGATAAAGTTTACAGTCTAACGTTTAAAGTTTCAGATAAAGTTTACAGTCTTTACCTTATGTTTAAAGTTAGTGGTTGGTAATATAAACCTAACAAAACTGTAATGACTAACCAGATGGACAGACATAGCAATATAAGAAACAGTATAATGTATTTTACTCGAAATCTATTTGGTGATTAAATATTTTTTAATGTATATACATACATATATATTCATATGTATTACATTTAATTAAATGCATTAAGTAGTGCATTTAATATACATATAATATAATATACATGTACCAGGATGGTATGCGAGCTGTGTCCTATCATGGTCTGTGTCCAGTCATGGTCTGGTGGTTAGGGAACCAGTCTTGTGACTGGAGGGTCGTGGGTTCGATTCCCAGGCCTGAGGCCATGACTGAGGTGCCCTTGAGCAAGGCACCTAACCCCAACTGCTCCCCCGGGCGCCGGGCTAGGGCTGCCCACCGCTCTGGGCACGTGTGCACCACAGCCCCCTAGTTATCACTAGTGTGTGTGTGTGTGTGTGTGTTCTGACTGCACAGATGGGTAAAATGCGGAGGACAAATTTCGATTGGGGTGAAAATCACAATTGACAATATGGCTTGACTTAACTTAACTATCAGCAGTGTCCAGAGCATGGAGCAGCACCTCAGGAGACATGGACGAGGGCAACAACCCATCAGCAGGACCACAAACTCCTAGTTTGTGCAAGGAGGAACAGGAGGAGCAGTGCCAGAGCCCTGCAAAATGACCTCCAGCAGGCCATTAATATCTAGGTTTCTGCTCAAACAGTCAGAAACAGACTCACGGATGAGAGCAGGTTCACACTGAGCACATGACAGAGTCTGGAGACGCCGTGGAGAATATTCGGCTGCCTGCAACATCCTCCAGCATGACCAGTTTGGTAGTCAGTAATAGTGTGGGGAGGCATGTGCTAGCCAGAGGCACCCTGACTGCCATTAGGTACTGGGATGAGATCCTCAGATCCATTGTGAGACCATATGGTGGTGGAGTGGGCCCTGGGTTCCTTCTGATGCATGACAATGCTAGGCCTCATGTGGCTGAAGTGTGTCAGCAGTTCCTGCATGATGAAGGCATTGATGCTATGGACTGACCGGCCCATTCCCCAGACCCGAATCCAATCGAGCACATGTGGGACATCATACACCATAGCATTTGATTTTCCACTTTGATTTTGGATTATGATTCCAAATCCAGGTCTCCATGGGATAATAATACTGATTTACATTGATGTGTGTATATATACACACATGTGTGTGTGTGTGTGTGTGTGTCTGTGTGATATAATTTATAAATTGAATGCATTAAATATAATACAATGCACTATTTAATACAAACTTAGACTTCAACAAATTTAGAAAACAATAACATATATTTTATAAAAATATTTGACTGTTTGTTATTTGACTGTTTGTTTTGGGGTTTTAATTTTTTCTGCTTTTCCAATCTTTCTGTTTAACTTATTGTGTTAAAAAGAAAACGTGCAAGTATTTGAATTCTCTTACTTTTCAACCGTCGTGCACATTGGAACGTAGCCTTACGACGTCATAGCGTACGGGAAAACACGCAAAGCAGTTTTTACCAATACACTTAGCTAGTTAGCATAGTTTGTTAGCAAACCTTCAACTACCGATAGCTCGCCTAATTAAATATTACTCGTGCGAAGTAACAGGTCAGACGTCATTGATAACCCGGAAAGTTACTTTGCAGCGTGTGTTTACAAGTCTACATAACGCTAGCTATTTAAATCGTTCATTTATGTGCTAACAGGTAGTCCACCAATACATTACCGTTAACGTCGTTCACTTTGCTGGCTAGCTTATTAGCTAGCCTTATTACCAAGCAACTTTCTACAATAAGACACCTCGTTTTTAGATTGTGCATGGTACTCTAATATCGTAGAATAATCGTGTTTACTAGCTAAAGGAGTGCATGGTATTTCTAACCAGTTAGCTAGATAGATAGGTCAAGACAGATGCAAAACAAACCATCATACCCACAGGAAGCTAAGGTTAGTTAGCTAGCTCGCCATGGTGTCTTAATGCTGTGCAGTTGATATCCTTTGTGCAGCTAACCTAACAGGTAACTTAAGTTTGCTCTGTGAACGGAATTTGAGGGAAGAGTACTGTGGAATTATAATACACTGATCATGACAACTGAGACATACGTCAAGGACATCAAGCCAGGGCTCAAGAACTTAAACGTCATCTTTATCGTACTGGAAACAGGTGTCTCAAATCACGGTTTTATTATACATGTATTCTTAACGACTAGAAGGCGTAAAAACATGTTATAAATGTATTAGATGTAGGACTACAGGGTATGCATAACAATATACTGTACTTAAATTTCAAATTCGATGTTTCTTACAATACATTAGATGTGTTGGTGAGCTCTAATTATGGCCTGCACGATTGTGACAAAATATTAACCGTTACATTTCTGCATCTTGTGAATGCCTTAATTCATTAAATCACCAACAGAACACATTTGCAAGTTGATATGATTACTCAGCTCATTTAAAAATCTGGTCTATTAGAGGCATAGTGCATACTTCTCTACCACAAAAGCCAATATAGTGATAACGATTATCAGTCAATATGTTGTAAAGCCGTTTTGCAGTTTTCTTTTAAGTGCTTGAAATGGATTGTAACAATTATAAACGGTTTAATTATAACAATATTATTAACATTATTTTCACCCCCATTTAACTCTTGTTCAGTCATAAATTAGGTGGATTAAGGCAACATAAAATGAATGGCCTTTTAGTTTACAGTGCTCAGGCATTAAATATGGGCTAATAAGTCATGAAAGTGAAGTAATTCGCTGGTTTTGTCTTTCTCAACTCATTTTAAAGGTAGGGTTACGAAAACCAAAGATGGGCATGAAGTGCGCACCTGCAAAGTTGCTGACAAGACCGGCAGCATTAGCATATCAGTATGGGATGAGGTGGGGGGGCTCATCCAGACCGGTGACATCATCAGACTTACCAAAGGGTGAGACTCCTTAGGGTGTAGTGACTAGAGTGTGTGCCAGATTTCAGATCTATATATCAAACACATGCTGTACAGTGCAGTTGCCTTATGGTGGACTAATTTTGCACCGGTGAAGAATTTTGTGTGTTTCTGTTTGCTTCTAGGTATGCTTCAGTTTTCAAAGGCTGTCTCACTTTATATACAGGGAGAGGTGGAGAGCTGCAGAAGATTGGAGAGTTAGTATTGCACGTTCTTCTGAAGAAATTTGATATAGTTGTGGGTTTCAGATAAGAATGTACTCCGATGTTAAAATTTGTTTTTATCATTTATTTGTAGTTTCAAAGCTAAGATCTAATTGAATCACCTTGTACTTTACTCTTTAAAAGATACAGATTCATACACCCTATTTTGTTTTTTTAAAGATTTTGCATGGTGTACTCAGAGGTGCCAAATTTTAGTGAGCCAAACCCAGAATATTTGGCCCTGATGAACAAAACGGTATATATGAATTTTTCTTGTTTATCAGACCTTTAAGCACAACAATGAACAGCATGTTAGTAGGAAACTCATAATAAACACATCTGCCCTTATCGTCTTTCAGGGACTAAGTGAACAAGGAAACAGCACGAGCAGCAACAGTAATGGTTCTTCTACTAGTAAGTTATTTTTTGTTGGAATTTCAGTTTTTTTATGCAGTGTTCAGGTGCATGACAAGACTTTTCAATTCAAGTCAGTTCCAAATCTTGAAATCCAATTTAAAAAGTTTAGTTAACAAAAGGAGACACTAAAATGTCAGTTCACATACTTAAAATATACAAGTTATTTAACATCTGTCTCAAAGGACTATGGTGGAAATGTATGGGTTCTCTCTCTGAAATAATTAATTACTCTTCATTTTGTATAATTTTCAAGGTAATGATGCCACCAATGGAAATGGAGTAAATTCTCAAACTGGCAGTTCCACCAGTGTGCAGCAGGGCAGCAGAGCAGGTGGCAGTAGGGCAGCAGGGGGTGCCGTGAGCAATGGGAAGGAGACACGGCGCTCAGCCAAAAGATAATTGGAGCTAACGGTCATACCAGATATTTCTTTGAAAAATCACATGGTGCATTGTCTGTCATGCTAACATTAATTATTGGCATTTAGTGTTAAATGTAAATGTAATCTTGGCTAAACTTTGTAAATGTTATGAGTCCTGCAAAATTGATTGATTTGGACCAGGTCAAATGTAAATGGGTTATTTTTTAAAAACTGTAAAAGTTTAACATTTGAGGACCTGTAATTATTGATATTAAAAAAGCCATAATACCATCCTTTCCTATTTGAAAATAACATGCATCCAAACTAGACATTTGTGGTAAGTCTGAAATAAGCTTATTCTTTAGGCGATGGGAGCAGCTAATCTGTGAAATGTTGGTCAGATGAGGGCAAAGGTATACTTTGTCCTAAACATACAAAAGTCCAATCTGCAAAACGTGATGATTTTGATGATGTTATTGTATTTTTCCATTTTTGTCTTTACCACATAAGTGAAAAATATTCTGTACATTGTATGTTAATAGTGTAATAATAGACAGGACTAACACAATAATACTGTCACGTTTGGTTATTGCCCCAAATTCACACAGGTGAAAACAAGGCAAACAAAATGAACACACCAAAAACAAATTTGCATGTAAATTTAGAATCTAATTTGCTGGTTCAATGTTCCAATGTTTTTTGCATCTAGGCTTATTGTATGTGTTCCTATATACACTCACCGGCCACTTTATTAGGTACACCTGTCCAACTGATCATTAACGCAAATCTCGAATCAGCCAATCACATGCCATCAACTCATTGCATTTAGGCATGTAGACATGGCCAAGATGATCTGCTGCAGTTCAAACTGAGCATCAGAATGGGGAAGAAAGGTGATTTAAGTGACTTTGAACGTGGCATGGTTGACTGGTCTAAGTATTTCAGAAACTGCTGATCTACTGGCATTTTCACGCACTACCATCTCTAGGGTTTACAGAGAATAGTCTGAAAAAGAGGAAATATCCAGTGAGTGGCAGTTATGTGGGCGCAAATGCCTTGATGATGCCAGAGGTCAGAGGAGAATGGCCAGCTGATAGAACAGCAACAGTAACTCAAATAAGTTGTTACAACCGAGGCATGCAGAAGAGCATCTCTGAACGCACGACACGTCGAACCTTGAGGCGGATGGGCTATAGCAGCAGAAGACCACACTGGGTGCCACTCCTGTCAGCTAAGAACAGGAAACTGAGGCTACAATTCGCACAGGTTCACCAAAATTGGACAATAGAAGATTGGAAAAACGTTGCCTGGTCTGATGAGTCTCGATTTCTGCTGCGACATTCGGATGATAGGGTCAGAATTTGGCATCAACAACATGAAAGCATGGATCCATCCTGCCTTGTATCAACGGTTCAGACTGGTGGTGGTGCAATGGTGTGGGGGATATTTTCCTGGCACACTTTGTGCCCATTAGTACCAATTGAGCATCGTGTCAACGCCATAGCCTACCTGAGTACTGTTGCTGACCATGTCCATCCCTTTATGACCTCAGTGTATCCATCTTATGGCTACTTCCAGCAGGATAACGCACCATGTCATAAAGCGTGAATCATCTCAGACTGGTTTCTTGAACATGACAATGAGTTTGCTGTACTCGAATGGCCTCCACAGTCACCAGATCTCAATCCAATAGAGCACCTTTGGGATGTGGTAGAACAGGAGATTCGCATCATGGATGTACAGCCGACAAAACTGCAGCAACTCGGCAAGGCCATCATGTCAATATGGACCAGACTCTCTGAGGAATGTTTCCAGTATCTTGTTGAATCTATGCCATGAAGGATTAAGGCAGCCCTGAAGGCAAAGGGGTCCAACCCAGTACTAGCAAGGTGTACCTAATAAAGTGGCCAGTGAGTGTGTTTGTGTGTGTGTGTGTATATATATATATATATATATATATATATATATATATATATATATATATATATATATATATATATATATATAAAGGAAGGAACACATACAATAAGCCTAGATGCAAAAATTCCAGTTCTACACCTATGACCTCATTCACCTGTCTAAAATTCATGGACACAGAAGTGATGGGTCAATGATGCACAAAGAACAACAAAATGACAATTCCAGACATTTTAAGCAATAGCTCTTTATTTAAACCAATAATAAGCCACAATACTTAATAACAAGACAAACAGGCTGCTGCTTATGTTGTATAAAACTGAATGCAAATGCAAAGTTTGACGAAGCTGTTTTGTCCTCTAATCACAGCAGGTTAATAAAAATGTATTTCAGTTTTTTCCTCTGAAATTAGCTTTTAGTTTTTGCACATATATTTAACATTTTGTGTCATTTTCCATTTACCAGACTAGTTCAAACAAATAAATCGATAGTGAAGGAGGTGTTTCCAAAGATAGCATTGTCACAAAAAGGGCCAGAAGGCTTTCTAAGTAATTATTTTATGTTTATGTGTGTTAGCCTGAATGTGAAGAAGAAAAAGCTTCACCAATATATTTGAAAAGAAGTTACAGGATAAAGGTAACAGGATGAAGTGTGGCCATTCTTGTCATGGAGCTATATGTGCAATAAGATTTTTTTAAATATGCTTAAACTAATTGTACAAGTATCCACTATTGGCAAGTATACATCACCTAAAATGTATTAAAATTAGTGCAGGCATACACATGTAGCAGCCATGCTCCCTTTCAAATCAAGTGCAATTTGTAACACTGCCATGTACCCAAGCACAAGAGGAACACACTACGTTTTGGTGATCTAATGAGTCTTTGTAGTTCTAAGGGAGGTGTCTCCATTTTGAATACTTAAGATTGGATAGGATAAAGTTAATCCACAACTGGTTCCAGCTCTATTAATTTAGTGTCTGTTATCTGTTGCTTTGAAATTAATTCACTGTATTCACTTGTATATCATTGTTACTACTATATTTATGCTGAACAAGACACTGATACACAGAGGTAGGCAAACACTTCTTAAAATCCTTTTTCAATTCTAAGTTTTTCTTAGAATTCAATAAAACTGAAAAGTGCACACAGGGCACAATCACTGAGGTTATCTGATTGTTCACCCATACTATTCGCTAAAAGCTACAACAATGTTTTTAATGGCAAAAACATAAGGCTGCTTTCAGCACACAGTCGTTCCAAAGTGTGAGGGCACACCAACTCCTATAAACTAGTAAATGACTGAGTAGCAGTAGTAAAAGCTTCTTTAATGATGCTCCAAGGGCAGCAGGGGTCTCAAAATAGCTGTGTAAATCACAAGCATGATCAAGATCTACCCTTTACCAAGTACTGCATCTATTAACACTAAGGAAAGAAACTTTGCACCTGTTTCTAAGGAGACTTCACAGATGTAGATAAATTTGTTGGTACCCTTACAGCTCATTGAAACAATGCTTCATTCCTCCTGATGCATGTTGAAATTAAAAGCAATTGTCTCATGTATAGCTGCATGCCTTTGGTATGTCAAGAAAGTTTGAAGAGATCAATTATTGCTTATTCTACAAATATATTCCAAAATGGCCTGGACTGATTTATTGGTATCCATAGATTATAAAATGTAGATTAAAGTGAAATTTCAAACTAAGCATTTTCTTTATCATATCTTAAATGCTATAAATCATTCAGTATATCTAAAATAAAAAGAGTAGTCACTCTGCTCTTTGGTATCACTGTGTACACCACTTTGAACATGGACCAATATAAAACAAAAACATCCAAAATATAAACATAATCTAAACTCCCTTGGCCAAGGTACATCAGTGTCTGATCACACCATCTGTCACTTTTCCCATGGGCTCCATAGTTGAAGACCCAGGAGGACTTCACTTTTGAAAGAAAAACATTAAAAAAGCCAGACTGGAATTTGTTAAAATGCACATTGACAAACCACAATGATTCTAGGAGAATGTCCTTTGGACAGATGGGACAAGACTTGAGCTTTTTGGCAATTCACATCAGCTCTTTGTTCACAGAAGGAAAAAAAAACATTTAAAGGAAAGAACACCACAGCTACTGTGAAACATTAAGGAAGCTCAGTTAAGTTGCATGGAGGAAGCTGCATCTGTCAAGGGGTACCTTGAATCTGTACAAGGCACAATGAAATCTCAACACTATCAAGGCATTTTTGGAGCGAAACATACTGCTAAACACACAGCTAAAAGCAAGCAAAAACTGGCTAAGATCAAACCATTGAACTATTATAAAGTGATCTGAATCCTATTGAACATCTATGGAAATAGCTGGAATAAGCAGTTTGAAAGCAGGCCCCTTCAAACCTGAGAAAGCTGGAGGTATTTGCTCAGGAAGGGTCAAACTACATGCTAACAAGCGCAGACGTCTCGCTGAGTGCTACAAAAATCACTTGTTTGCAGCGATTGCCTCTAAAGCAAGTGCAACAAAATATTAGCATAATGGTCATCATTTTGTCACTTTAATATGTTCTGTAGAACCAAAAAAACAAAAGCAAATTCAATTTTTTATTAAATATGGAATATTCAATGATGGAAGCAAATTACTTTTGTCAGTTTGAATTTTGTCAGTTATTTCAGAGAAAATTGTGGGTTCTACTTTTGTTTTGGAAGGGTACCAACAAATTTGTCTGTGACCATGTAGAAATGCCATGATGAAAAATTCAACACATACACACACACACACACAAACCACTCGACAGTACCATATCCACACATCTTCCAGAAATATACCACTAGCCACTGTAAAAACCAAAACCTTAAAAGCTGCAGCAACTAGCATGACTCAAAACTTCCAACGTTTGGTGCAGTTATGTGTGTACCTTTGGAAGTGAAGATTAGCAAGCTTTGAAATACAAGGTTTCCCTAATTGTACATTTTACACAAAGCAAGTTTGTAGTTTGTTTGTAGCAATTTCACAAGAAGAAAGTATATACACAGGGTCCAAATTTCTTATCTAAAAAAAAAATCCTTTATTCCCTCTGATCCATTGGTTAACAGAATAGGCACTGACTACAGTCCACAGAGACATCTGAGTAAACTTTGACTGGTGTACCCTAAAAATTTTCTATATAAAGGTGAGATTGTTATTCAACCAGTTCACCAGTTGAAATTTGACCCTTACAGAGATACTGGGAATAAGTTCACACAGACCTAATAAAAAAATTCCACTAGCTTCTAGAAAAATATTGAAAGCAATTTATTTTTTCTTTGCAATATACCATATGCCCTCTCCTTCAGGTAAGATGGGGTGGGACTTAATCCAAACCACCCCAGCACTCCTCCCATCCAATTTGTTTCTGGTAGCAGTATGTGAAAATTCAAGTCAACTCTCAAATGACAACTCATTTATTCTCTTGTTTGTTATGCCTTTTGTTAATGGCACCATCTTATAATAATAATGAATAATTTTTAAACATGGTTATGTTGCTGAAAGGAACACTAGTTTCCAAAGCTACAATTATTTGAATATGACCAGTTAAATGCCAACATGGGCATTTTGTGAGCTGGCCTTACCTCAAAGTGGACTAAGTAAGCTGACAGTACAAGCATAGATGAGCCTTTATGGCTACTTTACCTTTACAAATGACATTCTATATTTTAGTTTTGCTGTTTGCTGCTACGTGATGTAAATGCAGTGGTCTTAATGGTACAAGTTTTCTCCCTCAATCACTTCTGAACAGTGTAGTTGCTGCAGTCTTATTGCATCAGGAAATTCACTGAATGCATAATGCGCAAGGATTTTTCCCCCCTCTCTATTCGTGTGCTACACAGATGGTGCTACTATTCATGCCACAAGTTTGAAAATCACAGTTTTAATTTAATCTGACAAACTATCTCATCACACCGCACAGTCTGGATCCAAAGGAATGCACTTCTGATTGCAACGAGAACAACACTTTCAGTCAGTAGAGGCAAAATCAGATAGGAAAATGCAAAAATAGTACCTACATCCAACATCACCTATTTTATGTGCAACAAAATCTGATCATCATCTCCTGACAGTGGCAATGGTGTTGGTGACATAAATCTTCAGAAAAGCAATGACAGCAAAATAAGCCCCCCTGATATCACACCTGTACTCATCATAGCCGATTTTAAACCATAACCATTTATGGTTTTCATGGCATCATTTATATGACCAAATATCATATGTCAAGAAGGCCTTAGACATCAGAATACAAATGATCCACACCTATTCACATACCTAGCATCACGTTTCTGAGAGAAAACTATGATTTATCCAATTTTCAACCAGTACTACTCAATAAGTCAAATTAATAATTAGTTATAGTACAAGACCTAGCTAAACATTCTCAATAAACCAGGTCTATATTAACCCAGCAATGGTCACCCAAATGAGTTGTGTTATAGTCTTAATTTGCAAGGGACACATAGCTTTTTAATTACAGCATTTTTGGTCTCATATGTTTTCCATGTGTCTGTGTAATTAAAACAATATTGCGGAACCGCCTCCCCACCTTCTAGAATACTAGACATAAATTAAGCTACACAGCACTCTTGACAAAGCTGAATATCTTGACACTGAATTATTAAATGGTGAAGTTGTACATTTCCATGTATTACATGTATTGTGGTCGAAGCTAGGAACAGACATTCAATTTCACTCAAAGACCAGAACAGCAAATAAAAATCATTTAAATCTGAGTCATCAAAGGATTACCAGCTAGTTCATCACATTGATATCATGCATGTAATGTTGACAGTGTGTGTTCAGAAAGTCATAATATGTAATATTAAGTGTTTTTTGTTGATAAATTGGATTTCAATAAGGTAGAAAAAGTGTTTTAAATATTCCACAACAGGAAATCCCATTTAGGATTAATCCAAATGTATCCAAGTCAAAAACATTAGTGAACTACAACTTAAGTAGGTAAATGTTTAGTGGCTGAGGTAACAAATTGGGTGCATACAGACAGTAATATTCTTTGGATTTATGCTTGTGGATGAATAATTAAAAATGGTTGAAATCCTTTAACCAAATATACTTGAGGCTTCAAAAGACTTCACCAAAGATCCCTTGAAAGATCTTGTATATATCTATAGATACCAAAGTTCCCATTCTCATAAATGCATGAGGTCCATTTGAACAACAAAATGCACTCACTGCTACTAATAACCAATTGGCCTTCAGTGCTGAGGTAAAGGTTTGTGTGCTTACAACTAATCAAGTGAAGCACTGAAAAACAAGCTTCATGAACCCCTAACACAAAGCAACAGGTCCAGCCAAAGGATCCGATTCCATTTATACTCAAAGCTAATTTTATTATGTTTAGATGGCAGATTACCTCAAAGATTGTTATGTAGGCAAAAGAAATAGGATTAGTGTGTGTCTGTGTATCATACATAAACTGTGCCTTTATACATTTCTAGCTGTAGAACTTAATTTCACATAAGCATGCATTTATTTAATATGTTTGAGGAAAACAGCCTTCATTCTGCACTTGAGTAATGATTATTAACTCTAAGATGACCTGAACTAGTGTGGACAGGACATGCATTTTCTAGGTTCTATTGTATTTGGAGATTAATAAGTGGACAGCGATACAAGATCCTCTGCCCATGGCACAATGATAAACATCAATACCTTGGTTTTTCTGTGCACAGCAACAACTATAGCCTCTGTTACATGAACTGTTACATGTACCACAACTGCATTACAGGAAAGCACAAACAGGTCAAACTGAAATGGTGAGGCAGCTCGAAAGCCACAGCATAACCAGAATATCCAAATCAATGAGCAGCTCACCCCTTGTATATTTTAAATGGTTCTCCTCTTAATATATATATATATATATATATATATATATATATATATATATATATATATATATATATATATATATATATATATATATGTAAGACAAAGTTCTACACAGGCATTTCGACTTTTTTTTAAGATCCACGTCTCATGAAAGCATATAGTATATACAGTAGAAGTTGGTAGTGTTCATCAGGTGATCTGAGACTTGCATTGGGACCATCTTTATAGAAAAGGATGAAATAGAAAATTTTGTATTCCTTATGGGGAAAATCCTTTTTTTCTCTCCCATAGTACAGAACAACTCTAACCCGTGATGCATTCTAGAATGGGATCTAACGATCTCAACCATTCAGAACCATGAAGTTGATAAAACGGCACAAAAACTAACACAAGGTGAATCCGCACTTGAATCCGATCTAAATCTTCCAGCCGCAATCATTACAGTGAACAGTCACACGGTAAACCTATCACCTATAATTGTCAAGTAGACCTATACCTTTAAGTTTAAGGCATATTCCAGGGATTTACTCCAAAATAGAAAATGAGACTTCTATTGCCTTAAACTAATTCTTCAAGTAAAAGTGGGACAGAAATGTCCATGGAGGTAAGTGGGATACTTCCCAAAATAACACGCCGACAGCATCAATCCTGTTACTTACAAAAGACAACCCTGACAATTAAAAACTTTTGGAAATCAAGTACTGAATGGACACGTGATCATTTGTAAACTTTATCCTACTTCCCAAATCTCAGTAATCTAAATGTACATCGGCATATAACCTGTGACATATGCATTTTAATTTATGCATTTATTTACTTTTAATTGTAGACTTAATTCACAGGCCCTCCCACAAAGGGTCACTGAGAAACAGCTTCATTTGACCAATATGCTTGTGTTCTCCCTTTAAAATAATCTTCCTGTCTTAAACTGAACTACTGACTACAGAACATTTCATGTCTACTAAAACAACCAACCAGCTAGCAAGTTGCCCCTTTGACCACTAAGTGCTCCAAAGCTCTATAGCTTGCATTTAAACAGAATGCTGCCTGCTACTATATTGTGCAATTTTACTCACTGCTATTTTAACAAACTGGCCCAGCTGCCATATTGCTATGTTCACCATCAGCCTACTGTTTGTATTTTGCATACTTCATACAATCGCATGCTATTCCAGAGAAAATATTCATTCATTCATTTGTTCATCCCTAGCTGGTAAATGACCTTAACTTCAGCAAAGAATTTATTCTCTAACTGTTTCAAGAAATACTCGGCACCCCAAAACCATTTAAGCCACTCCAGGGTGTTGTACAATTTATACATGGCTCATGTTAAATGCCAAAATATTTGACTGCCTTTGCATAAAGGCTGAAATGTAAAAGGTTGATGCAGTACAAGGGTCTGGCCTCTATTGTTCAGTCTCCTTTACAGTTTTCACCAATATGTTGTACTTGGACTGCATATTGAAAGACTAGCTCTACTGAGCAAACAGTACTCAGATTCGTATGGCACTTGCAGGTCTTCATAATGCATGGGGTGTCATTAAGGTCAACCATAATTGATATACATTTGAAATACAAGTGTGTGTGTGTGTGTGTGTGTGTGTGTGTGTGTGTATGTACATATTTATATACATGTACACAGACATACACACGCATTCCCATATGGGAAGGATTTGAGACAAGACACATAAAATACAGAATACAGAAAACAGAAAATAACAAAGATGACTAAGGCATCCCTAAAAGCTAAGAAACAATTACATTGACCAATAGAGAAGCATATTTCTGAGGCTGCTAAGGAGGCAAACTTTGACCTCGTGCACATGCATTTCAGAAGAACATAAAAGAAAATGTCCATTGTCAAATACAGAACACCCTGCAATGGTTTAAATTATGAGGACCGACAAGAAAACACACACAACAAATAACCATCCGCTAAAAGGGACTGAGGTGAAAAGACAGGCTTGATCTAGTATTCAAACTATAACTGTTGTTGCTGTACACCCCACTCCCACAGTACAGTGCAATTTCAGCCAAAATTCAGATGAATATTAAAATTTACATTCACTTTTATCTGCAAATTTCTTTATGAATATGGCTCAGTGGAGATGCCCTTAAATCAACATCTACATATCCAATTCCAATGCTCTCCATCGTTATTACTATTCATCTGTTATGTCCTTGCTGCTTTTGGCAACTCTTTAAAGGCAGTGCAAATAGAGTTTTCAGTTTGAAATGAGTATTGTGCTACGCACGTCTGCACACTGAGGTGCCATCTCCACTACTAACCTTGACTGATCCCAAAAGGGATTAACTATCTCCTCATTTACTGTTAGTCCAACACAGATGAACACGCACACAAACACACAATTATGAAAACACGTTAAGATCCACCTTTTCTATAGCCCCAATGTCACAACCTCAAAGGATAAGTTAAAACTACAAGAGCAACATATGCGCGTGTGCACGCAAACCCTCCCACACACGCACACACACACACACACACACACACACACACGATATATTAAAGGTACAAAAGTGCGTATTCATAAATAAGTGCTTTGGGTCAGTGTAAAGAGGAACCTTTGTTGTTAAAAAAAAAAAATGAAAATGGTGTTGCCCATCTACAGTACGGGGCACTTGTATTAATCCACAATCCTGCTTTTTTTCTTTCTATTATTTAGATCAGTCCATACTTGCTTCTCGAGTAACAGTCACTGTCTATGCATATATACATCAGCATGGGGACAGCACCTGAACTGCCCTCTTTCACCAAACGTCTGCCATTGGCTCGTCATATTTAGAACTATACAGTTTCATCACAGTTCTTAGTCAAATTTTTTTCCTCTTCAAATACAGACTACAATTAACCCCAACCCAATGTAGTCCACAAGAGCAATGTTTTGCATTTGACAAAATAGTTCCAATAAATATCCTCTCTCCAACTACTTAAATCATAATGTTATTGAATGGCTTGTTCAGCATCAGTTTAACCCATACTCCCGACATCATATAAAAAGGGCTTATGAAAAATACCATAAGCAAAGTAGTCCAGGTAGCTTAATACAATCATCTTTTCAGCATTTCAGCAAATATGAGGAACAGCAGTGACACTGGCTCAGGCATTAGCCATTTCCACATATAGTAAAGGATGCTGACTTTTCTGAAAGTTTCAAAATTTCAAATGTTGTGGGTAAACGGTCCTGGCCACAAAGGGTACAATATATGTTTATTTATTTAGTTATACATTACTTAGTTCATATTTTCTAGGGTCTCTCTTGCCTCCTTAAACTGAAGCTCTTGGCAAATGTAAATCTGAAATCCAAAGCTGTTAAAAATATTTAAATTTTTTACTCTCGTTAGAGTTTTTTTCTGCCAAATGGGAAAAAACATGCAAAACCTCCATCAGTACTAGTGCTTGATTTCTTTAAGATTCCTATTGTGAATTTGTAGTTGAGGTATAATGACCTGAATATACATAAGTAGACAAACTAAACGCTGTTCCTCAAAGACACTAAAGAGAAGCTGCTTTTGAAGAAAAACAAAGAAAAACAAAACCAACCATCCAGCCAAACACAAAACCAAATCAGGAGGTGGTTGGGTCTTTGAGAAGCCCTTTGTAAATTTGTATTATACTTTGCAGGACCATTACTGAAGAACAATGCTGTCTATCCTCCCCGTCCCCTTACATGAGAGGTAAAAGCCAAAGCACACATACTAACCATATGAAAATTAATACATATAGCATACTTAAAGCTTTGTTTTTTTAAATTAAAAGCCCTTAAAATACTGATTGTCAGTTAAAAAAAAAGCAAAAGCAAAATGGGAAAAGTAATACCTATATATATATATATATATATATATATATATATATATATATATACACTTTTCCAAGAAGTACATATCTGACATGTGTCTTAGCAGAACTACTATGAGAAGTAGAAAAGAACTTGTGTTAATATCTTGTATGTAATTACCACAGAATAATTAGCAGAACATCTGTGCCATATCCAATGACAGCAAACTAGGCATTTGTTACACACATGGACAGACAGGTTATTTCAAGTATCTTTCCAAAAAATAAAATAAAATACTGCAAAATACTTAAAGCAAATCAAATAAAGGTTTCATTAAAAGTATAAATTACAAGTACGTAACCACTTTAACAAGGTCATGACTGGCAAGATTTCATTTGTAAGATTTCATGCACAACTGTTGTCTGTGCTACCACATTAAAAATGGTTACAGATTCCCACTAAACTTAAGACACACATAAGTATATTATAGCAGGACTGGTTCAGTTATCAAAACACACAAAGAGACCATTTAGTGTTGAAGCTCAATAGCTATGCTACATTCCTGAAAGGAGTCTTTTTAATCAGCCTAAGTCATAACCAAAGATTTAACTGGCCATTGGGCCAGTGTAATCTTTACAATAGATTATGTTAACTTACTGCTGATTAGTTTAAATGATGTCAGAAAACAGCTCCATTCTCACTACCTAAAATAATGTAGAAGCATCATAAAAAGGACTTGCTGAGAGCCTCATAATTGTGCTTGATTGCTCAAGACACATTACAGTTGTGGCCCGCTGAAGAGTACAGAGCATGGGCCTTGTTGAAAAACGTTATACAAACTGTTCTGCCATTTTGTAAGCAGGGACCTGCTAATGAATGAATGACTGCTGCCATGTGCAAACTATTAACTACTAACCCTGCCTTCCGAGGAAATATTCACATTCTCTGATCAAATGTTTAAAACTACAGAGTAACTGCCCACAAAGCAAAATCAAGGTAAGCTTTAATAACTCCAAGGTGGTGTGGTTATTGCTCTCATCAAAAGAAACAAAAAACACAGAAATAAAAGACCCGCTTATAAGAAAAGAAAAAAAAGCAGCTTTAATATAGCAGCTATCATGAATCAATATCAACTGTTAATGAAGAAAAAAAAACTGTGCAAGCCTTGGCATTAAAATATTTCAGCAAAAAATCTAAATAAATAATTTTAAATTCATCTCAACCTAATTATGTAACAACAATTTAGTATGTGTGCTTTGATGTTTTCCCTCATTTTACACAAAAAAGGATTAGTTCAGGAAAAGAAAAAAATTCTTTTCTTTTGCGTAGAGAAGAAAAAGGGGATAGGAGGATGTAGGAGACTGATTACATCTCCATTGTTACTGCAGTCAGACCAGTACAGGCACAATACTGTAAGACACCTGGAAGCATCCAGAAAAGATACCAAATCATTGATGTCTGAAAAACAATCAAAACAAAAACAACAAACTAACAAACATTACGGACTTTAAGGTGTTCTGTTTGTAGTAATGTGCAGACAAACCTTTTTTTCTTTCAGCAAAAGAATGTGGGATTGTTGTGTTGGGCTTTGCCGGGGGGGGGGGATAATTAATTAAATCCATGTACAGTCAAACCTCTGTAAAGGTTTCCCCCCAAAACAGCTGCATTACAGATGCTCTTTTTGAGTGTTAATAAAAAAATGTCAATCTCAAAAGGACATTTGTGATTTTAAGGAAATGTGTTGTAGATCGGCTGAGATTAAAAGGGAACAGTAATTGCATATACAACAGGTTTGACTGCACAGTTAAGGAAATTCTACACAGCACTTATGCATGCGTGTGCGCACACAACAAAAATCACACACACACACGCACACACACGGACACACACGGACACGCACACAAGTACATTCCTGCCCTTATATAGAGTGTACTGGGTTATACAAGTGTTAGGCAGATGGAATTAGAAATGGTACCAGGTTGAATGGTAGGTAAAAGGGAAGTCAGCGCATTGTGGTAATGGGTGGGATGCTGAGGAGGTGTGTGTTTGTGTGTATGTGAGTGTTTAGTTCTCACTCAGTGAGGCAGCTGTCCAGCCCTACAGTGGCATGGCGCTCCTTGGAATAGCTGTGCCGTAAGCTGCCGTTGGGCAAGGGATGATGAGTGGCAACAATGCCACAGTGCTTTAACAGATTGAGGCTGTAGTTGGTACCAGCAGTGGGGTCTTTGGGAGGAAAAGGCTTCATGGTTGAGAGGATGAGAGCCAGGCAGTCTGCCACGTCTTTGTTTGGTGCACATGCCAAAGCCGGGGTGTGACCTAACGAAAGAGGTTCTGTTTAGGTGCCAATACAGACCAAACAGCGTCACGAACATCAACCAAAAAGATTTTGCGTAAATAAAGGAGAGGCCTCAGCAGGCAACCATGATGTACCTCGTGACAGGAAACCTGGGAGAGCAATACTGGTCAAGAGCTTTAAAAACAGAGGATAACAGCTTTTCAGGGCAAGATAAGGAACTAACCTTCCTCATCGACAGCCAGGACTGTGGCGCCTCGACTTAAGAGCACCTCCACCACAGTGGCAAGGCCGTTTCGTGCGGCTATATGCAGGGGCCTTGGGATAGAGAGCAATGAAGAAATGCAATTAATAAATAGCCAGAAAGAGTAAAAAAAACAAAAAAAGGCAGGACAAAGAATTTTGAATCCTCACATTTGCAGAGCGTTGTTTGTTGCATTGATGAGGGAAGGATCATCGATCTCAGCCAAAATCAGCAGGGCACACATTTCATGACTCTGGAATATTAATAAATAATGACATAACCGTATTATTATTATTATAAATGTAACAGGCATGCATGCTGCAGCTAATATACACTGCTCAAAAAAATAAAGGGAAAACTAAAATAACACATCCTAGATCTCAATGAATAAAACATTCCTGGATTTGGAATCGTACTCAAGTGGAAAATCAAATTACAGGCTGATCCAACTTCAGTGGAAATTCCCCAAGACAAGTAAATGAGGCTCAGTAGTGTGTGTGGCCTCCACATGCCTGTTTGACCTCCCTACAATGCCTGGGCATGCTCCTGATGAGGCGGTGGATGTTCTCCTGAGGAATCTCCTCCCAGACCTGGATTAAAGCATCAGTCAACTCCTGGACAGTCTGTGGTGCAACGTGGCGTTGGTGGATGGAACGAGACATGATGTCCCCGATGTGCACGATTGGATTCAAGTCTGGGGAACGGTCAGGCCAGTCCATAGCATTAATGCCCTCATCATGCAGGAACTGCTGACACACTTCAGCCACATGAGGCTTAGCATTGTCATGCATCAGAAGGAACCCAGGGCCCACTGCACCAGCATTTGGTCTCACAATGGGTCTGAGGCTCTCATCTCAGTACCTAATGGCAGTCAGGGTACCTCTGGCTAGCACATGGAGGTCTGTGCGGCCCTCCAAAAAAAATGCCTTCCCACACCATTACTGACCCACTGCCAAACAGGTAATGCTGGAGGATGTTGCAGGCAGCAAACGTTCTCCACGGCATCTCCAGACTCTGTCACATCTGCCACATGCTCAGTGTGAACCTGCCCTCATCCATGAAGAGCACAGGGTGCCAATGGCGAATCTGCCAATCTTGGTGTTCTCTGGCAAATGCCAATCGCCCTGTACGATGTTGGGCTGTAAGCACAAGCCCCACTTGTGGACGTCGGGCCCTCATACCACCCTCATGGAGTCCGTTTCTGACAGTTTGAGCAACTGACAAAATGCCAAAACATCAGCCAGAAAGGATGAGAACAGAGAAAAGGTCTGTGGTCACCACCTGCAGAACCACTCCTTTATAGGGGGTGTCTTGCTAATTACCTCTCATTTCTACCTGTTGTCTGTTCCATTTGCACAACAGCAGGTGAAATTCACAATCCGTGTTGCTTTTCACAGGTTGGTTTCACAGAAGTGTGGTTAACTTGTGACTTGGAGTTACATTGTTTAAGTGTTCCCTTTATATTTTTGAGCAATATATATAAACAATATTATAACAATTAGTATTACAGTCCTATATTTATTATAGGATTAGGAACAAACGCATTATAGTCAGCAGTTAGATGGCCATAAGACACTGCAAAATGGTTTCTGTTCTTTGAGGTGACAATTTAGTCATGAATAAAATGCAGTGCAGGGGAATCAATATGTGCTAAGCTTGGCAACTTTCCACATGACTTCTACGCATTTTAGGAGTGATCGCTCTCTATGCATATGGTTTCTGTTATTGTCCGCTTAGTTTTGGAATTGCACAACATTATGAAAAAAGCCATTATCTGTCATTATCGATTAACTATAATTTCCCAAAGTGTACCAGGCATTAGGGCAGGTAGATATTTTCAAGATAGTGCTGCTTAGAGAAATGTAACAAAGATGTGGTACAAGGAAACGGGCACATTACTCGACTACAGGCCAAGTGTAGTGCTGTGTTGTTGTTGATGTCCAGCAGTGATGGGTCTGCTTTGGCCTGATGAAGCAGGATCTCTGCAAAACAGACATCACCAAGAAACATGACACGAGAAACTATAACAAGAAGCTCCTGGTTCTGCTAGAAAACGAACGGGAAAACATGGAACGTGTAATGGGTACACACCGACAGCAGACGTCTGCCCGTTTTCTGCAGCCACCATCAGCGCGGAGCGTCCTGAAGAGTCAACACAGTTCACCTCTGAACCCCAGACCAACGCTAGCTGCAACCCGGACACTTTCTCTGCATGAGCAGCAGCATGCAGGGGAGTCCTTTTGACAAAGTGCAGGGAAATATAATCACCACACTTGAGACTGTAAACAAAGTTTAGTGGTGAAAACAGTCATATCAATTCACCATTGAGACCACTTATTTATGCACCACAACTGGAATTAACAGAAAGATTCCTTTTCTGAAAGATACATCAGCATATATTAGTAGCAATGTTTTTTTCACAGGAGCAAATGTACCACAGATGCATGGGCTGAAGGCACAAACACCCTCACCTTCCTTTGGCATCTCTGACGTTGATGATCTTGGTGCCCACTGTTTCCACCAACAGCTCAGCCGCTGAGTCATGACCGTTCATTCTGCAGGGGAGTACAGGTTTGTTTTAATATGGGTCCCTCTGTGTGGAGTTGCTCTAAACAGATGAAACATACTCACAATGCACAGTGCAGTGGAGAAAAGGGATTTCCTTCCTGGATACTTAATGGTTTATGTTCAAGTAAAACTTCCAAACAGTCCTTGTGCCCTAAAAGAAAAAAAAACACTTTAAAAAGTCTATAATAAACCAGCTATAATATTGTGCACTAGTTATCGTAATGCTAACTAACAAGAAAGCATCTAGCGCAAATACATTAAATATCTGCCTCAAAGGCTGTAATAGGATGGCCCCAACCGTCAAACAGCCTCGTGTTTCATTAGTGGGGCATGCAATGAATATGCTAGTAGTAAATGGAAGTGTAAATAAAAGAAATGTATGTAAGACGTATATTAAAGTATTACAGATATTATAGTGCTATTCATAAGAGATTGTAATAAGGAAGCTTTGCAGCTTCACGATGACCATCACTATGTACTTCTGACATTAAATACCTGTGTAACTTCATCAGTAAATTAAAGATAAACCCAGTGTAATGTCTGATGGTTACAAAAAAGAGACATTTTGGTTGATTTTCTGAAGTTGAAACTGTGATTAACTTCACTCACCATGGTAGGCTGCCCAGTGAGCAGGTGTGTAGCTCCTGTAATCCAGCAGGGAGTCCAGAGGGTCTGCCTGCACAGCTGCCTGCAGAAGGGGCCGCATGCACTCGACATGTCCACCGGAGGCAGCAGAGTGCAGCGGGCTCCTGCCACGGGCATCCCTGCACAGGGCAGAGGCGCCGTGCTCCAGCAGGGCTGACACACAGTCCTCGCTGCCCACTGCCGCCTTTGCCGAGGTCGAGGGAGGACAACGCAGTCACATGGAGAGGAGCAGAATGCAAGGAAGAGGGAAATGTATGCAATCACAAGCAAACACTGGTGAAAGGAGTGAACCACGTTTGATGACATATTTCATGTGGTTTTCACAGTGGGCAAAAGCTGCTCTCGTGTCCTTCTCTCCCATCCATGTACTGACCTCAGCTACACAAAAAGAAACCATAATTGCACTTTGGGAATGAATCAGCAGCTAAACTAGGGACTGGGTGAAAAGCATTCCAGAACCCCAAGAATCCCTCCTCCTCCCCAGCCATTATCCATGCTCACCGCTCTGTGCAGGGCAGTTCGATTCTGCCTGTCCCCTGTGTCAGGTTTACTCCCCCTCTCAAGAAGCATGTGGACACAGTCCACGTGGCTGCCCAGGGTGGCCAACATCAATGGAGTCCTACACAGAAACATTACGTCTGCCAAACTAGCTCGTTCTGCCAAACTAGCTTGGACTCATCACATGATTAAATTAACAGCATGAAAACATTCCAAATTAAGCATTAAAAATGTAAATAAATTGAGATTGCATTTCAGATTTTTTTTTTACTGGCCAAAACAGTGAGATGGCCAGTCGTAGAATGATGCTTCAAAGTGGGATTATTTTCTAACTGGCAACCATGTGGAGAATGGCACTTACTGGCCCTGTACATCTGCCAGGTCGATGAGGTCAGCTTTTTCAGCGCGGCTCATCAGCATGTACAAGCAGTCTGTGTGGCCACTGGCAGCTGCAACGGGGAATCGTCCAAGAATAAACACGTTAGGGACGTTATTAATGGTAAGGCCTTTAATGGTAAGCAGGTTTACGCAGACACAGCCATCTGTGTAAAAAAGAAACTCTTCTCGTCAAAACAGTTTTCTGAAGTAAACATTTGTAGAAAGCAGCATTCAGCAGAGATTTCCTCAAAACCCCAAAAGTACGGGGACAGTGAAGCGAAACTGCAGAGTATAAAGCAGACAGAAATATGACCAGCAAAAGCTGAACACATGGAAAAATGTCAGAATGTATACACAATGGAACAAAAGAGATTTAAGTGATTGAAATGAAGCATAAACGAGAGCACATTTGTTGCACATTGCTTGCACGCAGTAATGGCCTTTCATGTCAGCCATGTCAATACGAAGACTGCTGTTTGAAGAATGTTTATAAAAGAATAGCAGGCAAAATGGACATGAACAGTAAATAATTAAAATCAGACTCAAGCACAGAAACGTTCCATAATAAAAAGTCTGGAAAAACACCCCCACACCCATCTGCTGTGCTTAACTGGCAGCTGTAAAAGGTGGCCGCAGAAAACCCAGTGCAGTGAAGCACCGAAATGATAAAAGCAGTCAAGCAAAAGCCTGTTGAGAAAATGGTACCATAAAGATGAGCAGGGAGATTACTGCGAAAGGAACGAGGCAAGTATACTGGATATGTCTCCGCCCTGCGTGGAGCAATAAGACAATGGAGTCTAGTGAGCAGCTAATGATGGAGAAGCAACAGTGTAAACAAACTCGGACGTAAATCATTAAGCATTTATCGGATTATTCAAAATGGTAGATTGGGACAAATATCTGATATTTTAGCTTTGCTCAGTTATTTTCATATCAGAACCGACAAACTTGTGAAAAGCAGGATGCATTCATTCAGAAAAGCAAATTTGACAGGCAGGCATTTTGAATCTTCAGGCTAAGGTGTTATCAGGAAACGTCTCTGAAAGAAGATGGTATTCCCTGCTGGTCAATTATTTCTGTGTGCACTTGCAGCTCACTGGAGGGCTGGTGTAGCGATGGCTGAGGGTGGCAACCACACATCTCCGTAAACATGGGTCTTCCAGTTAACGAAAGGAAACTCTGACCACCAGGTATAGTGTAGCAGGTAGAGATCAGAAACTCTTTATTTTGCCAAGTATGTTACATATACAAGGAATTTGGCTTGGTGAGATGCTGCCTCTCTGGAGAGTGGGATGCAAACCCCTGTCCAGGCACCATACTACACCAGTAAGAATGTAGGAATCCTTGGGCAAGACTGACTAGGCTGACATTTGTAACATGACTGAAACTGCAAGTTGCTCTGGATAAGACGTGTAAATAATTGACACACCTGAGCGATGCTGTTGAATGTGTTTCCACACACATACTCTACAACACTGACACACAGCTTAACGTTTCGTATGGAACTCGTGCTTGTGAAATTTGATTCCGCATTACATTTGCACACAAACTACTGCTTTCAAGACGAATTACACATACCATTACACCCCTATCTATAATTGTAACAGTGATTACAATAGCTTTGAACTAATAATTTCACTACATGTATTGGCTCTATACCTACACACCTCTACTGTCTGTATGTATAACATTGAGATGAACACATAATGCTTTCCACAACCTAGACACAGCAGTAAGATAAAAGGCCTGCGGTCCCGGCCGGCAGTGGGCACCCACCTGCTACATGGAGGGGTGTCCACTTGCGAACCCGCTCCTTGAAGAAGCAGGAGGCGCCGTGAGCCAGGAGCACCTCCACGCAGGAGGCGTGGCCTCTCTGAGCGGCCAGGTAAAGTGCCGTGCGCCCACTGCTGTCCCTCGTGTCCAGACTCACCAGAGTCTCAGCCAGCAGCCGCAGGGCTTCACAGTGACCGTTACATGCCTGGGGGAGATGGAGGAGAGAGACTTCAAACCAACTCCATAAACTTGCATCAGCGAGCAAATTTCCTTTAACTAATAACTTCAGATTTTTCTACACTGATAATCTCAGTTCGTATATCACACACCATGTAGGGTGATTTCTTTGAGTTTACTGTTCTGAGTAAAACAATGAAGCACTTTTTGTAAGTCGCTGTGGATAAGGGCGTCTGGTAAATGTCGTAAATGTAAATGTAACTGTTGACACTTTACATAAATACTCACAGCCAAGTGTAAAGGGCTCAGAGGGAAACTGCTCTCCACATCTCCCAAACAGTTGAAGGACATTTCTAAGAGCTGCGGGAGGCAAGCATCCCATTATAAAAAGAAAGATATACTCATTACGCAATCTTGAGCACAGCAACCAAAATCCTCTAGGCTGGGAAATTGATACCACGGTCTTATTTCTGAACAGCTCTATATCAGTCAAAGATTAAATATGCATGCATATATGAATATGTATATGCACCGACCGCTATATTTGTTATCAACAGAGGCTGTGATGTGCCACTTGTGCAATGCTTCTGCTCACACAGGACATTTGAACAGGATTATTTTGTGAATGTGTTTGCCTACATCCTCTGTTTCTCTCACACATCCACCCACACACATATTCCTGCATGGCTACGTATTAATCCCATACCAAACAGGGGAATAATTTCAATCCAAAGCAGGGAATAATAAGATAGAGACAGCTTGAGTCTAGCAAAAAGAAATGCTTAGCACATTCAACCCCACCAGTTCCAAGTTCTGCTTGTTGCCATAGGCAGCTGCATAGTGGACAGGACTGAATCCTTTGCTGTTGCGCAGGCCTGGGTCAGCTCCGTTATCCAGCAGATACTCCAGACACCTGGGACGGAAAAGCAGACAGTGCGTGAGGTCATGCTCTGGGGCTGTGGGGAATGGCTTTAGTGGCAGCAGAAAGTGTACTTACAGCAGTCCTTCTTTATCTCGCTCAGCGCTCTGCCGGTTGCCGAAGTGATGGCAGTCCAATCTGAAACATTAGAACTCGTTCCGTGAGAGCCACACAACTGAATTCCGAAGTGCCTCACCTGCCAGTTCTAGCTCACTCTGGAATCCGATTTTTGACCAAACGACTATCCCTGCGAATTAAGAGCCATGGCAACGGAGGAACTCATGGTTGCTTGGCTTCCCTTGCCTAGCAGGAGCTGAAGACCAGCTTCGGAGCGGGCCGAAATATTGTACTTGCGGGAATACCATACCTGCGGAAGGTCTGGGATGCAGCAGCGTAGTGTAGGGGGCTGCACCCCTTCAGGTCCAGCTCGTTGACCTCGGCTCCAGCGCTCACGAGGGCCACCGTGCACTGGAAATTCCCATTCGCTGCCGCGTAGTGCAGCGGGGCCCTGAACGGGAGGGTACGGGATGATGAGCAACATGAAGCCACAGTATGGAATGCCGAAAAAAGAACAACATTCCTAGCAAAGACGGATAACTTGCCTTCCAAGTTTATCCTTTTTCATCAAGTCTGCACCACTGCTCAACAGCAAGTTAAGACACTCCACATTTCTGCCAAAAAAAAGAAATAAAATCAATTAAAAAATATATTAAACTCAGTCATATGCGTAACCATCAAAGTGAGTGGGGAATTCTTAAACATCACAAGTCATGTTTTATGTTCCTTCAACCTAAGCACATAAATTAACAGCGAGTTCAATCCAGATCTGTCTGGTTCGAGGCGCCTCACCCTCCAGAGGCTGCAGCGTGCAGACAGGTCCTCCCCAGGCTGTCTGGGGTGTTGATGTCAAACCCAGCAGACAGCACGTGTTCCTTACTCAAAGATGACACAATGCTGTACAGCTGACCTGCAACAGGCAGGACAAGAACGTAGTACGCTGACTTCAGGGAAAAGTAAATTAAAGTACCTTCAACACCCAATAGTTTCATTATGCCACCTTTGAGCATTCATACAAACAAACAAAAACATATTATATTAGGTTTAAAGAAATAAAAGTACTCTCACACTATATACGGTACAGTCTGTAAGAAACTGCCCAGTAATGATTTTGGTAATCCTCTCCTGTATTCTGTGTATGGCTTTAAAATGAAACAATGACTATACATGTTTCAGAATGTGCAGAATGTCAGCTCTAATTTTGTGTTATTTACGTCCATTTAGACATCAAATCCAGGCTTATACACAGTTCCCCATTTTAGGGGATAAGTATTTGGCTAATTGGCTGCTCAGTCATTTCATGGAGGTGCATCATTGCATCATTAATTCATGCACACTGTGGCCAAGAAAAGGTGTATGGATCATAAAAGATGTCATAGCCTAACAGAAAGAAGCATACCCTTTCACTGTCAATGAAACCCAGACTCAATAAATACACAAATTAGAATTCACTACAACCACTGTAGTACAAGTTGCACAAGGTGTGGAACTGACAACAAGTTGGGGCAGGTCATGGTGTAACATATTGCATAGTGTAACACATCATAAATGACTATTGGAAATAACTTTTTCAATGCATTTTGTGGATTGGAAAGGTAATTTTCCACTGTCTGTAAACAAATCCCAATAAAACTGTAATACTAGGTAAGCATAACTGTGCAGGTAGTTTATATGCAAACAGTCACATTTTAAGCTTTATACGTACTGCCCAGTAAGCATGGTCTGCAATTACAAACTAAACAAAATAGGCAATTGAAATCTTACAATTGAGATTTCAATATCACTTGCCTATCACATAGAATTCTGAGATTTTTAAATGAGATTTGATCTTTAAAAACATTAGAAAACCAATACAGGAATATGGCTGTGCACTAAAATGTGTTCTCCCAAAGGATGCAATCATGGTAAAAATGCTTGGTAGCTTTGAGAGCCAATAGCAATGATAGCAATAACCACCAACCTGTTAGAACACAGGAGTATAGCAGTGGATGACAAAAGAATAATTTCAATCGCACATAAAACTGTTTGACTACCAAACTAATTGGCCATCACAAAGAGAACATACCAACATGACCTCAGAAGGTTTACCAGAAGAAGAAAACCATGAGCCATAAATCCTTAAGATCTTAAGAAAAGTCTTTAAAAAGCCTTTGTGTCATATGAGATGAGGTCGAATTCACACAGAGCACTGGCAAAATTATGAAACTGGAGAAAAAAAAACTGCTCATGTAAGGTCTACGTGGCTCTCGAAACAGATGCCACCCTGAAATTAATTTAAAATATAATATGCTGGCGTACACAGTCAAAACAATAAAAAACAGTTTTCCTGTCTAATAACTTATGAACTGCACTGTATAAGTGGGTACTTAAGTGAAAACAAGCTTTACCTGAGGAGAGTAACTTTCGACAACAGTCTGAAAACCCGTAAAGCACCGCCAAGTGCAACGGAAACATCCCATGTATCCCTTGCCTATGGAGAGGAAGGAGGTGGAGCAGACATGACAAAATCAAACATCCTGTTTCTGAAGTACAAGTTGCAGTTTGTAGTAAGATCCAAGTATCCAAGTTTACCTAGCTTGTAATTTCCCAAGGGCTCAGAGTCAAACATATGCAATCCAGAACAATAGCATCCTCCAGCATATCATCATTGTTACGATAGTAAGGTACAGGTTTACAGAAGATATTTATTGTATAAAAAATATGTAACATTAGCAGAAAAGAAGCATGTTCCACAATAGCACTTATTAAAGCTTCACTGCACAACATCTCCAATTTCCCTTCTCACTGCTTCGTATGTCGGGTTCGTTTAAAGTTGAAGTGCTGAGGCTAATGGAAACTTACTAAACAACATAAAATGACATTAAAAAATCAACTGCTTATCAAACCAACTGCATTTGTGGTATTTACGTTTTTTATATTAGAACAATAATAATAGCTAGTGAACAGGATAATAATAAAGTAATCAGGCATCATTGCCAAGCTGACTGCTAGAGGTCGTCGCCCAGGTTACGCTCTGGCACATGGTTCACGCGTGAGGCGCTTACCTGGCTGTGTCAGCACCGTTAGTCATCAGAGTGCTGATGAGCAGTTCGTGGCCGTGCCTAGCAGCAATATGAAGAGGAGTATTGCCATATTTATCCACACAGTCTATCTCCCCACCTTAAAGAGATCAATGAGAAGCATGTCAAGGAAGAGGGCTTCCAAAAGCTTGCTGTGTGGTTACACCATGAAATCCATTTTGTTGATTAAACGTGCATGTCTTTCGGATAGAATAAATGAAACAATGAAACTGAAAAAAACAAGCAAGTACCAAGAAATATAACAAGCAGAAAAACAAAAATTAAAGGAAAAAGACATTTTGATAAATGTGTCGTACCATTTTGAATAAGGATCTGGGAACGGGTGAAGCGCCCATGAATGGCGGCCATGTGCAAAGGGCTCTTCCCCTCTTTACTCTGAGGAGTGAAAATATTTTAAAATGTGCACTGGGAGAAAAACCTGTAGTCTATATGAGCATAGTCTGATTAGGACAAGAGAAATGCCAATCAGGCACTACTGCCCATATCAGTCATTGTAGAATTTGCTTTACTAGTTGAGCACATGATTTAGAATTAATCAATCATTTAATTTCTTAAAAGAATTTCAAACATTTACAGACCACCTGAGTGCCAATGGGTTATACCATGGTAAACTTTGATATACTGTTGTGAAGGCCTATGTCTAGGGCTTACCAGAACATTTGAATATTTAAATATTAATTACTTTCATTATTCTCATCTAAGGGATACTTAAAGCTATTTTATTTTCAATATATAACATATAAACATATAAATATGTTTGAAGGCATAAGAGACCTAGAGATATTTTACACATGCCCACCTCCACCCACATCATCAAGAAGCACATTATGGTTTTCAGAATGTTAATTCTACTAATTCAATACTACTAATAATAAGATAAAAAAAAAGAAAAGCAAGTTATTACCCTGACAGGTTTTTCAAAACTGATCAAACTTTCAAAAAGCCAAATGCATTGTTGCAACATAACCCTACATTAAACCCAGCAACTGAAGAGACAGGGGGAAAAACAGGCAACCATTTTAAGGCTGTCAAATTCATGCGAGTTGACCTCAAGTGGATCTTACTGACCTGCATGTTGACATCTGCACCATTGTTGACTAGCAGCTCAAGACAAAGGGCCCCGTTGGTGGAGACTGCAGCCAGATGCAGAGGCGTGCAGCCTCGTAGGTTGGGCTGGTTCACATTGGCGCCGCGGTTCACCAATTCATTAGCTACAGCCTCTTGCCCGTTGTAACAGGCCATGTGCAGAGAAGTGTTCCCGAAGGCATTTGGTTCATCAATCTGATTGAGGTACAGGCAGGAAAACCAAAATGAAATGACACATTTAGTATTGAAACACAGAATAAGGATCTGCATCACTTCAGCTGTAGTTCCAACTTTTCAGCCTTTCGAAACAACCATTTTCAAACTAATTTCAGATGGCATCTTACAGGACTCACACTTGGATTGAGGACCCTCACCGGCAATAACCGGGCACTTGGCCTCACCTCAGCTCCCAGTCGAAGCAGGTACTTGACCACGTCAATGTGCCCACTTATAGCAGCTACATGTAGAGGGGTGTAACCCCGCTTGTCCCTACAGGCCACGTCAGCATTGCGAGACACCAAGAGCTTCACAATTTCCAAATGCCCTGATCAGACAAAAAAACACAAATGCAATATAAAACAATGCCACACGTTTTAAACTTGTACAAAAGCTTTGGTGGTCATGGTTTTCTGTATTAAGACTGAAATGCAAAGCTAACCACTGCATAGGCTGAAGAACGAGATTCAAACATTAACCTTCGTACACACCACATTTCTTAGTGATCATTTATCTGTTGCTATATCCCTTGATTCATTCTCAAGGCCCTAGAGCAGCATGTGTTAAAATAGTGCTCAGAATCTCCAGGCAGTCCATATTTACACTGTGTTACATTTCCTAACACATGTGAACCAAGCACCTTTGAGTAACCTGTTGAAACAGAGCAGAATAAAAATGTGGACTGGCAGACAGGTCCTTGGCCAGGATGTCACCAAAATATGCCACCACACCACATCAAGGCTCACTTGTTCTGGTCCTGTCAGACTCCAGTTTGTGGGGTTTTGCATTGCAATCTCTGCTGTGTGTATTCCCCATATTTCTTTTGTTCAAAAATGGTCCAGAAGAGATTTGCATCTCATGGATCAGCGTCATATTTTGTTTCTTCTGGAATTTAATATCAGGCATTCAAGAGCAAAAGCCCATAGAAAACATCAACAGGAAATGGGAAAATGTGCTTAACAAGGAAAGCAGATCTGCCAAACAAACACATACATAACAGCTTGCTGAACAAGAGTTTGAAGAAGCCATTAAAATCTCCAACACAGGATAGCAGAGTCTGTGTCCCTCCGGCACAGAAATGCTCATCTCTCCTCAATCTCGACACCTTTTTCCGGGAGGCCTGGAGAACTTCCATCCCTCCCAGCCTCTGGCTGGTGAAAGTTATGTGCCTCTTACTGCTATGAAATCTCACATCCCCCTCCTCAACAAGGAATACAATGCCTCCTACTGTTCCACACAGTGAACGCTTTATGTTTCAGCAAAGGTGATGACGTTATTTTTTTTCTGTCCTGTAGGGTGCATAGGTTTTCCACTTAAGTCACCATCAAGAGCATCTTTATATATTTTTATGCAGCCTTATTGCACAAATGTGTTTGTTTAAATACTAAGGACACTGCCCCAAATGCATGTGTGCCTTATTATTACATGACAAAATAATTCATAGTTATTAGTAAGTTCAAAAATAAAAAGTGGAAAAACTACGAAGAACTTTACCAAGGTAAGCAGCCCAGTGGATAGCCTGCCGATCCTTCTTGTCACTGGCACTCAGGTTGGCCCCTTTGTTCAGAAGCAAGGTCACCATCTGAGAAACAGGACATGCTTTGCTGTAAAAAGTTTATGCACTGTACCAGAACCACAACTAAAATTTTAACTGTAAGCGAGTCTCAGGCTTCCGACTCTATTCGTGTGGTTTAAAAGTATGAAATACATGTACAGCTTTCCAAGTTTATAGTAGCAAAACTGCATTTCTCACTGGGCTTCGTTAGACACATACATGACAAATATTTTAGCCAAGATGGAGGGAATCATGCACCTTATTGCTGCTGACCAGTTCAAATAAAATCTCAAACTGATGAGTTAGCTGACAAACAAGATCAAACCACATCCCTTCTCGCTGTATTCAGTATTCTGAATGCATTACATTTCGAGTGGGAATACCTCTGCATGTCCACTGTAGGCTGCATGGTGCAAGGCTGTTCTACCATTCCGGTCTGCCACATTCAGACTGCTCAACTGGGGCACGAGAGCCTCGGCACACCTTGCAGCGCGGTTAGAGGCAGCCACGTGCAGCGGTGTCTGCCAGAGCCTGTCCCGGGCACTGACCTCTGCACCGTGCCTCAGCAGCAACCCCACCGCCTTCTGAAAGCGGGAATCGAGAGAATTAAGTGAAGAAGAGAAAACCGATTGCACACAGTGGGGGGTGGGGGGGGAAGGACTGCTATACGAGAAAGGAGAAAAGCCCTTACTTCATTCCTTGAGGCAGCTGCCCGATGCAGGGGAGTCAGCCACGCTTGGTCCTTAGCATTAACATTAGCACCTGAGAATGAAGAGAGATGGTGAAAGTTTTACAGGCCATGTTTTATTTTTTTATTATATATATTAATTGATTTATTTTTGGTTGAGGGGTGGGGTGGATTTTAAGGATTTCAAATATTTTATCACTTACTAATAGTCTACTGCTTGTGTTTATAGTAAATACATATTATACTATACATATCTAAAGGATATGATCACATTTAGATGTGTCACATTTAGTCATATTTTTAAAACTTAAGTTTAAGAATAGCCTCAAAGTAGTACAGCCTAATTTAAATTTCGTCGAGTTACTCTAAAACAACTATGGCTCACAGTCGAGGAAGCTTATAAGCCAACACTGCCCATACCCGATTTGATGAGGAGGTCCATGATGCGAACATCACCCAAACAAGCAGCAGCATGCAAAGGGGAACGCCGTTCTTGGTCCTGCCGTGAAAAGCAGTCATGGTTTCACAGCTTACTTGTACCCTCATATCTCTTTAACACCACTACTTATGTTCAGGGGTTTTGGGAGACAATCTGTGAGTGCTGATTAAATTTCCACAGGGATTTTGAAAAAGGCATGAAAGCCTTTACACTAAAAGCTGGCCATGTTCAAGTGGGTTAAAAATAACTACAGAACAATTTTGCCATTAGATGGAAACATTTCACACCTACCAGTGCATTGACTTCATCTTTCTTGTGCAATAAAAACTTCACCTCTTCTGTATTTCGGCTAAATATTGCCTGGACTAGGGGTGGCTGAAAGAGAAAATGTATGTTTTCAAATGTCCAAAGTTTATAAAAAATTACGAACATGGTTTTCTTGCAACATAAATGTCATCATGCATGTTTTATTAAGCATACTTATTTGTGACAAATATTAGTATCACCAAAATGTTATAAAATATTGTAATAATGTCCCTGTCTATGCTGAATTTGAGAAGGTTATTCTTTAAATATTCTAATAGCCAAAAATAAACAAGAAGAGCATATGGAAACAGATGGGTAATAGACTAAACCTGCAGCTTATACACCTATAAGGTGCACCTACAAGGTGAGTGGTGATAGTATATAATTAATTCTATTCTGCCAGACTGGAGCTGAACTTGACAACCAGCCACTATTAACTTACAGAGAGCTATTATATCATATTTAATTGCAATTTATAAGTGAACTATAAGGATGCACATTGAATCCATTTAGGCTAGTTGGGAGTTTGGGTATTTAAATAACACTTATGTCTGATCATGGTAGAAGTATTAAGACCTATCAGAAATGGCAAAGTCTGAATATCAGTGAAAATGAAACATAAGAGAATAAAAATAATGTAACAAAGAATATTTAGGTGATGAAAAAACATCAGATATTCCATAAGAAAATCGAGCTAACACTGAGGAACAACCTCAGAAGACTAGGGCCTGGAATAATACCCAACCCACAGTAATGTTCACAGTAGCAGGTAATGAGGAACATTCTACTAGTCAGTAACAGCTGGTCTTACTAAGCAATTATAAAATCCACCCTCTTATTTGGTAAAGGAGGGAACAGGAATTGATGCTCCAGCATCACCCACAGATCTCAATCCAGAATAAATGTCATGAATGCAGAACGAAAGCATGTAATGCATTTTTATCATTACAGAAATAACTGACATGATCAATCATCTCAAATAATGTGCAGTCGCAGTTGTGGCAGGCCATCCTGAAACTAAGCTGAGCTTGATATAGCTGAAATTGTTTATGTGTGAGATTCGTATGAAGCCATACAAGGAAGGCAAATAAGTCGCATTCTTTCAGAAAGGCACAGTAGTTAGCCAGCTAGCTACCCCTGCAGCTAATTCTCCGTCTTCTAACCCCAAAAAGGCATTACACACAAAACGTTCTCAGCAAACCACTGTCTGTTAATACATTTCCTGATTGTGAACATAATAACCTAACTTTGGATAACCTAGTTATCAAACTGAGTAGCTTGATCAGAAAATGGTTTCTTATAACAAAGTTTAACTAGCAAGCTATCTAGCCTGTCTGATGGAGCTCACTGCAAATTAGGTCAGGATCTTAATGCTAACGTTAGCTTATGTACCAGGTTTGAAACGCCAGTTCTATTCAATCATCTAGCTAAAACATCACTTCAACAGAAAACTGAATTTATGATATAAACTGACAAATGAACGTCATCTGACATTACCTGTTATCTACACCTAGTTAGCTGTCTAGCTAACAAGGATGGCTACGTTAGCCAATTGTTTCGCTAGTTAGCTATCTAGGTTAGCTTCCTAAATTAGCTAATGGATCTAGCTGCGTAATATTAGCTATCTGGCTAGCAACCTATAAAGTCGTTACATTGCTAGCCCTACAAAACAGGATTCGTAGTGTGCGTACACAAACAAGGTTATAACGTGTGGTATGTTTCACATAACCCTAGACCTGAAAAATATAGTCCCGCCAGAGCCAACTTCGCGACCTAGCAGCTGCTAGTTAGCTATCCAGCTAGCTGCAAACCCGCCCCATTTGACAAGATGGGATAAAGAAAGCAGTAGTGTTAAAGAAAAAACTGCGGCTCAAAATCTCTGGCTTTTTAGCGAATTACCTGGTCTGTTATGCTTAGTATTCCCATCTCCCCAAATCAATCGGGGCGAAGCTCCTTCATCAGGCCAGAGAAGAGTGAGGTAATGATATTATTTTGTTTGATTTGTGATAATTACTCAAGGAAAGGCTAACTTCATGTCCATGTACGCTCGCCGTTGTTTATTGCTCTGACTAACGGAACACATAGACTTACAGTATCCACCTACAGGAACGGCGGCACTACAACACCAAGTCCGAGTTAAAATAACAGCGACATCTCGTGGTTTACTCGGAAACTACGTTGAAATTATTTCAATCCCTTTCCTTCGTTAGAGACACCAACTACATTTCATACGCTCAATTCCCCGCATTAGCTTCCGTATCCACATTATCATAAGTGAATAATTACAACCCATCTGCTAGTATGGACAATTCTTTTACATGTTACGTATTACATGTTTATATGTACGTCGTCCAATACCATATAGGCAGCAGCGGTCAGAAACTGACCACTCATGTAGGACTTGTGAAATATACAAGCTTTAGCGACATAACGTCATAACGTAAATTGACAATCCAAACAATGAGAACAGAATCCCAAAAGAATTCCAGAATGAAAACATCCTTTATGACACCCGACGTTAGGAACGTCAATCGATGCACATTGCACGGCAAAGCTTCCATTGATGAATATTGTACGCAACGACTGTGGGAGGAGCCGACATGCGAGTTTGCTGACAGAATTTGCTTTGAACTGCATGTGTTCTCCGCGTTCAAGTCAATTTTGTAGTTATTGCGTCAATATACTTGTAACACACGTTGGCAACCTTCCTGGATAAACAGCCACTGAGTTTAATGGGATATTCGTGCGAGAACATTATTTTAAAAGTTAGCTCATAGCGAGGTGATTGTATGCTAGTTTGTTAGCAGCCAGCCGCTAGCTTGTTAGTTAGCATTTACTAGTTAGCTAGCTATTTAGTTTTAATTTCCAGTTTCATTTAGCGATTAATCTCGACTAAGACTGATGTAATCATTCGACATTTCCACAGATGCAAAAATACGTAGAGTGTTTTTGATCTCTAGTTATCGTTTAGTTTTGTTGTAATACCACGCTAACTAGTAGTAGTTGAAGGACACTATAGAGCTATACTGTAGGTGACATTCTATGGACCTTTTATTCTTGAAAAGTGGAGGTTTGGATCAATATTAAATGGCGCTGTCGATGTGCATGCGTCGTTTACATAAATGCCTCGGAACTGTTACATTTCGTTCCCTTCTTCCAAACTCACAATTTCCCAGAAGTAGACTGGATCAGCCAATACGGTGAGTAAAAGTTACTTCATGTGACTAACGAATTCTTCTACAAGATGTGCGACATGTACTATGAGTTTTACGTGCCATGAAATAACTAATTATGTTGTCCGTGTATAATGTTTGGTATAGTTAAAATGTTTGACGGTGTTGCACTGCATTGATATAAAGTTTACATTTCGCCTTCAAGTCCATATTTTGCGTCGTGTTTATAGATGCCTTGCGGTATGGGGAGTCCTAATGGCAAAAATCCCAAAGGCACCATGCTGTCGGAACCAGAAAGTGACATCTATACCCCTAGCTCGGAATTTCATCAATTTTGCTAACAAGAGAAAGCAGTATTCTGAACGACGAATCATAGGGTATGATACAATTTAAAGATCCAACAAAGCCCAGAGATATTTCAGTAAAAAACTTAAAAGTACCTTCAAATTGGCACATTGTTTTAGAATCAGTCCTGTACTAGAATAGTTAACATTTTAAGTGAATATAAGATTTTTCCCCCAATAGATTTTCATGGTTCTGGCTCATCTTCCATTACAGTTAATATATATTTAGTTATAGTCAAGTCTGTTTGGATGTAGTTTTATTAAATTATATTGTAACGTACTATACACTAGGATTGGCTTTTTTGTTTGTCTGAAGGTGCAATGGTGTAACTTAACCCTAATGCCAAACTGAATAGATAAATCAGGCTACCTTTAATTCTTTATTCCATTAGGTATTCCATGCAGGAAATGTATGACGTCGTAGCGAATGTAGATGATTATAATCACTTCGTTCCATGGTGCAAAAAATCCCAGACAATAATGAAGAGAGCTGGCTATACCAAAGCTCAACTGGAAGTCGGTTTTCCACCAGTGGTGGAGCGGTATACCTCCATGATCACAAATGTTCGTCCTCACCTTGTAAAAGTAAGTGCTACCAAACTATCTTTTTTCGCTTTGAGTAATTGTGTAAAAGTCCTTAGATGAGAGTGAATAAAGAATGTTCTGTACTGTCGGCATCACTGGAGTGTCACTTATGGCAGAATATAGATGAGAACTTGTTTCCTTAAGCAAGCTTTAAGCTCCCATATTTCTGTTTTTAGGCAGTGTGCTCAGATGGAAAACTTTTCAACCATTTGGAGACAATATGGCGCTTCAGCCCCGGTATACCTGGTTATCCAAGGACGTGCACAGTTGATTTCTCTGTAAGTGTTTCACTTCAGATAGGACCGCTTCGTTCAGCTGCCTGTACTCAACCACTATGTTCACACCGATGTAGCAGTGGCTTTGGCTGGGATTCCATACCAGGAACCAAAACCCAGTAAAGGCATTCCAGACACTCCATGCCATTTACATGCTGTGATCATTCAGAAGGCTCTTCCACTCTGATTTCTTATTTTTTTTCTTTCTCACCTCTGGTCTCCTTAGATATCCTTCGAGTTCCGCTCTATTCTGCATTCCCAACTGGCCACAGTGTTCTTTGATGAAGTTGTTAAGCAAATGGTAGCTGCCTTTGAGAACCGTGCCGGTGAAATCTATGGCCCGGAGACTAACATCCCTAGAGAACTCATGTTCCATGAAGTACATCAGACGTGAACCTCCAACACAGCAGTGTTCATACTTTTAAGTTTGACCTAATATTGCCATCACGTTGCTCTGTCACCTTTGCTAGGCACCAAACTATTCTTAAAACCTTTCTGAAAGGGAGAGTTGTTTTGACACTATAGTTCTGATTTTATTACCTCAGTTCTGTCATTCAACTTGACAAAACCCCCAATAAATCATATATTTATATTTTTATTCACCATTTGTTGCTGAACCATTTGTTCCTTGAGGATTGTTGTAGACATGTTAGGCATATCTGCCTCATATGCTGAGGATCTCTGATCCATATTGAGAAATTAGAATTTGGCAATGCCTATTGTATTAAATTTTTCCAAGATATTATGATGCAGATTTTAGTTTTTTTCCCTCATTTGAAATGTAGCATGGGTATTTTCTTATCTTTAGTGAACAAATGAGATTATTACACTTTAATGGACAGGCTCTGAAAAGTACTATGATCACAATATTTCATTTGCTCTTGTGGTTTATTCATAGTCCAAGGTATTTATACTGTGAACTGCTGTAATTACTGTAAAGTGCAATAAGCTGATGAGGTGTGTGTATGCAAAATAAGAAGATACACTGGGGTTCTTCTGTTTCAAAAACTGACCCAAACTGACGGGTTCACTAACATGAGACTTTATCTCCATGATTTATGAGCTCCAAAATACTTACTGTAAATTCTGTATTCACATAATATTGTATCTTTGGAGTCTGCGAGCTACATGGAGTGCTTCTCTATCAAAGGACCATTGACTTTGAAAAGCAGATTCTTAAATATGTTCTTTATATATTAATTTGAACAAACTGAAGCACAAAAGGATTCCGTTATTGTACTTATTCAAGTATTGCATCTTAAGATATTATATGGCATGTTAAATGGATGGACAACCAAGCAAACACCTTTCTTTTTTATATACATTTGTGTTTTAGATAAGTTGGTACTCTGTAGAATATAAGTTAATGGTTAACATAAAATAGTTATATTGAGACAGACAAATCTCTTACTTTGCATTGGCCACTATGAAACTCAGTTGGCAACTGTTAACATTTGTCTCCACATGTATAAAATAATGTACACACAGTAGATAACACAGCTAAATATGCCTAATCACAGTAGAGAACAGAAATATGAAACTGTCTACAATAAATTGCTTTTGGACACTATCCTGTTTCATAATTTCAATATTATTTAATCAATGTAGAATTTAATTGATTACAAGGATGACTTTCTAACTAATTCTGAGATCTTGAGATGGGTCTGCTCACTCAGATGAAATATTTGTAATGCTGATAACATGCTTCTGAACATCTATTTCAAACCAGCCAAGACTTAAGATCTATTTGAAGGATGCCAAGATAACACATGGAGAAAAATGTTATTTGGTGTAAGATATGTATACGTAGATGTATAGATTTGGTAATTAGGGTTAACTATTGGACTTAAAGAAGTTGTTTATCAACCTAATTAATATTCCAGATCCAATACATATAAATTGCCTGTAGGTTTACTGGTTTACATAGACAAACACATTCCAAGTCATATTCACTGATGTCTTCCATGCTTGCAAGTACAATTTTTGAAAGCCTTCATGTGTATCAGTACTTTTAATTAATAATGAAATTTATTTGCTCACTAGGTCCTTAAGGGGAAAGTAAATAATATATTCTATGCAAATGTTGCCAGTTTGTATTTTAAGATACATCTGTAAAATAGTCTGGTTATATCAGATTTCATGTATGTCAAATTACTGTTTGCTAAATATTTATGGACTTTGATGACAATGGTTTTAGGCTTCTTGAGTCCATGGTGATGGTTTTGAACTCTTTGGACACAGCTCTCAATTGCTAGAGTAACAACAATATGATCTTGTATGACGTCAGAGACCTATGCACAGGATTTTTAGTTATATTTAATCTTTGCCCACTGTTGACTAACCAAGAACTATTATTTAGCTGAGATAAGCAATAACACTATTATATTATATATTAATATACCAGTGACATGCAAAGACTATGCACATCCTAAATATTTTATGCTTCAATTTTAACACACTTTAATAGGGGCGTGACGAGATACTCATCTCACGAGACGAGACTCGATATTGGGTTCACAAGAATGAGATGAGATTTTAAAATATCCATCCATCCATCCATCCATCCATTATCCTCCGCTTATCCGGATCTGGGTCGTAGGGCAGTAGCCTAAGCAAAGAGGTCCAGGTTTCCCTCTCCCCAGCCACCTCTTCTGGGGGGATACCGAGGCGTTCCCAGGACAGCCGAGAGATATAATCTCTCCAGCATGTCCTGGGTCTTCCCTGGGGTCTACTCCCAGTTGGACATGCCCTGAGCGCCTCCCCAGGGAGGAGCCCAGGTGGCATCCGGACCAGTTCCCTGGATCACCTCAACTGGCTCCTCTCTACATGGAGGAGCAGCGACTCTTTTTAAAATATTTTAAAGAAAACTTCAAAGATGACAAATATATCTGGAAAAATAGTTTTATATGACACAGTCAAAAAACGCAAATTCAACAGGTTTCTCTCCTGTATGAGTATCTTGAGACTTAACTGTATGAACTACAGTATACAGGAATTTCTAGCTTTTAATTGAAGCAGTGTATGACCTAATAGCCACTTTCCACAAATTAAGTATAAAAAAAATAAAAACAATATAAATAACAAAAATAAATACAACTTTTCTTAGTCCTATATAGTGCACATGTCTCTTGTTATTGCCATGGATCTAGCACTTGACTGTAGAAGTTGAGGTCCAAAGGCATTTGTGAATGTTGTCTGTCCTTCCTTTATTTTATTTACAGGTATGACCGGCTTAAGTAGAGAGAGATGGTGGTGCTGTAAGTGTTTTTGCATAGTACTTCTATTAGCCCAGGTGTACGGCATGATTTTCTTACAGGGCTTACAAACGGTTCGTGTCTTGTCTGTCACTCCCGAAGCAGAAACCGAAGCAGCTGTGTTAACACCCCCAAAATCAAGTTGTACAGATTGAGGAGTAACAGGAGTTGTGACCAGTCATTTTAGTTGCACCTCCAGTATGAAGATTCATTCACCCCACAGTAACTCAGTGACTACATTTGCCTTTGCACATCTGCACCCATGTCTGTAATAAACAACTCATTTGAAACAAGGGAACTTCTCTGCCTTAGCAGACATGCATTGGAGCATTCATGTCCCTAGAGGCTACATATGAATGCATCTATAAATGTTTTAGATTTGCTTTTCTTGTAAAGAGCACTGTGTAGCCAAAGCATAGTCTGATTGGAGTAGAATCATTTAGAAAGTGATGTTTTTCAAGGTGCTTCAAGAATTTATGGTAAAAAACATAAATGGACACTATTTTCTGATTGTCCTAGAACAAGCTCTAATTTGCAGATTGTTTCAAACATAAAATATAAAACATCATGCAGTGGGTGCATTGACATTTTCAAAAATGCAAATTATTGAACCAAAACTTTCACCAATGTCTTCCATTTGTGAACTCAATCCATTTGTCATGCTTAGAACACAATTGGTCATTAAAAAACATTGTTCTGAATACAAAACAATCATAGTTTATTTCTCCAAATAAGGGCAAAAATGAAGAAAATAGTTGAATTCAAGAAGGCCATAATAAATCACTGGAGATGAAAACATGTTTAGTCTGTATGTGACAGATATACAACAGCAATTTCAAGAAAGGTTAAATACATTTGACAGGAACAAGTGTGACCTTAAATATTAAGTAAACAGAAAGCTATCAGTTAACATCCTTCTACTCGCTCTGTATATGGGAAGTGATCAATCTGACAATCAGAAAGAAAGAAATATGACATTAACTTTACGATGGAAGAGTGATTTCTTATGTGGCCCTTGCATCCACTCAAAGCCCACACATTAAAAAAAGTAAACAGTGTGTGGAAGTTCACAAACAATACTCGAGGGCAGATTTTCAAAATGAACTTGCTTCCACAATGCATAGTTTTTTTTCAACACTTTGAACGGAAATAGAAGCTTCATTCCGTTTCCCTGTCATGCTGTGGACAAACGAACAAAGAGGATCTTGAGCCATGTGTTCATAGCACCCAAGGCTTACTGAAGCCCAGTTCAGAGAACAGCTTGTACACAATATATAACCAGAACCAGATGTTTTTAATGTGCGTCTAAAATAAGCAATGATAGGTTGCCAGTTGTTTTCATCTTCAATTAAATTCTAAAATTTGCAATGAAACATTCCAATTTTGGCTTTCAATCCGATCTGAAAGATCAACGCCCTGTTTGCCCTGTTTCTCCAAAAGTATCAATGTTACGATCATCAGATTATTTGTTAAGTACTGTCCCCAGATATAGACATTACACGACAAACTTGGGTGGAATAGAGTGAGGTTACTGATCCTCTGCACCATCTTTCCATATAACTTAGTGTTGTGATGTTATAGTTCATCATGAGGTATCTTCAGTGCATGATCACAAAGATCTGTAAGCAGAACTGAGATTAATTAGACTGTATATGTAAGCAACATAAGATATTTATATACAATATTTCAATAATAAATATAATATTTAAATGTCTCTTTCAAGATTATAATGCTGTGCCTAAACTTTCCCAAAACCCTAATATTTAAACATTCAACATTAAAATATTGCATAGTTTAATGTCACTTTCATCCAAAGGCATTTTAGTATAAAGAATATATGGCAAAAGTACATATTAGAAGGATACAAATGTTTTCATATATTGATTTAATACAATACCTGTTCTCTTACTGCAGAGGTTGTCTTTAACATTGTCTGTCTCATGAGCAAAGAATTCAATTATTTCATCCTCGTTCTGCTCAACAATTGTTTCACACTAGAAAAAATGGGGAGGGGTGAGTACACCCACAATGCAGTTAGAGGTTAAATACTCATACTTCATTTCTGTACTAATTCTTCAGTCAAACTGCAATAATTATGACCAAACAAAAATAGTAATATCAATATCAGAAATACTTTTCATTTATTTCTACTAAAGTGTGCAAGACATTCTATAAACATAACTACATTTATTTTCAATGTGTTAGATTTTAGAGATTTAAAAAAAATATTTTGGAGATGGTACCATACACTTCCATTGATTTTGTATAAATTGTCATTTTAATAACCTTACCCAATAATATATATTGTTCAATAAAACAATTTGACACAGGTGATTTCTAGCCAAGAATGTGCTGAATGTTTTCAAGTAGCTTGCACAAGGCTAACTACAATCCTACGACAAAACCTTTGTTTATAGTATGGTATAGTATTAGGATTGGTATGCTGGTCATGTCAGCTCAGCAATAGGGGTTTGGATAAACAAACCCCTTAATGCAAAACCCAGTAAGAAAATATTTCTTACAGCAAACTTTAAACTGGAGCTGACTCTGGAGTCAAAGGTCACATCGGAGAGGTCCATGGCTGAGCCATCACGGGACGTGTGCCGCACATAAGTCTTGCGATTGGTGGTTGGATCCACACGCTCCCCATAATCTTTCATCTTCTCACACACCTCTTCCATCACTTCAAGAAGGTGGCCCTCAGAACGGGCTAAAGGAACCTGAACCATAAATGGATGATGGAAGAAAAAAAAAACAGAAATGGGGCTATAGAAAAAGTATGTACATTTTATCATAGCAACAGCACAATTGTGTTATCCGTAGAGGTGGCCGTGTACTAATTCCATAAAGGACATGGCAAAAGATTTTATACATGAAATAAAATGTCTTACCTCTTTCACAGATTGGCTGCCATCTGGATTTATCCTAAATGATCCTGTTTGGATCATTTTCTTAGGATCTACCTGAGATATGGCCCATTCCATTTCATCAACTAATGCTCTGCAGGCTGGAATGAATTCGTGTCATAAGTAGGCATGCGTTATCAAATGTACCCCCCCCCCACCCCCCAAAAAAGTACAAATGCACACTATTTAAACATTTCTAAAAAATGAACTGTGGTAGTATACCGATGGTCAAAACGAAAATGGAAACATTCTTGCATGTTTTCCTCCAGCTTTTAATAGCCCTTTTATAACTGTGAACGTCTCTTAAACCAGATTGTGTAAAGATGCAGACACCATCTAAGGGAGTTAAGCACGTGCATAAAAACCTTTAAAGAGATTCCGATCAGTTTAATTCAAACGTTGACAATACCTCCACATTTGATATCTTGACTCTGCCTGCCACCTTGCACTAATACAGTAAAAGCCAACATTCCACACAGAAAGACGATAAACTGTAGATTCGCCATCTCCTCTTCGCTCAGAAAAACCTAAAAAACAGAGCTTAAACTTAAGACCGATCATTTCCTGCAAACGTTTTTAGCTATCCACGTTTACATCATATAACACTGGTGCCACGTTACTGAACAACAAAAAACGAGAAATGTAATAGGAAAAATTACTTGCTTTTTTAAAAAAGACATGCTACAAAAATTTACATTTAAACACGCACTTTTATAGAATTTTCAGCCACTGCTACAAAGAAATCACAATTCCACGCTGATCCATAGCAAGCGATGAAATTGATGACGTTTACAACTGACTGCTTCCCGGGGGCGACTGAATATTTGCCTGATTCTCTAAAGGACCCCTTGTGGTGTGCACTCGTGTCTAGACATCTAGCTACTGAAATACAAAAAAACCAAAACATATTTGTTTATTTATATGCTACATATTTATCAGATTAGGTTAAGAGTATTATATTATTAAACTTCCTTTTTACGCATTTTCTCTTTTCTTTGTTAATTTTCTTTCTTTAATTGCATTAGGCGGCGGCACACGCTAATCACACGCCAGAAGAAAACTTGGCGAGAAAGTGTAATTACGGTAGCTATTAAAAACATAAAATAGGATGATATACCATAGGAAGTGACGTAACTAAAGTGTACATAATTTTACACTTGTGGGGATGTTTTTCAAAATAGCTGATTTGCAGTGTCGATGTAACGTCAGTGAACGAACGAATTTCAGGACAGTGTAAAATTTTACGGTCCGCGCGAGTAAGAACGCCGGGCGCTTCCACTTCGCGCAGTTCGTGCAGTCGACATCAGATAAACCCACCACTATCTGGTTCTTCATAACGAATGACGTTTTTACAGAAGCAGGTACTTAATAGAAGTGCTTTCGCAATGCTCTTCTGAAAATTGTGTTATTCGAACACCCCCAATGATAAACGTAAATATGCGACGTTGAACTGTCAAACTTCAGTGAGAGGGGTTAATTTGTGCTCATTTATCATGCTTCGACTATGCAAGCAGGCTGTCTTCATGCGTGGACAATGGACCAACTTCAGATTAAGGTAGCTATATAACTTAATTCGGCACTGAAACATGCCAGAATGATGCAACACACATAGGCTAACTAGCTAGCTGTTTCACTCCCATTAGCATACGAAACCGGTTTAGCATTAACTGCATTCGGTGATGTTTTAGCATTTACTATGTTATGTGGCTGATACCCAGATAGGTGCGATAGGATAAGCACGTGGTTAACTTCAGCTGCCACGCTGATTACAATTAAATTTATATGAACATGCAAAACCTAAAACCTTGCAAATGTCACAGTAAAATAACTCTGGCCATTTCATAATTCGTAATGTATAGAATTTTTTCTCTTGCACCTCAGGTTATTTTTCCCTAGCTGTTACTCGTCGTCTCCAGTTAGACTTGGTATACTGAAGAGAGTTAATGAGAAATACGAGCGTGTCCTAGAACAACGATTTCCTCGGTTTTACTTATTGTACCACACCCTAATGCGAGGTAAGTATGATTCACTGGGATGAATTCCTCTGTGTGTACAGTAAGATACATTGGAACAAGTTCTCTTACAGCGTTCTCTAAACTATTTAGACCAGAAGTTACATTTATGCCAGTTGTCCTTAATGTTTTGATCACAATTTGTTTTAGGATTTCAGCTCTTATTTGAAGATGTAAAAGAAGTTAGAAGGATACGGAGGAGCATCCGTAGTAACAGCATCCACTACAGACAGCTCCCATATCGAGAAATGGAAAGACTCATCTTGGTAAGGCTGTGTCTACCAAATATTTCAAATCATAACCACCACAATCAATGGGCTGGATTCATAGACCTTGACAGTAACAATTCTACACCATGGTACAACGATAAAATTAAATAAATAAACAGCTTTATAGAATTTTTATTGAATATACATTGTATTAGTTGAGGTCTATTTGTTGCAGATGCAGGATGTATTATGAACATTATAGTAGTTCAAGGGGAGGAAAAAAAGCATGGCTCAGTTTATGATCATGAATGTGAATTCAGTGGCTCACTCATGCTGTATTCCTTAACTAATAGAATGCAGTTTTAGTAATGTGATTAGTATGTGGTTTAAAAGTTCAATCATATGCAGTCAATTCCACATTTACAAATGACCACTGTTAATGTAATATTAAAACCAGCAGCAGGTTTTATGAATTTGACCCCAAAGTGTCACTTAAAACACACTTTAAGAGAATAAAAACTGCCATACCAAATATTATTACTAAATGCTTTATGAGCTGAATGAAATGTTGAAGGAGGCATACTATAAAACCGCATGGCATTTTTTACTTGATTAGGCATCACTGGATAAGTGCACTTTTGAGTTGGTGTATTATTGTGATTGGGTCCTGAGGCCAAGCTGAAAACTTGGTTGTTAAAAAAAACCTACTCAACCAATTCAGCACTAAGGAAACCCTAACTGTTCCGTAGTGGCATAGTTGAATAAGGGGAGCAGGTATTGTAGGTATTGTGAAGAACAAAATTACAATAGACCACCAACAAAAAAGCACACCATGGCTCTGTTTGAAATAGCCTTCTTTGTACTGTATACTGCATACTGTGCTCAGTATATACTGGACACTGGTTCTGGTAGTAGTATGCGTCAAATGCAAACCATACTATGAGGTCATGTCAACGTATGATGGTTCCACCCACTTAGGAATGAGTTTCTGCCACTATTGCATGATGGAATGCACTAGACCATGACTACAGCTCTGGCTGGAGTATTTTGTGAAAGTAGTACGTCATCGAGATATCTTTCGGTTACTGAAAAATGTCTTTTGGTCGCATACCGATTTAGGGCCCAATCAGTATGCGAGTAGTATGTAGTAGATTATTTCAAACATGTGTTTCAAACATATGTGCAGTAATGTACCGTGGCTGTTGGCACTTGTTATACTATTTCCAAGATACTGAACTGTCAACAGGCATTTAACAGGATCCCAGACAACTCGAAGCTGTTAATTTGCTCTGAACAGTTTCTCAAACCTTAGGCCTCAGTCTTTATCCCAGATTTTGGAAACCTTCTGAAAAGAACCCAGACCCTTTTGCAGGAGAGGACACTAATGTTTAAGTAAACTGTTCAGACAAAAGCATATTGCGATGCTTTGTAGTAGTGAATCTGTGCCATGTAATTCAATCAAAGCAGTGCAGTAAGCACTCAGTACCACGGGATGTAAATTGGCCACAAGGTTAAATTTGAATTATTACACTAGAACAATATATTTACTCTAGAAGAATATATAGAACCTACCAGCATGTTCAATTCTAAGGTTTCTATGTAGTTTACAAAATGATGTTCGCTGAAGGCCCAGAGAGTCAGTAGAAATAAATCATTATATGATTTTAATCAAATCTATCCATTTGAAGTAGCAGTGACTCTCTTTTTCTGTTGTTCCATTATTAGTTGTTTGATTAATGTCAATATTGAAATAAATACTCTGTTGACATGGGATTTTTCCCCTGTGAGGGTGTCGGGAGTTTTAAAGTAGAAGAATTTTAAGCAGTGCAGTAGTACGGCCTGTTACTAACGTCATAGACTCTAAATGTCATTTTTAATTTGAAGTTTCTTGTATAATTAATTTAGGCTTTTTCATTTTTCCTTTCTGTCCTTTAGTTTCGAAGGGACATGATTAAAGCCATTCCACTTGCTGTGATCTCTCTGCCTCCATTTGCCATTTGTTTGGTGTTCATCCTAATGTGAGTTTGTACAGTATGGGTAAAGCATTTTATGTTTTATATTTGCTGCAATTGGTTGTGAATTACTTCTGATGGGCAGTTTCACTGATTGTCATGATATCAGGATGTCATTTGCCCTTGATTCTTCCCTTTTTTAGTTTATAAATGTGTCAATTTATAATGCTGATCACTGTCAAAGTGAGATGATAAGATGAAGGCCACTTCCCTTTCTTCATCAGGTGGCTCTTTCCACGGCAACTGCTGTTTCGACATTTCTGGACTCCACAGCAGCAGAGGAAGTTCCAGATGATTTCGCATCAAAAGCGCTCTGAACACCAGGCACGGATCCTGAACAATGTTGCCTGCATAGCTCCGCATGTCAGCAACTGGTCCCAGCGTGCTTTGCTCCAAAACCTGTGCACCAAGGTGCCATTTTGCTTGGATGCGTTTAACAAAGTTATTGCAGGGTGGTGTGTTCTGGGAAAGATAACTGAAGCATCTGCCAATGTCATTGTAGTGATAGCTGTATGCACTGTAGGTTCAGAGTGGTGTGCACCCAGATGATTCTGAACTCCTTGATGTACGTGAGGTCTTCTCTGGTCCTCTGCTGGGAATGCAGTCATTGAAACCAAATCATTTGGTCAGTATTTGCCTTCAACAAACAAATATGTGTGTCTGTATTTATGTATACATATATACACGGTGCCAGTATGCCGCCTTCCTTCCCTATCCCCCCATTTTTTTTTTTTTTTTTTTTACCCCCGTTTACATCCTCCCCTTTGGTTTTTCCTGTTCCTTTTCATCCAGAGATCACTGGGCTCTCAGATCCCTATAATTGTGTGGTTGCCCAGTTTCCTGGTGCGGAGGCGTCTCACGAAGGAGGCCCTGGACCTGCTGCATATGGACAGCGCTTTACACGGCCTGGGCCTAAACCAGCTCACTGACGAAGAATTGAGACGGGTCAGATGTTTTTAGCCTGTTTCAGTACAAGAGCATTAAAAAAACTCCTGGCTGTCAGTGCATGTACTGTTATTGATGTTGTTTTTATTTTAATTTGTTTGAGAGGCTTTGGGAGGGATCTTTTGACTGTGGTCCGTAATGTTCTGCTTCCCTGACCACTAGGCCTGTGATCTTCGAGGGCTCTATTCCGGTCATCTTAGTTCCAGTCAGTGTAGAGCGTGGCTTCATCAGTGGCTGCAGTTTTCTGCCCAGGTCAAAGGTAAGCTACAATCTGAAACAAAGGAAAATACTCATACTCTGTGTTTGAAATGTAGAAATCCTTTCCTCCTGTTTCTTTTCTACTACTTTTATACTAACCTGAATTTTTACTTTGTCAGAATCTGAAACTTCACTGGTGCTGCACAGTATAGCACTGTTCACTGTCAACTACCCAGCGATGCGGAAGTGAATGAAAAATGCTACTCTACAGGCATATCAGCTTCCTCCTGTTTGTAGAAGTTTTCTTTAAATAAGCAGTTCACACGTGCTGTAGAGTTTAAACTCCATACATCATTCAAAAGGACACACTTCCCTTTTACATTACATTACATTAGGGCAAGGCATTTAAAGGTTTAATCTGCATTATGGACCAAATCCTAAACTTATCTCTTGGACCAGTTATGATCCGTAAAATACTATTGAATGCTTGCTGTTTCCATTTTATGTTGGACATGACTGTGAAAATGTTAAGTCACTTTTGCGCATCTGAGGCCAGTTTGTGCACAGTAGCTGTAGCCTAATAAGTAATTCACTGCAGTTTCTTTATTAAAGTATATCCAGGACATCAAATTTGTGAGTGGCTGTTGTGTACAACTTCATTTTAGAACTGAATTAAAAGTAGGGAAAATGTGCAGCCTTTTAGTAAGATATACATGTACAACTATTTAATAAGCTATTTTGAATGTGTATTTAAATGCTCAATTTTTTTAAAAATTAATTTGCTACCTTGTGTGTATTTTAATATTTCATTATTTGGTTGTACGTGTTTTTGTGACACGTTCACTTCTAGTTCTTTATAAAATGTGTTATTGTTATTATTACCTGCAGTATGTCATTGTTCACCTGCTTTACATTTTCTAATTTTAGTTAATCTCAGATTACTGCAGTTTAAGGTTTTTTTCTGTTAAATCGTTGAAATTTTACTTGTGGGGCGTAATGACAAAATTGAGAGTAGAATATTATGAAGCTAGTCTCTGCTTTAATATATAGCGTAAATTGTTAGAAAAGGACTGTTATTAATCGCGTCAGTACTTATTTGATCAAATTGAGCCGTAGTTTTATGTGTACAGCACTAAATTGTTTAATCTTAATCTGCTACATCCACGGATAAATTGAACATTTCAGTTTTTCCGCTTGATCCATTCGGTTACATTTCTAATGCTGCTCCTGCAACACAACCTGGACTACTTCCCTGCTGTGTGGTTGCTACGTGACCCGACGTACGATATCGTAGGCCTATGCTTTTTTTAGTTCCTGATTAGTTTCTTGAACTGGGCGAATGTGCAAACAAAACAACCCATGTCTGCGACGGTTGCGAACAAACTTCGTTAGATATTTACGTTTTTTAAATTATGAATTGGGACATGACAGTTTGACTTGGGTATGTAAATTTCGTGTTTTATTTCTTTCCTTTACTCCGGCTGAACATTCTGCTCTAGTTTTCCCAGCCTTCATTGTACTGTACAAGGGTTTGAAAACGTTTAGCTTCACAAAAGACAAACCAATTGTTGGCGCTATTTAAAGGTTTAAAACTACATTCAAAGTCTTTTAGTCGATTTTCTAACTTCTCAACACATTTTTAATAGTTTTTTTATGTTGTGAAAAAACAACATCTGATAACTGACGGAAATCTAGTGTTGCGGGAATCGCTCTTCCCTTTTCATCTTAATCTTCCTTTTGCTCTCTGAACCAGCCGCATGACTCAAAGTGACGCGCAACAAGCTGCTAAGTTGTAGCAATCGCTAATTAGCAATTTGTAGCTCGGAGAGAAAGAAATACACCTATAAAATAACATCGGAAGCCAGATGGAGGAAGCATACACAGCCTTGTATCAGGAATTCCTCCGTCTGCAGTCCCTCTGTCTTAAACAAGCTGCAATGCTGCAACATCTTACCGAGGCACTGAGAAGACAGCAAGGTACTCCCATTTCCCCACAACACAGAGCAACAACAGTGCTCTGCTGACCTAATTTATGGTTTTTTTATAGGTTCGACTCACACAATCCAATTAAATGATATTTTTTAATGCCAGGTTGGTTTGCCCACAGGTTCAGCCCCTGTATCTAATGGGGATCTTGAGGGCATTTCTTTCCCAGTTCTGCGCAGACACAATGAGTTGGAGACATTCACCTGTCCTGAGTATCAGGTGAACCCTGTACAACATCCTAGAGGTATTGCATACTTTAAAATATATATCCAATCATATACAAAAGGTCACAAATTATAGCCTCATACATACTTAGCTTCATTCCTTAACCAGTCTCATGTTGATGGGTTTCAGCTGATGCTGAAATCTCAGCTGTTGCTTTAGGAATGGATAGTCTGCAGCTTGAGGGTACATGGGACCAGGCGAGAGAGGACAGTCATGATGAAGCAGCGTATGCGGGTTCTCCAAGACAGCGAGGGACATTTGAGTCCAGTATCACAGATGAGTTAAGACAGATCGAGGAGCACTGGCACAGCAGTCAGGCAGCTAAACAGCAACGGGTACGTAGTTACGCGGCCTTGTTGTCTTCGTTTTATTTCACTTCCTTATAGATGTGCTATTTTAGACCTATTCGGTTTTTGACCTTTTGGTTTTATGGCCTCAAGTCTGTTGTCCTGTGAATCATGCCTGTAGATGTATCTGTTAAACATTTTAAATAATTTCATTTAATTGTTTGTATATAATATATAATCTCATCTTCCTAATTCTCAGGCACTTGCACCAAAGCTCATATAAACACCAATTGCTCTTGTAAAAAGAAAATGTGTTGAAATACACTGCATCAGGTTTTCAGCTTTATCAGGAAATCATGCAGGGCACTTCCATGTGTTTAAACCTTAAATAATGTGTTTCAGAGGCCATGGTCTTCCTCATTCCTGAACAGTGAACTATTGAGCCAAGCAGGGGGTCTGCTGATGTCAAAGGTCACACTGCAGTCCCAAGTTTGTGAATTCTGCCATGCTGTGTTTCCTGGTCACACCACAACAAGGGGAGAGTTCCTTCGCCATCTTAATACCCACGTTGCCTGAACGTAAACAGCGTCTTCTATGTTATAAACAATGGGGGGGGGGGAATGCATGAGAATGCATAATTGAATAGTATGTATAACATTTATTGAAGCATCTACTATTTGTCAATAACAATTGCGTTAATTTAAAATGAAAGTCTTTTTTGGTGTCTTGTAGTGATTGTAATATACTTTGGCAAGAAGTAGTAAAAATATAAATGTAACTGAACTATATAATTAAGTCAGAAATAGTGTATTTGAGCTTTGAGAAAAAATAAGAACTAAGCTTCGTGTTAGCTTGCTTGCTTTCCCACAAGAGGGCAGTAACGCACTGCAAACTCCCATAAGATTATATAGTAAGCCATTCTATACATGGCTACCAGAATTAAACTGATTCCACGATCAAGTGATTTAACTACATTTTTAAAAAGTTGTTAACTTGTTTAAGTCTTTTATAAAAAAGGTATTTGTACAGAGCTTTTTTACTGTGAGCTACGTGCACGTATCGTCAAGACGTAAATCCTTACATTTTAATAAATTATATTTGGATTTACAAGGTAGCGCCATTGGCTGCTTTAGTCCAAAAATACTGCAGATCAGATATGAAATGATGCTGTAAATCCTGAATTCTTGTGATCCGAATCACAGTAGTGATACTCGTGACTAATGGTGGACCTATAATAAAAATAACATTAATTAAAATAATAGCTTCACTCATCGATTTATATTATGCGCAAAACATTACACTGTCCATTAACAACAGTCTTTCAGAGCTTTGGCATCATAATGGAAAGATGAAAGCATAATTACATATTATGTGGAACGACATTAACATCCTCTTGCCCCATGTAATTTTATCATTGTCGTGACGTTATTACAGCCACCCAGTCTACTCTCGGGCGCTTGGCAGCGCGCGCTATATTTAGCTCTGCATCTCCCGGTGAAGCAGGCGAACGCTGAGAGCGGGTCGATGACGTCGAGGTCGATCAGGTGTGAATCACTGGCATCATCTTTTCGGGATAACCAAATGAAAATGGAAGAAAACACCTGCGGTGGACGTGGGTGATGGAGAATCAGGCAAGAAAGGAAAAAGCGGCTGGGAATTTGATCATTTGAAAAATACGTAGACAAAATTTTACACCCAAAACTACTCAGTCAGGGAAATGTACGGCAGTATTTTTTTTTTAATTCACAGGACTACTATAGCTGATTTACGTTATTTCATGTCAACACATGGTCATGCTGTAGGTAGACATACTCGATTTACAGTTTCGTCCAAGCTATATAATGAATACAAATAAACCCGGCAAACAATAAAATACCATTTATTGAGAATAATAAAAAATAAATTATCTGCTGACAGTAACTAACAATGACTTCTGTTGTGCTATGGGTTGTGGTGAGGATGTACAATCTACTGCATAAAAATGCATAACCAGAAAAACAAATCAGAAACAAATAAGGCCTTAAATCTAAATGGGGGTTCACCATTAAATCTCAAAGATAAACTGATGTGCCCTATGTACTATGTCATACATGTATAAGAAATGGTGTATATGTTTAGCATATTAGTGTTAGAATCATGTCCTTTTAAACATCCACAATTCAACTTTGTTAAACAGTACCTTTAATCCAGGCAAAAGTGGATTACTTTTACCATAGCATAGTCTAATTCTACACTTAGTTACTCAAAATTAGCACCATGTACTGTAATTTACTGTAGTCTGCCCTTTACATTATGTGCCAATCAAGGGACTATAACAAATCTATGGTTATTAGTTGTTGTTAGGGTAACAAAGGTATGCAATGTATTTACAAATATTCTCTCACTCTCTTCATCTGCAGTGAGATTTACATCATACATCTTCAGCCATTCACTAAATTTAAATATCAGAGCTGTCTAACACAGGCCCTTTGACATTCTAATTAGCTGATGAAATGCACACAGCTGTGTGTAGCAGAGCATACAGTTCTGTTTGCAATCAGTTTTGGTCGCAACAAGTCTTGGGAAAGTGGGTGTGAAAACCTCAGGAGGGTTCCATTCATCTGAGACCTGAGTTGAGCATCATGGCTAATTCTAGTTTCCGGTGGGTTCCCATTATGGGTCATCTTTGGTGCTTCCAGGACTGCCACTCCTGTGGGAGATGCTTACGCCTCTTCTTTCTGGCACTCTGCCCTCCAGCTCTGCAAATAAAACAAGACATCACTATTAGGCTTTCAGATCCTTCCAATATAACATGACTTTCCTGGTAGGTGTGGCATCCATTTGCCATAAATGTCACAGGAACACATCGCAAATGATGTAAAGCTGAATTCAGCACAGAACAAAAACAAAAACATACACTCAATTATAAGAGTTAAGGAACCAGGACATTCAGATTCAGGATGTTTTGAAAATCTTTTTTCCCTAAGGTTTTGAAGTTAAGCTACATTTGCTATATATTTTTCCTTCAAAAGAATGGCCATCAGCTGTTTTTTTTTTCTTCCTTTGAATTAGGTTTAAGTATGTTATCCATCCGGGAGCTGCTTTTCATCAGTGACAGTCGACGTCAAACAATTTGCTATTAATACAGAGCTAACAAGCACACTGATTAGGACTCTCAGCAGTTTGTCAATCTCACACTCATTGTGCCTAACATCATGCCAGTGTGAAATATTGATTCATCTAAAGTGATTTAAAAATTGGGAGGGGGAGGGAGGATAGTCAGAGAATGGAAGTCTTAAGAAGCAATTTCAACATTTTCATCTTATTTCTTTCTGAAAGATAGATTTGATTACTATTATTGTCGTATAGATAGATCTCTTAGCACCTCATTCATTAACGAATGAAGCACAAGTCACATAAATTAACATAATACAAAAAGCAACATGCCAAAGAAAGTGAGCCCTTAAAGGGGCAATTAGTAGCATTTTGGCTTTTTCCTTATTATTGGTCAGATTGCTTAAGGAATTTTATTAAGGAAAGGTATTTCACATTTGCACTCATGATGTAAGAAAGAAGCAGCAATTGGTCTCAGATAGGGCATTGATGTATACAATGCCTTCATTAAAGAGCCTCATCAACTTATGGCCTAAACTTCTTGTAGTCTGTATATATTTAAATGCTGAACGAAAATAGTAACTGGTTATAGTTCTCATATTGGAAGCTTGAATATTTGTCCAAATGGCAACTAAGGTCCCTTGTGTATTTCTAAATCAGATCTGCAGAGGGGTTTACCTTGAAACATCCATCACTAACTGGTGGGACCCACAATATAAACAAAACAAACAAACAAAATAATATAATGTAAAGATACGATTTATTGCTTCATATTAGCAATAACCCTATTTTTTATTATTACCTAAAAAGCCATGGCACAAGGTTAGAGAGATTCTGCTATTAGTCAGGCTTTCTTGTAGCACTCATGGTAAGTGCCAAATTCTTTCCACTTAGTTTCACAGCAAAGTTATACAAATGGTAAAAAGTGAGGGAGGAAGAGTGAGAGAGGAAGAGTGAGAGAGGCAGGATGAGTGACGGCGGTCTGAAATGTGTGATGGTGGCCCGATGCTCAGAGCTTCATTTTCATGTTTTAGTGACCGTGAGAGAACGTGCGAATAGGAAATATGGTGGTACAGAGGGACAAACGCAAGCAAAGTTGAAGATGGTTTACTGGGCTGACTCTTTCTCTCTCTCTCTCTCTCTCTCATTAAGTGGAGGGAGAGAGAGAAATAAAAGAGACTGCACCCTTTCGCTGCCCACTCATTTTATTTTTATTCTGTCTTTCTATGAGTCAATGCGACGCCCTTCTCACTCCCTCCCACTCGTTCGCCCCCACACTCTCTCAATCCATCCATCCCGCCCTCCACTCACACATTTTCATAAGCTTTGACGTCAGAGAGGGGAGGGGAGGGGGGGGCTCCACTTTGCCACCCCCACAGTGCTTCCTGTGGCCCCATCCACCCATACATCATTTTTCTCTCTCTCTCCCTCCCTCTGTCTCGTCCTCTCTCGCACTATCCCCCATGGTGACAACCTATTACGAAGACGCATCTTTACAAAACTACAGTTCTACTGTGAGAACCCCACTGTCACTCCTCTCTCATGTGCCAGGATGGATATAGGGTAGTCTATAATTCCTGGAGACTTGTTTTGACATAAACCAGCTCTACAGATCCTATACTAAGTCAGTCAATAGCTTATTTGCTTTTCAATAAGCATTTTTCATATCAAACTTGGTCCATACCTATAACTCCTAACATAGGAGGCCCTGTCTTTGTTTCCCCTCTGCCTCTGTTGCCTTTGTCTCCTCCAATTAGATGCTTGATCAGATTACAGTGTCATAATTAACCTACATTTTATTGGAGTTACTGCCTACCATCCCTCTTTATTTTATTTGTGAATCAAGTTAGGCTTGTAAAACAGAATTCTAGTATTCACCTGAAGTCTGTCTCTTCTCTGACCCTAGGCTGACCTTGCCCACGTGGTCACGTGACACCATTCTAGCCAAACGCAGGCCCTCATCCATGAGCGTTTGTTGCATGAGCTGGCGACTCCAGTTGACAGGGCCAATGGTGTCCGTGAGGGGACGGGGGGATGAGGAGGGGTGCAACTGTGGGCCTACATCTATCAAGACAGATAGATAGTTAGACAAACATGGCTGTCAACCCATCAGAGCAGGTCAGTGGTACATAATTACTCTTCACAACACTAAAGAGTGGTACTACATAGCGTGACAATAACTGCGATATTTACAGCAAAAGCAACATATAATGCAAGACACTGACATATGAGGGTGCGGTGTTACATAGTGCCTTCTTTAATGATACAATAATGACATTTTTACTCCATTGCATTCAACGCAACTCTAATGCTGTCTTCTTTTTCTGTACCTTGGCTTAAACTGTCCAGACTTTCTCCTGACAGGCTGTCGTCATCCGCTGACCTCAGGCTTCCGTGGGTTACTGCATCAGAGGCTTTAGTTCCACGTACAGGGTTAATGCTGTCTGAATCTGTGATCTAAACAGACGATGCTTATCAGATGCCACTGTACTCACTGGCTGACCTGCCAGTCCACTTACGAGAGGTTAAACGTGAGGGGACAAATCCTTGATAAATTTGTTGAAAACTCTGTATGTGTGTGTGTGTGTGTCCCAGTCAAGTATTTGTTGATAATCAGGTAGGTGTAACGTGTAGATATAAACTGAATGGAATTTTCTATTTGCATGTAATGGGCACTGTGTATTTTGTGAAGTCCTATTGTAGAATATCAGATTTAACCAAGTAGCCTGTTCTGTCTTACCAATATTCTGAACCAGAGCTCTTCCGTTTATTTCATAGTTCATAGTTTATTTTACAAATTCTGTATTACTTGACGGAGAACACAATTTACACTAACCTCAAGTTTGATTCTCTTTGAAGCAGTACTGTCAGTAGAAGCAATACAGTCCTCAGGGTTGGTCCTAACATGACAGGACAAGAAAACTAATGTTTTACATCATTCAGATAAATGGCTCCTGAGTCAGAAAGGTCTTTCTTGATAAATGCCAAAGCAGGCAAAGGTTTGTTCCTCCCAGGAACATGATAGCACACATATTTATGCAGATTATTACAGATTATTGCAGATTATTAAAGAAAGTGGGGATTTCTTTAAAAATCACAACCCTTACACAACAGAACAATGCAAATATGGAATAAGAACATCCAGACATGAAGTGCAAAATTTTCATTGTACTGAATCCATTTACACATACACATACCACATTTATCAAATGATTCAGTTTTTTCATGTTTACACTTCTGCTTCTTTCACTGTTTGAACTGAATTGTCCTGACCTGGTCTGTTTAAGCGTGGAGGTGTAGGCACATTCTCTTGCAACCTGCCGGGCCAGTGAGAAGAGCTCAACTCGTCTTAGCAATAGCGCGTTGTCACGGATACAGAACTGAGCAGCTGCTTCATTGATGATCATCTAAGCAGGAAGACACAAGCAGGGCTATCATGTCACAGCAGCTGAAGCAGTTTGTTGCTGTACCCACTGCATTTCTCCAGAAATACATTAACATAAAATTGCTTTTGTAAGAGAACCTCCAAAACCCGAAACTGCCAGGGAGATTTCAAGTAGTTCTGGTTTATTTCTATTGGTCTGTTTGTTGAAACCAAATGTAATGGGCAGGTGTTGTTTTCAAATGATATAAAAATAAAAATGGACAAAAAATGTGTTTACATGACAGCAATGATATATATACAGCTAAATCATTATGTATTAATATATCATAACAAACAGCATTGAGTCATTACATAAGAGCAACTGGTTGAATTTACTACAGAAGCTGGAGATGTATTTAAAGTAGTTTTTCTCCCCAAACCTTGTAGAGTTTGTAAAAATGCTGTGAATATACAACCAGACAGCCTGTGTTCATAACAAGACCAAGGTTTCCCTGCCCTATATACCTCTACAAGCAACTGTGTCACAATCCGCATCCCAGCACTACTCTCATGGGTCCTATGACACTGGCGCCAAAACGTACGAGCCATGAAAGTGAAGCACGAGTGGCAGCTTCCCCTCCTCTCATCCCCTTCTGCTTACCTCATGATGGGTGAGCTGTTTGCCTTCCCTCCTCTTGGAGTCGAAGCGTCCATAGATGAGGCTGTACTTGCGGATCTCTTCCTCTTTGCTCTTGTCATGCGGCTCCAGGTTGAAGATATGTCCTACTGTCTTGGCCATCTTCTTGTTTAGCCGGAGCAGGGTCTTGACCTCACCCGGATCAGCCTGCGACATGGTCCGGAGCAGTCGGTCCACGCTCTCACCAACTGCCCTCACCGTCTCTGCATCCAGATGGCCACCGGGCCAGGGGGAGGCTGTGGCGGATGAGGAGGAGGATGACGAGGAAGAGTTGGGCGGCGTCGAGGGCCCCGTGTGGCGGGAGTGAACCGTGAGTGGTAGGGGAGGACTGGGCTGGTCCTCATCAGCGGCGGCGCCCCCATCGAGGTCTGGGCTGAGCCAGTGAGGCTCCATCGGCGACAGTTTGTCCCTGTACATGTGGTCTGGAGGAAGGGGAGAGGCCTGGGAGCAAGGGCTCCTGGGACTGCCGTTGTCTCGCAGCGGTGTGAGGCAAGCGCCCTGCTCTTCCCTATCACAGGGAGACCCTGGTTGGCCATTGCTTAAAGACTTTCTCGATCCTACACCAGTGGTTCCCCCTGCACTGCTGTCTATCTTAAAAAGGGGGATCCCGCCAGATGCCACGTTGGTGGCAAGAGGCTGGCTGAAGACCGCCGGGTTTGCCGCCCAGTCCCGTAGGGCCTTCTGCAGACGACGCACATGCAGGGGCTTCGTCGCCATGCCAACCAGGGCCATGATTTCCAGGAATTCCTCCTCACCTGCCTCGCACAGCTGCTGCACGTCGTCGCCGCCCTGCTGGATGAAGGTGTCGTAGTACATCAGCAGGTTGGCCCTCTGCAAAACCCGGTACAGCTGCAATTCGCCCAGCGTCCGCGGCAGTGACATCCTGCTGTGACTAGATGGGAGTGCGGGCCATAAGAACAGAGCATAAGCAGTGGCAAAAATAGCAATAACAGATCAAATTGCAAAAACAAACAAAAAGTCAAATAAATGCCATCCCAGCAAATAGAGAGGAGTGGCATCATGCCAAAAAATAAAAAGACTGATCAAGAGTCACACTGTAATATGATAATAATCATTATTGGCCACTTTTAACACTTTTATGCATGAAAATATTGGGGGGGCATTTTCCAAGACCCAGATTAAGCCTAAACCTGTACAAAACAGATTTCCAGTAGTGTTTCACTGGCACTATAATCCAAGACAAATCTTAATCCATGTCTGATCTGATTCTGATTTTTTATTCTTGTTTGAGTGAATGATTCCTGTGAATATAAAGAGTAGCCTACTTTTCCCCCATTGTGATATTGAATGTAGACTAATAGCGATTTTACAACTTAATTTCTAATCTGTAGAATTATGTTACCACTAGTTGTCGCTGGTAAAAACTAGGATTTAGGGTTAGGATTAGGTTAGATCAGAGGGTAGGTGCATAATAAAATTCAACGGTATAACAGCAGGTGAAGTTTAACACTGATTGCCGAACAAAAATAAAACAAATGCATTTTCTGGCTTGGATCTTTAAAGTATGAACTCCAGACTGCTGGTTACTCTACTCACCCCGTGGGACTCCTAAAACGAATTCAGGACAGGCAAACACGCTTGAATTTTGAGGCGGTTCCAACAGGCTAGTGCCCCTTTCCCGTTCCGATCGTAGATCCACTGGCGTTATTCAGCTATTTGTTGAGGACTCTAAGAAAGCCCACTTTTAACGTGCCCGAATCCTAGGCTCTTCAGTAGATTTGCCAGTGTTTATATAAACCCTTAAATTTCATTTCCGTTGTATCTTTTTAAGAAAAAGCGAATGTTTCCACCCTACAAATATGTTAACCGTACATACTAAATCGTAGACTATGCGACTTAAACATAGCCTATTTATAGAAAGCCACTTTAACATAGACAGCGCAAAAGTCTTGTTTTCCAGCGTCCAAGTGCCTGCTTGCCTGGCTTTGCTGGCTGTTGCTGTATTGTTAATGACAGTCTTTTTGCTGGCTGTGTGGGCGCGAGAAATCTGTGGGCGGATTGCGGCACGCCATCTGACCGAAAAAGAGCTTTCCTCTCCCGGTTAAGGCGGCTCTGAATTGGGGGTGTGGATGGGGTTTCACTGCGTTGTTTTCTTTAAATTTCGATTAATTTCCGCCCATTTCATTTGCAAATATAGACTACAGTATACACTAATAGTTTACTGGACTGAAATCAACAGACACCCTTTTATGCCTCAGCATAAACGCAGTTATGCTCATACACGTTTTAACATCCATGACAATCTGTGTATGTAAACTATTAAATATTACAGCAGTAATTAATGAGAGCTGCAGCGCGATCCCATAGAACGCCGTAGCTATCGCTGAGGAACGCCTCTGGGGGAGGTAGGTAGTTGAGTTCTTTCCGACTGGTAAGATTCCATGTGTGACGCAGGTTTAACTGGTGGGATTCCCCCGATGATGCAAATCTGGTCTGAATACAATAGATAGCCTGTGTATATGCAGAGCATGATACGGCGAAGAATGGCTTTTTTGACTGTCTAGTTTGCGCTTGGCTGGCAAAATAAAGTGATACTTCTGCAGATAAAAGCAAGCGCAAAAAGGTAGAGCATAGAAAAGGTTGAATTTGCACAAAGGCTTCTCGCGTGTGGGCGCGAGAAATCACCAACGTTCACCAATAGACAAAACCCTACATAGCAGTTTGTCTAAATGTCTGTGTGACGACAATTGATGTTCATCAGGGTGATTTTCTGAGGTATATCAGTTGACAACTACACTGCTGTGAAAAGTATATGACACCATTGTGACAGATTTTTATATGGTGTTAATTTTCACTGTAAATCATATATTGAATTCAAATAACACACCATTATTTGAATGAACAAAATAAGATTTTCTGGAAATTAATTAGGCAAGTTAAATACAATTAGTCTATCGCTACAATAGCCCACCCTGTTGGAAAAGATACTGATCCCCCAATGAGTAACAGTCATCATCTGTATTCTACTAATCTGGGCCTAATTTGACCAAAAACCTTGTATATTGTAAATGTTAAAGGAGAGAGAGAGTGTGTGTGTTCAGTGTGATACTAATTCTATCCTGTATTGGTCTTTGTAGTACGTTGTTTTTTGGAAACAGGACCCAGGGCTTTTGTAGTACTTAATTTAACAGCTCTTCTATAGACACATCAGTTCATTATGAAGCTTACTGATAGGCTATTTACTCTGAAAAAATATATAAAGGTGCAAATAATTTTGACCACCAAAAAGTTGCAAAAAGGTACCCATGAAAGTGATTATTTATTATTTTTATTTTTTCCCATAAAATGCAGCTCACATGACATGAAAAATCGAACCAATTTGTTGTCCTCAAATTAACCAGTTTATGCTCCCTAACGGGGCAACCACATGGAGGCAGCCATGTTTAAAACAGACTTAGTACAGAATCTCTGATACATCCAGTCCACTAAGTGTCAGTATAAAGGCTTTTGTGAAGAAGAATCATTGGAAATTTGCTTATTGCTCCTTTAACTGTTAATACATCTGACTAATATGTGTGCAATTCGAATGCCATTACTAAAGTAAACCAAAAATTTGAGCTACCTTCATGTCTCCTGCCTGACATTCAGTATTCCCTTATCTGTGAAAGTATGGCTGGGTATGGTGTAGCGATGGAGATGACAGTACCATAAAGCCAGTCCATCATGCCTTTATGTGACTTGAATCAGAGATAAAACTGATAGAGGCAGAAGAAATGGCATGATTGAATACTGATGTGGGAATGTCAGTGGTATTCATCAAAACTAGGTCACCGTGGTTCCACCACACCAGATCCACAATATTTGAATATGTGAAATAACAACAGCTGCAATCTCATTTAGGATCTAGATGTATGTTACTTTACATAAGTATCAAAATGAAACAATGAAACAAAAACTGCACACTTTGGCATGTTGCAAATTATCTCTACTAGATATAGATGTTTCTGACCTCAATTTCATGCCACTTATATTTTAAATGAATTCCTTGCTATTGCAGTTCAGAGGCATTTATTTTGCAAATCGTATCATTTTTCATCGATTTTCACCCCAATTGAAATTTGTCCATCCCAATATGAAATTTGGCATTTAGCCATCTGTGCAGTGATAACACACACTAGTGATCACTAGGAGGCTGTGGTGCACACATGCCCAGAGCGGTGCCCGGTGCCCGAGGAGCAGTTAGGGTTAGGTGACTGCCCCAGACCATGACTGCCCCAACATAAGTTCATCTAAACCATCTATACTATATCCACAGCTTAGTTCTTATTTTGTTTTTAACATATAATATGGGCAATGCATATTTCATATTTCATAAATATGCACCCTTTCGTAGTTTACAAAAAAGCAATAGCTTATCTTTTAACCTTGATTTTGGAACATTTTGGATGATTTACGACTACATACACATTAATTTTTTGTAGGTGTGTGTAAGTTCTGTCAGTTTAAGTAAAATCATAGCTTAAAATGTGTAACTTGTTTATCAGTATGCCATGATCGTTACGTGGGTGCTTCTTACATACCTGATAGTAAGATCCTGGACCGAGCCTCGATACTCATTACAAGCCAAAGACTGCAAGGAAGGGGTTAAATTTCAAAGCGGAAGCAACGGCGCAATCAGCTGCCCTCGGAAGTGAATAGTAATAAGCGAAACAACAAGGGCAGCGACGGTATATAGTTAGCTTCATGGCTAAGTATAAAGTTTGTTGACTAAATGAGAAAATCTGCAGAAGAGGATTTCACAACATATTTGCAATACTGGTGTTTTAGAAGTGTGCTAAAACGTAAGTTTCACGTCTCCAAATGACCGTGCAAAACGCTCTCACTCCCACTGAACGATAGCTGGCTTTATAATTAGACCTATAACATTAGCTAGCTGGCTAACAGTTAACCGAAAGCAGTGTGGTCTAAAACTGAATGTTAGTGTCCTCTCTTCTGCAAATATTATCTGTCTGCTCGACCAATTTTGAGTGTAGTTAGCTAAGCCTCTTCCTTCATATTTTGACCATTCGTGCACATTTGTTCACGAACAGAGAGCTTGCTAGTTAGCTAGCTGTCTTTTAGTCTTAAAAATGATCCACCAATCATCCATCAGCGTTTTAAAACGAGCTAACTAGCATAGCTAACAGGTTATATAACGAGTCAATGTTTTTATTTTTTTAACAACTGCTAAAGGAACTATTGGCAAGCTAGTTGAGCAATGTAGAACATTAGCTGTAGTATTCTGAACAGTTTTTCAAGTGTTGACTTTACAAGTGCGTCTTCTTGGAACAGACAGTAAGCAACTTTCCAAACATTTCTTTACGGTAAAGAACTTGAACACGTCGTCTTGAGATGTGTTGGTCCAATTGTAGCATAGCAATGCCTAAACGGCAAACGGTTTTTAGTTTAGCCGTGCTCAAACGATTTGAAATTATAGCGGGCAGCTAGTTTCAGTAAGCTCTTTATTACCTGTACTGACAGCTATGTTTCCTCCTATTCACAGGTTTCATGGCACAGCGTTTACAAACTCGGAGCAGTAATGTCCAGGATACATAATCTGTTTCCAAGGCATCATGCCTGCGTTTCATTTTGTATTTAGGACACTGCTCAGCACCAAATGTGTCACTGTGCTAACCTGAGCCTGACTCATTTGTCCTCTTGAATGTTTGTGAGAGCACCTTACAGGTAATGATGGAACCCTGAACCTCCTCTTCCAGCAGAAAGGGAGTTAAATTCAGGATTTTTGAAAAGGGTGGACATCATGGCAGGACAGTGGGATCCGGTAGACATAAGCACTAGGATTTCTCCTGATGATGCATTAGTACATGACCAAATATATCAAGAGACTGGCTATGGAACTCTTTCCTCCTCCTCCTCTCTGCTCAATTATTCAGAGGAAAACGAAAGTGGTACACAAGCTTCTCAGAAGGTGCTGGACAGCCTTGACTCTGAACACCACAGCGCAGTTCAGCAGGAAGACTGCAGTTGCACAGAAGGAGGGGAGGATGGGGAGGGAGTAGAAGACGGTGGATATACAAGGATATATGGGAGGACGGATCCTTTGGATGCAGACGAGGATAGTCGCTTTAATGAAATTGACGAGGAGGAAGGAGAAGAGAGTTGCAGATATGGAGCCGAGAAGGAGGCAAAGTTTGACGGGGACTCTGGATCTCGAACTTTTGTATCAGGGAAGAAAGGAAAGTCCAGAAAAAGCGGTTCAAGCTCAGGACCAGGTGACCCGTGTTCATCTTGGACGACTTCATCCTTTTCCTACAAATCCTGCCTGTCCTCTGGGGCAAGCAGGCACAAGCCAGTCCGGCGCCGGAACCACCATAATCACAATCAGGGTCGCTTGCGGAGGCAAAATGGCTTCCAGCTGATTGTAGGATTTAGAGATTTCATAGCAGAGTCTGTCAGTTCTTGGAGTATGTCTTGTATCCGTATGGTGGTGGATCTCATTGTGTCTTTGACCCACCACTGTGGGGTTGCTGTGGAATCGGGAGCAGTTGCACTTTACATCTTTGGCTCCCACATGTTCTTCAAGATCACAGATATCCCTGGCATGAAACAGGATTTAAGACGTTTGGTGGACTGGACTTGGTATTCGGGTGTGGCTTTCATGCTTTGGGTCAGCAAGGCTACAAACCTGGCCAAACGAGCCCTTCTTTACAGTTATGCCCTCCTAAGAGTAACCGTATGCTTGGGCACCCGGTTGATTAAGTGTGTCTTGGAAAGGGTGGGTGGAGAAAGAGGCAGACGATGGTGGCTTGCCTTTCAGAATTGCTGGGCTTGGAAAAAAGGGGTCACACTTGCTGGAAGTATTAAAGAATGGTTCTGGAAACATGGCCCTACAGATGACACGCCAAATCCAGAGTCCCCGTACAAGGGGACAGATAGGTATCAGCCTGGACAAGAGCTTGAAAGACTGCTGGCATTAGCACAGGTACACTTGTCCTAGTTATTCCAGTAAAATATTTCCAGTTTGTTATTAACCATCTAGTTTAGACAGTAGACTTAGTGGTGTTGCCTTACACAACACCCTGATAATAAGTTAATGGTAGTGTTGCTATCATTTCAAAAGGCTATACCATCTTGTGAAATTAATAATTTTTTATTAAAGTCTGTGATCAGAAGATTGATTCCCTTAATGACATTTTGAAAAATGCACCATTCTTGGCTGTATTATTGGGTAGTTTCAAACAAATGTAGGTACAAAATGTAGGTACAAAAGGGGCCTATTGTTTAACATTTTAAACATGTGACAAGGGAATGGGCCACACATTTGTATGAAGCACTGAGACTTGTAGTGAGAACTCTGGTTCAAAGTGGTCTGCAGTTTCTTGTGAGTCAGTGCAGAGGAATAGAAGTATGGTAATGTGTGTTATGACCCATTGTATAATCATGAAAATGCGCTGTTTGACCTCGAGCATGATTATCACAGCGGATATGATTATACACATGGGTGCAGTATACATTGTACCTATTTTTTTTCAAATGCAGCCACAGGACCTAAGTTTGATGAGGGTGTTTTTTGTTCACCTTTTCAACGAATGCCATTTTAAATGAAGGCTTGTGTTTTTACAGATCCCTGAAGATGAGCTGGACCCGTTCAATGTCCTGGGAGTGAATACTCAAGCCACGGACTCTGAGCTGAAAAGGGCCTATCGACAGCTGGCTGTACAGGTAAACTAATCCTGACCATAGCACATTCTGTGTGTGCATCATTCTTTTTAATCACTGCCTTCCTGCAAGGTTTTTTTTTTAAATGAATGATGATATTTTACACTCAGTTAAGCATCAGGACTCTTTAGAGTGAAACTAATTATGGTGCCGTGTTGGACATCAATCAGCTTGTTTTCCTGCTTTTCAGGTCCACCCAGACAAGAACAAGCACCCACGCGCCGGCGAGGCTTTCAAAGTTCTCAGAGCTGCGTGGGACATCGTCAGTAACCCGGAGACGAGGCGGGAGTACGAACTGTGAGCGTGCTTGTCCAATTAGTGCTCTGCCCTTCCCTCAAGGAGCATTTGGTGTTTTGAAGTGGTCACGGACCCACACCCATAACACCACACTTCTGTTTCCTCTCGCCAAAACAGGAAGCGGATGGCGGCGACGGAGCTGTCCCGATCGATGAACGAATTCCTAGCGAAGCTTCAGGATGACCTAAAAGAGGCCATGAACACCATGATGTGCACCAAATGCGAGGGCAAGCACAAGTACGCACAGCGAGCATACAGCCTCCCCCATGTTGTGGCCACTTCCTAATGTCAACAACAAACAATGCACTTTCATCCTATGAATATTTCATTGTTCTTTTAAAGGAGCACTTCACTAAGAGTTTTAGATTACCGTCAGTGAAGTTATGCTGACGTAATGCTGATGTATTACAGGATTTGCTAACATCTACCATCAAACTCCACTGTGTCACTGCAGTGGCGCACACACGATCCAAGCCTGTTTTGCCTGGTTGTCTTTTGCTTAAAAGTAATTTTTCCTTCCCACTGTGCTGCAGGCGCTTTGAGATGGACCGCGAGTCTCATGAGGCTCGTTTCTGTGGCGAGTGCAATAAACGACACAGCGCTGAGGAGGGTGACCTGTGGGCGGAGTCCAGCATGCTGGGATTACGGATCACCTACTTCGCCTTCATGGACGGCAAAGTCTATGACATAACCGGTATTTCACACGTGCCCGATGGCTGCTCTGCTTTTCAACTTCTTGGATAGGCCTTTTAGCTTGCTTTTGCCCTGAATTCAACTTGTTTATGTTAAAATACTTTGATCTTTGATTCCACACAGAGTGGGCAGGTTGCCAGAGGATTAGCATCTCTCCAGATACGCATCGCGTGCCCTACCACATCTCTTTTGGTTCCAAAAGTAACAGCAGCACCAATCGCCATAGGTAACAGCCCTTATATGTTTCTGTAATTTCTGTAAGCTCTAATATTAAAAATATAGTTAAAATTATAGCTTGTTGTAAACACATCTGTGTTTACCTAGACATATTAGAAACCTGTGGATGTTATATAGATATAGATTTTTACAGAGGTTAATTTTGCAGTATACTTGTTTCATATTGTTTTCATAATGACATTTTGTTTCATTTTGTAGTGTATATGTTTTATTGACTCATTCTTTGCCCTAGGGTTGTGAATCTTAAAGCAAAGTTGTACTGTTTGCCAACTAATCTTGTAATCTTGGCTAGTGGCCAAATCTAAAAATGGATAGGACATATTGCATTTTATTCCCTTGTCAATTTAGTAATGAGGTCTATAAAATACAGGACATATTTGGCATAGATTTTAAGGTTTTAAATAACTATGCTTTAACAATTTCATGAATGCTTTCTTTTTTTTTCTGTGGGAAAAAGTGTCTTTTGTCCCAGTCCTCTTTGCAGTAATACCTGGTACCTGCTTTCTTTGTTCTTTCTGATTTCTTTAATCTTAAATCAGACTTTTATGAAATGTTGAATATTCAAATATAGTGATGCTCTTTGGGCTAACAAATAATAAATGCTACAGTAATGGCACTGCATCTGTGAAAAGCTAACCTAACCCTAACACTTGAACATCTGCATTTCTCCTGCCAGCTTTGTGTTTGCAATGTTCAAATGTCAAATTGTATGGGTTGTTCAAATGAGTATGGGCTGGAAGGTCAAAGTGGGACACTTCCCCGAAAATGCAGAACAAACAAGCTAAGATCCTGTGGGACTTCCAAATACAAACTGATACAATTGTAATGGCTAATAAACGGGACATCGTCGTGATGGACAAACAGCAGAAAAAGACTCTAGTCATAGATGTGGCAATCCCATGAGTTGGCAACATCAGGCACAAGAAGCTTGAAAAATATCAAGGGCTGAAAGAACAACTGGAATAGATGTGAGGGGTGAAGGCAACAGTTTATACAGTGTGTGTGTATATATATATATATATATATATATATATATATATATATATATATATATATATATATACACACACACATACATGAGAGAGTGATAAAAGAAGAAGAAAAAAAACTGAAGTTGTGCAATGGTCACAATTCATCAGCAGTGTATTACATCTGGATAACATGTATACAATGTGTTTTTATCAGAGAAATGTCAGTATATCTGTAAAATAGCACCCAATTGTCAGTGTGCTGAGAGCTTTGCCTGAACATGTTCGATGCCTTATGTCTCCCAGATCCACCTCAGACCATCCAGGTGCAGGCTCGCCAGCAGACCTGCAGGACCTCTTCAACCGCATCTTCCAGGGAGGAGCTTCCGCTGATGCCTGTGCCAATGGCGGCTTCTTCCCCTCAGGAACTCCTCCCCATCACCCCTCAGGAGCCAGTTCGGGGACTGGTGGGCTCTTTTCTGGGCCCCCTCCCCAGGCAGGCTTCTTTTCCCCCCCAGCGGGGCAGCGTGGAGAGCCCAGTGAATGTTGGGGCGAAGGAGGAAAGCCACCCCGCCGTCGTAAGAAGGCCCGCAAGCCGTTTCAGCGCTGAGTAGCGCAGTGGTACGTTACGGTGGGCAGCTGAAAGACAGACCGTGGTGGACACCGCCAAAGTTTTGGCCTGAACTCGATGGACCTGTGCACAGGCACGAGGATGAAGGGGGTTCACCTCAGAAGAACTCCTCAGTGCTGGTATGTCGATTCTTCTCTGTGCCAACCGGAACCTGTCTTTTTTTTTTTTTTTTTTTTTTTTTTTTTTTTTTTTTTTTTAAAAGAGAAGATGGTTGGCAAAGAAAACAAAAGATACACGTGTAGCCTTTTGTTGGATCATCTTGAAGGTTTTGAAGTCCTTTTTCAGTTTGTGTCTGTAAAGACGCATCTTATCCATGATAGTCAATTCACAAGTTTATCATGTGAAAAGATAAATACAGTTTTCTTTTTTCTCATGCACAATTCGGTGATGACGTCTTTTTTTTTTTTTTTTTTTTACACAATGAAGTTTGCATTTTTGCCATTCTATGTAGATTTTTCATCAGTGTTTTATGACTCTCCTATTGACCATTAATACACCTCAGGGATGACCATGGTGCAGACAGTTGATCTGCAAGGGCAGAGAGAGATTGATGACCGCAAGAGACAGTTCAGAATCTTAAATATCTTTGGAATTCTAACAGAGTGCAATAATGATAGTCCCCTGCCTTCCTGAATATGGTCAGGAGGAATGCCACTCTGATATAACTCAACGTAAACCCACAGCAGTTCTGTTTGGTTTACACTTGAATGGATTTTCTTTCTTTTTTTTTTTTTTTTTTTTTTTTTTTTTTTTTAAGAGGCTTGGTCAGTGTTTGCATACACACAACAGGTGTCATATGTGATGTGAATATAACTGTCGCCAATACACTGTTGTCTCTATAGGACAACTGCTTATTAGATGAAATGAATGAACTCCACATTGATACTTTATTTAATTAAGCACTTTTAGGAAGAGACTTGATAATGGAGATGTTTGGAGATTCCACAAAAATGAAACAGCCTAAATGTTTTGTTGAGTTAAAGATCTAGCTAAGTAGCAACTGATTATGAAATGCACTTCAGAGCCAGCTATCAATTTATTATTATTATTTTTTTAGTTACCATATTTTAAAACTGTTCAGATACATTTTAGCAAAATTAAAATGCCTGTTTTTCAAAAATATCATGGCACAATTAGCATTCTATGGTCACTATCTAAGAATCATGTCAAACACACTAGCAGTTGACTTGGTCTCTTGGCCTTAATAATGATGCTTCTTTTGGGGAAACTGTATAGATTGGTGTTTTTGTTGATACATTGATTAGCTTTAAGTGACTAAGCAGTTCCACTGTTAACCAATAGTCCATGATACCTCTCTATGACAAGTTGTTTTGGCCTCTGCATTGGTATTTCTCCTAAGAATGTGAAACATATCTATTTGGCAGACTAGCCATTATTCTTTTTTTAATTTGGAAGTTATGTTTGTCAGTACAGAAGAGATGTAGCAGGCATGCAAAAATGAGCTTATATTAATGATGAGTATGACTGGGTTTCTGGTGTAGAGGGAGAGAAATGTGCAATGCCCATTTTTGTTTTGTAATGTCCAAACACTGGGTGAGAATTTCTGACCTGTTACAGAGAGACAGCCTTAACCCTCTGGATAAAAGTGACTAAGTTCTAAGACAAAATTTTGGATGTAAAATTTATTAAATCGGACTTCATATTTGCTCGAGTTGTATTGTATCCAACTGGATTACTTTAAGGAGTCTGGATAATTGTTTCTTGCTTGTTTTTTTTTGGTTGGTTGTGCTTAATTTTATCATTGATGAGATACTGAGTGTTTAAAGCATTTTACATTTGCTTTTTAAAATTTGATTACAATTGCATTGTTAAATTTCCGGTTGATTAAAAATTTGGATGGCAGTTTAAATCCTTCAGTTTACCTGTGAAAGAAAAGAAAGTGACTGGCACTCAAGGGGAAGACCACCCCGGAAGAAGATGATGCTAAGTGAATTTAAATGTATATGCAAAAAATCTATATGACTGAAATCTCAGACAATCATTATAATGGTGCAGGACACTGATGGCAAAATTTGAAGGTATATCCACCATATCCCCCATAATGAAATGCTAATTTTTTTTTCTTTCTTTTTTTCATATTAAACTTGTTTCCCATAACAATATGTATTTTTAAGTCTCTTTTAATAATTGCAATTTGTTGGATTATTTTAATATTTAAAGTTCCACAGTACAACATTTGAATTGTCATTGTGTTTGAGATGGAGGTCCGACACTCCATCTTTCAAAGATGCACAATGTCATGCTAACTAATTCATCAAGTAATTATATAAATTATTACTTGTATAGTACCTTCCTTTTGTCCAGGTCAAGAAGGAAAAAGCTGATTTTCTAGATTGTGAACTTTTGAAAACGTATCTGTATAATACATAACATCCTAAACAGGCTTATCGTAAACAGTTTAAGAACTAGTGGTTTAAGGTTTCATTCCTTAGATTTGCTGACTTTCTGGAATCTTAAGCTGTGACACATTCAAATGTTTTCATTTTAAACAATTTGTGGCAGCATTATTTAAAGCTGTCAAAGCCTGCAAATGCTGCATGTTGTGTAGTAAGACAGTAATATTTAAATAAATTGCCATTTATAAATGTTTTGTGTTGGCCCATTTAAAGATGCTGTAATCAGCAAGAAAGTGGGCCTGGTTGTCATTCTCTCTGAGTGAAAGGACCATGGTAAATTTATCCAGTGTAGTTTGTTTACAAGATTAATCGCTGTTCACTGATCTAGGCTTGTGACAATACCAGTTTTTTTACTTCGACACCATGTGAAGTATCAGAATTCTCAATAACAAAACGATACCCGTAAACCCCCACAAAAATTGTATGAATGTAAACTGATTACGTGTTTATCTGTGTTTATTTGAACACAGGAAAAAATGGTAAAATTACTATAAAATCATCTAAATACTTTATTCTTCTGAAATTACATTAGGGAGTTTCTTGTTTAAGGTGGTTAGCTAGGAGGGCCAGTCTGTCTGTGGTCTTCTGTCAGTCTCATTATCCTTGGACTGCTTGGTGTAGACTGGGCTTCTGTGGAGTCTCCCATATGTTGTGTGTCTAGCTAGCAAAGATACTGGCCTGACTGGGTGAAGATGAGTCCTGAATAAGAAAATAGTGTAAGAGAAGAACATTCATAATTTGAGTTTAAATACCCATTCAGTGCTCTACTTTGAACACTAATATTTTCCTGTTTAAAATTAGTCTGCACAAGGTTTAACAATTAAGTAGGCTACATGTTCTATTTACAATGGAAGCATGAACACATAAGCATCATAAACTCATGGCAAGAGGAGTGAATGGCTTATCTCAAAAACACATTTTCACAGAACATTACACTTATTTAAGAAAGTTCCTCATCGTAGTGTTTAACTTTGCTAACCTGTCGTCTTTTCAGCTCTTTGTAGACGTTGGGGTACTTCTTAGCGAAGTTGCTGGTTTGCCTGTATTGTAGTGGATGGATTTATAACACTTATCTACTGGTTTTGTCGTTTCTGTTGGCTGGCTGTCTTCATTAGCTAGTTATGTTACTGCTTTCTCGTTGCTCAAGCTAGCTGGAGAGGTAGTAATAACATGGAAAGGCATCGGCATCTTGCACTCGGGTCACATTGGCATATGCCAGTGGCATCTGTATGTTACATATGGGTGACAGTGGCACATGTCGATGGCATCTATTTTGATTCGCTGACATATACAGTTGCTTCGGCATTGAGCTGTTGGATGATACTGTCATATGCTGGTGTATTAAATAAAAAAACATTTTTAAAACTTTTGACTGAAAAAATTTACTTTGTAGGGTTAGTAATTTCCATTATGCTACTCCTGAGACATGGGGACCATCTTGTAGTGGTTCACTGTTATGTCAATATTTGAATGGCCCCAGAGAAACTCCATGTTGGGATAATTTTCTAATTGAAAAACATCCTCTACAAAGTTAAATATAGTGTTTTGACAGGTTTTAGTGCAAAATTTTATTCATTTCTATTTTTATTTCAATGTAATAGACTCCAAGAAGCTAGACGCTTGCGGATGGTTTTATTAATAAAGGGGTTTCAAACAACAGGCCAAGGTATAATTTAGGTTAGCAAAGTGTGGCAACATAGGATGAGCATTAGAGTAGTCAAACAGAAAACAGAGTCAAAAACCAAGTAGACAAAATGACCAGGCAAACAAATCTCATTCTGATAGCTTTCTGTGCTTAGTTCAGCATTCTGGGAGTTGTAGTTTGGGTGGAACTCCCCAGAAGGGGAAGCAGCAGGGGGTGTGACAGTAACCCCCCCTCATCCCCCCACTGATCGGGACAACAGCTGCTTTCCCATCTGGGACCCAAATTGTCTCCAGACCTGTAGGAAGTACAACGAGGGCCCCGTACAAATCCATCAGTGGCAGTGCTGTAATGTCTGGAGACGCTTCATCTAGAGGGCCTGGAATGACAGGTTTTAAGAGAAAAACATGGAGCAATCTCAAAACCTTACGCAAGGGGATAGTCATTTACATAGTAATTTACATAGTTTATTTTCTTTAGGATTTTGAATGGTCTGATGTACTTGAGGGTCAATATGCAGTTCTGTCCAGTCAACCGAAAGTCTCTATTGGACAGCCACAACCTATCACCTGGTTGATATGTCGGAGTAGGTCCCCTATGATGGTCAGCCATTTCTTTATAATGCTGTAGTATTCTTTCAATATGTTGGTGCTTCTCCCACACCTACTCGCTGCGTCTCATCCAGGCATCCACAGCAGGAAGAGTTGACTCTATGGCTGTCCAGTGAGCCAAGGGAGGCTGGTAACCTAGGAAACACTCAAATGGTGTGATTCCTGTAACAACTGACTAGAGAGTTCTGTGCCATTTTTGTCCAGGGTAAGAAACGACACCATTCAGTAGAACTGTGATTACAGAAAATTCTCAAAGACTTGCTAATTTCTTGATTCTTTCTTATTGTCCATTCGATAGAGCATGGAATCCCGACAGCAGACTAATGGCTACCTTTAAATGTTAATTTCGGTCCTCTCTCCAATACAGTGTCCAAAGGACCACCACAATTCCTAAAAACATATTGGAGCAAAGTCTCAGTGCAGTGGGAAGAGTGCAGAAAGGAAAGAATCTAACCCCTCGTGAAAAACGATCTACAACCATCAAAATGGTGTAACCTCTAGATTCTGGGAGGTCAGTAACAAAGTCCACTGCTATGTGTGACCATGGGCATTCAGGAACAGGAAGAGGCATTAGTTTCCTTGCTGGGAGTGATTTGGGTGTAGCACAGGATGAAACAAATGTACTTCCCACCAGTACTATCGTAACAATAACTGTGTACTGGATTCACCTGGGTGTCCTGTGGTCAGTGACAAATGATTAGTGATTAGTCTGTCATGATGGGTTACCAGCATATTGATTTTATCTGGAGCGTACTCTGCAGATTTTGCCCTCTTTTGGTTGACTTCTCTCTATTTCGTCTAGCTCCCCGTCAGATGGCAGACACCAACATGTGGTTAGGAAGGATGTTCTCTAGGGGAGCGTCATCCCGTTCCTCCATCTCCTTTGGAATCCTAGATAGCGCATCCGCTTTAGTATTGTCAAGCCTGGCTCCACCTCTGTGCTTTCTGATTTCAGTGTTTTTCCGTTCCCTCCTTCTTGTTTGTAACCCCGCCCCTCATTATCATTCCCAGGTGTTTGTGCTTAGTTTTCATTGGTTTGTTCTGTATTTAAACCCTGGTTTCAGTGTAGCCTGTGCTGGTCATTGTTTTTGTGTAACAACCCTGTGGTTCAGCCCTGCGGTTCATGTCTGCAAGTCTTCTTTGGCTGTTTGGTGTAGTCTTTGTAATATTAAATATGAGTAACTCACTTAAGGGCTACTCACTTAACTCACTCATCGCTCCCAGACGCCACAGGCATTACAAGTATTACAGGTTCCAGAGTTATAGGTGATGTTAAAATTAAAGAGTGAAAAGCATAAGGACCAGCATGCCAGATGTGGATTCAGGCATTTCAGGGAGTGCAGATATTCCAGATTCCTGGAAAGGGTGATAATCTCCCTCTAGCCAGTATCTCCACTCTTCTGAGGCCAGTTTCACAACCAGGAGTTCATGTTCCCCTATGCCATAATTTCGTTCAGCAGGGGAAAGCTTACATGTGAAAATGGCTATTGGATACAAAATGCACAGCCTCTACCCCAACCGTAGAAGCATCCACTTCTACAACGAATGGTGTGGACGGGTCAGGATGTTTCAATACAAATGTTGTGGTAAAAGCAGTTTTCAATGGATGGTAGTATTAAAAAACCTAATTATCAATTCCTTATGCAACTCTGTGGTGATTGATGTTTGTTGTGCTGCCTTCTTTGTCCCCATTTCTCCTCTGCCCTCTTGGTTTGTCTTGACAGGTGGATGTTCTAGAACACCTGTCACCCTCGACGAACGACAATAAGGCTAGCATGAAATTCTGCCATCACAGATGCCCAAATCGAAGTGCAGATACAGAACAGGTCTGATCAGAGGATATGGAGGTGGGAAAGACTGCCTGGGTTGTTATGCTGTGACCCTGCCAGATGCTGAACCTGACGAGAAATCCCAGAGGAGGCAGCAGGTGAAACAGAAATATGATTCTGTCGTATTACTCATGCTCTCCAGGGGATGCTGCAGAGGCCGATAACACTTGCCATCAAGGCAGCTGTCACGGAGTTGAGATATTCTTTTTAATGTCTGAAGATATTATGTTTATACTTGACTAAGGTGAGGGCTTCCTGGAGAGGATAATAAACCCTTTACTAAAAAAGGATTAATGAACTTCTCACCCTCTTGAAACATCACACTGAAACAGGTGTCTGGGCCACTGGTTTTGTTGCTTATGAGGTGGTTGAGTTACAACTCCTATACTTCTGCAAGCTGAGGAAAAACATACTGTTCGGAGCCAAAACTTGTCATCAGAAGGAACATTTATGTAGAACTTTGTAGGCTGATTCACTTGATTGTACCACTTCAGCTGGGCTCAGATCTGGAACTCAAAAATACAATCCTCATTACCTAGTGGTGTTCCCTTTATGTATGAATTCAGTTAGGCTGCAGTATAAGGGAAGCTTACTGCTATTAGGTTTCCATGGTAACATCTAGTTAACTGTGCGATACTGACTATATAAGGACTCAGAGGAAGAGAAGCTGATGGATGCCTGAAGGAGATACAGGACAGCAAAGAAAGCATAATGAGCCAAGCTCCAACCATTTCAGTCTACCACCATCTCCAGCATTAGCATTAGCAAATGGGTTAAGTCAGTAGAGACTTTTAGGGGGTACATTTGAAGAGGCTTGCACAGTCATCTCCTATGGAGTTGTGTGGGCTCTGTCAGTAATGTGTGTCCTGGTACAACATATCACAAGGATGTCTAGTTTCATGCTGTGCTTCTGTCACGTTAGATCAACCAACTTGTTCTATAATTCTTCAGATTGAGTAGATTTGAGCCACTAAATATGCTCAAAAATAGTTTCACGCATAGAGAATACCAGGCTGAAGCCAAGGATTTGTTTTCATATCTTATGTCCAACAATAAACAGTCCCTTAGTCATTGGTGATTGGTGTATATCATTAATTTTCCTCAGTTTAAGCCCACTTTTAAGCCCATCTTTGACTGTAACTTCAGTGCCTAGTGGTGGTGTTGTGGCTCTGTATTAGTGAAAGATTTTAACTACTTAACTCTGCTATTAAAGCTATTGTCCAGAGAAATTGAGCTTAACACTTGATTTGATATTAACAGAAATGTGGATGGTCTTGAACCTGTTTAAAAGCTTAAACATCAATTACACAAGATGATAAACTGAATGGTGAAATTGTATTTGTATTATATTGGTAGGGATGGAAGATTGGCTAGAAACCAGACTCTCTTCTAGTTTTTAGTTTTTGTTCATTGTATGAAAGGACAGATAAGCTGCTACAAGACAGATGCAGACTAGAAAGTGAAGGGCTGAAGGAACCTGAAATCCAGGAGCTAGGTCCATGGCTTTGGGAGACCTGCCAAGTGAAATCTGTGTGTGCCATCCTGTTTTTAAGTGCTGCTAATTCTTGAGTCATCATCTGTTTACTTTCCTGATTCTGCTGTGTCCATGTGTGATGTCAAGTGTGCACTTGACTGCAGAATATGCTGACGTCTCCCCATGTTACCCTCACTCATTGACTGGACTAATGTTCTCACTGGTCTGACTGTCCAATTAATTACAATTAAAAGCAATATATTTAATCAGTTTATTTATGCATAAATACTGTACATATACAATATACGCAAAAGGGATAAAGACTATATCTAATAAATCTTTTCATACAGTATATACTGTAAAGAGAGCAAATATTTAAAGACATGTTGATAAAATCTACAAAAAGTTAGCAAACGTGAACAAGGCATGACTAATATATGACTGGTGAAGCTACAAATTGTAAGTCAACTAAGTGAAACTGTAACTGTTCAAATACCGCACAGACCAGACCAGGAAACTGCCCTGTATCACCATGTTTGATATTAAGTGCTGCACACTAAAAGAGCCTAAATGTACGGGCAAAGGTGAAACAGGAGTCTATCCAACAAGAAGACCAAATAAGGTTTGTTATATACCAAGGCATTTGCTCTATATACTGAAACATGTGACTGCAAACCTTAGTTCTAGAAGATCTTTACATTTCTGCATACATGACTATGACCATCTCCATGTCAAAGCACCATCCTTACGTGTTAGGACAGTCACAGAACTCTCCTGATGGTTTGTGATATTGGTAAAAGTGGTAAACTTAAAGAACCTCACTGATATTTTATTTACTGCTAATTAACCAAAGTGTAAAAGGCCTTTATGTACATTTGATCTCTTTTTTCCAGTTACTTCCCTTCTGTCAACTGATTTATAAGAAAACACCACCCTCAGCTGCATTCTGTCTGTATAAAACACTACTCTAAAACACTATATGTGTAAAGATTTGCAATGCAGCCACTGCTTTTGGCATTCAGAGAATATCAAAATAGTCCTAAATCATACTAATGCATACATAAGACCTTATTTTATGACAATTTTTAAGATGTTGCACGTCTCTCGAAGGTATGCAAAAGAAGGTCAAATTAAAGGGTGCTTTTATTTTAACACCCAGAAGATATCTTTCATAAGGCATCAAAAATCGCATAAGACACACAAAATATAACATTGCATACAAGCTACTTTTTTCACTTTGTGTACTTTCAATGCAAACATTTGGTAAAAGTAATTAATGTAATGTATGTAAATAAAGAATATAGTCAGAATTTAAAACAGCAATGGAAGCAAAATAGACTACTCATCACCTTCAGGCAATTTATCTGCCCTGGTAATTTCAAAGGCATTTTCCAATATAGCATTTGTTTCACAACATAGAATGTATTTCTATATATATTGTATAAATTAGCATTGTATGGCATTACGTTTGTTTTTTACATGTAATACTCAGTCTTTGGGATCTCAGTCAATAAACTCCTCCTATGGAGTCTTTTTACATAGAGAACAAAACCTGTTCGTTTAACAAATAATAAAACATACTCATCCTTGAAATAAAGATCGTAAGAGCTAATCTGACAATCACTCAAAATTTCCCAACAAGTGCACCCACGACCCTATCAATAACTGCAGAGTCCATGTAAGCTACCAGTCCACCTTGGTTTGCCCATCTCTCTACCCCCTGGCTACCAGCACGGGGCTTATGATAGGTCAGTTCTGCGGTCTGGCCCTTCTTTCCATCACTGATGGCAGAGAGACACTGGGCCAGGTCTGAGACCCCTCCTCCAAGAGCCCTGAGGAGGGCATGAGGAGCACACGAGTCCCACTTAAACGTGCTACCCTCGGAGAGCACGTAAACGTCCATAAGTCCTTGGATGACACACAGGATCTTGTAACCAGCTCCAGAAGCGTACATTAAGCGGCCCTTGCAAAGTGGCGCAAGGGCATCCTTGACTTCCTGCCTCTCGCTGGAGCTTAGGACCACCGCGAGGGACCCGTTGTTTTTCCCAAGAGACTGTGTGGGATGTGTGAAGGAGCAAGCATTGACACCACCATGTGACACTCCCCAGAAATGCTTGCCCTTCCACCTAAGATGAAGAAAACAGGGAGCAGGGAACCTTTAAATGAATTCAGTTAGGGAACTCATTAATGTTTGGTGGGTCACTTGAACAACTGACTTTTACTGCAGACAAATCTGTACAATACATGACAAAAAAAACAGGAGAAAATGTCTAGATTGTAAAACAGGGGGTGAAAATGTTAGGAACATTTTTTTAATACACTAAATATTACATTTAGGCCTATTCAATATATTATCATTAAAGCCCATACATGGAGGATTAAAGGTGACAAATCAATCGATCAATAAATAAATGTGCAGCATAAACATAGAAATCAGTAAATAAATGCATAAATATTCACCATAAAATAGTCTATTATTTATTTTATTGACTTATGGACCTATTTATGGATTTAACCATTGTGTTAGCTTTCTATTACTATCTCTTATGTTAATGGGTCGGTTTTGAAAAGTCAAAAAGTCTTGAAGCAATTATCAAATTTATGTAGTACTTTTATGCATTTAAAACCTACAAACGGGTCGGTCATGACCCTAACACTACGGAAGGTTAAGGATTTACGTAACTAAACTATAGAATTGAACTAATAGCCAATCCCTACAAAATGGCACATGGGAGATTGTCCCAAATCCTGCAGGAAATTGCAGACAGCTAGACTGGCGTATGTTTGTTGTTTTCGTTCCTTTTTGTTGATTATCAAAAATGCATTTATACCGAAGAACACCATTATGTTACTGATGTTTAATGGAATGCTGCAGCTTGGTGCAGGTTGTCCAAATCTGATGGGTCCACATCGGCTGGAGTTCCTCCAACTTTACAATTAATCCTTCAACTCGAAATAAAACATCATCAAAGTGCCCACTGTCCAACTTTTAATTATAATCCTGTAGAAACTCTATTCAGCCATCACTACTTCATACTATAGTTTAAAACAAAGGCACCTACCTGTTCAAAATACAAGGCAAGAGTAATCGAATATACAGCTTTCTGCAATATTACCCAATAGCCTAATGGTTTAGTCTACTTCATTAGCATACTGGAGAAGGAATCCATAAATAAATAAAGTATTAGAGAAGGAATTCCATAAATAAATAAATAAAAAAATAAAAAAATAAAGCAGTCAATAAATACTGGACACTGGACAGCATGAGGCTTTTTTCCTGATACTACTAAGACGAGTCAAATGGGACACACTGGTTTTGGTAAAATCTTTTCGTTGGAATCGTTGTTACGTTTTGGAAATTGTGTCAGGCTCCATCACTATTTAAAATAATGCATGCCTATTTGGGGGAGGATCTAGGAATATTGAAGAGCTATATCGTCCTTAAAACAAGAATAGAATTCATCAATAGGCAGTGCAATACTAAAGTTTTCATCCAATCTATTCCATTCAACCGTGTCTCCAAATTCACACTATTCGGAGATGTAGGGGCAATAGGACCTGTCAGAGATGCTGCTGCCTTACAGCAGTCCTGAAAACGGAACTAACAATTTCAGTATGAAATATTTATTTGGATAATCTGTGACACCATTACCCATCGCTCTGCACTGCTTTGCAAAAATCTCAATCAGTTTGTATTACGCAATGTGTGACACAGAGGATCATTAGTTGTTTATGACTATATTGTTTGACATGCTTGTGCACATACCGCTCAGCAGAGACACCTTTATGACAGATGAACTTCAAATTGGCTCATCTGTCATTACTTACAAAGCAAACTAAAACAACAAATTAACCACTGATCTCAAACTAAACAAACCAAATCTTTAGTAACCTGTGGTGCATGTAACCAATCAGATCTCTATTTACAGCCAGTAGAGGTAGAATTATGCATTAGAATGAATCACTGTGATATTAGTAATATTGTTATAAAACAATTTACTTATATTTTCAAAATTGGAACAGGTTTGACAATTTAGACAAAAAGTCTATAATAATAATTATATAAATCAATAATAATCTTGACAATAAGCAAGTTAGTTTGCCCAATCCATTAAGATGGAAATAGATAATTTCAAGTGTGATCAGATAAAGCCACCATTATGACTACCAAAGAAAAGGAATACTTGTCACTCTGCCATGCAGCAACAGATTAAAGGAATTATTAAAGGAATCTTACCCCTTGCCTGTCGAGTCTTTTTGGCTAAAGGGTTGATTTATGACACCCATTACTGGTTCTCCAGTGGCCCGCAGGTATACCCCAATCAGCACGAGTGCACAAGGGAGACCAGACGGGCAAAATCCTTCATCTGATACCTCCTCTTCCTTACCCTCAATATACTGGCTGGTAGCATCTGTACAAAAAGAACATACAGTGCACATTTGTGAGATTCTATAATTTATACTTTAAAGTACATATGGTAAAATAGTATACATGCATTAAACATCATAAAAAATACACTTCACATCGCAACCCGCTTCAGTTCCGATTAATAAAATTATGAAAACCTCAACTTCCTATCTATCCCATTAGTAACTGTATTATGTACAAATCTGTTATGAAAACAGATGATTATGTACCAATGGGATCAATCCAGATGCCCACATCTGCTGGGCTGATAGAGATCTGCAAAGATTCAGCTGCCTCATCTTTGACCTGCAGATCTTGGTGGATGGCTCTGGTCAGGAGGGCTGCAGCTGCCTTGTCACCATCCAGCACCTTGGCCAACAAGGCAGTCGTGTCTTCTTCCTTGTTGCATACCGTAACAGTCACACTCTCTCCTTAAGGGCACAAAATGATGCATCACAACTAGTTGTGAAATGATGTGAGCTTTGCTAATGGGTAGAATGTGCAAAACATAATTTAGAACACTGGCTGAGCCACCGACTGCATCATACCAATACTTACCAAGTCCATTCTCAAACTTGTTTGATTCTTCTCCATGAATGAAGCCTGTCAACTCTGGGAACTGTTACACAAGTATACAATTATCAAGAGTCAAGAGAAGCCAGTGGTCACATGATAATCTTGCTCAACTAACAAATGTCAAAATAAATCAGGTGTTCGATCAGGGACCTGTGCGCAAACATCGTGCCGGATCATTTCTTGTATGACAACGTCGGCAAGCGTCTTGAAGTCCTGCACAAACTTTTTGTTCTTGTCAGCTCCGGTCTTCTCCTGCACCAGAAGCTCGAAGAGTGTTGCCTCCTGTCTGCAGACTCTGGCCACATTAGCCGCCTTTTCAGACACGCTTATGAGAAGATGTAGCAACTGTTCCATGACTGTGAAACACATAATAAAAATAAATATGACTGTCCAAGGTATACAAATGTGTTAGGAATGGTAAACATAATAAACTGACAACTCTTTGACACTGAGTACTTCTGATCACTTTTGTCAAGTTGACAAGTACTGCAAAATGAAATGACCATATCACTGAACATAAAGCTCTTTCAGACATGCTGACTTATATTTTGTTCCTTCCTATTCAATTTCTAAAAATAGATTAATATATTTTCATTATTATTATTCTAAAAATATTATATATAATTATATAATAATTATTAAAAGTATTATTTTGTTGCCTGATTATTGCTTTCTTTTGAATGTTCAGTGAACACATTTGGCAAAAGAAACTTTGTCTTCTTTAGTCATTTAAATGAGTGACACCATATAAAGAACAGTGGAAATCATCTTTTGAGATGTATATTGTAGCATTTAATGTAGAATCCACTTATATGTATATATATTTGCTATTTAAAGGTCTCAGAAACATACAATTAAAAAAAACACCACTAGGTGCAAATGCCCAATAATGAGGGCAGGCCTTTAAAATATCAGGAACAAAAATATCACATAATCTAGAACACCCAGTCAGAAATAATGTTCTATGAAGACAAGAATCCAAGTGAGATTTTAAAAGGTTAACATGGTTATACAAAAGAAGTCTGCTGGGAAATTACTGATACTTATGGATTAAGCAGACCTGATACAATACCACAGAGGCACAAGAAAGGTGATGGGAAGGCAGACACTGTATTTAACTTGTCTTATTTTTCATGCCTCAGTTATTCCTTCATTCGACGGTAGTATCCTGAATTAAATGAAATACATTTTTAACGTCTTTGTGAAACAGATTCTGTCTCAAATTTGAGATCTTTCGGATAAAAAGACACATGCCAAGCCTAATCTATATACAAATGTAATGCAAATATATTTGCAAAGCACACCATTCGTGTCGAACAGCCGTTCGTGTCAGAACCATGTTTTTTGTTTGTATGTATGTTTTTTATGATCACAAAAACCAATAATTGTCGAAATGATCGTGCATTCATTCTACATAATAACAATGCATATAAGACGCATTTATACCCTTCCTTGTCATTGCTCTTTACACAGAACAACAAGTCAACCGGTAACAAGGTAAACGCAGGTTTACAAACAGCAAAAGAGTTCATTAAAGAGCATCTTATTACCTTAAAATAAAGTTCGTCCTCCTGATCTGCTTTCGGTTAGTGCCCTTGGATTCTTCACTGCAGTCATTCGATGTCTGCGTTTCCTGTAGACCGCTGTTGATTCTTTTTAGACTTGTCGAGGAAACTAGGGGCCTTAGCATGAAAAAAAACTGCATTCCCTGTAAACACAAAATATTCACGCATCTAACTGGACGTGCTGAGCTTGGCTGTTGTTTTGTTTCATTACGGAAACATTAGGCATTTGAGTGAATTGTTCACATGAAACACGTAAGCAAATGGGCGGGGCTTCATCTACGTGTGCTGGCCCCTGCTGGCAGCAGCATGTACTACCAGAGACTGAGGATGTACTGTATGTCATTATTGGAACTATTTGAATTATTTGAGATAGTAGGCTGTGAAAACGAAATGAAAGCTTTCGTTTTAACTATATAATGTAGCTGCTGTGCTACAGTAACATATAAGATGTAATTTTAGCTATATAAGATGTTATATAAGAAATTATTATGTGCTTATTAGCCACATAAATGCTATAAAACAGTCATGACGAATTTGAACTTATGGGAAATATCATAGTATGTAGTAGGCTATTCTGAACACAGTCTAATTCATCAGGTGTGTTATCTTGTACATCTTATCCCTTTATATAGTGACAGTAAGGGATCCACTGTCATGCTATTTGCATTTGTCAACTACCCCCCACCATCTGCACTGACTACACACCTCCTCAGTAGTGGACCATTCCCAAGACAGCAGAGGCTCCACAGTGGTTGTAGCATTGTACTGAATGTCATGCTGGTATGACTCTGTCAGGAACAGTGGTGTTGCTGGAGTCTTTACATGCGTTGGTGTCACTGCTGAGCTTAGAGTGGTCCGCCATCCAAAAATACCCAGCCAGTGGTCCAACAGTCAGAAAATGACTATTGATGAAGAGCTGGTGGATGGCTAACATAAATTGGGCATGACAGCAGATCTCGAGCTGTAGCCCTGGCTGGATATTTTTGGAGAGAAGACCAGTGACACAGAAAGAAGACAATAATCATCCACATGTTTCAGCAGAGCAGTTCTGGGAGCTTGAAAAGCCAGTGAAGTCAGTTGGAATTTCCCTTTAATTTATAGTTGAGTGAAAATAGCGAAACAGCTGAAAGGACAAAAATGAGGAAATGTGTGTACTCTAATTATTTCTTTGTATTTATTATATTTATTTACTTGAATAGTAAATACCTCTTGAATAGATTCTTGTAAACAGAATATTTACATACATGTAAAAACAGATGTTCAGTTATGTTATAGATGTTATTGCACTAGTGAATTCTACTGCTGTAACATCTATAACATAACTGTCAGGGATGCGGATGGCGCCCTGGACCACCAGAGGGCGCAAACAACGCATACCGCCCAGCGACGCCAGAGGGCACCATCACCGGAGTACTGAATTCACCTGAACTGTGTTAACCAAATTACGCATTCTACTAAAGGACTGCGAAGGCTTCCTACCAGTGCGAAGTATTGCCCCGTTTACGAGTGTCTCTACCAAGCCTTCTATTCTTGCTCTTCTAGATTTTGCTAAGCTTAGTGTTTTTGACCTTTTTGCCCGTCTCTGTTTTTGCCTTTTTGGATCTGCCCTTTTGTACTTTTGCTCTGCCTGTGTATCGACACTTTGCCTGTCCATCGACTTCTGGCCTTGCCTGCTACGCCCTTTTCGGGCTGTTGCCCGTGTATTCCCCCATTCGGGGTGTTGTCACGTTGCACTCTATTAAAGCTTACGTTACAATCGCTCTGCGTATGGATCCCTCTCTGCCTCCCACGACCCAGGTATCACAATAACAGGTTCTAAAAAAATAATTCTAAAGTATGGCTGACAATTTCCTTACCAAGCCTGAAATAAACAGGTGAGCAGCGGGAGGCGTAGGTAGGTGGGAAAGTTCTTTATTCTCCATTTACAAAAAGACTCAGGCATATAGCAAATAAGAGATAAACCAAAATAGAAAAGGCGATGATTCCACTCCTTAGGTCCGGTGCTGCCAACGGCAATGTAGGAAGACAGGCGTGACGATGCAGATGATCTCTCAGGCTCCTCGAATGTGCAGCACCGGACGACCGAACCTGTGGGCTTAAATAGGGAGTGTGCCAAACAAAACAGGTGCTCAATATTCTGGTGATTGTGATGGTAGGATGGGTCTTGAGTGAGGAGGGGTGTGCCTACGTGCTGAGGAGGTGCGTCTAACTACTCGGGTTCGTGCAGGCGCCCTCTGGCGGCCTCCCTGCCCTGCTACCGTGACATAGCCCCCCCCCAAGGATCCCTCCAGCCGCGTGCCTCTAGGACGTCCAGGGGCGGCGCAGAGCAGGCCGGTCCGGGTACTCACGGTGATAAGCGGCGAGAAGGGAGGGGTCCAGGACTTGGGAGGCCGGCACCCACGACCTTTCCTCTGGGCCATACCCCTCCCAGTCCACAAGGTATTGCACTCCGTTACCTCGGTACCTGGAATCAAGCAGTCTGTTAACGGCGTATGCGGGACCATTCGGCAACATCACTGGCGGGGGAGGTCCTTTCTCCCCATGTTTCCCCAGGGGTCCCTCTTTGTAGGGCTTCAGAGCGGAGGCATGGAACGCCCTGGACACTCTCCGGTCACCAGGTAACCCAACCTTGAACGTTACCCGGTTAATGCACTGAGTGATAACGTAAGGTCCAACATACCGGTCCCCGAGCTTACCTGGCGTTCCCAGCCTCCCGTCTCTGGTAGATATCCACACCTTGTCTCCCACCTTGTAGTCAGGCACCTCCGACCTTCTTCGGTCCGCCTTCTCCTGAAAACGTCTTACTGCAGTTAGCAAGCGTTGGTGGGTGTCCTCCCAGACGCGTTCACTCCTCTTACACCAGTTCTCTATGAGGGGTTGATCGGAAGTAGACACGTTCCAGAGGTACAAAGGGGGTTGACGACCAAGTACACATTCAAACGGTGTTCTCCCTGTGCTGGTCTGGACCAATGAATTTTGAGCATACTCGGCCCATGTGAGCAACGTGCACCACGTCTCTTGATGCTCGCTACAGTATGCTCTCAGGAATCTCCCTAGTTCCTGGTTTACCCGTTCCACCTGCCCGTTCGCCTGGGGGTGATAGCCTGACGTGAGACTGACGGTGACGTTCAGTTTTGACATGAACTCACGTCAGACTCTCGATGTGAACTGCGGACCCCTGTCAGACACAATATCCTCGGGCAAACCGAACTGCCGGAACACGTGCATGAAAAGAAGATCCGCAGTCTCCCAGGCGGTTGGCAGACTGGGCAGGGGCAGGAAGCGCACCATCTTCGAAAACCAATCTACGATGACAAGGATGGTGTTATTTCCCTCGGAGATCGGTAAATCAGTTACAAAATCCACGGCGATGTGCGTCCACGGTTCTTTGGGTACGGGTAAAGGGAGCAGCTTACCGGCAGGCGGCGTCCTAGGCACTTTGCTACGCGCACACTCGTTGCAGGATTGGACATGTTGCCGAACATCATCGTGCATTCCTGGCCACCAGTAACGTATCCCCAGGAGCTGTGAGGTCTTGGTGGACCCGGGATGTCCGGTGCCTAGGGAGGTATGCGCCCAATGTATCAGAGCGGTGCGCTGCGCTGGAGGCACATACCTTTTTTCAGGAGGACAGTTTGGATGGGGATTCGCCGCCTCAATCACCCGATCAATCTCCCAGTCAATGGCTCCTAAAAAACAATCAGGAGATAACACAGGCTCCTCGCTGGTCAATTCCGCGCTGCCGGGGAAAGAACGTGATAGCGCGTCGGCTCGAGTGTTCTTCTCTCCAGGACGGTAGGTCACCTGAAAGCGAAACCTAGAAAAGAACAGTGACCAGCGTGCCTGACGGGCGTTCATCCGCTTCGTGGTTCGGAGGTATTCCAGGTTTTTATGATCGGTTAACACGAGGAAGGGGTGTGTCGCACCCTCTAGCCAATGTCTCCACTCCTCAAACGCTAGACGCATGGCTAGAAGTTCCCGGTCCCTGACACCATAATTACACTCAGCGGAGGAGAGCTTTCTTGAAAAGAAAGCAATAGGACGGAGAGGGGAGCCTTTCTTCAGCCTCTGGGAAAGCACCGCCCCCACTCCCACATTGGAGGCGTCTACCTCTACTATGAACGGTTTTCGTAGGGTCCGGCTGGTGAAGAACAGGCGCATTGACGAAAGCCTGCTTCAAACGTTCAAAGGCTCTCTCCGCCTTGTCGGTCCAGACCAGCTTCTTCTTACCCCCGCGCAGTAGATCAGTAAGAGGCTTCGCAATAGAACTAAACACTCGGATGAACCACCGGTAGAAATTTGCGAAGCCCAGAAACCTCTGGACCTCGCGCCGTGTGTACGGACGAGTCCATCCGGTTACCGCCTCCACTTTGCCTGGCTGCAAGTGCACCGAGCCTGGTTTGATGTTATAACCAAGGAAGCTCACTTCCCGCAGATGGAACGCGCACTTCTCGAGCTTGCAATACAAATGATTGTGCAGGAGAGTGCGGAGTACAGCTCGCACATCATGCATATGTTGGTTCTCAGAGCGTGAATAGATGAGGATGTCATCGATGTAAGCGACGACACATCTACCCAAATACTCTCGCAGAACCTCATTTATGAACGCCTGGAAGACGGAAGGAGCCGACGCCAAACCATAAGGTAAGACGCGGTACTCATAGTGTCCAGAGGTGGTACTGAACGCCGTCTTCCACTCATCCCCCTCCCGGATACGGATAAGATTATAGGCGCTGCGCAGATCTAATTTGGTGAAGACTTCTGCCTCTCTCAACTGCTCTAGTGCCGCAGGCACCAGAGGCAGCGGATAAGCATAGCCCACCAAGAGGGAATTGAGCCCTCGGTAGTCCACGCATGGACTCAGACCACCATCCTTCTTCTTAACAAAGAAGACGCTGGCTGAGGCTGGCGAAGTGGAGGGGACGATATAGCCCTGCGCTAATGCCTCACTGACATACTGCTGCATGGCTTTTTCTTCCTCCAGGGACAACGGGTACACGGCTCCTCTTGGGGGTTTACTCCCCACCTTGAGATCTATTTGACAATCCCAGGGGCAATGCGGAGGGAGTTGCGTAGCCTTTTGACGACTTAACACCTCCGCTAAATCCTTGTACTGCGGAGGGATCGCTTGGGGTTTCTCCACGTTAGGACTCTCAACCGTGGTGGATTGTAAGAGCACGGGGGCGTGGTTAACTGGCCTCTCGTTGTTTCCTCCCCACTGTGATAATCGGCCCTCACGGCAGTTAACTATGGGCTGGTACTCCCGTAGCCAGGGCAACCCTAAGGTGAGATCGCGTTGTAACCCTGGGAGAACGCAAAAAACCATAAGGAGCTTAACACCCTGAATCGTGACAGTGAGGGAGTGTGTGGCAACGAAGTACGCCGCCCGCCACAGGCCGGCCGTCCAGTGCATACACCTCTCGCGGTTATTCCAGAGTCCGGAGAGGGATCCTCGTCCTACGTGCCAACGTCGCGCTCATCAGATTTCCTGATGCTCCGGAGTCCACTAGAGCCGCAACCCCCACAGAAACAGAACGGTGAGTTACGTTCACCTCCAATGTTAATAATTGGTCAACCATGGAGCTACTCACCCGGGCTTTCTCCTCCGGTGAAAGAGGAGCTCTCTTATGGTCCGGCTCGGTCGCTCCCAGCTGCATTGGCTCTGCAAGCTCTCCTCGCTCGGGTATGTAGGGTCCTCTCCTTCTATCCGGTCCCTTAATCGGCGACCTCCCTTTCGGCATACGAGGCCGGTCTCTTCTCTCCTGGAGCAGTCGGTCATAGGTGATGGCCAGACGAATCACATTATTTAATGACTCTCTCTCCTGACGACACGCCAGTTCCGCCCGTAGTTCCGGTTTTAGGCTAGCCAAAAAGACGTCTATAAGTGCTGCCTCATTCCACCCTGTCCCAGCAGCTATTGTCCGGAACTCCAGGGCGAAATCGGCAGCGGATTGGTTTCCCTGTCTCATCCCCAACAGGTCTTGGCCGCAAGCTCGGCCCTGTCGGGGATGATGGAATACCTCGATAAATTCCTTTTTAAAATCCTCATAGTTCCGGAGGAGGGGAGAATGTCCCGTCAAGAGGGTGGCTCCCCATCTCAAGGCTCTGTCCTTTAGCCTAGAGATTATGTAGGAGACCTTGGCAGTATCGGACAATTCCGCCTGATAGGCGAAATACAGCCCGCATTGGGCCAAAAAGCCCTTGCACTCTTCTGGGTTACCTCCATACGGCTAGGGGGGCGCAAGAGGTAGTCGCACACCCTCCACTCGGCTGGGCGGAGAGGTAGTAGCCTGCACAGAGAGTGTCTGCACACAATTAGTTAATGCCTGCATTACTTGTCTGAGCTCACCCATCTCTCGTTGCTGCTGATCCAATCGCGCTCCTTGGGCGTTAAGGATCTCCAGGGCGGATGGCTGGCTACCTCCGTAGGTACCTGGCATAGGTAGGTGGGAAAGTTCTTTATTCTCCATTTACTTGGATCAACAAAAAGACTCAGGCATATAGCAAATAAGAGATAAACCAAAATAGAAAAGGCGATGATTCCACTCCTTAGGTCCGGTGCTGCCAACGGCAATGTAGGAAGACAGGCGTGACGATGCAGACGATCTCTCAGGCTCCTCGAATGTGCAGCACCGGACGACCGAACCTGTGGGCTTAAATAGGGAGTGTGCCAAACAAAACAGGTGCTCAATATTCTGGTGATTGTGATGGTAGGATGGGTCTTGAGTGAGGAGGGGTGTGCCTACGTGCTGAGGAGGTGCGTCTAACTACTCGGGTTCGTGCAGGCGCCCTCTGGCGGCCTCCCTGCCCTGCTACCATGACACAGTGCTTTTGGGGATCATGCACCCTCGAATAAACTGCAGGTCAGCATAACCTATCTGGACAGGCAACACCTGGCACTCTTCTTGTAAAATGAGACCTCAATTGCCCTCTTGGATTCCTCTTCAGAAAATTCAGGTTCCGTGTGTCCACCAGGGCAGCTGCATGTTGTGCAAGGTTTTCTCCCTGCTGATTAGTTACAAAATGCACACAATGCAGGATTGAAGCATTACAAAGACTTGGTCATGGCAGAAAAAAGTATTAAAAGAAATAAAAGAGGCATATTGTATTTGGTCAACAGAGGTCCTTGCATTGGGAAAATGTGGTTCAGTCAAATTATCTGCACCAAACTGAACACAAGGTGAACAAGGAAGACTTCAATCTGGAATAAAAGTCAGGTGATTGCCATGCCTTACAGTTATACACAGTGGATAGTTTGGACACAGTGGATAGAGTGGATTGACAGAAAAGCCAATTCATCAATAATATTCAGGCAGGATGTCTGTTGTCTGTAGGATGCAAACATTTAAAGACATGTATATACTGCATATAAATATATTAATTTTGTTAAACTAATGACATATTTTGTTGTGATGCAGTTACAAAGGTTCAAACTGAGTCTAGTGGCCAATGAGTTTCAAACACTATCCCCAAACACTACCCCCTGTTCACTATCCCACAATACTACCTTACTGCCTTACAGTGACAATACACATCATACACACACTGGACTTATATCTCACTGCATATTTCATCATGTATAATAGCATTTACTGTATTTATTTACTTATTTACTGTATTTATTTATCACTTACAATCACTTGCACTCTGTACTGTGTATGATCCATACAATATCTGTGTATGATCCATACAATATTTTGCACAATTCATTATTGCACAATACTGCCAATTTTGCACCATGCAACTACTTGCACCACTCCATTGCACAATATTGCCATTTTTGCACTCCTGTTATATTGCACTATGCTACTATTTGCACTTCTGGTAGATGCTAACTGCATTTAGTTGTCTTGTACCTGTACAGAGCAATGACAATAAAGTTGAATCTATCTATCTAATCTATCTATCTGTTTTTCAGAAAGTGTTTCCTCCTTTAAAATTCTATCATAATTTTATTGCTTATGACAGCATTTCTTTGATAATATTATAAAATTATATTTACCTTCATTTGTTTAAAGTTGACAAGTTAATTTAAATGGCACGTCTGGTTTATAGGGCATTTTAACAAATGCCCCACATCCACAACAAAACAACAAAAACAATGCCCCAAAAAAGAAAACAACAAACCCCTACGGTACAAAGCCTTCGAAAGATGTGGATTGTTAATACATAAAAATAAATAACAACAAAACATCCACTAAAAGGTACAAATGTACCAAATATAACACAAGCCCTATTAGTATACTTGGTGCTAGCAGAGAGCTGGTTATGGTATTTGTGCTATTCCTGTGGCTCCTAATAATAGCATAATAATCAATAATAATTTTCTTTATATAGCAAGTGTTCATAACTGGTTAAAATAAAAAGTAAATTAAGAAGTTAATTATTTAGATAAAATTAAAAAATATTATTAATAAAAACAACACAATTATTATTTTTAAACTATTAAATAAATGCATTTTTATTAAAGAATCCCATTTCAAGGTTATTTTTAAGATTCTCTAAAGGGCAACTTGATGTTTTATAATCACTTTATAAACTCTCACACAGAATTGGTGCTTCATGTTGAGCATACTTACAATCATTTGGATAATGTAGAGAGAGATAACTTAAGATATAGATTAAGATCTGACAGAGGTGTCAAGCCTTGGGGCACAGTGGTGTTCATCAGCAACTCCTTTCTGAGGCAGAACTATTTCAGCTCCCTTCTGAGGCAGGTCTACTTCAACTCCCTTCTGGGGCAGGTCTACTTCACCTCCCTTCTGAGGCAGGTCTACTTCACCTCCCTTCTGACGCAGGTCTACTTCACCTCCCTTCTGAGGCAGGTCTACTTCACCTCCCTTTTGAGGCAGGCCAACATCCAGCCCAGTGCCAACATACACACCCACACCTGCACCAATGCCAGCCTCAGATTATTACACATGCACATCATCATTACCCTGCCTCTTTCATCAAGTTCACCTGGCAATAATTTAATCACAGGACAGGACATAATCCCACAGGTGCCTCCTATTTGCTTCGCATTAGCCTGAACCTCAGTCTAATGTTAGCCCTGTATTCTGGTTTACATTTCTGATTCATGTTATTGTTTTTCCTTTGTTTGCTGTGTGTATATATGTGTGTGAAGTAGACACAAATCTCCTTGCTGCTGATTCAGGAACTGTTAGTATATTTAGTATTCTACTGCCATTTAATCTCAGATCTGTATCACACAGTGTATTAATTTCTCTTTGGTAGAATGTTATCAGTGTTGGATCTGAATATTGGATCTGTCCTTTCTTGGTTAAATTCCTATCTCTCTGATATTCAAAATGATAAATCCCTTATTGTGTATTTTACTATAGGTGTTATACAAGGTTCAGTTCTTGGTCCACACCCTTCACTGTATACAAGGTGCCACCTGGTCATCAGCATGGTTTAAATTTCCATGTCTATGCAAATAATATCCAAATCTATGTAATGATTAATCTTAGTAAGACTGCTCCACCATCTTGTTTATCTGACTGCATCTATGACATGTCACGGATCACTATACATGTTTTAAACTCAATACTAGTGAAACAGAATTGCTTTTAATTGCCACTAATGCTTGAACATTTAATTTATCTGGCTCTGGTAGTGATGTAGGTATAATGCTGGGAGCATGTCACAACACACGCTTGTAGACCTTAAACGAGAACATTCTATTTTCAGAGTGAAAATCAGAGCCGTTAGACAGTCCAGGGGTCAAAATCGAGATGGCAGCCAAGGTGCACAGAATCCAAATTCATTATCAGAAACACTCCAGGTCAGAAACACTTGAGATGCATTCTTCTGTAGCAGTGCTGTGATGATGATGAAGAAGTCTCCGCCGACACCGTCTAATAAGTTTATTACAAAAGTACAGCACCAAATCAAGCACCCGAGTCTTGCTTGAGAGGTCTCGGGCAAATGTGAATCTTCCTCTCCCAAGCTTTACATCTCTACACCAATTTATGCGAGTTGTTCATGAAGACTAGCAACCGACATATTTGCATAATATGTCATACATATTGATAAAGAATGACAAGGAAGAGGGAAAGGGGCCTCAATATTTAGTGTAAGGAGTATAGACATGTAAGCATAGACATGTAAGTGGAGTCAGGGCACATATCCATATACAGGAAAGGAGAATAGTTTAATGGACAGAAATACTCCGGAGGAGAATACAAAAAAACACTAAGGTAGGGCAGGTTCGTAACCTACAGCAGGCAGAGAAGACAGAGGTATCCAAAAGGGCTAGGCAGACAGTAAACCAGAGCAAAAAAAGAGAGCAAAAACAGTCTAAACACTTGAATACAAAAGAAGAACTGATTCAATGGGAATTTTTAGGGTCTGTATCGGGTACATGTGAATGAAATTCCCTTAGGCTCCTGAGTCTATGAGCACTGGGAAAACAAATGAGCAATATACAGAGGTGAGTATATGATTCACAAACTTGTTTATATCAAACTCTCCTTTGATATACACATCAGATCAGTAGTGTGACGGGCAGAGTGCGCGAACAAATAAGGAAGCGATCACACCAAGTCTCAGAGAAAAGGAGGGGTTTAATATATAATGTGCGCAAACCAAAATCCCGTGCACTGACCCAAATCAAGGATACAATAGCCAGCAGTCAACTGACACAAAGACAAGACATATATAGACAGACAAACGACCATCAGGTGCGGGGGATGATAAGCCCCGCCCACATGAGGGACGCACACAACGCAACGGGACAACTGCCGCTGTACAGTAGGCGACCGGTAGGGGGAGCCTCCCTCACCGTGACAGACCCCCCCACCAAGCCGCACTACGGCCCGATGTGCGGTAAACAGCGGCAGCACAAAAACAAAAAACAGGGGCGGGCGGGCGGGGGGGACACAGCAGGGGCCAGCTCCCAGCGGACCCGGAGCTATACAACATACAAGACACAGACATAGCTTGGGTCCCCCTCACGGGGCGGGACCCCCAGGGCGCAGGGAGCGGCTCTCCTCCGTGTCCGGAATAACATAATAACAGAACAGATTAGCTCCCCTTCCCTGGGCGGAGACCCTGGACCGACCGAGCCATCAACCGTTCAATAACCACGCCCCCGTCGGTCACAGGGCCCTCACGCCCTAGCGGATCTTCTCCGCTACCCCCATAAAGGTGTGCAGACGGGGAGCATGGCTCCACGACTTGTTCACTGTGCTAGGGTGTGTGCAGCTTACCTCCCTGGTGCGGCACAGCCTCCTCACCCCGACCTCCGGACCCCCTGAACAGTGGAGCTGCACCCCTGCGCTCTGCTAGGGGTCACCCTGGGCTCCTGGTGTGACAACCTCTCACGGGGAGGATCATCGCATGGTGGATTCCTCCACCGAACCCAGGAGCACCAGAGACCAAGCCCAGTGTCTCCTCTCCTACTTGAGAGGGCACCACAGGGGCCTCCTGGTCACCCCACCTTCTAGGAGAGGATCTCGGTCCGGAACCTGAGATCAAGATGTCCGGAGGCGCCGCATCTCACCTCCAGGGAGCTGCACACACCCCTACAGCACACACACACACATAAATATGCCCCGCACTTTATCTGCCCTTCCTTAGAACTCCGAACCCAGGGAGGGAGAGGGGTCTCCATCTACGAAAGAGGGGACACCAATACTGAACCCCCTTACAAAGGGGGGGGGGCCCTACCGTCTCCGGAGAGCCCTCCAATCCCCGGACAGATAAAACCCCTGGTGAAGCGCCCGCAGCGCCACGGACACTGACAGGGGCCCTTCCCAGGGGTGTGGACGGGGAGCACAGCTCAACCACACGTTCACCGTGCTTGGGTGTTAGCAGGCTAGTCTCCTGGTGCGGCCTACCTCACCTTCCCGACTCCCAGACACCCCTGCGTACTGAAGCTGAACCCCTGCGCTCCGCTAGGGGTCACCCTGGGCTCCTGGTGTGACAACCCCTTACGGGGAGGCTCATCGCAGGGCGGATTCCTCCACCGAACCCAGGAACTCCAGAGACCAAGCCCCGTGCTTCACCTCACAGTTGGGAGGGCACTACAGGGGCTTCCTGGTCACCCCGCACGCTAGGGGGGAATCTCGGTCCTCCACCAGAGATCCCATGTCCTGGGGGTCGCCGCGTCTTGCCCAGGACCTGCACAGAAACCCTTAAGGCATATTGAAATAACAGATCCACGCCCTCCAAACCACTAACGTGGCTCAGGACCCAACCCATAATTAATAAAAATAAGGTTGGGTTGTACACAAGTCGGAATGCATGCCAACTATGTGTAAACTAACATAGGCTAATGAATATTACTGTCAGGGCTGACTCTCACACCGCTACCCCTGTCACCACTAGAGGCAGTCGTGACAGTCCTGCCTCTGGCGCCGTTCCACCTGTCGCCGCTAGGGACAGTCGTGTCAGTCCTATCCTGGACGCGGTTCCCCCTATAGCCTCTAGAGGCACTCGGGTTAGTCCCAGACTTAACCCGAGTAATCAGCAGTGATTCGTTTCAGCCGTCTGTAGCCCTATTTAAGATGGCTTGTGAAACGAATCACTGCTGAATCGTTTTGGTCTCTCGCCTTCACGTTCTCAGCCTTCTCTTACTCTGGAAAGTCTCGGTGTTGCGTTACAGAGAAAAGGTGCCTCTCCACCTTTTTCTCCTTCCCGCTCTCCTGTACTTATTCGAGTGTCTATCTCCTTCGCCACTTTCTGGCCATCCTCAAGTTTTCCCCCTACTAGTTTACTTCCTATCATTATTTATTTTTGGGAAGGGTTTTTTGTTACTGCGGCGGTTTTGCCTGCAGCCAGCGTTTCCCCTGGCATTCTAAGTTTCGTTTGTCGCGTGTTGACTGTGTCCACGTTCTCATTATTTTCTTTTATTTATCTATCATCCCGTACTTTTACGGTGAGCCTAAGTTTTGTGTATTCAGCGTAGGTGCTGCCTTGTCTTTAATCTTTTGTTCCTTTCTTCCAGCGTTTTTTTTGGTTCATGGTTAAACGGCGCTTGGGTTCGTTTCTTACTACTTTTACAACGAGGTGTGTACCTGCCGGTACACCCGTCGTTACAGAACGATTCAGCCTAAAAGATGAATCCAGCCGAGCAACCAAACATGGCAGCCTTGACAGCTGCGATAGTCGCTCAGGGACAAAGATTAGGTAACCATGAGCAGATGCTTCGCCAGATCATGGAACAAATAAATACGGTCTCGAGCACGGTACAAGTTTTAAGTGACTTACCTCAGCCCTCTGTCAGTCCTGCTGTAGTGCCTCCGGTCCCGAGTCACCATGAATTGGCCTTACCTCCCCCAGCGCGTTATTCCGGTGATCCTGATGGATGCCGGGGTTTTTTATTACAATGCTCTTTAGTATTTGAACAACAGCCATCACGTTTTTCCCACTGAACGCGCTAAAGTAGCCTACGTAGTGACACTTCTTCAAGATAAAGCATTAGCCTGGGCCACACCGATCTGGGAAAGTCAAACGCAAGTATGCTCCTCCTACGAGCAGTTTGCTAGTGCTATGAGGCATGCGTTCTACCACCCGTCATCTGGAGGGGTGGTTGGTTCACGGTTACTGCGGTTACGACAAGGTAGATCCACGGTGGCCCAATACTCACTAAACTTCAGAACCTTGGCCGCAGAAAGTGGGTGGGACGCTGAGGCTCTTATGGCGGTTTATCAAGAAGGCTTATCTGAAGAACTGAAAGATGAGCTGGCGCTTCGTGATCCTACGTCCGATCTTGACGAGCTTATCGCCCTCACAGTACGCTTAGATAATCGCCGACGCCGAGCGCAGATGTGCTAGAAGGGACCGCGAGGGTACTCCTCCTGTAGCCCACTCGCAGGTCACCCAGGAGCACGAACCTATGCAGATTGGCCATGCCCGATTGTCACGCTCTGAGAGGCAGACTCGTCTCAGACAGGGTAGGTGCCTTTACTGTGGAGAGAAAGACCATCAGTTGTCCAAATGTCCTGAACTTCAGGGAAAAGGACGCGCCCGCCAGTGAGTACGGAGGTCCTGGCGGGTTCTACTACAAAACCTCCTGATAATGGCCTACGAGTACACGTCTCTCTGACTTGGGGAGGGTCTGAAAAGAGACGTATGATGGCGGTGGTGGATTCTGGCGCGGCCGCCAGTTTCATTGACACAGCTCTTGTTGAGGAACTGGGCATTCCCTTAATCGATCTGGACAATCCTCTTCCCGTTACCGCGGTTGATGGACGGAGTCTGAGTTCAGGGGCGGTATCCAAACAGACCGTTCCTATAGAGATGAGTATAGGGGGACACTCTGAGCAGATCACATTTTATGTCATTCGCGCCCCCCAAATGCGTCTCATCCTGGGGTTTCCGTGGCTCCAACGACATAACCCTAGTATTGACTGGCTATCGCGTACGGTGAGAGAATGGGGCAGTCTCTGTAAGGAGACCTGCTTGGCGCTCAAACCCAGTTCTACCGCTAATCCTTCCCGCGAACACGTAGACCTCACGCACGTCCCGGTGCATTATCACGACCTTAGTGAGGTATTTAGTAAGCAAAAGGCAGGCTTTCTCCCTCCTCACAGAGCCTACGATATTGCTATCGAATTACAACCCGGAGCTAGTCCTCCTAGGGGTCGTCTCTTCTCGTTAGCGGCTACTGAGCGGAAAGCTATGGACGAATATATCAGAGAGGCTCTCGCAGCAGGTTTCATACGCCCTTCTAACTCACCCGCTGGTGCGGGGTTTTTTTTTGTTGGAAAAAAAGATGGAGGGTTGAGACCCTGCATAGATTATCGGGGCCTCAATAAAGTGACCATCAAGGATCGTCATCCTTTGCCTCTCATGGCTACCGCATTCGAAGCCTTACAAAAGGCCACCATCTTCACTAAGCTAGATCTTCGTAGCGCTTACAACTTGGTTTGTGTTAAAGAGGGTGATGAATGGAAGACCGCGTTCATCACCCCGTCCGCCACTACGAGTATCTGGTCATGCCTTTTGGTTTAATGAACGCCCCTGCGGTTTTTCAGCGTTTTATTAACGAGACTCTCAGGGAGGCCCTAGATAGATATGCCTTTGTGTACCTGGACGACATACTCATTTACAGTGATTCTCTGTCCGACCACATCCAGCACGTGCGACGAGTTCTCCAACTCCTGCACGACAATCACCTTTATGTTAAGCTAGAGAAGTCAATGTTTCACGTCCAGGAAGTGACTTTTCTAGGGTACAAGGTAGCTCCCAACGCGTTATCCATGGACCCGTCCAAAGTCCGAGCTGTCGCCCAGTGGCCTACCCCTACTTGTCTACGCCCAGTCCAGCGGTTTTTAGGGTTTGCCAACTTCTATCGGCGTTTTATCAAAGGGTTTAGCTCTGTTGCTGTCCCACTCACAGAGCTCACTAAGAAGACTCAGGGTCCTTTTTTCGTGTGGTCCCCCTCGGCCCAACAGGCGTTCGATAAGCTTAAGGACCAGTTCACCTCCGAACCCATCTTGCGAATGCCCAATCCTGACCTACCATTCATAGTGGAGGTCGACGCCTCCGACTACGGTGTTGGCGCCGTCCTGTCCCAACGCTCAGGCACTCCCCTGAAGCTGCACCCGTGTGCGTATTTCTCTCACCGCATGACACCTGCTGAGAGAAACTATGATGTGGGAGATAAGGAGTTACTAGCGGTGAAACTGGCCTTAGCAGAATGGAGACATTGGTTGGAGGGGTCTAAACATCCGTTTTTGGTCTGGACCGACCATAAGAACCTGTCCTATCTTCAGCAGGCCAAACGCCTCAACCCCAGGCAGGCCAGGTGGTCTTTATTTTTTTCCCGGTTCGATTTCACTCTCTCCTATCGTCCTGGCACCAAAAACGTTAAACCTGACGCTTTGTCGCGACAGTGGGAAGCTCCTACGGATCTGGCGGAACCTCGTACGGTTTTACCCTCCTCCCGGATTATAGCTCCTATCCAGTGGGAGGTGGAGGCCGCGGTCAAGCGCTCGCTTACACGTGATCCGGGGCCTAGTGGGGTTCCTCCTGGTCGGTTGTACGTCCACCCGCCTATGAGAAAAAAGGTGCTTGAGTGGGGTCATGACTCTCCTTTCGCTGCCCACCCTGGGGGCGCGACGACCTTCGAACTCCTGCAGCGTCGTTTCTGGTGGTCGGGTATGGAGCAGGAGGTAGGGGCTTATGTGGCCTTGTGAAACATGCGCGCGTAGCAAGACTCCCCATGCTAAACCATCTGGACTGCTACGGCCTCTCCCTATTCCGTCCAGGCCCTGGTCTCACGTGGCCCTGGATTTTGTTACCGGTCTGCCCCCCCGTCACGGGGTAACACCGTTATCCTGGTAATTGTGGACCGATTTTCTAAAATGGCTAGATTCTTAGCCTTACCTAAGCTCCCCTCGGCACGTGACACGGCCTCGCTACTCCTTCATAACATCGTCCGTCACCACGGTTTTCCATCTGACGTGGTGTCTGATAGAGGGCCGCAATTCACTAGTCAGTTCTGGGGTGCCTTCCTGAGCTTATTGGGCGCCTCGGCTAGCCTGTCGTCGGGTTTTCACCCTCAAACTAACGGCCAGACGGAAAGAACTAACCAGGATCTGGAGCAGACCCTCCGGTGCCTGGCGTCTTCTAACCCGTCCTCCTGGTCTGACCAGCTCTTATGGGCTGAGTACGCCCACAACACCTTATGGCATTCTGCCCTGGGCATGTCCCCCTTCGAGTGTCTCTATGGGTACGCCCCTCCCATGTTCACTGACCAGGAGGCCGAAGTAGCGGTCCCGGTGCCCGGGCCCTTGTGCGGCGTTGCCGCTTGGCGTGGCGGAAGGCCCGCCGGGCCCTAGTGTCTGCTTCTGCTAGGTACTGCCGCAATGCAGATAAACACCGTCTCCCCCGCTCTCTCATTTCGTGCCGGTCAGCGGGTCTGGTTGTCGGCCAAAGACTTACCTGTCCGAGGTGGGACCAGGAAGCTGGCCCCTCGCTATCTGGGTCCATTCAGGGTGGATAAGAAAATTAATCCCGTTACTTACCGGTTACGTCTCCCGCCGTCTATGAGGGTCCACCCCGTCTTTCATGTCTCCCACCTCCGGCCCATTCTCTGTGCCTTGCCCGGGCTCCGCCTGGGCCCCGTATGATTGATGGGGGTCCGGCTTACACTGTAAACCGGATAATGGACGAACGCCGAAGTTCGGGGTCGGGTGCAGTTCCTCGTGGACTGGCTGGGCTATGGGCCGAGGAACGGTCATGGGTCCCCGCGTCTCGCGTCTTAGATCCATCCCTTATCCGCGATTTTCGGCGCGACAGGGCTGTTGCCCTGGGCCCGCGTGGTCTCGGGCCTAGGAGGGGGGGGCTCTGTCAGGGCTGACTCTCACACCGCTACCCCTGTCACCACTAGAGGCAGTCGTGACAGTCCTGCCTCTGGCGCCGTTCCACCTGTCGCCGCTAGGGACAGTCGTGTCAGTCCTATCCTGGACGCGGTTCCCCTATAGCCTCTAGAGGCACTCGGGTTAGTTCCAGACTTAACCCGAGTAATCAGCAGTGATTCGTTTCAGCCGTCTGTAGCCCTATTTAAGATGGCTTGTGAAACGAATCACTGCTGAATCGTTTTGGTCTCTCGCCTTCACGTTCTCAGCCTTCTCTTACTCTGGAAAGTCTCGGTGTTGCGCTACAGAGAAAAGGTGCCTCTCCACCTTTTTCTCCTTCCCGCTCTCCTGTACTTATTCGAGTGTCTATCGCCTTCGCCACTTTCTGGCCTTCCTCAAGTTTTCCCCCTACTAGTTTACTTCCTATCATTATTTATTTTTGGGAAGGGTTTTTTGTTACTGCGGCGGTTTTGCCTGCAGCCAGCGTTTCCCCTGGCATTCTAAGTTTCGTTTGTCGCGTGTTGACTGTGTCCACGTTCTCATTATTTTCTTTTATTTATCTATCATCCCGTACTTTTACGGTGAGCCTAAGTTCTGTGTATTCAGCGTAGGTGCTGCCTAGTCTTTAATCTTTTGTTCCTTTCTACCAGCGTTCTTTTTGGTTCATGGTTAAACGGCGCTTGGGTTCGTTTCTTACTACTTTTACAACGAGGTGTGTACCTGCCGGTACACCCGTCGTTACAATTACATCAAAATGCATTATTACAAAACACATTAATCTGTTTAACTCATGTACTCTCTTCAGTCAAAAACAATCCTTTCCATCTATGTGCTTGGCTCAGTTTTGCCATTGAAAAATAAGCAGTGCATATAAGAATCAGAATTTTTGCAATCTGCATTCTCCTCCATTTGACAGCATAAGTCATCATAACCGATTATAAACAGCAGGGGGCACTTCAGCTTCTCGCTCTGTGTGGATTGAGCCAAAGAAAAGGAAACACTGTTCATAGTTCGTAATAAAACATAACAATTTCTTCTAAAATTACTTGAATATGGAACGTATGAATTGAGCACCAATAAAGTTGGTCTGAGTAGGGGAGGTCTGACATGTTCTTAAGGGTTTGATCTTTGATAAGTAGGAGATCATTAATTTGAAATAATGTGTAAAGCAGGTAGGAACTTAATACAACAGACTTGCAGCTGTTCCAGCAAAATGGGGTTGAACCAAGTACTAATGGAAGCAGCAGTTCCAATTTTAAGATCTTCTGACAATGAATCTTGAAAATCTACTTTAAGAGTATAATGGTTTGCAATACAAATACCATGTAACTATCTTTGTAAGTGTAATTCACATCAAACTGATAGCTTTTAAGATAGTTGAACACATTTGGGCCTGTAATGAGTAAAATTACATTATTTACTTTGTAAACTATTGCATGCAGTAAACATGGTCCACTGTATGTTCACAGGCTAACATATATGTAGTGTATCTTGACTCACTAAAAATTTACCATCTGCACATCATTATATATGTAAATTTCCTAATGTGAGAAAGGTTGGAAAGTTCCAGATTAGTCTTGTTAGTGAACATGAAAAGAGTGTTACAAAAGATGAGGTCTTCAGAGACAGGCCACTTCTGTTTTGCAAGTGCTTATGGTGTGTGTAAGTGACAGGGGCACTCCTGAAAAATAAAGAGCTCTGCTTCTTGCTTTTCCTTCTATCTTTTAACAATTTATTTTTCCCACAACAGGCCTCCTACCAGAGACATGTGAATGAACAAAAAACAAAACTGAACAAACCTCACAGACCAGGGCCCGTTCTTCCAAAATAAATGTAATGCAAAGATCATCGTAAATGAGAGAGAGAAATACTTTGTGTGATACGTGCTCTTCTATTAAATGTGATATTTGCTTAACAATGCAGTGCCACAGTGCTATTTTTGAAGGACTCAGTGTTTTTGGCACACTGGCTCTGGGCAACACCATCACTGGCCATTACTGTGAAGCCTCTCTAGAATTCTGAGATCTGAAATCTTATGCAACCCGAAAACAGGGTTTATTTTTAGAAATGTATGTATTCTATTAAATGTTATTAAAATGATTAAATGTAGTAAAATAAATAAAATATTGTTTTTAACAGAAATGGTGCGTTGCTTTTCTAATGCTTAAAAGCCTACATAAAATTAAGCAGTAAAATACTAATAGCAAAAAATTATACTTAACGTAAAATGTGATAATATAATATACAACTATGGTCTTTTTGGTCACCATGTAAAAGATATGAAAGAGAGAGAATGCGAGAGATGGAGAAAGCAAAGATTCCAGGTCAGTTTTGATCCTTATACCAAAAATATCATTGTAAGATATAATGACCTCAAAGGATTATGAAACAAGAATTGCTACCATAAAAAAGAATGAGAAGCTGATAGAAATGACAAGGTAACATATATTTATTTTGTCCACCTTTACAACATCAGGTACCATTTAGAGAAACTTCAGGAGCTCAAGTAGAACCTCAGAAGCTATTATACACATAGATTATAGCAAAAAATAAATATTGTAAATAATGTAAATGTAAATAATGTAAATATTCCTAAATGTGCACAACATGATCCATATAAGAGAGGAATACCCCTCAGTGAAGCAATTCAATTTTGTTTCAGATTGCTCAATGTTCTAAAATTGAAATAGAACTTCTACCTGGTCTCCTTTGGTCCCTTGATGAGGAGATTTCAGAAGATTTTGTGGAACTTTACTGGTCTCATGTGGTGTTCTATTGGTGTAAGAGGAGCCCTCATGGGTCCTTTGATGTAGATGTGATGTGATGTAGCATGTATGTCATCATTGTCACTAAGAAACTGATTTGTTTTTACTTAATGCTTACCACTGTAGGGGATGTAGAAATATGAGTAAATGCAACATGTTTTATTTGTTTATATTTTCCATTTCTGTAAATATATAAGTTGCAGCTCTAAAATGATATTTCATGCTGTTTTTTTACAGCTTTCTGCAGCAAGAGCAGCAGTCTTCAAAACAAGAGTGGGCTTCTGCTTGTGCAAGAAGGAATGTCAGAACTTCTCACCGGTAACTCAGCTTCTTGGACAAGCAAACTGAAACAGATACAGAAGCCATCATACAAGTCGGGGCATGTCTACTAGCTGAATATGATGCAAATTTATAGCAGGGCACAGTCACTCAGGTTTGTAGATTTCTAACAAAAATAGCTTGAAAAGTGTGTGAATGTGTGCATGTATTTGTGTGTTTGTATGTGTGTCTGTGTGGGCATTAGTTTCCTGTTCTCTGTAGCAGTGCACATATATCCTTTGGAGTTTGTTCTCTTCTTTTCATGCTCTCACTTTTATTTTTGTCTTAAATCACCAAATCTCCACATTCTTTTTTCTTTCACTCTCAAATGCCTTTCCATTCCACTCTCAGTGTCTCTCTGCCATGTCATTTCTTTCTTTTTTTTATATATTTCTGATTTTCTAGTCTGTAGGCTCAGGTGTTTGTGAGTATTAGGAGATACAATGTGTCAGTAGTATATGAGGATGAGGAGGTGCAATGTGTAAAGCTCAGTGTCAGTTGTTGACATGTGCTTCATATCTTCCTGAGACTCATTAGAATGTAAGTTTGAAAATTTCATTAATGAAAAAGATTAAATAAATATATTGGGTGAAAAAACAGTGATGTTTTTCAAAAACATTTACAAAACCTTTACAGTGGACAACGGACATTGTTGATGTCATATTTTTGCCTCTCCTGTGTCAGACCAAAAACCCTTCTGTATCTTCATCAACATCTCAAACAATCAGAAAATAACAGTGAAAACTAAGTTAACAAACATAGTTTACCTTTTTTGGTCCCATTCCCTTATTTGCCAGTACAAGAAATACTTCAGATGCATAAATATATTTCAGCAAAAACAGGAACACAGTTACTAAAAAGGAATAACCCAACCCATAAGTTACACTTACTTTGATTTTTCAACAGTTTTTCTCCACACTAACTAAACTTGTTAGTCAGTTCAAACCTTTGAATCCAAGTTGTCATATTTTCCATGGGTGGTACTTAACTTTATATCACTTAAACTGAATCTCTACCACCATTACCTATACTTTTCAGTGCAAGGTTTTTCCAGAGTTATGGTCCTGAGTGATAGTCCCAAAAAGTTTTTTTTTCTATTCCACACACAGTATATTACATTTCACACACTTTTCATGTTTTGTCACTACATTTCCTTCCTACATTTCCTTATTCCAGGGTGGGGAGAATTCCACTTCACCCCCTGGTACATCACAGGCTCCTGGGAGCATACCACCCAGCACTACACTCAGATGGTGGCAGATTGGACGGAGGCGGGCCAAGAGTGGTATTTCACCCAACTTTCCTTCTCAGCTCTTTCAATCTCTTCAATCAAATCAAATCAATCAAAATGTTTTTTACAACAGCTTTTGTCACAAAGCAGCTTTGAAAGTGTCCGAATCCAAGCCCCCAGTGAGCAAACCAAGGGCAACAGTGGCAAGGAAAAACTCCCTATGAGCATGAGGAAGAAACCTTGAGAGGAGCCAAGTCAGGGGGGATCCCATCCTCCTCTGGCTGACGCCAGTCACCATGACAACAATAATTCGAAAGATACATAAACAAAGAAGTGATGGGAATGATAAATAATTCTAATCTTTGTGTCTATTTATATACATGTGTTCTCTATGTAATTCTTATTCTTAAGAGTCCTAGACTTGATGGTCATTAATAGTAGTCCAGGGCAATGGAGATACAGCCATAGCAAGGGGAATTCAGGGTGGTGAGAGGGGCCAGGGCAGTGGGTTGATCCTTCATCTATAGCTGGCTAGGTGGCAGGCCCAGGGTGCAAAGCAGGAAAGGCTTGTCTCTCAGCATCTCAATATTTCTCGGGTAGGAGGGTAGCCATTTGGAAAAGAAAGAGGGACAATTAGCTCTGTATGGGACTATATGTGGGACAGAGGAAATGTAAACATTTCTGGAGTGTGGGAGCAACCAGAAGGTAACACAGACTTGGGAGCATCCTGAGCAGAGATGCATGGTAACGAAGTAGAACTACTTCACTACTGTACTTAAGTACTAAACTGCTGTATCTGTACTTTACTGGAGTATTATGTTTTCTCTTACTTCCACTTTTACTTCACTACATATTTTCGATTAGTTTAATACTTTTAGTCCGATACAACTTTTACGTGCTGTATAGTTACTCGTTACAATTATAAACATGTTAGCTAGGAATCAAACCCATATTATCATCACTGCCAGAGCAGTAGATGGCGCTGTCACCAGGTCAAGCGATCAGGCTGGGAAAACTGCGCATTCTCCGGTCTACTTGTTTTTACAAACAGATCACTTGTATTTGTGGTCTTTGACAGCTTGGATTTGTAAGTGATATATAAACAATTTGATAATCAAACTATGACTGCTTTCTTTAATTAATACAAAACACAATACTTGTACTTTTTACTTTCAGTACTTGAGTAATACATTTTAGAATAAACTACTTGCAATACTTAAATACAAAAAATGCTGAATACATCTGTACTTCCACTTAAGTATAGTTTTTAAAGAACACTTCAACTTCTACTCAAGTCAATTTTTTGATAAAGTACTTGTACTTTTACTCAAGTATGGATATCTAATACTTTATACATGTCTGATCCTGAGACATTAGCATCCATCCACTACACTGTCACTTGAGTGATCACATGCAGTGATGACAGGAACAGCCCCCCAGTTTACCATGAAAGCCTTTGCCCATGAACCCCTGGATCTGTACCTTTATCTAAGGGGACATATTTATTAGCAAATGCTAAACTAAATAAGTACGTTTTCAAACTAAATGTAACGATTGAGACTGTCAGAGTCCCGGACACATTCTGGAAGGTTATTCAGGAATCCAGCATCCTGTGATCTTTGTAGACGTGGGGGTTAATAATAGGAATTTATAGGTGCTTTATAGGTCAATAGAAGGATTTAAAAATCAATACAGAATTTAACTGGGAGCCAGTGCAGAGCTGATAAGACTGGGCTGATATGATCGAATTTGTAGACGTGGGGGTTAATAATAGGAATTTATAGGTGCTTTATAGGTCAATAGAAGGATTTAAAAATCAATACAGAATTTAACTGGGAGCCAGTGCAGAGCTGATAAGACTGGGCTGATATGATCGAATTTTCTAGTTTTAGTTTAAACTCTGGCTGCAGCATTTTAAACTACTTGGAATTCATTTAGATTCCTATTAGAGCATCCTGACAGTAATAAGTTACAGTAGTCTAATCTGGAGCTAACAAAATCTTTCTGCAATGTTACGGAGATGCAGAAAAGCTATCCTAGTAGTACTGTCAAATGATAGGTCAGAGTTGAGTATAACGCTGAGATTTTTGTCTACTGAGCCAGGTGTAATGGGGTAGTCTGCAAGATTTAGCATTAGATCTGGTATTTTCTGTCTTGCTGCCTTTGGGCCCACAAGGAGAACCTTCGTTTTGTTACCATTAAGGCGGAGGAAGTCTTGCAACATCCAGCATTTAATTTTCCCTTATCTGGATTTGTCATCAAGTTTGGCTGATATGTAAAGTTGGGTGTCATCTGCATTGCAGTGAAAGGTGACACAGTGTTTGCTTATAACTATGCCCAATGGTAGCATATAAAATGTAAATTTTAGTGGTCCTAAGATGGAGCCTTGCAGGACTCCATATTTCACTTTTGTGCGTTTGGAGGGAATATTATCAAGCTCTACAAACTGATAGCGATTGGTTAAGTAAGAATTAAACCATGAATGGGCTGTACCTGAGATTCTAACCCTGTTTTCTAACTTTTCTAGCAGGATCATGTGATCTGTTGTGTCAAATGGAGGAAAAGGAGATCATTTGTTACTTTAACTAGGGCTGTTTCAGTACTGTGGTGGGGCCTAAATCAGACGGAATCTGTCCCATCCACACCTTGGCTAATGGAAGTGCTACGCAGACACAGGAGAACATTAAGAACTCTAGTCATATCAAAGCTGGACTATTGCAACTCCCTACTTGCAGGTATTCCTCTATGATTCATCAGACCTCTCCAACTGATTTAGAATGATGCAGCACGACTGGTTTTCAATCTCCCCCAGTTGTCACGTGATTCCTCTGCTGCGCTCTCTTCACTGGCTTCTAGTAGCAGCACACATCAGATAAAAAACCTTGATGCTTGCCTACAAAGCCAGAAATGGACTAGCCCCTACCTACATGATGTCCATGGTCAAAGCCCGATCCGTACCACGGGCACTCAGAACCTCAAGCATGGCTCGGCTTGAAACACCATGCTTAAAGTCTCACAGAAGACAAATCTCAAAACTATTCTCTGTCCTGGCTTCGAGATGGTGGATCTATCCTCCACTTACTGCTTAGACCGCTAACCTGTTTGCTGAGTATTTAAATGACCATTAACTCAGCAGATAGCACTTGATGTCCTCGTTCTTAAATTGTTTATCTGTCTATGGTTATTTGTGCTTCTTGGTATACATTTTAATTCCTGTTTAAGTGAGCCTGTTTAATTGAAATACTAGGTAATGGCATTGAATCCTGTAGGTTAGTAGTAGTCTGACTCAAAGGTATCTTGAATTCTAACCTATCTATGCTACTATCTAGGATGTATTCTGTGAACAGATGCAAAGCACTTTATAAGTTGCTCTGACTCAGGAGGAGTGTCCTTCATGAAAACCCGCCAAAACCAGGTCCAGCATCCTGGTGCTCCGGGGGAGGTTGCAAGGCAGGGGAGAAGAGCCCTTTGTTGGCTCTCTGGTCTCCCTGCGAGTCACCAGGTTCACAAGGTGCCATTAAAACCCAGCCATCCCTTCATCCTCTGCCTCTCACGCATGCATCTCCACGTATTCCTGGATAATCTCCCCCTTGCTTTTCTCAGCCACTTCAACAACCGCTCGGGAGATGCAAGGGAGGGAGTGAGCGGTGGCGCTTCCCCTTCTATCCCCTGTGCTTACATCCTGGCATCTTTGTTGGCACCTTTCTGTGACAAGGGGACTAGGAGGGATGCCAAAGCAGAGACATTGCTTCAAACAGACTTTTAGTTAAATAGCGCAGTAGCGCTTCAACAATAACGAACATTAACAAGCACACAAAAACAGACTCAACAAAGATGAGCACAGATCACAATGTAGACTCACCTTAAATACCTAAACATAATCAAGGCCCAAGTGCGACACATTACGATAACGAGAAGGATGCAACAAATGAACACACGGACATGTAACCACACCCCAATGGAAAGACACATATAGACATGTACAGACACAGATTACACATACACACACCCAAAGGCAGGGGTCCGGTGCTGTAATGTGACAATATCCTGCTGTACATTACAAATATAATCAGACTGAAAATCTGAAAATAAAGAATAACAAAAATATGAACTCAAAATATGAACTAAAACATTCCACTATTATAAGTAATGCTATGCACTGCACACATCACAATTTATTCATAACACCCCCTTCCCAAACACACACATACAAGAATACAGGTTCTCTTCATTACATCTTGCTGGATCTGACGCCTTATGAAGCCTAATGCCTGTATTGCCCTATCTCACATCTTTTCATGGCCCTTCCAACACCATCAGGGGCCCTTTTGCAGTGGCTTGTTAAAAAATCTAGGTGCTTCTAGGTGACTTCATCTTGTCAGTTCCTTGCTGAAAAATAAATAAAAAATCCCCTTCTGTTTTAAGTCTTAAGCATGGGATTTTTTTCAATGTGTCTAACCAGGAATCTTTTGGACCTTTTCATTTTGTTCCTGGTCATCACCTGACTTGAGTTGTGAAGAAATTAACTTTGGCTTTTAGATTAATTGGGAACCTTTCAGTTTGATATCTACTGAAGGCACAGAGATTATGAAACTATACCTTGGAAACGTTTCTTTGAGGGTTTCGTCAAAATACCTGGAGGCTATATTTTCACATATGACACATGAACAAGGCAATATGGCCTCTTTTGTTTTTATGGCTGCATAGGTACGACAAGCACACATTTGTGAAAGTTGCAAAAGAAATTAAATCAACATATCATTCAAACTTTTATTACTTTTTAATAGGCACACCTCTGTGAGAGATGGAGAGGGAGCGTGTCAGGTTCCCTGTGAATAAAAATCTCAACATTTAGCATTTACTTCTTTCATATCACAAGCAAATATGGACTTTAGCTTCTTTCTAAAACAAACTAACGTTATCTTAAAGGAAGTTCGTGTCCATGTTAGCTTGCGAAAAAAGCTAACATGGGCGTTCCTTCTAGCTTATGACATGAGCTCCTAGCTATATAGGCACACAAGTTTTATATTTAAATTGATACATGGCAGCATTAAACTCAAGAAGCTCAAGAATTGTTTAAAAGGAATATGGCCCAATCCCTTTTTATCCCTTGCCCTTACCACTTAGCCACTCTGTTTTTGCATATTCATGTCTGGGGGTAAGGTGTCCTCATTCTTAGGATATAGGAGTATGGTGTTAAGGGAAGTTTCTCAGAATATCCTTGCAAGCCATGGCAAAATAGATATGCGAGCAACCAAAGAAACCCAAAAAGTAGGCTAAGCATTTCCTCCCTTAATAAAGTTATAATAATTAGGATAGCCACTGTATTAACTTAGTTCAATATAATTTCAGTGTAATGCTGTGGCCCTTTCAGTCATTTGAGCATAGGTTTGAATCTGTCTTCTGCTATACAGCCATTGGTGGGGCCTTGCCCAAGGTCCTTAACTGTCTTGGCTCTAGGAGTAATGTACAATGACTGACCCCAGCTCATAAAGAAGCTGGGATATGTGAAGAGAGGCATTCCATTATGTTGTATATGTATATATGACCAATTGAAAGCATTCCACTTGCCCTAGACCTTGCTGATCTTCATGCATAAAACAAGCATGAAATAATTTCAGTACTATGTCATGGTCTAGCTAACATGATAGCATTGCTGCTGCTTTTTGCATGATAGTGCTCCGTTTTAACACATTTTGATGTCACATTACTCCTCTTTCAGGAGGACTACTGGTGATGTATTGGGTTTTTATATTTCATATTTCAACCAAGGCCCCTTGCAAGGGGTAAGGGGACCTTCGAAAACAGGTAGGTGTCAAAATAATGAAAGGGACTGGGCCTATCTCTGCCATAATGTGTTAACTTACATAAAACAATCTACAAATTTAAGATTGATTTGAAGTTAGGTAAATAACCTACTTTTACACCCTTTGCAGAGGGAGTGGTTGTACTTCTCTTTAGGGTAAGAGGAAAAGCCCCTCATAATATCTATGCACATTCCTGCACACAGACATACCCACAGTCTTGCCTCCATACTTTCTAATGTCTGATATGAGGGATTTGTGAGAAAGCAGAGTTTTCCAGACTTTGAACACTGACTTTGTCAGTTCTGTTATCTTGGAGAACTGACAGGAGTTCTTTGGAGCCAGGAGATTTGCTATTACTAATGCATTTGTATATATGTCAGTTCTATTAACAATGCATTTGTATATGTCAGTTCTGTTATCTTGAAGCCAGGAGATATGGTATTAATAATGCATTTGTATGTTTTTCTGTATTTGTCAGCTTTCTTTTTTACCTTTGTAGTGCCTTTTCAGTGTTGTATGTAATATATCTATTCTATATACAAGATACTTAAGGTTGCTTTACAATTAGCACAGGTACAACCTTTTACAACCAATCACACACCAGCAAGAAGCAGCAGCCAGTTGTGCACAGTGTACTGCTGGTAGAGAACATGGAAACTCAGATATGGACTTGGATATGGACCCCAGTACTGAGAGGCAAACGTGCTAACAACCAAGCCACCATGTTGGCCTAAAGCCTCTGCATTCTTCTGCTCCATCCTTTTGTACCCTGCTGCCATTCCCTCTGCTCACTTTCATCACTTATTTCCTTCTCTCTTCCTCTCCATAAATCTCATCTTCATTTCTGCCTTTGCCCAGATTGGACGGATTCGATGTGCATGCCATCATATCTGTCTTTCCACAGAGAGCCATTATTGATCTGTCTATTCATACTCTTTAACATTATTTCACTCATTTAAACACCATAAATAGGAGTAAGTTACAGCATTTTAGGACCTAAAAATCAGTTCAGTCCAATAAAATGACAATCATCCACAAATACAAGATTATTATTTTCTGTCAACAGCATTTAGCTTCCTTTCAATTCTGTTATTTAATGTGAAAGTGCATTGTGCAAAAGTGAGGAAACTAGAATTCATGGACAAAGATAAATCACTCTGTTTAATGTAAATGAATATTTATTTGAATACTACATTGCAAATAACTTTACCATATCTGAATGGGGAAACAGATAAATATACAAATAAATATATGTTTTGTATTTGAATTTTTAAAAATTGTTTATAAAATTTAAATTGATTTATTGACAAAATATTTTTTAGATTGTTTTATATGCTGTGGACTCAAATAATATTTTAATGAAATGAATGGCTTACCTTTAACAAGCAACAGAACCAGACAGTTTGGACAGGCCTGGATAGTTTATGGAAAATGGACAATAAATAGCTACCTACTGTAATTTATTTGAATTTAAATGTGTTTATTTCTGCATTCTTAGTATGTCAAGACATTATAAGTGAAGAACATGGGATGAGTTGCTTCTATATATTCACACCATCACCATTGACTGAAGCATACGCCATCATCCCTAGTGCAAAGAAGACCTAAAATGAAAGTCCTAATATGGCCATCCTGTCACCACTGTTAATGGTCCTTATGCATCTGACATGCATCCTTAGAAAAATTCGACTTTTAAAGGTTTTATTATACAAGTTGTAAAAAGAGAAAAAGTACAAACAGCTGTGAACAGTCTGAACATTAAAAGATTCCACCTCTCTGATTCAGCTAAACATTTCCATGCGCCATGGCATTCCATGAGTCAGAATGCCATGTATTAAATGTCATATTAACATGACATTGACTACATTGCAATTAAAAACATTTTGATTAGATATTAAAAACATCTTCATGTGCACCTGATTATTGTTAGATAAAGTAAGGTTACATAAGAATACGTGCTTGAGAGTAAGCTTGTGGTTATCTAAAGAACTTTTTGCTGATGTTGAGGTTCTTGTGCTAATAGCAGGATCAGACTGTATCGCCCCACTATTTTGTCTAATTGGTTACAAACTACATTATCTGACCTTTGTTTATGCTCCTGCTAGTGTCTGATGGAACATTCTATGCGACCAGTATCCTTCTCCTCATTTGGACTGATATGTACTGCATGTTTAGGTGAAGGTCAGATATGGGCAAGGACCCAAGGAGTACATGAACCAACATTCAAATATCAGCTATTATATATATAGCTTGTCTCTGTTATCTAACTGGCTAGATCTCAAGCAGGAGTTTTTGATGTACTTGACTTAGTAGAACACTATGAAGCTCTTTTTCTCTCTGTGTTCCACTGGCCTTGATTCATCGGCACTTTTTTTTGCAAGGGACTGTGTGTGTTTGTGGCATTATCTCTACTAAACAATCATTTGTATTTGTTTGTGTGTGCTTGCGACTCTCAGTTTGCCTCTGCAGATTAACCCATAAAATCCTAGACCCAGATCATCTTAATGGAAAATTATGCAGGTTTTATGCAGGACCACAATGAACACATTTCAGAATTTTTTCTTTGGGATTTTACCTTAGTATCAAAGATCTGTAATGTGACATATATGTCACATTGGGAATTTATGGAAAATTTATTCATTTTCATTCATTATCCGTACCGCTTATTTCCGCTAGTCGGGGTCACGGGGGGGCTGGAGCCAATCCCAGCATCTCCAGGCGAAGGCAGGGTACACCATGGGCAGTTCGCCAGTCCACCAGTCAACCTAGGATGCATGTCTTTGGACTGTGGGAGGAAACCGGAGTACCCGGAGAAAACCCACGCAGGCACAGGGAGAACATGCAAACTCCACACAGAGCAGCCCAGACCGAGAATCGAACGCAGACCGCCTTGCTGTGAGGCGACAGTGCTAACCACCACACCACCATGCCGCCCGGAAAATTTATTTCTAGTCTGAAAATAAATCAGGTCAATTGTTTTTGCTTAGTAAAACAGATTTTAATTTTATTTTTACAAATTTATTTGGCAACATAAAAAACTATGTAAACTGTATACAATTTAAAGTACCTTATGTCAAAGAAAAATTTAATATTTGCAAAAACTGAGTTTTATCATTTAACATTTGCTCCTTTAATGTATGTGTGTGTGTGTTTATATATATATATATATATATATATATATATATATATATATATATATTTATATATATATATATATATATATATACAGTATATATACGCTACAGTATATTGCCAAAAGAATTCACTCACCCACTCATCCAAATTATCGGAATCAGGTGTTCCAATCATTTCCATGGCCAAAGGTGTATAAAATTAAGCACATAGGCATGCAGACTGTTTTTACAAACATTTGTGAAAGAATGGGTCGCTCTCAGGATTAATACTTAATTGTCACGGTGGCTGGTAGGAGAAGCCACCAGAGGGCGCGCGTGTGGACGCATAGTCATAGCAACGCTACACACACACCCCCTCATCACAAACCACTCCCCTTATCACAATCCCCTCAGTACTAGCACCTGTGTCACATTTACTTTCTCCTTTCTTAAGCCCGCAGGTTCTGCCATCCAGTGCTGCACATTACTCAGCCTTCGCCTACGTGTTTGCACTGGAGTGCTTTAAGAAACACTAAAGGCGTGCTACGTCTGTGGTGCTAGTCCGCATTCTTACAGTATCGTCTTTTCTTTTGCCTTTTGCCTTTTGGCCTGAGTCCTTTTGTTCTCTCTGTTTTCTATGGATAATAATCCGTTCGCCCACAACCCCTGACTCCTGCTGTCCCTGATATGACGTCACAGAATGTGCAGCCTCAGGCAGCCGGGAGCGGTGAGTGAAACGCCTGGGAGACTCTCAACCTCCAGGGCATAATGTTGGGCAACCAACAGAGAGAAATCGAGGAGGTAAAGACCCTACTGCAAACCGTGACGGCGTGCCTTCAGAACATGACCGCACAGGCGAATACTCAATCTACTAACCGGGAGAGTCTACGGCTGCCCATTGCCCCCCCCAAACCGTACGAAGGGGATCCGGAAACATGTGAGGGCTTCATGGTGCAGTGTGAACTCTATTTTACCTACCAGCAGCACCTGAGCCCACACGAAAAGGTTTCTTACGTCATTTCGCGCCTGGCAGGTAAGGCCTTAACTTGGGCGGCTGCCCTGGTAACTAATGACTCTCCTCTTATAAAGGACTATGCTGCTTTCTCCGCTGAACTCCGGGAGGTTTTCCACCACCCACGCCGTGGGAGAGCCAGTGTGCAGAGTTTGCTGTCCTTACGGCAGGGAACTTCGCCCAGCAGTCGACTACGCTCTAGAATTCAGAACACTGGCGGCCGGTACGAACTGGAATGACGCGGCATTGGTGGGCGTCTTCCTGGCTGGTCTGAGACCAGAACTGAGGGCAGAGCTGGCGTGCAGGCAAGACTCACAGGATTTTAATTGTGTAGTGAGATTGGCCGTAACCTACGACCGATTAATACACGAGCAGGGAAGCTACGCCCGGGGCGAACCTGTGAGGTTGCCACCCCCACTGCAACGGAGGCGATGCCCCGGTAGAACCTATGCAGTTGGGTGAATCGGGAGGTCCTAAGGCGACCCCGAAAGCAAGGAGGAAGACCCAGGGTGAGTAGCTCCATGGTGGGGGTTTACTGAATTTCCCCGTGACAATCGCTCATAGGAACAATGTTGTGGGCGTTTCCGCCCTAGTGGACTCGGGGAGCGGCGGGGAACATCATAGACCCGGACCTGGCTCGCCGTCTCAAAGCTCCCCTGATCCGGCTGAAAAGACCCAGAAGAGTGTCAGCGCTGGATGGTAGACCTGTGGGTGGCGGATGATACGTTATCTCACTCCCCCGTTGGTTGTCAACATTCAGGGCTTCACTACACATATTTCCTTTTTGTTCTTTCCAAATTAACCCACACTATCACATTAGGGCTCTCCTGGTCACAGACGCACAATCCCTCTATAGACTGGGCTCACGGCACTATAGAGATTATTCCCAGGTAAGCATAATGTCGAGAGTGAAGACGCGATGGCTCTCCTGTCCACTTCAGTCGAGAGTCCGCTTGCCCATAGCCACCTGACATCCCCTCCTCAGTACCGCGACCTAGCAGAAGTATTCAGCCCCGGAAAAGCAGCTCAGCTTCCCCTCATCGTCCCTGGGACTGTGCGATTAAGCTGAAGACCGGCAGTGTACCACCGAAGGGGCGTATCTACCCGCTGTCCCAGGCCGAGGAGTCCGCTATGCAGCGTTATGTCAGTGAGGCGTTAGCTCAGGGTTATATTGTTCCCTCCACCTCGCCAGCCTCAGCGAGCGTCTTCTTCGTCAAGAAGAGGGACGGGGGGCTTGAGGCCATGCGTTGATTATCGAGGGCTCAATTCCCTCTTGGTGGGGTACTCGTACCCACTGCCGCTCGTGCCATCGGCATTGGAGCAGCTACGGGGAGCGAGCTACTTCACCAAACTGGATCTTCGCAGCGCCTACAATCTCATCCGCATACGTGCCGGGGATGAGTGGAAAACGGCATTTAGTACCTCAAAGGGGCACTACGAGTACCGGGTCCTACCTTACGGTTTGGCTTCGGCTCCGTCCGTTTTCCAGGCGTTCATCAATGAGGTCCTGCGTGAATATCTGGATAGATGCGTCGTCGCGTACATCGATGACATCCTCATCTATTCAAAATCGCTCGACCAACATGTGCAGGATGTACGGGCCGTGTTGAACACTCTCTTGCGCAATCGTCTGTATTGCAAGCTTGAGAAGTGTGAGTTCCATCTCCGGGAAGTGAATTTCCTTGGCTACACCATCAGGCCAGGCTCCGTACATATGCAAACAGGTAAGGTGGAGGCTGTGTTGCGATGGACGCGACCTCACACACGACGCGAGCTGCAGAGATTTCTGGGCTTCGCTAATTTCTACAGGCGGTTCATCCGAGCATTTAGCCTGATAGCGAGGCCCCTGACAGACATGCTGCGCGGCGGAGCGACTCGGCTCTCGTGGACAGCGGAGGCCGACGAGGCTTTCAAGAAACTGCAGCAAGCGTTCGCGGAGGCGCCCGTGCTTCACCAGCCCGACCCAAGTAGACCATTCGTGGTTGAAGTGGACGCGTCTGATGTGGGAGTAGGCGCTGTACTCTCGCAGCGATTTAAACGCGGCAGTCCGCTTCAACCCATAGCATTCTTCTCCCGTAAACTCAGTGCAGCGGAGTGCAACGACGGAGTTGGGGACCGGGAGTTGCTGGCTATTAAATTAGCCTTGGAGGAATGGAGGCACTGGCTGGAGGGTGCACGGCATCCCTTCGTGGTCCTGACCGACCATAAAAACCTGGAGTACCTAAAGAACACAAAGAGAATGAGCAGCGGCAGGCGCGGTGGTCTTTGTTTTCTCTCGCTTTGTATTTCAGGTGACCTACCGGCCAGGTGAGAAGAATCTGTGACGGACGCGCTGTCCAGGGCTTTTCCAGGCAGTCAGGAGTCCACGAGCAAGGAGCCGGTGCTACCTGGGAAGTTCTTTGTAGGAACCATAGAGTGGCAGGTAGACCGAGCCATCGAGGCGGCTAATCCGCATCCCGCGGTGCCCGCCGCATCGCAAGTATGTACCGCTGGCCCAGCGCACGGCGTTAATCAGCTGGGCCCACTCATCGATGGGCACGGGACATCCGGGCACCACAAAAACGGCCCAACTACTAGGGGCTCGTTACTGGTGGCCAGGACTTCACCGCGATGTGCTGAAGCACGTAGGCTCCTGCCATGAGTGTGCCAGGAGCAAGGTGCCGAGGCCGCCTCCAGCGGGTAAGTTATGCCCATTGCCCGTACCGGAGCACCCATGGACACACATCGCTACGGACTTCGTAACGGATCTCCCTGAATCTGAGGGAAACTCGGCCATTATGGTCGTCATTGACAGATTCTCTAAGATGGTTCGTTTCATCCCCTTTACGGGACTGCCTACAGCTTGGGAGACTGCGGACCTCCTATTCGCACGCGTCTTCAGGCAATTCGGGCTGCCTGAGGACATAGTGTCGGATAGGGGTCCGCAGTTCACTTCAGCGTGTCTGGAGGGAATTCCTCAGCAAGCTCAACAACACGGTAAGCCTTACCTCTGGCTATCATCCGCAGGCTAATGGACAGGTGGAGCGGACGAATCAGGAGCTGGGGAGATTCTTCTTGCGCGTACTGTAGCGCACATGCAGACACTTGGTGCTCGCTACTCCCGTGGGCGGAGTATGCGCAGAACTTCGCTAGTGCAATCAAGCACCGGAAAAACGCCGTTTGAGTGCGTGTTCGGGAGGCAACCACCACTATATCCGTGGACGCATGGCGGGATCGGATCAACCGGTGGTAGAACAATGGTGTAAGCGCAGCGAGAGAGTCTGGGCAGAGACGCACCAACGGCTTAAAGCCGCCGTGAGGAGGTTCAAGGCGAAAGCAGACCGCAGGAGATCAGAGACACCGGACTATGCTGTGGGCCAAAAGGTGTGGGTCTCCACGGCGGACGGGAGACTTCGGTCGGCGAAGCAAGCTGGACGATAGGTGCGTGGGCCCATACGTAATCACTCGGCGCATAAATGCAGTGACGTGCCGGGTGAGTCTTCCGGCAGATAGGCGTGTTTCCAGGTCGTTTCACACTTCCGCCTTGAAGCCGTACCGTGAGGGACCGCTGGAACAGCAGGGACAGGCTACGCCGCCGTCCCGATACATTTAGATGATGGACCGGCCTACCAGGTGCGTAAGCTGCTGGACTCTAGGCGCAGAGGACAGCGACTACAGTACTTGGTGGACTGGGAGGGGTACGGACCCGAGGAGCGGTCGTGGGTGCCGGCTTCTCAAATCTTGGACCCCTCCTTAATCGCCTCCTTCCACCGGGGCGTCCCGAGCGACCGGCTCCCTTGAAGGCCAGGGCGACGCGTAGTCATAGCAACGCTACACACACACACCCCCTCATCACAAACCACTCCCCTTATCACAATCCCCTCAGTACTAGCACCTGTGTCACATTTACTTTCTCCTTTCTTAAGCCCGCAGGTTCTGCCATCCAGTGCTGCACATTACTCAGCCTTCGCCTACGTGTTTGCACTGGAGTGCTTTAAGAAACACTAAAGGCGTGCTACGTCTGTGGTGCTAGTCCGCATTCTTACAGTATCGTCTTTTCTTTTGCCTTTTGCCTTTTGGCCTGAGTCCTTTTGTTCTCTCTGTTTTCTATGGATAATAAATCCGTTCGCCCACAACCCCTGACTCCTGCTGTCCCTGATATGACGTCACATTAATGTATTTATTTTGGAATAAACAAATTTCCACTTTCACAAAAAAATCACCATTGCAGAAAAAGAGGCCATTATGTGTTTGAACTATTATCTCTCCATTTCAGATTTCATTCTTCTAACCTATAAACATTATTGACTCTTTTAATTTAGAGCATTGTGTGCCTGGTCCCACCCATGAACGTGTGCATACCTTAGACCTTGTTCTTTCTCATGGCTTGTCTGTGTTAAACTTAGAGATCTGTGATAGCTTGTCCTCTGATCACATGTCTGTGTTATGTCCATAATCCTGCTTGGCTCTGTCGGAGTTTTACCCCCTTCACTGCTGGTCAGTTCTCCGCTGCCTTCAATCAGCTTCGTGCCCCTCCTCACTCTGCTTCCGCTGATACAGTGTCGCAAGGCTGAACGCAGATGGAAGAACATGTTGTAGGTTTAATCTCAAATTTTAAAAGACTATTGGCATTCTTATCTGAACATTGCCAAAGAATCCAAAAGAGAACACCTGTCAAATATTATCTTGGCATGTTGTTATAACCCACGGGTCTTATTTAAAACCATAGACTCTGATCTTAATGTCCCTTGTCTGGTTTGTCTGGAAGCATCCTCTGTAATGTGTAATGACTTTCTGCACTTTTATATTGAAAATTATATTATATATATATATTATATTGATTGTCTCCACAAAAGCCCTTATCACAGCTCCTGACTGTGTTTCATAAGTTTGAACCTGTGACTCTGTCGCTCCTTACAGATGTGGTGATCCATATAAAGGTTCTGGCCATTATTAACAGTAGTCTGTCCTCTGGTGTTGTTCCTGTGAGTTTTAAATATGCTGTAGTGCAACCCCTGCTTAAGAAACCTGGCCTTGATCACACTGTGCTGGCTAATTACAGGCTCATCTCCATGCTGCCTTTTATTTAAAAAATATTGGAGAAAGTTGCTTATGCTCTGTTTAAATTCTTTCTGGATGAGCATATTATCCTGGAGGTCTTTCAGTCTGTTTTTAAAAATCTTCCTAGTACAGTCACGTTACTTAGGGTTTTTAACGACAAAGATTCTGGTGACTATGTGATCCTTGTCTTGTTGTAACTAACTGCGGCATTTAACACAGTGGATCACAACATTTTAGTTTCCCGGTTGCAGCACTTAGTAGGTATCGGTGGTAGTGCTTTAGATTGGTTGAGGTCCTGACAGATGGAACTTTTTGTGTGAACTTTGGAGGTTCAGAATCCTCCTCAGCTCCCCTGTCATGTGTGGCTCCTCAAGCCTCAATTTTAGGTCGTCTTTTTTCACTATATCTACTTCCACTGGGTTCCATTTTGAGAAAATATGGCATCACATTCCATTGTTATACTGATGACAGCCAGATATACGTGCCATTGAAGAGCTAAGATGCTTTCTTTATTAAACCACTTTTTGTGTCTCAATGACATTAAAGACTGGATGGTTTCAAAATTTTTACATTTTAATGAAAAGAAAACAGAAATTATGTTGTTTGGTCCCAGTGATTCTTGTGAAGCACCCCCTGTTGACTTGGGCCCTTTGACACTGTATGGGAAGCCAACAGTTTCTAACTTGGGTTTTAAGATAAACTGTAATTTTAAATTGGATTGCCAAATTGGTGCCATAGTCAAGTCCAGCTTTTTTCACCTGAGGCAGCTGGCAAAGGTGAAGTCTATCCCTGCCCGACTTTTAACTGGTTCAAGAGAGAACATGTAACTCCCATTCTGGCCTCTCTTCACTGGCTGCCTATTAAGAGTTCATTTTAAGATTCTTTTGTTAGTTTTTAATTCTTTACATGGACTTTCCCCGCCCTACCTGTCTGGGCTGCTCCATCCCCTTCAGTGCCTCAGGTCAGCTGATCCTGGAGGTACCAAAGTCAAAGCATAAACTCAGAGGGGATATAGCTTTTTTGATTACTACTCCTAAACTGTAGAATGATATATTGTTGCATATTAGGCAGGCCTCCTCACTGTCTGTTTCTAAGACTAGTCTCAAAACTTATTGTTATTCTTTGGCCTTCAGTCCAGCATGAGACTTTTGTTTGTGTTTTATTGGTTGTTTTATTTGTTTTATTAATTTGTACTGTTTGTTATTTATTTTAGTTCATTGTTAGCAATGGAGCAGTAGTGCTTAATGAAGCTTCCCCTCGTAAAAAAAATTTAACTTTTTTTTACGTTTTTAATGCCTCTAGAGTAAATAAGAGAGGGGGTGGTGTTGCATGTTTGTTCCATAAAGCATTCGGCTATAAGCAGATTTTGTTGTAAGCAGGGGAGTATTCTGTTTGAATATCTGGCAGTACAGCTGAACAGTAATTATCCAGTTCTATTGATTGTCATCCTCCCAGACTACATAGAGACTTTCTTGAAGATTTTGCAGAAATGCTTTCTAGGATTTTAATTGAATTGATTATGTTTTAATACTGACTATTTTAATATTCACATGGATATATTGCTGATGTTGCAATCTCTAATATTTTTTGTGTATTTTTCAATATGTCAGCATGTATTAGATCACACAATAATCAAGCGTTATTTCAGTGCTGGTAGTGCTGTGGCCTTCACAGACTTGATACAGTCCCTAACTCCCCTTTCAGAAACTGGGAATGAGTTAGTTGAAACATTCACACACAGAGTAATGTGTATTGATGTTGTGGCACCAACACTTCACCTGTTTTAAAACTTAGGCAAGATTGCAGGCAGGCTGACAGGTGCTGGCGAAGGTCAAAATTGGAAGAACATTTTGATCTTTATAAAACAACATTGCAGAATTACAACAGTGAAGTGAAATCAGCACGGAAAAATTACTTCTCTACCATGATTAATTCATTCAATTATAACTCAGCTGCCCTGTTCAGAAGTATAGATTGGCTAGTATACCCCACCTCCTGTTTCTTCCCTGAATTTGTTTCAGATGAAAAATGTGATGAATTTGCAAATTTTTTTAGGGACAAGATTCTAGTATAAGGCAGAACACAGCAACAAGCAGTAATGGACTATCAACCCAATATCAGTTAATCAGGCTAACCGTAATATATTTTATTTCCAAAAACTGACATGGTAACACTATTTGATGTGATTTCATCAATAAAATCCTCTACATGTGAACTGGACCCTTTACCAACATACTTTTAAAAGCAGGTTCTGAGTTCATTATCTAACGACGCTCTAATAATTGTTAATCAGTCTCTGCAACTGGGAGAATTCCATAGTATTCTTAAACCACTTCTAAAGAACAGAAATCTTGATCCCACAATTATCTATATCTAGACTTTCTTTTCTCATTAAAATTATTGAAAAGGTTGTGTCAACCCAGTTGAATGATTATGTTAAAGGAAACTAAATAAAGGACACTTTTCAGTCTGGTTTCAGAGCCCTCCACAGTACTGAAACAGAACTGGTTAAGGTAGTAAGTGACCTGAGATTGAATAAAGATGCAGGCAAACTCTCAATCCTTTTTCTGCTAGATTTAAGTACCACTTTTGACACTGTTGATCATGAAATCCTTCTTGATTGACTCCAGAACTGGGTAGGCCTTAGTGGCTTAGTCTTAGGCTGGTTTAGATCTTATCTAAATGGGCGCTATTATTATTTTTTATTTTTTTGCTTTAGGTACATCTTAAACCACACATCAAAAAATAGCTTGCAGGGTCCCCCAAGGATAAATTCTTGGACCTTTACTGTTAAACCTACATATGCATCCATTATCCCATATAATTAACAAACATGGTATTTATCATCAATATGCAGATGACACTCAACTTTATATTTCATTACAACCTAAAGCCCTAAAATCAATTAGCTCACTGTTAGAGTGCATAGGTGATATACAGACATGGATATCTAACAATTTTATGCAGTTAAATAAAGAGATTGGTAGTGATTCACAAATGAATGATGTTCAGACTTATTTAGGTCAAATGAATCTGAAGGCCTTGGGCGTCACTTTTGATGAATTCACATAATGAATGAACTCAGCTTTAAATCACACATCACGACTACATGCAGGACAGCATATTTTCACCTTCAAAATATCGCTAACGTCCTAGACATGCCCTCTCCTACTGATAATGAGAAACTTGTCCATGCATTTCACATTAAGGCTAGATTGTTTAAAAGCTGTTCTATGTGCTCTCCGAAAGAGCTCCATTTCACACCTACAGCAACGAGACCCGCAGTAGAAAGAGGGATCATATTACACCTGCACTCCACTCACTGCACTTGTTACCTGTCAGTTTTAAAATAGATTTTAAGGTGATGGATTTAAATGTCTTCATTGTCTTGCTGTACTTTATCTTAGTGAAATGATTGTTATATATGTTCCAGTCAGGTCTCTCAGGTCTTCAAACAGCAATATACTGGTGATTCCTAAAACCCGGTTAAATATTGAAGAGGGTGCTTTTAGCCACTTTGGCCCAAAGCTCTGGAACTCTCTTCCCGAGAAGCTCAGAGACATTTCATCCCTGTACAGCTTCAAGAAGAGCTTCAAAACCTTCCTGTTTAGATTCACATTTAGTTAAGGAACTTTTTACTTTTATCACATTATTTTACTTAATTACATTTTGTGTTTTTCTGATTATTTTAATAGTTTTGCCATTTTATTACATTATTGTATTGTTTTCTTCTATTATTTTAATAATTATTTGTCATTTTATTATTTCATTACTATATTTTATTATGTTTTTCTTTTATTTATTCTGAAAAGCACTTTGAGTTGCATGTATATATAAAAAGTGCTATAAAAATAAAGATTATTATTATTACTGTTGATTATGTACAGCACTTTGTTTCAGCTGTTGTTTTTAAAGTGCTTTATAAATAACGTTAAACAACTCCTCTGTGGAGAGATGGACATCCTCAGGTCACCATCTTCACATTGCATCTGTGCTCACTTGCTTATGCTTGGTAAGGCCATGCCATTTCAGAACATTTAGCTCAGATCAGGGCACGAGAAAGCAGTCATCCACAGACCTAGCCGACAGGTCTCTTTTTGTCTCACCTGACCTGGATAGAACACACAAGTGTTCCAAAATCATCTTTGAGAATAAGATAAACCATATCTTACCCTTTTAGTGCAAAACATTTGAGAGATGATATACAGAGAAAAAAGCTTAACTAGGAACTGTCGGGTGCACAATAAAATAGTCAGTCGTCTGATCAGACACTGGGTGCTGTAATAAATTAAGGCATGAAGTTTAAAGAAACTATTAAAATGGAGCTCACAGTCGAGTTGTTTCACTGCAGACCTTTGGAGAGCAGTGCGTTAGAAAGTATTTGATTATACCTCGTTCAAATCAATAGCTGAACAGACCTAATCACATACTGTATTTAGTTTTGACACTAAAAGTTGGCAAGCTATCTAAGCAGTGTGATCTCAAGGTTCCTCTGCGAGACGTTATTCATAGAACAAAGACTAAACGAATGTGGCGCGCAGCAAAGAATCACGTCATTCTCTTAAGTATGCAGACATTTTTCCAACTTATCAATCTCGCGAATGAAATTCCATACAGATGGCGTTATTTCACAGTCCGCAAACATATTGCTAAAGCTATTTCCTGCGTAAACCGGAAATGTTTCATTTAGTGTCTGTTCTATGTTGCTAAGTTTGTTATAAGACTATATTTAGCTGTTTTTATAGAATGAAAAGGGAAATAATTTTAAAAGGAATATCAGGCTAAAATTAAATTCACTTTGACAAAGGTAAATTCCTGTAATTCATATTTCATTAAAATAGCTATTAGTTTGGCTAATGTTTTGTTCTTGTTTAGACAAAGGTTGCGAGTTACGTTAGCTACGTCGCCTAGCTAGCTGGATAGCAGTTAGCTTATCAGTATATCTTAATTGCAGAACTCGCCAGATGTATAGCTGGATGTCCACACAGTGACCTGTGTATGTGACGGGTTTAGCTTCGTGTATCCTATATTTGTATAAATGGCTTTTTAACCATTGTTTATTTTAGCGAAGCCACTTAGCTTGCTAACAGCTAACTTTGACTAGCTAACGATACCTTGCCTTGTGTTTACTTGAAACAGTAGCTAGCTAGCTGATGCAGTATCAACGTTAGCTGGAAATCTACGCGGTGGAGGCAATGTTTGATGGACATTAAAACACGGTGATTAACGAAATCATGGAAAGAGGTAAGATGAGCGCTTTAAAAACACATTTTCAGAAGAACAAACATTACTTGCTAAATTGCCTTTCCTGTACCACGAATACCAATCACTGGAGTGTTTAGTGTTTAAACTTGTTTGGGCACCGACCAATTTATTGTGTTATTAATTCTAGGCTATTTATAGGATAAATGTAAAATCTGTATTAGTTTTAGTATTAAAAATTCGAAATAATACACAAGAGCATCTGAGCATCTTAAGAAGTACTTGTTCTTTGTTCAAGTACTTGTAATGTTTCACTGATTAGCATTAGAACGATACAGTTAGACACAGAAATCGGATCATTTGCCAGTCTGTTTCATTGTACATGCCACTGCGTGACTTTTGAGTATATCTACATTCATGGTTAGCAAATAATATCAGTTGAGTTAACCAAAAAAGATTTATAGACACCCACTAATGGCGTTTGACAAGTTACTTCATTTGGTGCAGATATTAAGGCAGATGTTGGCTCTGCAGTGGTTGGAGGGTCAACTGTTGGAAGTATGGGAACACAAAACAGATCTGAAGATGAGGAGACCACAGGTGTAAAGGATGTGAAAAGAACAGCCGCTCAGGCCTTCAGTGGAGGTGGCCTGGTTCCCAAAAGGAGAAGTTCTTCCAGGTGTGACCTCTTTGAATTGTTTGTTTGGGGGAGTTCCATATATGCTTAGTTACCACTTCATTAGGTACCCCTACCTAGTGACACCACTGAGCTGCGAAAGCATTTTTCATTCCAATCAGTGCTATGTACTCAGAAGTTAACTGACCAAATGTCATTTGTCTGCATGTTTCATTTGCCATATTAAACATTTGCCGTATAAAATAACTTTTTGGGTGGGGGTGTTCTGAGTGTATCATGGTGCCAGGACGAATTGATTACAACTTGCAGTGAACTCTAGAATGTAAAGAAGTCTGAGTGCAGGAGTCATGTAGTAGGTGTACCCATTAGTTTCATTGATTACAATCATTTCACTCAGTACTAGTTAGTAGGTCTACTTACTGGGAATAGATGTGCATTTCCATGACTCCTTCAAATGTATTCATTCTGCTCCACATTTAGTCAAGCGTTTAGAGAACAAAGTGGTTTAATTGACACAAAACAATAGTGAGAGTTCACATTAACTGTTTAGAAAAGTTGAGTTATGTGTTATGGAGGATATCGCACAGAGAGAGTTTTACTAATTTGGTTTAATGTTTGTCCTAATGGATCAGTGTCAATCTTTGCTTTTACAGGTCAATTAAGAGAAAAAAGTTTGACGATGAACTTGTTGAGAGCAGCCTGGCTAAGTCTTCCAGCAGGGTAAAGGGGCCCCCACTAATCGAGCCAGTTCGATGTACTGGCACCGAGCCATCGTCTAATGAGAAAAAGAAGGTAATAAATAGAAATTAAATTGCATTTTGGGTTTTTGAAAATTAAGTGCTTCATCTTTTCATCTTATTGAGGAGTGGAAGTCCTCATAAAACCAAAAGAGTATAGTTTTTACCCTGTATGTGGTCATAGAATTGCTGTATTGTAATGAAAATTAAATATTGCTTTTTGGTTTTTAAGGGTAGTTGCAAACAAATGACTATTAAATATACATGCATGCATGCTATTTATGCTTCATGTTCTAGGTTTCAAAATCCAGCACCTCCTTAACTCCACCGCTCACCATGGTGATCACACCATCCCCAATTACCAAAAGAGTGAAGAAAAGCAAGCAACCTCTGCAGATTACTAAAGATCTTGGACGCTGGAAACCCACCGATGACCTCCTCTTAATTAATGCAGTGCTGCAGGTGTCGTTATGTCTTTTTATAGGCCAGCAAGTGATTAAGTTTATTATACTTAATTATTATTATGTTGATCGAATAGGGCTCATTGAATATGCAATATTCAGCACTAAAATGTTTGTAAGAAATTAAATTCACACTTTATTCACCTTTTGTAGTTGCTTAATGAATATGGTTGTGCAAAGTACACACACGCCACATATTGACATGCCTTGTGTTGCTGTGTTCAGACGACTGATCTCACGTCTGTTCACTTGGGAGTGAAGTTCAGCTGCCGCTTCACGCTTAGGGAGATTCAGGAGCGGTGGTACGCTCTGCTCTATGACCCCGTCATATCAAAGTGAGTGGCGTTATCAGCGTTTTGCTACTGGATTTTCTTTTTAAGTGAACTACCTGCTTGATACACATAGTTTCACTCCCTTTTTCATGCAGATAACTGTAACTCCAAATTAGCTGTCTTTGGCTCTTAAAATGTCCCACTTGTGTGATAATTTATGCAGGCTTCACTCCTGATTCGCTTTTTCAAATAAATCTAAGTTAATGGGTATTTTGGAATAGTGTCTGGAATAAAGAAAATAAAAAGTTTCTTTCAATGTTCAGAACCTCGTTCAGCTTAGTTTTAGCCATGGTGAATGCATTTATAAGCTGGCATGATATTTGTTTGTAATGCTGTCCCCCCCCCCCATCCACAGGCTGGCTTGGCAGGCCATGAGACAACTCCACCCAGAAGCTATCGCTGCAGTGCAGAGTAAAGCTTTGTTCAGCCAAGCAGAAGAGGCTCTGCTGGCTAAGATTAGCTCAGTGAGTCAGCAGTTTTTAGGAACTTTCAAAATATCTGCGTTCACCAAGATTACAAGTGTTTGTTGGATATTTAATGCAACTTCCTGTGATGTCATTTACTGTTGCTTTGTTTTCTCCTTCATTTCACTGCATGAGCATTAAGCACTTTTTCTGTATGTGAACCACTTTGAGTAGAGCAGTCAACCAAAGTTGGAGGTCTTCCAGGACTTGCTGAGTAAGCATCCCAGTGTCTTTTACCCATCTCGCACAGCCAAGAGCTTGCTGGTGCATTGGCAACTGCTCAAACAGTACTACTTACTGGATGATCAAAGTGGTGAGCTGATTTTTCTATGCACCATAACATTGACTGAGTTGACTAATTAATAAAAACCTTTAAACTAATGTTTGAAAATTATATGATGTTAATTGTGTACATGTATATTTCTTTTACAGTCCAACCACTCCCCAAAGCAGACCAGGTTCTTAACTTCTCGGATGCAGAGCAGATGGTTGATGATGCCAAGCTAAAGTACTAATTCACAGTCCTAAATGTGTACACTGCATACACTACAGCACCAAAGTTTGGAAGCAATACTTTTGGTTTAACAAACAAATAAATGAATAAAAGCCAGACATGAAAACTTTTTTCAAGAGATATCTTAGTCAAGTTTATTAACATAGAACTTTGTAAATAACTTTTTAAATAACTGTTTAATTCATTCTAAAAACTGAAGTTTGTTTTAAATACTGTTTCCATCAAAACACACTTTTTTAGGTTTAATGAGCCTGACACATTTAAGGTATGAGGAACTGATGACTGCATATTAAAAAATTAACTACCTGGTGAAATTTTAACCCTGGCATTTGCACTTTGAGTAAACATGTTTTTTGTTGTACTTGATAGCTGTTCAGTGAATACAGGGGCATTCTTGTTAGAATAATCCTGTGGTTAAATTTGTACAGAATATTTAGTGTTTAGTGATACTACAGTGCTTATACTGACTAATGCTGCACCTTCCAGGGACAGCAGGGATGAGGTGCTGGAGCATGGTGAGTAATGTCACCATTGGTTTGTCACCAGCCTGATAACCACAAAAAGTGTCTGGTTGTATACCGTGTCCCTTTTGTCCATTTCTTCTGCCGCTCTTTCTAACCTTGCTGTTGTTTCCGCTCCACTTTCTCCTTGTAGAGTTGATGGTTGCAGACAGACATCAGAAAAGAGAGATCAGGCAGCTGGAGCAGGAGCTTCCTCGCTGGCAGGTCCTAGTAGACAGCATCACAGGTCAGCATCACAGTGCCCTGGTGGGGCTGGCTCTGCTCAGTTACACTTTACGTTTACGTGCAAAAAATAGGTTTTGTGATTTGCTTAGATACCTATTTATGGGTTCCTGGTTTGTCCGCAGGCATGAACTCTCCGGACTTTGATAACCAGACATTGGCAGCATTAAGAGGCCGCATGGTCCGATACCTCATGAGGTCTAGAGAGGTGAGTTATAAGTTCTGCTCATTATTATTATTATTATTGGTTATTTATTTCTAGATTATTTAATTTTTTTACCTTTCACTTTCCTTTTTATGAGTGGTCATGATGTCTAACTCCATTTAGCCTAGTTCATGCTAAGCAAACACAAATCATTGTCAAGTCATGCAAGATATAACAAATAGAGGTTTGCACAACATAGAATAAGAGTGTGCTTCTGAGTACATGTTTGTTATAGGTTTTGAAGCCTTGGCAGACATAATGACTGAACAGTCGAAGCAGTAACTCCCATAACACAAAGCTTGGCACTCCCTTATTTACTCATTAAATAACTAGGGTTTCTATGTTAACAATAAATGTACTGGATGTAAATGGAGTTTTTTTCCATGTAGTTGTAGAATAGCAATTTCATTCTATTTTATGTAAATACTGTTTTAACTATTTACCTGTTTTTGCTTTATTTATATTCTACATCTGCTCCACACCATCATAGATCACTCTTGGCCGGGCCACCAAGGACAAACAGATAGATGTGGATCTGTCTTTAGAGGGACCAGCGTGGAAAATTTCTAGACAGCAGGGTATATATTTTAAACAAATGGTTCTGCTGCACATCATTATTATTATTTCTTTGTGCTCACAAAGCAGACAGATCATTCTGAACATTTTTGTTATTGATGACATTTCTTTTGACTATAGGGATCATCAAACTGAAAAACAATGGAGATTTCTTCATTGCAAATGAGGGCCGGAGACCGATCTACATTGATGGCAGACCTGTTCTCTCTGGTAACAAGTGGAAGCTTAACAACAACTCTGTGATGGAGGCAAGTAAAAATTCTGTTTGCCAAGACACCTACTATAAAATATCAATACAGTATAAGGCTTAGATGAACAAACAGATCGTGAACAAAATAGTGAATATTGACCTCATATTCAGAAAAAAATGATGGTGGAAATGTGTTAACCTGCTTGGCAGTTGCTCCTTTACAGGTGAGAAGAACAGAGAGACCAGTACTTAGCATGTCTCTCACTTTTCTCCAGATTGCAGGTCTTCGTTTTGTGTTCCTCATCAACCAGGAGCTGATCTCTCTTATCAAAGCAGAAACAGCCAAGATGAACCAGCAGTAATTTGCAGAGCTTCCTCTGCCTGAAGACGCAGACAGCAAAACACCTACGACATTCAACGGGCAGTCAGCTCAGGACCTATGCACTGCATCTCCAAGCAGGAGAGCTTAGAGCTTGTTGAGTAGAATTGGACATGAAGAGTTCAGTTATAACCAGAACTCAGGAGAGCCTTTGAGTAAAGGATTTTATCCAAATCCACCTTGTAGGGTTCATTTTGAATAAGAAGACTTTTCAGAGCTAATTGAATGGGGGTTATTTGAGTAAGGCCCAGCAGTACTTGAGTTCACATTACAGTAAAAGCAAAACTATGCCAGGAAATGCACCAGCATATTGTACCCTATGTGACACGTATAGTAAAGCTATGTAAAATAGATTGGAAAATGTAACTGGTTTTTGTTTGTATTTTCCTGGAACAATGTTGTTCTTAACAAGTGCAGCCAAAATGCATATATGTCTTTAAAGCTGCATTTGGAATATACAGCTGTACCACCCCCAAGGTAAGATTTAACCATGAGTACAAAAACACAATGAAATGAAACAGTTGAATTAACAATCAGATGTTTGAGAGTATGTACTTGCTGAAAACTATGTGCATAATTGGCACTGTTTTAGTGTTTGTAAATTATTGATAGGAAAATGTTTCTTGTGCTATACTAAACAAAGTTCAGTAACGGAGTGTCAGAGCGCTGTTAATTGTGTCTAAACCAATCTAGATTTCTAACTTTTAAAACAATTTCATTGTACTTTAATTGCATTCTTGTATATTTTTAGATGTGCCAGCACAATTATAATAGTTTAATAAGTGATTGTGTTTACAATCAGGTGTACTGAATCCATTGGTCAGTATTATATTAGACAAGGCAAAATGGCTGAAAGCCTTGTATATACCATAAACACTAAAAAAAATTTGTGTGAAGGCACCATGTTGCTTCCCTCACCTTTTCAAGAATGTCATCTCTCCAGGCAGGCTTGTAAAAACATGACTGGGTGGCCAACTACAACTTTGACAGAGCTATAGGCTTTTATGGCTGATAACCTTTTCAGTGTGCAAGTGACATCAAACTAATCTGCATGTTAAAATAAGATAAGATAATCCTTTTTTAGTCCCACACTGGGGAAATTTGCAATATATTGCCTATTGAGTAATGGTAATCCCTTCTGTCAAGTGAAAGGATTCTGCTAAGAAATTTCATTTTTTCAACTGTGTATAGATGGCGCCAAGATTGGATTACGACCCATTTGACGTTAGCGGGTTACATATCAAAACGCTGTACTTCAGTGAAGGTTTTTGGTCACCCAGGTTATTCAGTTTGGCTAGTAACAGTTGTAAATCAAGGTGGCTGGATGTGGTATAATCTTCAAGTTGTTTTGCCACTCATCTGAGAAGAACTGAAATCCTTTAGATAAGTAGTAGATAAATTCATTGTTGCAAGATGATGCAAAACCTTTTTGATCTGAAATTAAGGCCTATATAATATATACATTTTTTTCTTGTTAAATTCAGTATTAAGTATGTTGCTCTGCAGATTGCTGACCCTTAAAACGTTATGTTCTGGATTTTGAACTTAATATGGGATATCTTACATGACTAGTAATGTGAACTATACTGGAAAAGTCATCTGCGTTACATAATTTATTTGAAGCAAGATATATGTGGATTTTAGAAGGCTTATGGCAGTGTGAACACATGAACACACTTGATTCCTCTCTTTTAATTAGGCGTTCTCAGTCTTCAATAAAGAAGGCAGGCTTGAGAATTTACACCCTTTTAAAAGATACAGTAGCATACTCAAGATTTTACATTTTCCCCCATGAAACTTTAACGTATTTCCTTACTGTCGATGCAAAATTCTGATCTAGAAGACGTGGCACGCACAAACACAGAATTCGCAATAAATCAGCGCTTAAGGTGCAACGATGCCTGGTACGCAAGCATAGCGCGAGCACCAGTTTGTAAATGACGTTTTTTTCAGGACGCTGACGTCAGAGTCCTACCACCCGAAAGCGCTCCACGGCTCGGCGTTCCAGAAATGTGGTTGTTGTGCTCCGTATCAAGCAGACCCAGCAAGGCTTTTTGTCGGCGGTGGAGAGAACACGTGAGATTGAATATAATAGGACATCGTTTACAGCGCAAGTGAGTAACGTTTTTTGCGTAACTCGTAGAGCTATAGCAGCATGAATTCAAGATTTTACCATTTTGGTCGTTCTTAGTAGTATGCTGATTAGCTAGAAATTGCGTTAGCTCAACCGCACTCTGTCAAGCTTAAAAGACTTCAAAGTGTTGCGTAACGTTACTCAAGTGTGTAGACTGCTATGAAATGTAATTAATAGGCGGAAAATTAAACTCGATTTTGCGTTACTGTGTTATTTCTTGGTGTTTCAGTGCTAGCCGTTAGATGTTACCATGTTAAGACTGTTTCTTCGAAATTCACACACACTCCGTTTTTCACAAAGATTAAGTTATTATTTTAACTAGGTAGTTTGTAAGTCATTCTTGTATACGATAGGTACTACTAAACAATGTTAAGAGAGTTTTGATGGCCAGTTTGTGCATGTGGAACTGACGGATGCGTTGGCTGCCGGTTACAATTGCCAAGAAAAAGATGGTATTTCATTTTTAAATAGTATCCTGCCAGACAAGTTTGCGATAGCAATTCTATTTATTCATATCCTATTCATCTAACCTTCAAAAGCACCATGGTTTTTGCACGTGGAACGACTCGGTTGAAATAGGCAAAATTCTATGGCGTTGTACATCTAAGTTACATGTTTTTGAACATGTAAATTAACTAGAATACTTATGACATGCCATGTTCAAGAACACAGCTTTGACTGCTGCAGCTGTATACCGAAAAAGTGGAATAAAATATGACCTTCGCAATCGATCTACTTTGCTTTAATTTTGCAACGAAATGAAATACTCATCCGTAGCAGGGGTGTGGGTTTTTTTGTTTAACAATTTACTGTGAGACCCCACGGACGCTTTCCCGTGTAAGATGTATGACTATGAATGTAAACGTTTTCTAATTACTTTGTCTTGTCATTATTCCAAATGTATTTTTATAGTATTTAGCATAATAATTACTCAGTGGCTGGTTTTATAAGTTAATAAACTGCCTTGTTCAACTGAGCCGGCTACCCGTAAACACAGACAGACGGTGTGTTTAGGTTTTTGGAGCACACCCCACAACTGGATTGGCTCTTGGGCTAAGACAAACAATTTTAGAGGGTTTCACAGGGCGGCAGATCGGTACACATTGGCTGTGATATGGCAAGCATTTGTGCCTTATCGATTCAATGCTGGGACTGTCTAACTATTTTGAACGGAATTTAAACTTACTTCAATTATTAGCCAGTTCTTTTCAAGTATGACATTTACTGCACTGTTCAAATATTTGTTCCCACGTGTGTATGCTCTTTTTCTGGAACACCATATGTGAGTAATTTGTCTTTTCAAGATAAGTTCAGTAACAGTCAGTAACAGTCACGCAATAGTCACGCAATACTCATGTTGGCAATTACAAATATAAAACGTTTGGCCAGATGGACCTTTTAGTGCTTAAAGTTATATGATCCAATTGTGTACTGCAATATGTGTTTGAAGGAACTACCTCCTGCCCTAAATTACAGCATTATTTAAACAGTCCTTTCATTTGCTGTAATTTCGTCAATACTGCCTGATGGTGATTCCTTTCCACCCCATTTTGTCCTTTTGACAGGTCACTAATGCAATGCACCGTCTCAGACATTTCCAAGGCCTTGCTTGTGTTTTCAGTCCCAGCGCTCAAAGGTTTGTCCCACCATAAGCAGTTCCAGTATGTTGTAACACTGTAAGAACCTTTTTATGTTTCAGGTCATCGCTCGCCAGTTAATTGTCTTTGTAAAATGCTTCTTTGTTTCTGAGTTACTTCGCCTCACCTTTTTGCATTCTTCAGTGCTTTGATGACTATACTCCTGGCATGTGACATCTAACCAAATTTAATATTTGATGTTATTAACTTCATCTTTGCTCTCAAACTACGTATTACATGTTGAAGAATTTTGTTTCACCCCAATCAGTATGCTTTAGGATATGGGAGCTTTACTCCCCATAGACATCCTTCATATGTAGTGTCCTCATTGCTGTCATCAGTGACATCCCTCCCATGTCTTTTTCTCTTAGCGCCCTGACGCTGAAGAACAGCATTCCTGTGGCGTCATCATGTTCAGGACTTCTTTCTAACCGCTGGAGAAGCCAGAGTAGCCACCAAGGGCGGGGCTGCTACTTTGACAGCTCTCAGCGGCCGAGGCTCAGATATGTTCTGACGGGCCTGTTGGCTGGTACTGGAGCCGTAGTAGCCTATGGACTTCATCAAGTGAAGGTGATTTAACTAAATTTATTTCATTTAAAAGCACTGTTAAAGAAACCAAAATGAGTTTTTTGTATTCTATTTCTATTCTATTAGGATAATTTCTAATCTACTGAAATATAGCCAAAAACTGTGTGCATGAATACTGGAGCTGTTTTTCTGGCCTTTGAATTCCTCCAAATGGAGTGGTAGGAAAGATGATGACCAGGTTTAAAGGGATAAGTCTTTGAATTAGTCTATCAGAAGTTTTATTTTTTAGTAAGAACCTTTTTAGCAGAAAGAACCTTTTAGCTGCCAAACAAGTACAAGATGGACAGAAGTGGCGTCTTCCGAAGATGGTGTAGCAAATAACAGGCTGGCAGTAATTTGAATTTGACCTCAAGATAACTAGTGAGGGCAAACAAAAACAGAGACAACCAGTATCACTGTGTAACTGTAGTTTTTCACTTTTATCTACTGTACAGGCATCCTGGCTTAACGTCACAATCTTTGATCTCACAATGGGGTTTTTAAAAATGCTTATTGCTACCAGATAAGTAAATAGGTTAATAAATGTTATCTGTTAATGTGTAAGACGGCTCTTATTTGGTAAATGTTGTTCTTCTTGCACTGGAAATGCATAATGAGGTGGTTTCGCACTGCTTTTTTGCCCTGTTCTGTCCTGTTCCGAGATTAAGCTAGGTGACTGCAATTAAGCGTTAATGTAACCACTGTCCATACTGAGGGAAGAACTTCCAATGCTCTTATGGGAGCAAACAAAAATATGCATCTGTTACTACTGCTCTAGTATTATTTTTCCCAAAATGCCACACTTATGCTTGCTTTATTTTATTTGGAAGATCTAGTTCTCCTTATATACAGCATATACAGTCTATGTTTCTCACATCCATATCAACATTATTTGTGGACAGTACACAGACAGACATTTTGTAAAATTTAACACAAAGTTCTTCCTTCTTATATTAGATTATAAGTAAAGGAATCCATGTGTACCTTCTGTTACTGAGTCATTACTCATCATGGTCTTTTGATTTCACACTACAGTCTGAGCAAGCAACTGGTGCAGCACCTCAGTCAGTATCCCTGCCTGTTTACACCCAGGAAGAGGTTGTGAAACACTGCTCCCTGGACAAGGGCATATGGGTCACCTACAATGGAGCCGTCTATGACATCACTGACTTTGTGGCCATACATCCTGGAGGTGACAAAATCCTGCTGGCTGCAGGTGGCGCTCTTGAGCCCTTTTGGTCACTGTATGCCGTACACGAACAGGAGCACGTTCAGGAGATTCTGTCCGAGTACAAGGTGGGTGTCCTTCGAGCAGAGGACACTAAGAAGCAGGAGGCTGCTAATCTTGCAGACCCTTATTCTACTGACCCACCTCGTCACCCTGCCCTCATTGTCAACAGTCTGAAACCTTTCAATGCTGAACCACCTGCTGACCTGCTTTCAGACAGCTATATCACCCCCTCTGCCCTCTTCTTCACACGCAACCATCTGCCTGTTCCCCAGGTGGATCCAAGCAAATACAGGCTGAAGATAGAGGGCCTCCCTAGGGGTGTTGTGTCATTGACCTTGGATGAACTTAAATCTAATTTTCCAAAATACACAGTGACCGCGACCATCCAGTGTGCAGGGAACCGCCGATCCGACATGAACAAAGTTAAGCAGGTTAAAGGGCTGAACTGGGGATTTGCGGCTATAAGCAATGCTAAATGGTCAGGTGCCCGTCTGCGGGATGTCCTGTGCCGTTATGGCTTAGGACCCGCGTTGGCAGCTAAGGCTCAGCATGTGCATTTTGAAGGCTTGGACAGCGATGTGACCGGGACCCCATATGGAGCGTCCATCCCACTGAACAAGGCGGTGAGTGAAGAGGGAGACGTTCTTCTGGCTTATGAGATGAACGGCGAGGAGCTGCCTGCAGACCATGGCTACCCCGTGCGTGTGATTGTGCCTGGGGTTGCTGGAGCGCGGAATGTCAAATGGCTGGGCAAGATTGTCGTCAGTGAGGTAGAGAGTGAGAGTCACTGGCAGCAGAATGACTACAAAGGTTTCTCCCCAGGCATCGACTGGGACACGGTGGACTACAAATCTGCACCAGCCATCCAGGAGCTTCCAGTTCAGTCAGCCATCACCCAGCCGACAGACGGGTCTTTGGTGGACAGCAGCATGGAGGAAGTGAAGGTGAAAGGTTATGCTTGGAGTGGTGGAGGGAGGGAGGTGGTGCGGGTGGACGTCTCGGTGGATGGTGGCAAGACATGGCATGTGGCTAAACTGCGGGACAATGAGGAAGGTGAAGACCCTGCACCCTCACCCATGCCTGGGCGAGCATGGGCCTGGAAGCTCTGGGAGATTGCAATCCCTCTGCCAGAGGGAGTGGAGGAGCTGGAGGTTGTGTGCAAGGCTACTGACAGTAGTTACAATGCACAGCCAGACTCTGTGCCACCTATTTGGAATTTAAGAGGAGTGCTTTGCAATGCTTGGCATCGAATACAGGTGAAGGTGAAATGAGGGTTTGGAAGTAAAGGAACAAATATCCAATGAAGGAGAAATTTAGTGACTTAACTCAGGAAAGAGAAACCATGTTGGTATGAGGCACTGGTTTATTTGATAGGACCATGTCTAGGAATGACAACATGAACTTAAAATAGAATATGATTATCTGCCACACCACAGCCAGTTATACGTAGTTCTAAATGATTTGGCTGAACCTACCAAGTAGGATTAGTGAATAAGTTGTTGACCATCAAAACTGGGCTTTTTTAAATTCTACCTCTGCTTTTCACTCTTGCACCGCCTAGAGGCTTCTATTCCCCAGTCAGTAGACACAAACTGAGCCTATTTAGAAAGAGGCTGAAATGCATATCTTTGCAGAAGTAGTCAGTTTATCCTGATAACACAATAATCTTTCAGGGCTAATATTCCTATGGTGTAATAGAAGTTTCCTTGGGAGTAAATGTTGAAAAGTGAAACAACAGTATATGAACCATAATACTCATGAACTCAGGACCATGAATCCTTCATCTCTTGATCCGTTCATGTTGGAATGATCTCTCATTTTTCATGGAAATGTGTCAAGCACTGGGATACGTCAAATTACTCATTTTCATTTTATTTAGAAAAAATGTAATTTAATTACATTATTGTTTTGAAATATATTTACGTAGAATTGTAGCCTGTTCTCAATATCTTAGTAAAATCAGCTTAATTTTAACCTCATTATATTTTTCTGTACCTGCTTTTAAGAAAATTGCTAATATTCAACATGATACATGACTGACAGTGTTTTCACATGAAATTGGTGCTCAACTGCACTAGTACAAATATGTTTGCAAAATATCAGTCTGTGTTGATATATATACAGTCCATTTCAGGTCACATGGATGATTTCAGTTTTTTTCCTGTGGAAATAATTACTGTGTATTTGTTATTGTCATACTATATTCTTACATTTGAGTATTTAATTAGAATTTGAGGGGCAGGGTAATATTGGTGCTTTCTGCTAATGTTGCTTTTTATTGGCCCACTGCTTTAATGCTTTTAATCCAGGAACTGACATTAGTTGTTGCATGTAATTTCTAAGCATTTTCTAGTAATAAATAATTTATGTATTAAGGTGGTCATATTATTTGAGCAGTCCCATTTGACTTAATAACTCCGCTTAAAATGCTTCTTTTTAACAAATTTGATTTAAGTGGTTTGAGACTAACAGTGAAAAATCCTATTAAGTGTGGTTGCAGTTTTTTCTCCAGTAATTTATAACAAAAGTAACTTGTGTTTTAAATAGAAGTGGTAAATCAATTTGTAGGCATCAGACTTTAAAATAGTTTTTATAGTGGTGTTGATTTTGGGAGCCAGGTCTAGTCTTGCCTAATATTCATACCATGCTGAATGAAAATAAATGAATAAAATGTATTGCATTTTGAATAAAGTCTTTGATAAAACAGACAGTTTTCCCTCAGTAATTTATTGCATATCACAGTCAAGATTACAGAGTGGAGAGTGAAGTTTAGTGAGTGTTCTTTCTGTTCTTTCTGAGAAGAAAGCAACATTTTAACATTTAGGTTTGAAAAATGTTTGACATTTCCCGAACATAATCAATGTCCAGGTTTCAATAGACACACTGTAGACATGAGAAAGTGAGAGTTGTTTGTAAAAACCATCTCTACATTACTCATAAAGGGTAAATCACCTCCTGACAGATGATAGGCATGCTTGAGACTGATTGAAAAGAAAATTAATTTAGCTTAATACTCTTCTCCCTCCTCCTCTCCCTCTCCCTCAATAGAATCAACACCAACCTCCTCATAATCCTTCTCCAGGGCAGCCATATCCTCTCGGGCCTCAGAGAACTCTCCCTCCTCCATACCCTCTCCTACATACCAGTGCACAAAAGCACGCTTGGCATACATTAGATCAAACTTGTGGTCCAGTCTAGCCCAAGCCTCTGCAATGGCTGTGGTGTTGCTAAGCATGCACACAGCTCTCTGGACCTTGGCAAGATCACCACCAGGCACCACAGTGGGGGGCTGGTAGTTGATACCAACCTTGAAACCAGTTGGGCACCAGTCCACAAACTGGATAGTACGCTTGGTCTTAATGGTGGCAATGGCAGCATTGACGTCTTTTGGTACAACGTCACCACGGTACAGCAAGCAGCAAGCCATGTACTTGCCATGACGTGGGTCACATTTCACCATCTGATTTGCAGGCTCAAAGCAAGCATTGGTGATTTCAGCCACTGAGAGCTGCTCATGGTAAGCTTTCTCAGCTGAGATCACTGGGGCGTATGTGGCCAGTGGGAAGTGGATACGAGGATAGGGCACCAAGTTGGTCTGGAACTCAGTCAGATCAACATTGAGGGCGCCATCAAATCGGAGGGAGGCTGTGATGGAGGACACAATCTGGCTGATGAGCCTATTAAGGTTGGTGTAGGTTGGACGCTCGATATCGAGGTTCCTACGGCAAATGTCATAGATTGCTTCATTATCGACCATGAAAGCACAATCTGAGTGCTCAAGGGTGGTGTGAGTTGTCAGGATGGAGTTGTAAGGCTCCACCACAGCGGTGGACACCTGAGGAGCTGGGTAGATGGAGAACTCCAACTTTGACTTCTTTCCATAGTCAACTGAGAGACGCTCCATCAGCAAGGAAGTGAAACCAGAACCGGTTCCACCTCCAAAGCTGTGGAAGACCAGGAAGCCCTGAAGACCTGTGCACTGGTCAGCCTATGAAAGGAAAACAATGGAAAAACACAGTAAGTGTAAACTATTATATGTTGTTTAAACACTAAGAGTCTGATATTACATTTATAGCTTCTCACCAGCTTCCGGATCCTGTCGAGAACCAGGTCAATGATTTCTTTGCCAATGGTGTAATGTCCACGAGCATAGTTGTTGGCAGCATCTTCCTTTCCAGTGATCAGCTGCTCAGGGTGGAACAGCTGACGGTACGTGCCAGTGCGGACCTCATCTGAGGGACAGGAGAGGTAGGATGATGAAGCAGCATGTTGTAGCTGTGGTCCCTAACCTGGTTGACTTACAAGGCATCACAATAATAGAAAGAAAATTCAATTGCTTACCAATCACAGTGGGCTCCAGATCCACAAACACCGCCCTGGGAACATGCTTGCCAGCTCCTGTCTCACTGAAAAAGGTGTTGAAGGAGTCATCACCTCCACCAATGGTCTTGTCGCTAGGCATTTGCCCATCCGGCTGAATGCCATGCTCAAGGCAGTACAGCTCCCAGCAGGCATTACCTATCTGAACACCAGCCTGGCCCACGTGGATGGAGATACACTCACGCTGTGAAGAAAATGATATAAGAAATGTAATTATATTGTATACATACGATGCAGAGCCTTCAGGTCTGTCATAACTTTAAGCCACAGCTTTCTACAAATTAATCAAAAGGGAATAGGTTCGTGTTTGCATGCATAAGAAATAAGTCCTCATTTCAACAATGCAAGGCCCTTTCTTCCTATAAACAATCTAAGTAGTAGTGAGGTACTCTGTGCAGTCAAAAGCCCTACCAAAAACACATTAATATCCAGTAACACAACTTATTCTGACATATTAAGACTAAAAAGGATTAAATGTCACAGCATGGACTGCAATTAGTAGTGAGATTTAACTCTTTGCTATATGTGACACCTTATGATAATATATTGATGTTATATGTGCTGAATGATCAAGACATTTGAATCCTAAATCGTATTCTTTATAGAAGAATTAAAAAACAAACAAAAAACAGACTGACAAATGTTAATGATAAATTATATTTATCTAGCAATCTTTTACATTTTTAACAAGTCTTGATCCTTTACAGAGATGGAGTTGACCTTGATTATTAGAGTGTCTCAAAAATAAATTCTAATGTTTTAAAAATGTTAAATCTCTTATCTTAGAAATTGCGAGTATCGAAATGATTAAAATCATGCATCATAGCAACCAAGTCAGTACAGGATTAGCTCCCGTTGGCTTAAGTAAGTCTAGCGTTGGAAGCGCACGCTAAGCAACAGTGGATCTCCGAATCTGTCGCAGAGGGCTGGTCTAGCGCAAATCACGCCACGTGCACCCTCCTCCCCGTCGACTCCCTCCTTTCTGTTCTCCTCCCTAAACTCTCAGCCTCTGACTCCACCTGGCTGTAGGCAAAATGATTGGCACATCTACTGCGACAGCTAGGCGATACCGTTGCCTAGCGACAAATTTCATAATTGAGGCCAAATTCAAGAAATGTGTGATGTTCTCACGGAGATGCCTTACGGCTGTAGCTGTCCGCAGGGGCGGGTGCACGAGACAAAGGGAACTCAATGCCCATGTTAATAGCGCCCTCCATCAGACAGCGCGATTGTTCTTGACTGATCAATCTTTCGTTCTACACGAAGTCACTGTACATAATTTGCTGGAGACACAAAGGCTATTCGCTTGAACACACAATTTGCCACCAATCCCAGTAAAGCCACGCTGGCTTGCGATTTAAATGAATGAACGAACGAATGTATGGATGAATTCATTAAAATTACAATAGACGTGTCCAAACACTAGTCCGTTTTAACGATTAAGTGGGACTCCATCGAATCTGAGCAACTAGAAAAAAATGTAGGTCATCTTTTTAGCATTTGAAAGATGTTCAAGTAAGAAACTAGCTAGCAGTCGTCGATGCTGGAGAGGGTTAGGAACAATGTAATCTTGGTCATAGCAGAACAGTAACTATGTCTATCTTTTAAGACAGAATACATATGATACTGATACAGAGAATTCTACACAGGTGTGCACAAAGAGCAATAAAGGCGATGTAAAGGCTGAAAGCTGACCACGATGTCTTTGCGTAGGTGGTGCGTCGTAGTTTGTGCTGCAGTATATTTTGCACGGTGTACATTCATATTGCATATTCTATACGATTTAAATAATTTTACAAGTCGTTTGGCGCAGAGAGGTTCAGACAAAAGTGGGGAACGCGGCTATAAGAAACGCGTGCATTTTGTCTTCGTGATAATCTACCAGCTGTCTCGTTAAATCAGTCTCGATGGATAAGATGGCTGCAAATCCGATTAAACAATGGGATAGTAAAACGTAGAATAATCGTTGATAATTTATGTTAAATACTGTAACCACTTTATAAAAATGCGGTAGTTATTGCACAAGGTTTTGTGCTATGCTTACACCCCCGTTCCCGCGTCCGCCAAAAACGACGAGCATCAGTTACCAAAGCCTATTACTTATGCAGCCTTTGGCCTACCTAGATTTTTTATCAACATAGATTTCAAACGGCGTCAAAATAGCTAATCACGGGGTAATTCTCATGTTATGAGCTTGAATATTGTAAACTAGTCTTGAATATTTTTATCACATTTTTTATCACTGATGCATAATTAAAAAGAACAACCTATATGTTAACAGTCAAAATCTACGTATGTTACTTACCATGTTTAGATGTTTTAAAGGATAGCAGCTCAGAAATCGGTGAAAGATTACTCGAAGTCTGTTTCACTCTGCAGTGAAATTCGTTACCTTCGTCGACGGCTAAGAGTCGATGTAGTAACTACTTACTGTCAGAGTGGCGCACCGCTTTATAAAGACTGTTGGTGGGTTGGGGGTTGGTCCCATGAATATATTAGTCTGAACAGCCACGCGAAGACCGAAGGCCTGTATGCTGTAAGACCATTGTAAATTAGCACGTTTTTTATTCCTTGTATATGCCACCAAATGTACAACCTAAACATAATCCAAATAAAATAATTAAACGTAGGGCATACACATAAAAAGAATATGTAGAAAACCTGCATGCTCACATCTCATATTGAACTTTGTTTAGAACAATAGGACAAAGACTGGTTTGAGGGAATTAACAATAGGACAAATGTATTTAACTTGCAATTGTGTAATTCTACATAATTAGATAAGGATAACTCTCAAGATAAGTCTCAAATAAGACGTGACTCTTAAATTTCCACATGTTCTGAAAAAAACGTACCACTATATACACATATGTATGGGTAATCTCAAAGTTACTTGTTAAAATCCTAAGAGAAAGCAATATATGAATATATGAAATCAAAGCTTGCCGTTGTATAGCTATTTCAAATTCTATTGCTAAATGGTGATTTAAACAAAAATGTTACAGGCAAGAGTTCATTAGGAATTGATGAGCAGTGTAGTCACGTGGTGCTCTGCAGATGGATGACGTCAGTGTGCTGCGGCGAAATATTAAACAATGAAGGGCGGTGGCTTGGGATGGGCACTTGTGCTGCACAGCCAGACAAGTGCTGAGTGATGGTGAGATATTTAAGCAGTGTTGTCGATGAATAACGCATGATAGGTGTATATATTCGATTTTTTTTTTTAAACGATTTCTCTGTAAAATCTGTTATCTGTTAAAATGGAAATACTACTAAATGAGAATTGTGTGCAAAATGTGTCGATCAGTGATATATTTGCTCATGCAGACAAGAGTTGTATGCTAGTAAGACATTCATTGTTTTAAGTAGTTGTCTCATTTAATAGTAACTTTTTTAATCCAGTGATATGATCAGACGTTTTTTAAGATTTTTATGTTGTAAAAAAAAACTCTTTCTATGACGAACCATTCAACTGGAGACGCTTTAACCATTTGATGCAAATATCGTCAAATCATCATCTCCATGCAAATCTTTATCTTCACAGCCTACATTCACCTTTTTTAAAAACACAGTGACCTTAACAAAACCTACCTTATCGTTTTGCGTAACATGAAAGCTTTAATAATGCTAACTAGCTAATATAATATTTGCATATTAATTTTACTGCACCAAAGGCGCCTGTAGGAGGCTGAAAACGGGGCACTCCCTTCTCACGGTCCTCGCGCTTGCTCACTGAAAGCAGCGCCTCCCCTTCTGCAGTGCTCGCGCACGCTCCGTTGTCTAGTGGAGGCAAGTACTCTACAGTGTCCATCTCCTCAACGCTAACTTTACCTTCGGAAAAAGAGCAAAATGGTGAGGTAGTGAATTTATTGTTCCAGGTTTTGTTTATTAATCTGTTTAGTTGTATAATGTGTAATGTGTGAGAACGTGTAGGAACACGTGTGGTCAAATGGTTTTCAAGTACTTTGATTTTTTCATCAGCATCGGGGCTGGTGCCAGCATAAAAAAAAAACAACACGCGCCACGGCGTGTGTTATTGTTCCTTGAGACAACGGATTTGTATTTTTGATATATGGCAAAAATATAGACAGTAAATAATGAAACAAACAAGAAATCCCATCTGTATATTCCAGAGCGGATAATTAATCATATGTGATTAGACCACATTATTCTCAATATATTGCCTGGAAAATATAAAGTAACAAAATGAATATGGTATTTGTTGTTTGTGCTAATTTTTGAAGAAGCACAAATTAAATAGACAAAACAGTTTTGCATTTTGTAATATGTTTTGTGTCCTGTTTTATCTCCACAGCGTGAGTGTATCTCCATCCACGTGGGCCAGGCTGGTGTTCAGATAGGTAATGCCTGCTGGGAGCTGTACTGCCTTGAGCATGGCATTCAGCCAGATGGGCAAATGCCTAGCGACAAGACCATTGGTGGAGGTGATGACTCCTTCAACACCTTTTTCAGTGAGACAGGAGCTGGCAAGCATGTTCCCAGGGCAGTGTTTGTTGATCTGGAGCCCACTGTGATTGGTAAGCAATTGAATTTTCTTTCTATTATTGTGATGACTTGTAAGTCAACCAGGTTAGGGACCACAGCTACAACATGCTGCTTCATCATCCTACCTCTCCTGTCCCTCAGATGAGGTCCGCACTGGCACGTACCGTCAGCTGTTCCACCCTGAGCAGCTGATCACTGGAAAGGAAGATGCTGCCAACAACTATGCTCGTGGACATTACACCATTGGCAAAGAAATCATTGACTTGGTTCTCGACAGGATCCGGAAGCTGGTGAGAAGCTATAAATGTAATATCAGACTCTTAGTGTTTAAACAACATATAATAGTTTACACTTACTGTGTATTTTTCCATTGTTTTCCTTTTATAGGCTGACCAGTGCACAGGTCTTCAGGGCTTCCTGGTCTTCCACAGCTTTGGAGGTGGAACTGGATCTGGTTTCACTTCCTTGCTGATGGAGCGTCTCTCAGTTGACTATGGAAAGAAGTCAAAGTTGGAGTTCTCCATCTACCCAGCTCCTCAGGTGTCCACCGCTGTGGTGGAGCCTTACAACTCCATCCTGACAACTCACACCACCCTTGAGCACTCAGACTGTGCTTTCATGGTCGATAATGAAGCAATCTATGATATTTGCCGTAGGAACCTCGATATCGAGCGTCCAACCTACACCAACCTTAACAGGCTGATTGGTCAGATTGTGTCCTCCATCACTGCCTCCCTCCGATTTGATGGCGCCCTGAATGTTGATCTGACTGAGTTCCAGACCAACTTGGTGCCCTATCCTCGAATCCACTTCCCACTGGCCACATACGCCCCAGTGATCTCAGCTGAGAAAGCTTACCATGAGCAGCTCTCAGTGGCTGAAATCACCAACGCTTGCTTTGAACCATCTAATCAGATGGTGAAATGTGACCCACGTCATGGCAAGTACATGGCTTGCTGCTTGCTGTACCGTGGTGACGTGGTACCAAAAGACGTTAATGCTGCCATTGCTACGATTAAGACCAAGCGTACCATCCAGTTTGTAGACTGGTGCCCAACTGGTTTCAAGGTTGGTATCAACTACCAGCCCCCCACTGTGGTGCCTGGTGGTGATCTTGCCAAGGTCCAGAGAGCTGTGTGCATGCTTAGCAACACCACAGCCATTGCAGAGGCTTGGGCTAGACTGGACCACAAGTTTGATCTAATGTATGCCAAGCGTGCCTTTGTACACTGGTATGTAGGAGAGGGTATGGAGGAGGGAGAGTTCTCTGAGGCCCGAGAGGATATGGCTGCCCTGGAGAAGGATTATGAGGAGGTTGGTGTTGATTCTGTTGAGGGAGAGGGAGAGGAGGAGGGAGAAGAGTATTAGATTCCAGAAAATTACTGAACTGTTTGGTCCAGGTATCCTTTAAGAAGTCATTGTTATTACTCCACCTTTGTGTAAAATTCCAGATTTTGGTGTGAAAACCAAATAAATCCTTCAAAACATTTTTTTGTGCAGAATTTAACTTATTCATGATCTTTCTAATTGTCTAGATCATTTTCACATTGATGAGGAGTTATCTTTTAATTACAAAATAATCTGTTTTTGAAGTTAAACAATAACTTCTTACGCAGGGGCATTCATACAACTGGGATCAAGTCAGAGATTCTGCCCCCTAGAGGTGCCATGCATCTTTTGCCTATCAATGGTCACAACCATTAGACATAATGTCATCTTGAAGATATTACTCATTTTGCAGTTATGTTATAACTGGGAGCAAGGGGGATATGGCATTTTAAGAAATGGCATCAAAATAGGCTGTGTATGCATCACAATCTATGAAGTAATTAATCATCAATAAATCAAACTTCCAAAAAAAAACCTCTAAGGGGAAAGTACTCCCTTATGTTGTATGATGTAAAGCCTCTGATGTAATGGATTTTGTCTCCTTGGCAAAGACTAGAGAATTAAGCTTCTGTCTTGACAGATAACATTTTGGAATATATGTACATTTAGTCTCTGGCTTTTCAAATGGAAAAGTACAAACATTTTAACAAATCCAAAAGCAAAGCTACACTACTACAATTATTGTATTATCACTGTTGTCAATAATTCAGGTAATTCATCTGAGACAATATGACCAATCACTCTAAAATGCTGCAGTGTCAAAATAATAAATGGAGCCTCTTCAAATATATTACCTTTTTAGGAATTTTAATAATACAATTATGACTGTTATTTATCGAACTCTCATCTAAAAAACTTTCAGAAAAAAAAATCAATTCACTTAGTTATAGTTATATTGAATTGTCCATTAAAAACAATCTGAAACCTTCATCAAATGAAATCTTGCTGTACATTTACCAGTCTAATGTCATCAAGCCTTTGGCACAATTGGGCGATTGTCATGTCTGGACAGCAGGTAAGAGACATAACTATTACATAATGCTAAGCAGTTTTTGGAACATTCCACATTTGCACAATAAGCTGCAGGATATTATCAAAATGACCATTTTACCAGTACCCTCAGTACTCACCTCAGTACAACGGGAACTGTGCCACTTGGTCTGAGTTGTTGAAGTCAGACCTGCAAAGCACCTGTTGATTTTCTTGGAGGAGATTATAAAAAATCGTAAACTAAGTGAGATATTTTAGAGTAGACCTATGTAATTGGTTACTTTTGCCACATTTTATGAATATTAAGAGGAAGAGAGTAGTTTAAACTAACAGGAGGGGCAATAGGTGTGAAGAACGTTTTTTAAAAATTGAAGAACAATCCATATAAGGGTCTTTTACAAATTAAATGTTCTTCCAAGAAACATACACTCAAGTAAATATCCCTTTGAGAATATTTTTAAAGAGCGTAGTACACTTTTTATTTAAGACTTAAACATGTCCTATTCAAATAAGGCCTAAACAGTAAGCTATTCAAAACCAGTGTAGCGCAAATATCGTCTGTAACGTAATTTCAGTTCAGTTCAGTGTGAGGTTCAGTGTGATTTTTAATTTTAACGCAATAAAACGTGTGGAAACGGTAAAGCGAACAGTTAGTAAACACCAGCACATGCATCTAAACATGAATATGCGTCTCTGTGTGTGCGCTAAAAACATAAAATAACTATTTTCCTGAATGATTGTTGGTTGATTCTCTTTCATCTTACAAGACCTTAATGTATTGCTGTCACCTGAGCTATACAATGCCTATCGTCTGCGAAGTCAAACACAGGACAGACAAGTTCCGCCTGGGGGTGGACTTTCAGTGCCATTCCCCACTCTACGTGCAAACCCAGTATAAATATACCCTTCTTTGTAACCCAGAGCCAACATCTCAAAACGGACTCTTAGCGGTCTCGACGGGAAGGTCTACTGAGTACGCATTCAAAAGTACTATTTTCTGCATACATTTCGTTCTTTTGTGGTAACATTCTTCAGCATAATGGTAAGTGAAAGTTTTAAATTCAGAGATTAAAAAGCAGTTTCGTATTAGGCTATAACAAAAACGGAATTCCTGTGGTAGTTTTGTTTTTCAGACAAAGTATCGTGTTCACTATAACGCGTATTTCAAAGAGTTTTATTTGTAGTACAAGTTATAAACTGTGAGAAGGTTGAAATACATTAAATGCAGCTAACCTTATAGTTTTATATTATTGCTGTAAAGTTTCATCTGTTAAAAAGTGAAAGGACCGTGACTTTCTCCCTCCTCAAACACAATTCTGTAGATACAGAGCAGCATAAGACAGCAGGAAGTGAGAGATAAACATGTAAATAAGAACAAAACACGTAAAAGATTTGAAAGCAGTAAACTGAGTTTTAATATTGCATATTTACTCCACATAGCAAAAGTAGACATTCTTAGTATTTGCATTAAGATATTGAGGTCATAAACTTTTAATAATATATTTTAGTGGAAAATGTCATTTTATATACATTTGATTTAGGCTATTATTACTCATTAACAGTGTAATATATTATATATTGGTTACATGTCAATTTTGAGAAGATTAATATCAAGGTGTTTCTCAGTAGTCCATACTGACATGGCTGAGAAAACCACACACTTCAGCAAAAGGCAGCAGTCCATTATTAATAGGCTTCAGCTCAACAATTGTGTGGTCATTTAGCATAATCTTCACATTCTGCACTGAATGGGAAATATTATGTTTTTTTGCTCAAATAAATCACAAAAACATAGATCTTTATATCACTGAATTTTCTATATTTGGCCATTACTAATCTTTTGTTTCAGTTTCTCTGGTTCATAAAGTAACCAGAACTTTCATTTAGTTCACACCTGATATCACTGGTGCTCCTTAAACTCAAAATCATTAAAAATAAAATTCATTGAGGGCAAATGTTGTGTGTATTTTTGAATACATGAAAGCCATGTGGCTTGAGTTTTGCTCTCTCTCCACACACACACACACACACACACACACACACACACAAATGTACACCTATCCACCCACACACGCACATACATACCCATCCACCCACACACACTCATACATACCCATCCACCCACACACACATAACAACACATAACTCTCACTCTTGTTTCCTATATTTGTTTTGAAAGAGCTGTTGCACATGTTGAAGTTCCTCTTTTCTCTAGATGCGTGACTATCATTTTAACTTCCTTAAGGTCTGACACTTTGCCTGACTACATTTATAAATTTAAATATTTCAGAGAGCTATCATTGTACACCAGCAAGGTATGGAAACAACCATGTCAGTAGGGTATAGTGAAATTATTCATCATGGTCAGCTGAGTTGTGAAGCAGAGATCACATTTAGATAAAAGAAAATCACTTTACAAAAACATGGTTAACCTGGAACCATGGAACCATGGAAACCATGGAACCATGCAAACTTATTAGCATTAAATAGCATTGTGCAAACTACATGCAAACTACTTTATCTAGATATATCTGTCATCTACCTCTGTTGTATAAAGCTCCAGCACTATGTTTTACTGTGATCCAACTTATTTGTTGTACCGTTTTAAAATAGTGGCAACTTTTAGGATGATGGTATATAATAATATAAAATATCGATCTTATGATGTAATGTGAAAGATGTCTAAAGAAAGATGTCTAGATGTTTACTTTGAGAGGACTGTTTTCAACACTCCTAAGGTAAAACAAAACTCAGAGAAGTAACGCAATTAAGTGTACTGATTCAGAGTGATGAGTCACCAGTTCCGGTCCTGCGTGATCATCTTGTGAGTTTTCGATAGATGAGATAGTAGTATAGCGTGCTGTCATCTGTCTCTTCAACTCTTCAGCAGCACCAAAAAGCCCTCAATTTAAAACAATTTTAATATCTTTCTCAACAGCGTGAGTGTATCTCCATCCACGTGGGCCAGGCTGGTGTTCAGATTGGTAACGCCTGCTGGGAGCTGTACTGCCTTGAGCATGGCATTCAGCCGGATGGACAAATGCCTAGCGACAAGACCATTGGTGGAGGTGACGACTCCTTCAACACCTTTTTTAGTGAGACAGGAGCTGGCAAGCATGTACCCAGGGCAGTGTTTGTGGATCTGGAGCCCACTGTGATTGGTAAGCTACAAATAAAATGCTGATAACATTTCAACTATAAAGAAATTCTGAATTCAGTGATTTGTAACAATGGATAAGCTGGATTCAGCAGCAAATATTCTCCTTATAAAACTTTTCCATTTAATAGTTGTATCCAAAAAAACGTATTTACCCTCTTACACTGGGTGCAGCTTTGTCATGCTACAGCATTTCAGTTTTCTACATGTGGCATTATTATTTTAATGGTCCTTTCTCAATGTTTACAATTCATATTTCTATGTAGATGAGGTTCGCACTGGCACTTATCGTCAGCTTTTCCACCCTGAGCAGCTGATCACTGGAAAGGAAGATGCTGCCAACAACTATGCTCGTGGACATTACACCATTGGCAAAGAAATCATTGACCTGGTTCTTGAGAGGGTTCACAAACTGGTAAGAAATTGTAGAAGATGTCTGCTCCCTTTGTCTTTAAATTGATAAATAATTTTCACTCTTTTTCCCCTTTAAGGCTGACCAGTGCACTGGTCTCCAGGGGTTCCTGGTCTTTCACAGCTTTGGAGGTGGAACTGGATCTGGTTTCACTTCCTTGCTGATGGAGCGTCTCTCAGTTGACTATGGAAAGAAATCAAAGCTGGAGTTCTCCATCTACCCAGCTCCTCAGGTGTCCACCGCTGTTGTGGAGCCTTACAACTCAATATTAACAACTCACACCACCCTTGAGCACTCAGACTGTGCTTTCATGGTCGATAATGAAGCAATCTATGACATTTGCCGTAGGAACCTCGATATCGAGCGTCCGACCTACACCAACCTTAATAGGCTCATCAGCCAGATTGTGTCCTCCATCACAGCCTCCCTCCGATTTGATGGCGCCCTGAATGTTGATCTGACTGAGTTTCAGACCAACTTGGTGCCCTATCCTCGAATCCACTTCCCACTGGCCACATACGCCCCAGTGATCTCAGCTGAGAAAGCTTACCATGAGCAGCTCTCAGTAGCTGAAATCACCAGTGCTTGCTTTGAGCCAGCAAATCAGATGGTGAAATGTGACCCACGTCATGGCAAGTACATGGCTTGCTGCTTGTTGTACCGTGGTGACGTTGTACCAAAAGACGTCAATGCAGCCATTGCTGCCATTAAGAACAAGCGTACCATCCAGTTTGTAGACTGGTGCCCAACTGGTTTCAAGGTTGGTATCAACTACCAGCCCCCCACTGTGGTGCCTGGTGGTGATCTTGCCAAGGTCCAGAGAGCTGTGTGCATGCTTAGCAACACCACAGCCATTGCAGAGGCTTGGGCTAGACTGGACCACAAGTTTGATCTAATGTATGCCAAGCGTGCTTTTGTGCACTGGTATGTAGGAGAGGGTATGGAGGAGGGAGAGTTCTCTGAGGCCCGAGAGGATATGGCTGCCCTGGAGAAGGATTATGAGGAGGTTGGTACAGATAGTATGGATGGAGAAGATGAAGGAGGCGAATACTAGGTATATACCTGTCACGGTGAGGGAGGCTCCCCCTACCGGTCGCCTCCGGCACAGCGGCAGTTGTCCTGTTGTTGTTGCGTTGTGTTCTTCCCTCAGGTGGGTGGGGCTTATTAGCTCCCTCACCTGACGGTAGTTTGTCTGTCTATATATGCTTTGTCTGTGTACCAGTTGACTGCTGGTTATTATATCCTTAATCTGGGTCGAGTGCACGGGTTTTTGGTTTGCGCACGTTATTCATTAAACCCCTCTTTTTCTCTGAGACTTGGCGTGATCGCTTCCTTTTCGTTCGCACCTTCTGCCCGTCACAGAATAACCAGCCACCTTTCGGGAAGCCGCCAGTCTCCTTTACTTTCTCCTTCGTTTGTGGTCATGTCTCGTGGTAAGTGTTTGTCCGTGTGAAATTTTGTTGTTTGAATGTGTGTGGAGGAGAGCTAGGTTGTAAACCGCTTGTCCCGTCGTGCCTACGTGCTTGTTTGTTTGTGTGTTTGTGTAGCACGTTGTGTGGCACGACGGTGACAATAGCGAAAGCCTGGTAGCGCTCTCCTCCAAGGGGCGGCGCCTTCTCGCTAAAAGTGCTCGCCCGCAGTCTGTGTTTGTGCATGTGCATGTGTGAGATGTGTGTGTGTGAGACTGCGGGCTTGAGCTAGTGAGTGGAAGGGGCGTCTGCCGTTTGTCTTGCGTGCTGGGTCTTGTCTACGTGTGTATGTTTATGTTAAATGTAATTCCCCGTGTGCTCCCTCCCTTTTTTTTGTTTGTTAATGGTGTTTTGGGAGGGAGGGGAGCAATGGAGGGTCCTGTGCTACCTATTGGGGCACAGAAGTGCGCAGCTCTGGAAGGAGGCCCGCCCGGTAAGAAGGGTATATGCTTGGCGTGAGGGTTCTGTGCCACCACCCACGTCCTCTATATGAGGAGTGGCACAGACGGCGCAGCTCCTGAGGGAGGCCCGCCGGTGAAAGGGTAAGTCTTGGCGTTTGTGTTGTCTGCGTGTATGTGTTGTGTGCAGGTTCCTCCTGCAGGTTGGCAGTGGAGCCCCTGGACCTTGTGGGACCTCCAAAGTAGGCAGGAGCCCCCCTATGTGATGGGGTGACCGGAGCCCTGGTCACAAGTAGCCTCCCTGGAGGGAAAGGCTCCCCCGGATGTGTGGGGACCAGAGGGCTCCGGCCTGAAGAGCTCCTGCTGAAGACAGAGGTCCCCCCCTCGTGCTCGGGGTGGCTAGGAGGTTGGTCCTGGGGTGTGACCGGTCACCAGTGGGGAAGGAGTGCTTCCCCCTGGAACCTCCGGCAGGGTGGAGGAGTCCACCCTGTTATGTACCTCCCCATGAGGGGCGGTCTCCCCGGCCGGTTAGGGTTGCCCAGGGTGACTCCAGGCCCTGTGCAGGCATTGGCCCCGAGCCGAGAGGTAGGTCCAGGAGGCGTTCAACTATATGGTAGGTAGGTAGCCTGCACACACGCCCCCCTAGTGTTTGTGTTTGTCCTAGTGTGCTTGTGAATTGTTGTATGTAATTCCCGTATGCCCCTCCCTAAAGGGGGCGTTTGGGGGAGGGGCTATGGAGGGTCCCGTGCCACGGTCTGTGGTACGGATGGCGCTGCTCAGAAGGAGGCCCTGACCTGGTGGAGGGCGTCTCCGGAGCCGGTGGTGCCCCTGAGCTTGGTAGGGAACGCAGTGGAGGCATGCGGTACTCTGCTGCAGGGGTCACCACCTGCTAGGATGGAGATCCCTCCCCCCTCTCCATGAAAAGGGGTTGAGATGGTCAGGGCATGTGCGCGTTTGTGTTGTGTTGTGTGTGTATGTGTGCGTAGATGTTGTGTGCAGGTTCCTCCTGGCAGTTGGCTGCGGCGTCCCTGGACCTTGTGGGATCTCCCAAGTAGGCAGGAGCCCCTGATGTTATGGGGTGACCGGAGCCCTGGTCGTAAATAGCCCCTCTGGAAGGGTAAGGGCCCCCGTACGTGTGGGGACTATAAGGCTCCGGTCTGAAGAGCTCCTGCTGTGGGCAGGAGCCCCCTTATGTTGTGGGGTGACCGGAGCCTTGGTCGTAAGTGACCTCCCTGAAGGGGAAAAAGGGGCTTCCCAGATGTGTGGGGGACTAGAGGGCTCCGGACTGAAGAGCTCCTGCCGAAGACAGAGATCCCCCCTCGTGCTCGGGGTTGCTCAGGGTCACGCCTTGCTGGGTGCAAGGGTTTGCCTCGAGCCGAGAGGTAGGTCCAGGAGGCGATCAACCGCTCCCTGGGAGGTAACCTGCACACACGCACACTTTGTGGGGCCCTTGGGGCGTGAGGGCTCTGTGACCGACTGGGGCGTGGTTTTGTCTTGTTGACGGCCCAGTCGGTCAGGGTCCCGCCCAGGAGGCGGGAGCTAATGTATGTTGTATGTTTTTGTGTTTCAGCTCCGGGACTGCAGGAGGTGTCACCCTGCTTTGTCCCCGCCTTCCTGCCCCTTCGTCTCGCGTCTTTTGTACTGCCGCTGTGAACCGCACATCGGGCCGTAGTGCGGCTTGGTGGGGGATCTGTCACGGTGAGGGAGGCTCCCCCACCGGTCGCCTCCCGGCACAGCGGCAGTTGTCCTGTTGTTGCGTTGTGTTCTTCCCTCAGGTGGGTGGGGCTTATTAGCTCCCTCACCTGACGGTAGTTTGTCTGTCTATATATGCTTTGTCTGTGTACCAGTTGACTGCTGGTTATTATATCCTTAATCTGGGTCGAGTGCACGGGTTTTTGGTTTGCGCACGTTATTCATTAAACCCCTCTTTTTCTCTGAGACTTGGCGTGATCGCTTCCTTTTCGTTCGCACCTTCTGCCCGTCACAATACCCATTTGTGAAATAAATTCTCAAATGTATAATTTAAATATTTGTAGATACATGCTAGGTACATGTATTTGTGGTAATTGAATTTTATCTTTTTTTACTATTTGCTTACAAAATGTTCATTTGGAGCAGGTATTGAATACATTTGGGATGATCAAGAATGATCAAAAGTTCTCCTATTTTTATATAGTGAAAGTGCTTTAACAGAACAAATTAAAAAATATTTCAGGTGCTGGACTTTTGTCATACATTATAGTAAATGTTTTTGTTGGTAAATATTATAGCCATCCAGATCTGACAAAGCACATAAATAATGAATGGTCAGCTGTTACAGAAGAGTGTTTCAATTTTCAGACATATACAATAAAAAGTAAAAGTCATAGATTTATCATTTAACAATCCTCATCCCTGCAATACAAGCAAAGAACACTGGACTAACGTGTTAGTTACACCTGCTTTCGTTCTAATATTGTATCAGCCCACATAAATTGTCAATTATGAGCATGAATAATAGTATTATGACTATATAGTCAAATAGTTTGGTTTTTATTTTGCCCTCTGTCAAATAACCACTTCAACAATGTAGTGAATTGTTTATGCATTTGAGGGGAACTGGAATTTTAGACTTTATGTTAAAGTTTTTATGATTGTTTTGTGTGGGATTCAAGTACATGGTCTTATGATTATATTGATTCTTTTGAAAAAGGAAGAAACAAAACCCCAGTCTGAATTATTTATGTTGGCCTGCTCTAACTGAGTACGTCTGTCTATAGTGTGAGTAGCACAGCCATTTTATTTTCTTTTTGTGTCTACATCTGCGGTAGTGGCATTGAATCCCTGCTTGCACTTCTGTTCTGTTTAAACAAAAGGCAAGCCATATGCACTATCACAAGCAAACAATGCTTCACTTCCCCAAAAAACTAACAAGACAAAAATGTACAAAAGAGATTCATTTCATTTTAACATAATGGGGTTTTCAATAAAAACACAACTTCTCACCAGAAAACCCAAGTAATAACTAAAACCATCTAAGCTATAACATCATCTAATTATTTACATTTCTTACTGTTATTTTTCTTATCCCTTCTTTTCTGCCTCTCAAACAGAATTAAGGAAGTGGTGAAAAGAAAACTGTAAAAGTTCAACTGTGAGAGTCTGATGTTGGTATGACAGTTGTTTATTGTTTGAAAGAGGAAGGTCAGATGTAGGGTCAGAGCTTTACAAGAGTTAACACAATCACAATGAACCATTTTATAATTATAAGGGCACTAAATGCACAGGCAGAGCCATTTTATGCCAACGTGGTGCTAAATGTGGGAGATCATTTTTGTTTAATACCATTGCGTAACTAATCAGGTCATCCTCATAAATCTTAACAAAGTTTCCAGTAATCCACAAGTTGGTGCTATTCTTGGAGGTATTAAAGTTAAGCAAAAATATGTGTGTGGGATAGGGGACGAAATGTACAGTCTTCTTCTGACCTAAAATGCTGAAACAGATATAACAACTCACATCGTGATTGGCAACAGAGTGGAAATATAGTGAAAAACACAAAAAGGAACCTCACGTTTGTGGGAAATGATCATACATGAAAGAGGAGGTAGCAAAAGGAAGCTCGTTTTCAGCACAGCAGGTTGATTAGATTATGGTGTATGGCCACACACAGGAAACTAAATATCTCACATGGCATACCAAGGCCAGCAATGAGAGCAGCACAGTATAGGACCCAGAAATGTAATCAAGACTAAAAGAAAGGAATAGGAGACAGAAACGGATTGAGACAGAAATGTAGCATGAGCAGCATGTAGCATGAGCAGCAGTCTTGTCTACAACAGCAGGAAGCAGAAACAAACTTTTAAGAAGTAGCTTTAGAGAATGAGAAGCATCTTACAGTCTTACAGCAGTGCACAGTTACAGCAGTGCACAGGTTGCGCTGCATCACCGTAACAGCTGATATTCTATTGATCTGTAAACAATCTTAGTGGTCATCAGACACACACACACATGCACGCACACACCCAGGCGTGCACACACACAGTATACCCATATGATCTGCAAATCTGAAACCTTGGAAATTCAATGGAGTATGAACACGAGGCATATTTTTTGGTTTAGCCCTTTAAAAGTATAACACCAGAAATAGGAAGTCTAACAGTATTGAACTGCATTACTGAGATGTCATTTCTTTTTATTTAGTGCATCAGAAGGAGACCTGATACTTACCACAGCTTGCCAATTGATTCCAAAATTATGTCCATGAGATGTCAATAACCTTATGCAACACAACTCCTCTATTAAACACTGAAGACAATTACCTTATAAAAACATTAGAAAATCTATTTTTTCATGTAATAGGAAGAATATGCTGTTTTTTCAACATAGGCAAAGGTCTGTAACTGAAAAATGAGCATCTCCCTTCTGCAAACGTGTGTGAAAATGAGATGCCAATGTTTTCAATGACATTTGTCATACAGCACATCCTGAGGAACTCCAACACCCAGAATCCTGTGCTCCGGCACCAATGTTCCTCGTGCCCTGATTGCTAAAAACACTTGTAGCCAGTTACCTTTCACTATATATGCCTCTTCATTCCACCTACCTTGCTCAACATTGCCTACCTCTGTAAAGCATAATGAGTATTTTTTATATCATGCATTGCTTGTTTGACCCTTTTCTGTGTACTCCTGTCTTTGGATTACCCCTCTGCTTTGGCTGCCTGGTTATGTCTACTCTATGGTTTTGGATCTGGACTATTTTTTGGACCATGATTTTTGCCGTCTGTTTTTCAATGGCTTTACCTTTTTTGTCTCACAATGAATATCATTAAAAATCCCTTTTCTCTGTCTGCAAGCGTCTGTGTAATTTTGGAAATGTCAGTGACATCACACCAGTGCTCTTTCTTGCTGTAGACTTCAGAATATGGTAATGGGTGAACCAGCGTTATTGCAGCAGTAAGGCCACCTGTTTACTTTATTGCACCTCATATTCGGTTGTGTTGTCCTTTCTTCTTGTCACGCAATCAAATGAAACATGTTGTCTAACTAATTTTTCTAAACTAAAGGACAGGGACACAAACATGCATTTGCAGATGCAAAGCAACAAATGCTGCTGGCAACTGTTTATTCCCATATTAATAACACTACAGTATGATTAAACAGTTAATTGGTTCTTACAAGTGGGAGCTATAACCAAATGAGTACTTGAATACATAGCATTCAAAATAAGTAAAACATTAGGGTACTGTGTAATAGCCGTATCTGTAATAAATATTTAATTATTACTGTATCTTTGAACTGATACAAATACTAATAAAGTGGTAATCTAACACTTATTGTCAGGAAGTTGCTTTCCACACATGTTGATATTTGACTGGGGCTGTGAACCTCACCCTTTGCGGCAAAAATAAAACTAGAACAGACACTGGATATGGCACACTGCAGTCTGGTGCTCAGGGGTAGAACTGCACAGTCATGCCTTATTGTAAGTCAGTCTGCCTCCAAGAACATCAGTACCTTCTCTTATTACGCGAAGAAATAGAATATATATAAATATATATGAATTATGGGATGAATTATTAACAGAGAGAAACATCACATTTAGAGGAATAGCTATTGTGTACAGAAGTGGGAATCTGTTCAGCCTGAAGAAGGCAGCTGGGTGGGGATGTGCTTGGATATGATGCGTTAATGTAGGGGACAGTTAGGACGCCTGCCAAGGGAGGGGCACAGCTGGCGTGGAGGTTAATGGAGGAGAAGGGGAGGAGAGAAATGGTGAAGAGGAGAGCATCAAGGAGAGAGATGAAGGAGGGGCTGCAGGTGGGAGTGGCCATGAGCATGTGGAAGAATGATTGATGGTTAATGGTAGGAGCAGCCTCCCAAAGCCTGAGACACGACACTGGATGTGGGGGAGGAGACAGGCAAGTATAAAAGCCCTCACGCTCCTTATTTAGGTGTCCTGTTGCTTCACCTCCTGCTACTCAGCTTCAACCACTGCCAATAAAGCTCCCAAAGGAAAGACCCTAACAGGGAGAACCAGAGGACAGTGTGATCAAGACTTCCATTCGAATCCAAATATGAGCCACCCCTCGGTCCGCACTTCCTACCGTCGCACCTTCGCCGGACCTTCCTCTGTGACCGCCTACTCACCCTTCTCGTCCCGCATGCCAGCTCTGGGCACCCGCTATCTCAGCTCTGCACCGCCCCCCTCGTCCACACGCTCGGTGGGCTACAGGGTGCGCTCTGCCACGCCCGCCCCCCGCCTGTCCTACGACAAGGTGGACTTCTCTTTGGCCGAAGCCATCAACCAGGAGTTCCTCGCCACCCGCAGCAATGAGAAACAGGAGCTGCAGGAGCTCAACGACCGCTTCGCCAGCTTCATCGAGAAGGTGCGCTACCTGGAACAGCAGAATGCCGGCCTGCAGATGGAGCTCACTCAGTACAAGGGCAAGCAGCAGCACGGACAGCCGAACCGGGCCAGCGAGCTCTGCCAGCAAGAGCTGAGGGAGCTACGCAGGCAGATGGAGCTGATTGGGAAAGAGCGCGACCAGTTCCAGGTGGAGAGGGACAACCTGGCTGAGGATCTGGCCTTGCTCAAGCAGAGGTGAGTCAGACAGGGGCTCATGGGAGGGGATGTCTTTGAGTACACAAAGAACTAGACTGAGAAATTGTTGTGCTTGTTTATAAAAGTAATTATTAAATGAATAAATTAAATGATTAGCAGTTTTTATAAACTATAGAACTGTTGCAGCTTTAATACAATCCAACTGACTATGTCTTTACAAAATAATATAATAAGTAATAATAGATAATAGTACTCTGGATAGCTAAAAGGCTGTTTTGAACATCTTAGAAGTGGAAGTGTAAAGTAACCTAAAAGCCAAAGATTAAAATAAAAAGAAAATGTCCTCAGTTAGAAATGGTTAGGGCTATCTATATATATATATATATATATAAGGTATGTTAATATATATAAGGTAAGTTAATTAAATGAAATGAACTAACTAAATTAAAAATGTTTTTTTCTGATATAAAATATATATATATATATATATATATATATATATATATATATATATATATATATATATATATATATTGTTTATTTTTGATATATATATATATATATCAGAAAAAAACATAGTAAAATATTTTTAATTAACAGTGAATAAAAAGAAATGTGGTACTGGAGTAGACTTGTAGGTTGTAGTAATGGGAATTCTAGAAGGTTCCGATGGTTTTATGTATACTACCACCAACTCATGCCTACTTTTGCACATGCATGCGCCCCCTCCCCGAACATGCACATATACAACACACCCCAACAATGCATGGATGTCAGAAAGAATATTCATTTAGGCCAAGTCTAAAATCTGTTGATGAGGTGGGTGTGGCCCTGGAGTAAAGGGCAGAGACAAAGAGGCTGCAGTCTGGATCAGCCCACCCTGCTGCTGCTTGTGATTGTTCTCCTGGGTCAGGAGTGTAGGATGCAGGGGCTCAGTGTGGATATCACGTCTGCACACAGTCCTCTACACTGACACTCTCTGGCATAGTGCTAATGCAATATAGAACTCACTGTAACATCCTAATCAGTGGCTAGTGACAACAATGAGATGTTGACAGCAAATATACAAACTCTAGCTAGTTATTTTGCGTGTTCTGCATCTTAATTAACTAAACAACTAAACAATGTCATTATATGGAAGCCAACATCATGATATCAAGAAGTTTTTATTCATTAAAACACATATTTCCAAAACACTGAAAGAAAACACTGATAGTCATACATCCCAAATCGATGGGGGACCTTTTATCTTTGACCTCATATTTCCTCCCCATTTTATTGACACAATTGCAAACTCATTTATCTAAAGACTTAAAGCTAATGTATTATTGAATAGATCCAGCAAGACTGGGTGGCAGGGGTTGGGGTGTGTGTATATGTGTGTGGGTGGGGGGTAGGAGTATGGGATTGGAGAGTGAAGTACGATTAAGACATGGAGGGCAACAAAGAGCTGTAGGAAAAATCAATGTGGATTGATACAGAAGGCTCCATTACAGGTGTTGGTTGTCTTGAGTATGCGGGTGCCACGTACTCTTTAACCAGTGCAAAATTCCTGCAAAAACAATGAAATAAAAGCTAAGCTCACCACAGCCCAGACACATACTCTCTCTCTCTCTCTCACACACACACACACACACACACGCACACACCAGCCACACCCTTCTTCCATATCAAATATCTTAAGTGGTCTTGGCCAGGGATGAAAATAACAGGAACATCGATTCGAATACACTTCTAATATTAATTAACATTATTATATAACACCATATGGATTTAAAAACGTAATTCATAAAAACACAGAAGAACATAAATATAAAGCTTTATTATATATTAATCTTTTAAATGGGCTGGAGTTATTTTTAAACACATCCTTTTTTCCATCACAAAATGTTTTCATAAAAGCAAAGCAAAGAAAAAAACAAAAGAAAATGAAAGTTAATTTAATTTTGTCTGTGATGCGTTTAGTTTGGACAAATTGTCTAGCCAACATATTAGATAGTTCAAATGGGGCAGACGTTATCATAGCTACAGGAAAATTTCATACAGCATGATTCAATTGCTAAATTCACTTAGAACTGGTATTTCATATACGTACAAAGAATACCCAAATTATTGCATTTGCTGATGGGATGGCTTGACCTGCTATTTTCTGTCTTAGCCCAAATCCTTTTATGCAACACATTAGCTAATTGATCTTCAGGCTTTCTGCCAGCTGGTGCCTCGTTTGTTACAGCACCTATGACAGCAGGCCAGATGTGTATTGATGAGAAAGTCCCTCTCAGAGTGCCACACAGGAGAGTCCAGTGTCAAGTCAGCTCAGCTCAGCACTTCTGTGCTTACTAATGTAAACCAGGACAAATTTGTATACTCTGTAAATTATTGCCTATAGTGCTCTCTGTAACACTGGGAAATGAAGCAATGTTTTTTAAATGTGCATACACATTTCTGCAAACATACTAACGCCCCTAACATGAATAACAAAAGAGAAATGTTAGAAAATGGAGGGTGTATAATAATGGAGGGTGTTTTGTGTTTCATCAAAACCAGATTTAAAGCACTTTTGTCTATTAAAAAAAAAACGACCGTTTAGGTAGCTCCAAGTATACAACATAATCTAGATATTTCATTTTATGATGTGATTTTGTATTTTTGTTACGTCACAGACTTTTTGGAACAAATTGAGATTTTTGAGATGTTCCTGTATGTATGCAGGTTAGATGAAGAGGCTCAAAAAAGGCAGGATGCTGAGAACCAACTGGTCCTGTTTCGAAAGGTGACGTCCTACTGAAGCAAACACACACACGCATGCACACACACACACACACACACAATAAAAATAATAATGATAATAATACACAATAATAATAAGTTCTAATAATATTATCTTAAATAACAATGTACAAAATCTAGCCTAAACTAAAAACAATGAAATTATTGTTTTGCAAGATTAATGTCTTGCAAAACATGCTCTAGCTCTACTACAGATTACCAACACCTATGAACGTTCTAGTGGTGATGATCCCCATTAGATATATATGTTATCTCACTGGTATAAAGATAACTGAATTAGATTCCCTTGCCCATCTACCTTTTGCATGCTGTGAAGCCAACTGCAAGGTACCTTGCTTTGCCCCCTCACTGAACATTCCTACTTATAGCAGGATGAGGGTTAGCAATTGCTCTCCAAGAAAAATGACTGTGACAGCCTCTCCTTGAGGGCCCAGTGTCTTGTTCTATTTCTGGCTGGCTCTGTCCAGTGGCTGCGCTGAGTAACTAGAGGTTAGACAGCCTAATGCTTCCCTAATATATGTTTTCCTGATACATTCATAGATTCTTTTGTAAAAATGCTATAAAGAAACATACAATGTAAATATGTTTACAGAATATTTAATACATGCAATTGTCAGAAGAAGCCCAGCTTCCATTGGATTCTATAATGAGTTGACACAGCTCTCTGTCTTGATTACAAGCAGATGTAATTGAGACCAAAAACCAACACTAATACAATTATCTTCTTGTTAATTTGATTTTGACATCAGTTCTTTGGTAGATGCCCTGTCATCTTTCTTGACTAACACTGACATCCTGTGGTCATTATAGAGAAAATATTTTCAGCTATTCCAAGCAATCATAAAAAGTAGAGTGAATATGAACAAATGCATTCATAAGTCTGCAGCGCCAACAGGTATGTGTTTTAGGATTTGAGTGTTAAAATGTGAAAAATAGATCTAAACTTTAAGATAAGGAATAAGGCACTATATAGCTAAATAATGTCTAAACTATTTCAGCACAATACATATTAGGTAAGAAATATTAATGTTAAACAGAAATGGGAAATTAAAAATGGCAATCTTGAAAAAGTAAGAAATATAGTAGATAAAGGAGTTGAAAATGTAAATGCATATGCAAGTTTATATAATCACAATTGATTTTTCATTGTTTGTGGAGGTATATGGTAGACTATGAGAAATGGATGAAGATTCAAGCTGTATGTAGAAGCATTCAGATTTTATTATAATCACGCAAAAAGTTATTTGTAAAAAAAGAAAGTTATTTGTGGCTTTCTCACCACAGCAGTGATAAATGAATGTGTAGAACATACATGCTAATGTTGCCATCTGCTTGTAGGATGTGGACGATGCCACCCTTGTCCGTCTGGAGCTGGAGAGAAAGATTGAGTCTCTGATGGATGAGATTGAGTTTCTCAAGAAGCTGCATGATGAGGTAAGGCACTGTACAACTGTGGTGTTATGTCCTACAGCTTCTGCATAACCTAATGGTGAGAAAGGCGTAAACATCATTTGGTCAACTTTATAAATGTAAGGGTAATCGAAGATTCTTCTGGCCTAATACTGTATTGGTGAATTTCTCACTGTCTTACATAGTGATAGAATCTTGGAAGAGCCATGAAGAATGAACATTCTCATATATTATCCAAACAGGAAATCCAGGATGTGCAGGTGAGCATTGAATCACAGCAGATGAAGATGGAAGTGGAAGCCACGGTTCGGCCCGACCTGACTGCAGCCCTGAGGGACATCAGGGCCCAGTACGAAAGCATTGCAACCAAAAACATGCAGGAGTCTGAGGAATGGTATAAGTCCAAGGTGAAGGCGTGCAACATACATGGAAAATATACACATGGAAAATATACAGATACTGTAGAAAGATCATTACATTCTCTTTGCTTTTCTCTTCAGTTTGCTGACCTGACAGACTCAGCAAAACGCAATGCTGACGCCACGAGGCAGGCCAAGCAAGAAGCCAATGAATTTAGGAGGCAGATCCAGAGCCTCAACTGTGAGATTGATGCACTCAAGAGCACGGTGCGCTTATTTCTGTCATGGGACCTTCTAGGAGAACTTGAGGCCAGTGAAGGTGGTCACAAAAGGTTCTGAGAAATGCTCATGCTCGCAATCGCATTTATTTGTGTCAAACAGAATGAGGCTCTGCTCAGGCAGATGAGGGAAATGGAGGACCAGTTTGGCTTGGAAGCTGGCAACTACCAGGACAACATTGCTCGTCTGGAAGAGGAGATCCGCCACCTGAAGGATGAAATGTCTCGTCACCTGAGGGAATATCAGGACTTGCTCAATGTCAAGATGGCTCTGGACATTGAGATTGCTACATATAGGAAGTTACTGGAAGGAGAGGAGAGCAGGTAAATATGTTACTACCACCCACCTTTGTCCACAAACATGTTGTCATACTTTGTGCCTGAGGTGCTTTAATGTTCTTGCAGAATTGCTGTTCCCATCTTGAACTTAACGTCTATGGGTATGCGTAATGGTGGTAAGTCCTAATGTTTTGCTGTATGTTTTCTATAACTGTTATATAATTTTTTGATGTCCTTCTATAATCCTAATGCCGCCAACATTATTTTAAGAGTTTAATTAAATTAGATGTATTAAAATGTATACAATTTAATTTCATGCCTCTTGTATTTACCATTGGCTAGAGTATGACCAACCATCTGATGTTGGACATGGCAAGAAGGTTGTTATCAAAACCGTTGAGATACGTGATGGAGAGGCAAGTGACCTTGTTACATAATATATTTTTATTATTCAGTTTATATTATCAGAAAAATCATAATTGGTGTCTACACAGGTGGTGAAGGAGTCCAAGAAGGAGAGAGAAACGCCCCGCATTTCCAAGGATACCCATGACACTCGCAATCAACAAGAAGATGATTAAAGCAGGTGACGAACAACTGCTTGTTCCAGGCTTTAGAATTGAGTATTGATTATTAGGTCAAATGAATGGGAAAATTACCAACTGATAGTAAGATAAAAACATTAAAAGCTGCTTACATCCATGTACTACTTGCTACTGAAAATGTAATTATATGCAAATGTTTCTAATGATTTTGAGTCAGTACTGTGAACCAGAATGGGCTATATACATTGTTTGATGTCGGGAATCGATAATTTTAATCAGCCAGTTTCACTATGCTATGGTGCTAACAAGGTGAACTAATCAGCCTTAACATACAAAAATCATACCAGAGTCAAAGACCCATAAATTTTTATCTAAAATTCCATAAGTCATACACACTCAGCCCTGTTCATAGCTGATCATGTACTGACTCAACAATTTTAGACAAAATAGACCAAATAAAATCCAACTAGTCACCAGTTGAGGCCTTTATTTTCAGAAAAACTGTGAGACTTTTCTACAATGTCTTTTCCTAATTTGATTAATTAGGCTTTGCATCCAAAATTTACAACCCTAACAAAAAAAAGTCTGATCTAAGAAAAGCATTCTCTTGAGATTTTTTTCCACTTTCTTGGCATTCCCTCTCCAGTCACAGATACTGCCATGTCATATTATTTTATAGCTTTACGTTATAAGTAGCTATTTTGTGATTGTATTCATATTTTTTGATGTGAAAGCTTCTTTTGTTGCCTCACAATGGTTTGTGTGCTCAGTGTTTCTGGGCTTGTGATTTGAATAACTGGAAAAGGAACAGTAGAGAACTTTTGAATGAGGAAAAAAACAGCATAATTATGGAATTGTGTTTTCTGAAGCCTTATAAAAATCACTAAACAACAAATGAACTGTAAATGAAAAATAATAAAATAAACTGGAACTAAAGAAACTATAATGTCTACTCATTCTGTGTTATAGACCTTCTGTGTGACAGATCTGTGTAACAAATCTTCTGGGTGACAGTATGATAGGGACCTTGATATGATAGGGACCTTGAAACTATTATGTAAATTACTCTATAATTGTTACATTAACAAAAAGGCAAACCTAATGATGCTTAAACATCTATAGATATGCTAAATGGTGTATATATATATTTACGCATTTATATAGAGAATTTACTATTTCCTTACCAAAAGAGATAATGGATGGATGGATGTGCAGTGAGAACATGATAACATGCATTTAAACAAGGAATAAAGAATACAGAGAGAGAGGAGGGAGAGAGAGAGAGAGAGAGAGAGAGAGAGAGAGACGAGAGAGAGAGGGAGAGGAGAGAGAGAAAGAAGAGAGAGAAAAGAGAGAGAGAGAAAGAGAGCGAAAAGGACAGTGTTGGGGATTATATTCTTTGTCATTTCCATTTCAGAGTACAGTCGAAAATAATGACAATGACAATTAGAAAGCCAATGATCTTCAAATAAGAAAAGATTTGCACAAGGAGCAGATCAGATCATCCCCAAATCTTGCAAAATGAAATTCTGAAATAGCAATCCATCACATAATCATTCTGAACATATATGATTACATATAAACTAGTGATATGCAAACTACACAAAGATCAATTTTCACTTAGAAGGATGAGAGATATATTTCACTAAAGATATTACAGGTGTCATGGTACGTCGGTCTCAACTACCAGGGAACCCGCCTATTCCCATTCACAGAAAGCCACGCCCCGTCTCCAACACTCCCATGCACAGACAGCCACGCCCTCTCTCCAATTCACCTACCTAGTTCAATTCACCTACCTACCTACTGCGTACACCTGTTTCTTATTTCTTACACATCATTTAAGCCCACAGATTCCTCCTATCCCTGCCCGCACATTCGTGAGCCGAGCCCAACGGAACCTGAGGCGTGTCTTTGTGTGCTACTCCCATGGCTACCAGCCATTGTCTAGCTCTACTCAGTCCTTCTATTGAATTCTTGCAACATCAGCTTTTTCTTTGTATGTCATTTTGCTATGGATAATAAAAATGATCCCTTACAGCTCTCATCTCTTGAGCCTACCAATTCAACAAACGGCGGCCTTCCAGGAGAAAACGAAAATGCCATATGACCAAGTACAGTGCAAGCAGCTGGTGATGAAATGTATTGTACTTGTTTCTGTAGAATTCTTTCTCCATAACTCATTAGCCTAGTCTGTTCAGCTATTAATCTCATTAAATCTCTTTTGTTAGGGCCTTCTCCCTTCCTGAAATTCCGCTCGAAGCCTTACTCTTTGGTAATCCATTGTTTAGTGAAGGTTTTCATTGAACTATATAATAAATTCTTAGTTCATATAACAGCTAAATTGTTGTTTTATTATTTTTTACACTAGTTAGCATATCTGTTAGAATAATCTATTCTCCTGAGCCAAGTCCTCAACAAATATCATCCATTGTAACACTTTTAATTTGATATTAACCATTCAATAAACTTTGGCATTTATTCATTAAATTGGTCATGGTAGTAAATATTAGGTCACTGCACAGATTTAGAACTTCACCCTTGATTAACAAGACTGGTATGGTCACGGTGAGCTGGTCCCAGCCCTCAGGGGAGATGCCCCCTCAGACACGACCATGCCCCTCTTTCTACACACACACAGATAAAACATTATTTCACCTGTTCCCATTATCAAAAATATATTTCCTTGGAAAGGAGGGTGGTGTCCCATAATTCCTAATTAATCAATACTGCTACAGCTTGAACAATGGGCAGCAATGGTGGTTTGGACCTGTGGGTATAAATGAGCTGAGAGTGAAGACAGTGAATAAGGAACAGGTGAGAGGGGTGTGTCAGTAGGCGGGAGACTGACAAAGAGGGAGAACGCTGGAATGAGGAGGTGTGTGAGTGGGTGTGTCTGTTAGTGGGCGTGTCCCTAACGTGCTGGGACCCGAGTATGATAAATCAAGCACTTAATCAAGGACAACACAGCAGAGGAGCTGGATATCAGGAAACGACTTACAGATAAATTACTTAATCAGGAACAATAATCAGAATGATAATACACTTGGTCTGATTAATATTATTTTACATAATGGTAAGAGATATTGGTCAGAACATCAGTTCCACATATCTCACATGTAATATATTCACATACAGTGAACTCTATCAATTTCTTTGATTCAGGTTTTAAATATGAGAAACCAATATTTAAAAAAAAAATACAACAGTATCTAGTGGATATGTAAGTGGATAATGGAGTGGATAGCTGATAAACATGTATTTAAGCATATTAATATATATATAAATTATCTAATATTCATACTTATATGTATGAAGATTAATTCAAGGCTGTGAGGGCGCTTAGTCCGTAGAGGACTAATCGCCGGGTTTTTTATGTTGACGAACTCAAATGCCAAACCACAAACTATCAGAAAACTGAGACCTCCGTAATAACAGCACGGGAGAAGCGGATAAAACAAACATAAGAGAATAAGGAAACCAAAAAATACACGGAGAAGCCTCAACGTGAACGTACCAAACATAAGCGAACAAAAACACGGAGCTATCTTGACGTGGACGTGATAAACGGGGGAGAACAAAAATACACGGAGCAACCACGACGTGGACGTGGTAAACGGGGAAGAACAAAAAAAATACATGGAGCAACCCTCAACGTGTCTGGGGAAAAACTGAGAAAAAATCCCTTCCCACAAAACAACAAACGGATAGGAAGAGAAATAGGATTTGGGAAAACTTGAGAAATGCCATTAAAGGGCGCAGGAGTAACAGAGACTCGAAAAGACAGAGTGGTGAAACAACATCATGTATGCCACACGTTACTGAGAGGCTGGCTGAATGAACGATGTAAGACGACAAACAACTCAGTAATGAGACGCTGCAACTGTCTCCCTTAAATGAGGAGGGAGACAACTGCAGGTCATCACTGCTGATTATGCTTGGGTCTGGAGTGGGCTCGCGGGCCCCCTCCAGTGGAGGCAAAGAGAGTAGCGCTGGAACCAGCCCTGACAAAGGCAACATTAACTTTGCTGTTCCACTGTTACTGTTATATTTGCAGGTAAGATTCTCATAAGAGAGGAACTATAATTATAGAATAATGGAACAACTGTGGATGATGGCTGTGGCCTTTACGTGCACCCTCCCTGCCAGAGGGAAGGCTGGAGGTCACACGAGAACCCCACAGCTGGGATTGGGCAGTCTGTCCCGACGGGTGGTACGGGCCAGAGGACTGGCCTTTGTGCATATCATGGGAACGTGGCTGTCCAGGAAACCTGTGCCTTTTACGTGCATCATCATTGAACTGGTAGCTGGTGGTGGGGACACCAGAAGCCCACATCTAGGATTGAGGAGACCGTTCCAAAGGGCGGTAGGTGTCACGAGGTCACACGAGTGGTGTTCTCGTGTGACCTCCAGCCTTCCCTCTGGCAGGGAGGGGGCACATAAAGGCCACAGCCATCATGACCGCTTCTATTCCTAAGGTACAGATCAACGCTGGATGCTCAAGATCATGCTCTTCCTAAATCCCATCCTGTAATGCTCAACCAGTGAAGCCCAGCAAGTTGAACCTCATCCATTAAATATGATTTGCTACTCCACTGGGTGGGACCAGGACTACATGACTTGAGGGTATGATGCAGTCTTGAGCTCTGGTTTTGTGATTTAAATAAAACAAATTTACAATATTGCTGTCTCCAGTTCTATGTACTTTCAAACTGGTTGAAAAAGCACTACATCCAAATGGAAGGGTCAGCAACCACCTAGTTTTGCAAGGTGGTCAAACTAGAGGTCCATGGGCAGTGACATGCCATGCTGCACAACCACTCTGGTCAGTACCAGGGTTCTTTCTCAGGGGCATTTATGATGAACTACAGGCACTTTCAACACGTGTGTTGTGACTCCATTCTCCTGGTACCAGCTACAGAACACCAAGGGCTGAACAAATGTATTATGTAACTTATGAACCCTGATGGCTATGATCTATATCTAAAGGATAATTAAAAAAAAACCTTAATACTTAGCAGAGTCCTGTGTTCTGTCCTTGCGGTGGAGAAACCAACCAGTCTGATGCCGTTGTTGGGTACATCCACATAGCCAATTCTGAGCTAGCATGCAGTGGCACTCAATGTTATGCTGTCCCTGCTCAAAATGTTGCCCCCACCACTCATCCTAAATGTGCACTGTATGGCCAAATGTTTGGGATCACGTCTGTTTATAGCTTGTTGCTATAAATGTTGCCCCACCTTTCAGTCTAAGGAAAGCTTCCCACAAGATTTTGTAGCATAACGGTGGGAATTTATATCCATTCTCTCAAAGGAGCATTTGTGAGATTATGTACTGAAGCTGGATGAGAAGACCAGGCTCAGAATCAGGTGTTCCTATTCATCCTAAAAGCATTGAATGGTGCTGCGGTCAGGGCTATGAGCAGGCACTGAAGTTCCACATCAAATCATGTCTTTAAGGACCACACTTTGTGCACAGGAGCACAGTCATGCTGGAACAGGAAAGATGCTTCCTCAAATGCTTGCCACAAAGTTTGAAGCACATAATTGTCTAAAATGTCTATTATGAAGCATTATATATTATCCTTCACTGAAACTGAGAGGCCTAGCCCAAATCCTGAAGAACAACTGCCAAGCAATTTCCACAGCTGAAGAGTTGCCCATCAGAACTACAGATGTTTAATGTGCTGTTAGTGTGTGCTGTTAGTGTTGTTGCAAGTGTATCTTTAGCACCACCTATTGGTGATTTTGCTAATAGTCAAACAGTGACATCACAGGAAATAGGAAATTTATGGATGTTTTACATAGGCTCAATCCGAAATACCTTACTTAAGCAGCTAAATTTAGCATTTATAAAATTGTCAATTTGCCAGTACCTGGAAAATCCATGCAGTAGTGGCTAATGGACCATGGCTAGCTGCTTAGCAGCGTCGATAACGTAAATGATGTTTAGTAAACGTGATGACGTAGACCTATGCAAATCTATTAGTTTTTATTGGATGTTCTCAGCTTTGGACCAACGTGTACGCAGGAAGGTGACGTAATTTCCGCTAAAAAGGTTAGGATGGTTGTAAACATCCTGTAGCCATTGAAAGTGCACACTGTGCTCGCTAGTCACCTCACCGATCTTGTAACGTTAAATATTTTCGTTATTTACATGTCCTAAACATGACATGTAAACAAACAAAATTATCGTTTCAACAACGTACAGACAGCAGATCCAACCACCACTGCTGTGTGCCATTCTGCACAGCATCAACAAGGTCCAATTCTTACCTAAGCTTCCACACCTTTCCAAATGACTCAGAATTGCAGAAACAATGGGTTGTTAAGATCAGGAGAGATCATTTTATCGTCACAAGTACTTCCCGAGTGTGCTCGAGACATTTTATCACTGCTGATCTGCTTGAGCCTCCCACTCATGCTGGACGACGACGACTACGACCTGGAGCTATTCCTGTGCTTTTTCATTGGAATAACTATAATATTCCAACCCCACGACCTGGACTACGGGAAAGAACAGAGCGTCCACACAACACCGATCCAACAGAGACACAGACTGACCCTGATGATGATGACCCGTGGCCGTGTCATGAACACGACTACTGCGCCAGGATTGAGCCTGCTGCACTTGATATCTCCCTCAACAGAAACGAAGAGCTACGCGAGGAGATATCAAGGCTCCGAAAACAAATCGAGGAGTTAACTGTCAGCAGCAAGTTCGGTTTGGAGCGGTTTTCTGCCTCTGATGACGACATACGATTCTTTACCAGGTACATAAAAATATCCACAGTGTCTGAGTCAGAACCGTAGAGCAGTAGGCCTGTAACATTAAAAGCAGTAAAAATTAACAATATTATCTGGGTGAAATTATTTGTGTGGTCCAGGTACTGACCATAGTTCTTAAATGTCCCAGAGTTGGATAATAGAAATGAGAATTAAGATCAAAAGACTACATATTTGCAATTCACTGCTGAGTATTGCTGGGAATTATGTAAAGCTTGTTTTGGTTATCAGAGCCTATCTGGTAGGGGACAATCATTTCAACCAGGCAAGCTAGAAAAAGATGAGGCAGCTCATGTCATCTGTCTGTCAATGCAAGTGGTGTGGAGTACAGCTCAGTGATAGTAACCTAGTGGCACGGGACAGTGGCAGGACACACCATTCAAGTATTGGATGGACCTTCTAATGTGAATGAATTAGCCAATAAATCAATCATAATATATACTTATATGTTCCACAGATTTGCAAGTCATGCCCACCTGATAAGCTTTTGGAAGCAAATAGAGCCAGCCACCCTCAACATTATACGGGTTACAAGAGCACAGACTGTCGCGAAGACTGATCAGGTCCCTCACTCTCCCAGTGCAACGGTAAATGTTTTTGTGTTGTCCTTACAAAGCATGACATGTCATAATTTTCAAATTAATCTTTACATCAAAATAAGTTTTGATATTCATAATGAAATAGTGTAATGTATTTTTCCCACCAGGTTCTTCAACCAATTGATGAGTTCTTCCTGTTCATGAACTACCTGTCTTTGGGACTGATGCAAAAGGATTTGGCCCACAGATTTAGAATACATTGGTCAACTGCAAGTCACATTATTAACACCTGGGCCAACTTCCTTTATACTGTATTGGGAGCTGTGGCTATTTGGCTAGATGTGGACACTGTGAAAGCTCACCTCCCAGATGTGTTTCAGGACTACGCTGACACTCAAATAATTTTAGATTTCACAGAACTGCGATGTCAAACCCCAAATTCCCTTCTCCTCCAAAGCAAGGAGTTTTATCCTTATAAATCATACTGTACATTCAAAGGGTTGATTGGGATAGCCCCTCATGGCGCAGTGACCTTTGTGTCTTCTCTTTATCAAGGCACCATCAGTGATAAAGAGATCTTAAAGCAGTCTGGCATTGTGGCCCTCCTTGACCCATCTATGGCCATCATGGTGGACAAGGGTTTCCTTGTCGAAGACTGCGTTCCATGCAAAGTCCACATACCCACATTTCTCTCAAAGAGAGCTCAACTGTCTAGGTCAGAGATCAGAAACACACAGTGCATTGCAAGACTGAGAGTCCATGTTGAGCATGTGATTCGCAGAGTCAAAGAACATAAAATATTCAGCACAGTGATCCCCCTTTCAATCACAGGGAGCATAAACCAACTTTTTACGGTTGCCTGTCTTTTGGTGAATTATCAAAATGGCCCCTTGGTAAAAGCCTGGGCAAACAATTGCTAATCTCATTCCAGAATTAGACCTTAGAATGATCCCTTTAGGTCATGGTGGTCTGTAAATATAGGCTGCCATGTTAAGGTACAGTGTGATTTCATTAATTGTATAAAATGCTTTCACTTTTATATTTTAAAATTGACAAAGTTGGTAATACAGACAGAATAAAATGAGAATTTTTTTTTAATTGTTCATGAGTTCATGTCTTCATTATGGCTTTCAATTACTTGGGCATAGAGAGGTTTTTGGCTTGTAAGTGAAATGTGAGGCAGTCACTCTTTCTCTCCTAAATGAATGTCACTCAGGTGTAGCACTTTGGCATCTTGTTGCCTCCTCAATGAGGTGTGACTGTGACAAGGACACAGAAAGTGAGCTCAGGTGTAGCTGTTCTTGGTGTATTGGCACAAATGAATATTCCGGTGGGTTTAGATGGTAACCTTCTAGTGGCAGTCGAGAATTGTGGTGCATCCTCATGCATGACTGTCAGATGGAGGTGGTGGTTGTTGAGAAGACAGTACACTGCCAACTTGTACCTTCCCAAAGATGGAGTCCACAAGTGGCTTGTCAGACAAGGTGTTCATTGTGCAGTTGAGTGGAAGAGATTCTGCTTTCATTCCATTGTAGACTGGTCCAGAATTGAGGGTGGCTAGGTGTGGGAGCTCACCGTTGTAGCCCTTGAAAAGTGTACTTCAGAAATAACAGAACAGTCAATAACATTTATTTTTTAGACATTGTAGTCTGTTTACAGCACAACATATCACGTGTCATCTGAAGTACAAAGATGCAAAATGAAATGAATTTTGAAAAGAACAGGGTCTCTAGCAACAGCAATGATGATAATAACATTATCAGATGATCAAAAGCATTTATTTTTACAACACACTGTAGTCTGCCTATTAAATTTGGTGCTACATACCTAACTCCACTGGCTGTAGTAGCACTTGATTTTGGCTTTAGGACAAACACGGCATCCACGGGTCCAGGCTTCACCCCCTTTTAATTTAAAAAATGTTAATAAAGTGACTGTGATACAAACATTAAATAATGAAATTAGACAAACCATTGTTTGTGGTTTATGCCACATGCTGGGGGAAACAAAACAAACTGACCTGGTCTCAAAACATAAGTGAGATGACCTCCAGAATGTGCATGCGCCACTGTTGCTCACACTGGGCACTGGCCAGAGCAGGTCGTCCATTCCACAGGAGCCCACAGCAACCTGTCGTGCACGCTGGCGTCAATGTCCACGTTCTTCGGCGAGACACAAAACAGGCGATAGGGACAATTCTAAGTCATTTTGATATGAACTGGCTTCGGAAGACACGAAGCACAGACGTGAGTCGCAAACGCACTCGTGCAACCGTTCACAATCACAAGCGGAAAACACATTCAGGCTCTGGTTTGATTCCCTAACAATTACGATACAACGGCTACACAGTGGAGTCGATCGGCGCAAACCTTTTCCTGGCTGGGGTCGGCAGGGATGTGCAGCACGTTCCTGACCAGCAGAAGAATCCTCCTCAGCAGGTTATCCTTCTCATGCCTCTGCTCCCAGTCCTGAGAGAGGGGGAAGAGACAGGGAACACAGCAGCGCAACAGAGGGGGTCAATACGCAACACTGGGAGTAAGAACTCTGTACATGTGCTGTGGAGTGGAGAGCGAGTTCAACCTGTGCCTGGATTTACTACCAGACCCTCTTCTTGTCTATCGTCTTTCACTTGCGAGACATGTCAGTTTGCTTTAAGCATGGTAGTAACAGAGCACGATAACAGAACATCCTATTATTCACACACATTTTCTGTCTGCATAATATAGTATGTGAATGATACATTATGTACAATGTAACAAAAATGTCATGCATCTCTGCACCAAAATGGGTAAAACAAAACTGTGCCAGACTTATCTGATCCATTCAGATACTTACAAGTTGTAGCAGGTTGTACAGTGTCTAACTCAACATATCCTAGACAGAATGCATATGTCACTCATTAACACTCACCACTATACTCTGATATATTACTGTTTTTGTCACTGTGCATTCACAGGATTATACCTACCTTTTATAGGCTTTTAGATGGGAAACAACTTGACGAAAATGATGGTGGAATATAGGATCATCAGGGACTTCTCCAAAGCAGAGAAGTGCTGGCTGGGTTAGACTGACCATGAGCCTGTAAAATGGTTTTATATGAAAACAAAATCACAATTCTCATTCATCCCCAATATATAATGTATTTACATTGCATGTTCCAATTTAAACTCATGTTGTATTAAGGAGTCACACCCTTTTTCTTAATGCTGTGGCTATGAGATGTGTTGGTCAACCTGCCACAAGGATCAAGCACCGTTCTCACCACTTTCAAAATAGCCCTGCTCAGAACGTCAATTTTCGGCGCCTTTTTTCCACACTGTTTCTAGCAATGGGCAAATGACACCGAGGCTTCGGAGCGTACGTCACTCTTCCTGAAGCGGAGTGATTCGAAGCAGTGTCGGAGCTTGTATCGAAAACACCAGTGTCACATGACCGATGATACTCGAACGTCATCGCTGTTTCGCTTTGCGCTTCATTGCTTCAAAATGTTTCAACGCTTTTCATTGGCTCATAGTCTTCCAGTGTGTGGCATTGGCTCACGGCATTTCAGTGCATTCTGAGCCAATGACAGACCATACCAGCTATATAAGATGTATCATCACCCTTAACCAACATTTAACCCTTAATTTGCATTTATTCGATGGGTTAATCTGGAATGTGTTAGAGTATGGGGGAGAGCATCTGCATATTTTATTGTAATGACAATATAATCATTATTTGTTATGAATGAACAAAACACTTGAATGACCACTCAGACTCTTCTGAACTTTCATTGCTTCAGTGCTGCTTTTTAGAGGTTGCAATGGCTTCAGTTGTCCACCAGATGTCACCGTCACTGAAGCCTTGAAGCTTTGAATCTTTTTCGGCACAATTGTTAGGAAAGCCTAAGTGCTTCATGAGGCTTCACTTGCCCATCACTAATTGTTTCCCACTGAAGTTTCTTAAATATGTAGCTAGTTTATGTACCAACAATTAAAAGCCATGTTTATGGTAGTTAAATAAATGTAAATATCAAAGTGGCTAGCATACACGTACCTCACTGGTTTTTGACAACTTACATTTTTCCGATCAGCTCTGCAGCTCTTTTGAGGACGGGAGTGTCGTTGAAATTCTGTAAAACCCTTAAACTGGTGAGCACAAAAGACTCAGAAGCAGTTGGGTGAAATGGTATAACAGAGTAAAATTAATTTATTAAGCAAGTATGGATTAATCCAGAGATCTCAATTACATACACACAAGGTGTCTGCAATAGAGAGCTAATCTCCCTTCTCGAATCCTCAGGTTTTATAATAATCTTCCAAGTACATGACATTTGTACGTGGTGACCATGCGTTGATCACAGAATGCTGAAACGAATATGATTGGATAAACAGGATATAATCCACACATGATTTGACATGCACAAGCTGGCCTCTCCCCTCACACGCCTGTGCTCCTGCTCGGACGTCAGGGGCCCATGCCATGAGTGGATAAGACCGAGGCCATCCTAGGAACACCCGAGGCGCCAGGAAGGCAAGGATAGCTACGTAGCCAAAGCATTCTTGATTCAGGCCTACTGCCCAGAAGTACAAGAGTGACTGAAATTATACATTACTAATGTGATTTACGTGTATGTAAGGTAAAGAACACTCAGGAATGCTGAAGTACAGATATACTAAAGCATATCATAAGGGAAAATGTTACATTTTCTCTCACAGGAGCTAATGTAGCAAATTGTGGTAGTAATAATAATGTTTTAGGGGTTTATGACAGTTAAAATGTTAAACTTGCACAGTCTGGTTCTTTATGGTAAGTTTCCGCCTCCAAACAGCCTAGGGCACTGCAGGTAGCCAACACTTCCTTACTATGGTTGAATTCTTCCTCAAACTACAAAAACATTCAGCCAAAAACTGGAAAATATAAATACACAAATTTACTGTGCAAAAGGAACACCACCAGAGAATATTCAAAGTCCTTAGAAAACACATGCATAAGATAACTTGGCGAATAAATCTAAATCAAAGGGAATAGCATGTTACCACCACCAAAGCAAGTACTGTCTAGAGTGCTGTAAACCCACATCGGCAGAAATAGTGAGGTAGATGCATAACTGATGCTTCTGCAACTGATGATTCTGCTCGCCTTTATTTGCTAAACGTCCATTAGAAGGCAGGTGTTCTGTCGAGCTGTGCTATGCATAGTTTTATTATTTTTGTTGTTTTTCTTGACCTATAAACATTTATATATGCTTATTTGTTTCATTGCTTCTTATTGTGAATGTTTAGCATCCTGCCTGCCCTCGTCGCACTTTTCTGCAGAATGTAAAATCTGATAATGTGTATTTTGTACTCTCTGTAACCAAACAATTGTGTAATCCCAACCATTTAGCAAGCTACCATACGTTCGAGGTGAGCAATATGTATATATTTTTTATTTCATTCATGGCTTTTCACCTATAAACATTTTTTCATAAACATACTGGCTTTGCAACGATTACACGAGGCAGGATTTTATGAGGCAAATTTGTGCTGGTTCCATACACTTTCCACTTTTCTAAAATGTTCTTAATGGTACTCACCACACGAATAATTTTTAAAAAATTAAAACGTTTTCTTTCCATGCTGTCTACTCTAATCCACACCTTTAAAAAACAAAACAAAACACATACTCACTCACTATTCTAAAACGATTTAACCCAAACTATTAGATTATGTGAATACCACTGTAGAGTAAGTAGTGATATAAATGTGTACTGGAAACAATATTTGATATGGGAAGCATTATTTGATAAAGGATATTAGTCTATCGAGATATGCTACCACTGTGAAATGTTAATAAGGAAGTTATAATGGATATAAGTCCATGTTTCCCTTGTCCATACAATAAACGTACTTGATTTTGTAATTAAAATGTGTCATAATACTGAGTTAGGCTATATTTTATTGGAAACACACAACTGGAAATGTAAACCGATAAAATAGCATTTTTCGATTGAGTAGCACATATCGATAGACTCTGCCGAAGACGCTGAATTAACGCTACGGTAGCATTTTTTGACAAAGCAGCGACAGAATACCGGTAAAGGGAAAGTGCACTACAGACAAATGAAAATGAAATTAAATCCAAGTTAAACATACAAGTGATTGTAAGAATATTCATAGGTTCATAAGAATTTTCACGTTTGTTGTTGTGTTTAAAATCAATGCAGATCACCCCAAACGAGCACAATCATTTTGCAAATGTGAACGCAAAGCAAATTTGCAGATGTTTTTTCTAAACAGCTAAAAGACCTAGCTATGAATTATCTATTCCAATAGACACAGACATCACAGACATAAAATTAATTTCCTTATTACACTTCTCTGACTACTGCAATATTTGTCTGATGCATTAAAACGAAACGGTTCACAACTAAACAAATACAAACAGGCCGATCATTTCATTCACACATGAAGTTCCTTCTTTGAACAATAATTTACGTTATACAACTCAACTTTTCTTCAGTGTCTTAAGAAACGTCACATTTACCAAACAAAACGAACAACTTCCTTCGACGTGACATTTCTATAGAAAACTAGCGACCTTACTTGTGCTGTTGCTCCTGAAAGTTGAACGCAGAATACCGCCGGGTATACGGAGAACTACGAAATAGCTAACAAACATGTTTACTACCAACATAGCTGTCTGTATTACTGGGTCATATTACGCATTACTATAGCGTACGGGTGATCAATATATATTTTAACTACATGATTTTTAATCGTTAAAATACCCATCAAAGAAGCCACTTTAAGCAGACTACAAATGATCTCGCGTGCAAATTAAACTCGAGCATACGCAGTTGACAGCAAAGACGGGGACTTCTCTTGGACCTACAGTAATTTTTGTATTAGGGTTAGGGCTTTTCACCCTATCGTGTTTCGCAAACAGGCTACCGTAATACGTGTTGTTGAGGCCTACTCAAACTTTCAGTGCAGATTCAGTTTTTTCTAATGAAACTTTTGTCGTGGAAATTTCTGAAAATCAATTGAGGACTCAGACGTGGTTAACTGAATTAAATGAGTAATTTATTAAAAGGCATAAAATATGAAATAAATAAAAGTAAATAAAGAAAGTAGCAAAGCAAAGTGAGAGCTTCGCCTAGTACGAAGTTCTCCATCACTAAGAGAGGGGCGCTCCCTCCTTAAGTACATTACAAGAACACAACATCAGCAATTCCGGCAGACAGGTTGCCTTGAAAACAGCACGTACGCCGACCAGGCGCCTTGTAGTCTGTTTTGTCTTCATGTGTATATCTCCAGATATGGGGCTTCCTTTAGGTTCCGACGGAAGAAACTGATGTCTCAGTTATACATGGAGACAGCCGAAGGCCCGACTGGGCAGACTACTGTCAAACGGATGACATAGGGCTTTTGCCCTATTCACCCTGTCCATATACAAATGTGTGAGCTAAACATAAGACTCATGGTTACACTGAATCACACTTACTAACAGATTATGGTCCTTCTGCTAGTCAGAATGACATACTAAATCATACAGTTTATGCTGATCTGAAATAATATAATGACATGATTAAGATGACATTATCATAATAATTTCTCTCACATTTCCTCCCTTTGATTCTGTGTAATCATTCAATTTGAGCATCAATCAGTCACATTAACTAATCAAGTTACATCAGTCCACTGATCATTGTCATACAGGGTTCTTTGAATCATAACATTACTACCAGAAGTCATTCACAGTACATTTCCACATAAGCATCATGGAAAACAAAATTCTACAAGGTAGAATGAAATCAACTTCAAAAGGTGATGAACTTTTAAAAAGGTAGAGTATGATAAAAATTAAAAAGAGTAGAGTGTAATGAACTCTAAAAAGGTAGAGTGTAAGAGCGAAAAACCCATCTGGCAGCCATCATTCATGATACCGTCACATCCATCAAGATTGGAAAAAACTCTCTCACGGCCCCTCTGCCATAGGAGGCCTCCCTAAGGAACTCCAAACAAAATAGTAACAAATAAGCAAACAAAACAAAATCCCGTGTTTTAATGATTCTTTAACATTTGTACTAAAGGAAATCATCAGAGATTTCAAATGAAACGTTTCAATCATTGAATCAAGTCAAGCTTCAAATCAGGCTCTTGAAGTGGTTACTTGCTCAAGGACTGCGGTTCACACCCCAGCCGGGCGCTGGGTGTCCCAGTCATCTTCATTAAACATCCGTTTCAAAGGAGTCTGCTATCTCAGGCTCCTCTGCGTCTACGTCGCCGTGCAAGGGCATCTGACAATGCTGGTGCACGAGGCCAGTGAGCCACGACGAACAGCAGGTCATAATGCAAGGTAACACACATATCACCACAAAAATGATTAGAACCATTGGTAAAATGATAGTCAGCAACCAATGTCCCCATGGACCTAGCCATGAGGTGAGCCATCCGAACCAAGAATCGTCAGCCTGTACTGGCTCACGAACCTCGGCTTTCATGTGATCAATCAAGTCGGTTATGTTTTCATAATAATCAGGAATGCTGAAGCAACAAGAAACATTGATTTTCTTACACACACCTCCTTCCTTTGCGAGGAGGAGGTCTAAAGCTAGTCTATTCTGAACCACTACTTGTCTAATTGCTTTAACTTCTTTGTTTAACAAATCCACGGCCGTCTCTGTGCGAGACGCCAAAGTCAGAACTTGCCATGCAAGTCCATTGATCTTATTTATTGCTGCAATGAGTCCCCCTCCGGGGAGTAGTGACCATCCTTGTGCCCATAACGCTGTAGGAACAGTTCTGAGTTCCTCTTCCTCTTCCGCTGAGAGGGTGTGTGAGGTGGCTAGGAAAATTCCAAAAGGGTCAATCAATTCCACTCCTCGCCTACAGGGGAGCCGGTACGGCGCCGGCTGCATCCATGCCCTCCTGCTAGGACTGAACATGGTGTTCCTGCCTGGAACTCTCTCCCAATCAGTGATGTTTGACATCTCTGTCATCCACTCACCGACGTGCTGCCATTGTGGCATCTCACACACACTTGCTAGTGACACATGTGGTCTGAATCGAGGAACTGAGAACAGGTCTTCCTGCTCTGACGTGGTCTGTACCACTCCTACAGCCCACACGTCATCCCACATAATAGCAGTGACAGCCAAACAATCATGTTTTCCAACATCAAACTTATCCTCAAAGCCACTATCAGGGCCCTCACTCACATGCAGCATGCAGTGCAGTGATCCCTGCGGCCTCAATTTTAAACCTCCTGGCAACAAACCACGCACTTCCCGCATGAAGTGCTCCCAACACTCTCCTCCTGCACTCTGCAGCTCGTATGCATACAATGGAACACCTCCTGCTAACTGAACCCCCATCATAGCAGGTTCCCACTCAACAAACAACCCCTCGGGTGTGCTACTGATATTACATCCCAATTTGCACATTAAATCGCGACCCATTAAGTTTAATGGACATGTAGTTGAAATTAAAAATGTATGCTCAAACTCGGTCTCATTTAGTTTACATTGGAGAGGCTCAGACATTTTTTCTTCAATGGGGCTACCTCCTACCCCCACAACAGTAATTCCTCTTCCTGCATCGACATTACAGTTAATAATTCCTTTCTTAATTACTGAATGGGTGGCTCCGCTATCAACCAAAAACTTTACTTTAGTACCATTTACAGTCAATGTTATTTTGGGTAGGCCCTGTGGCCCTTTGCTAATCTTCTGCAAACATTGATAATTTAAATGAGAATTTAAACCAGTCACTTCCCTTTTGTCGCCTTGTTGTGCTGCCCAGCCTCTCCGCTGCCCGTCAATCTCTCGTATTTCCATTTGCCAGCTCAGTGTCTGCTTCTCGCTCAGGACAATCTCTTGCAAAGTGTCCTACTTTCCCGCAGTTGTAACATGTATCATGTTTACCTTTGGGGTGACTTTCTCGGTCCCCTCCAGCTCTCCCTCTGCCTTTTCCTCTGCCTCTGCCCCGGCCCCTCCCGCGGCCTCTGCCAGCGAGCATGTGCCGGGTTGTCTAATACAGGTGCAGATGGCAGGGGCTGCAGTTGTTGTGGTACTGGAGCTGGTTGTACTTGGGCCTGTATCTGTTGGGCCTGTGCGGCTGGAGCTGGTCTTGGCGGGGCAGCGTCGAGGTCTGGGTCAGCCACTGCGACACACTGAGAGACTGTGTTATTACATTTTTTAGGCCCTGCCTGTTGTGCTTGTCTAGCAAAATATTTACGCGCTTTCTTATCTGCGCCCTGGGGCTCTGTTTTAATTCTCTCAACAAACCGGCGCAGATAATCCACGCTTAATGTTCCCTTTGGACTAAACCCGTAATATTTAGCCCAAAAAGTCATATGTTGCGTTATTCCTTCCCCGTAGTCTCTGGACATTTGATAGGCTATGCTACTCTGAGCCTCCGGTGTTTTATCCTGTTTACTCTGAGCCTTCGGTGTTTTATTCTGTTTACTCTGTGATTTACCCATCGTTATTATTTCCCTTTTTTCTCTAATAATGAAAATAATAACTAATAAACCAACAATGAAAATAGTAAACATTGAGCCAATACTTAAGGCTACCCTCCACACTTTTTTTTTTTTTTTTTTTTTTTGTTGTGTGGGGAGTCAAAAAAACCAACAATCAGTTAAACACGTCAAAAGAGTCTCAACAATATCCGCCCTCGTTCAAACGAAGCACGCAGTTCTGTCGAACCTTTAAGAGTTCTCTGTCGATCCGGATCTAGCCACAACACTAAGCATCGTCTACCTAGCGCGCCCTTGTCTGAACCGGACACTAGTCCAGCCGTTCAAACGGCTTGGCTGACGGCCGATATCTCACTATATCCCCGCGTAACTTTTAAATGGGCGACACCCCGTATCCCCTAAGATAGGCAATATCTGCTAATATTCCTATTATATATACAGAGAACTTCTGACGACCAGACACTGGCGGATATTTACCACAATCTACAGAAAAAAATTTCAAAATTTCCACTCACGTTCGTTAGATCGGGCAGAGAACACCTCCGGAGGCAGGTGGTGACGTCACTCCCTGGATGGGTACTTTCCCGTTGCTTGTGGGGTTCCCTTCTTCCCAGCCCGACAGGCCTGTGCCTTCGGGGAGCGTCCTCGAAGATCAGTCACCTCCTCCCCCGGGTGCCTCATGCCGATCCTGTTCGTGACGCCAAATTGTCGTGGAAATTTCTGAAAATCAATTGAGGACTCAGACGTGGTTAACTGAATTAAATGAGTAATTTATTAAAAGGCATAAAATATGAAATAAATAAAAGTAAATAAAGAAAGTAGCAAAGCAAAGTGAGAGCTTCGCCTAGTACGAAGTTCTCCATCACTAAGAGAGGGGCGCTCCCTCCTTAAGTACATTACAAGAACACAACATCAGCAATTCCGGCAGACAGGTTGCCTTGAAAACAGCACGTACGCCGACCAGGCGCCTTGTAGTCTGTTTTGTCTTCATGTGTGTATATCTCCAGATATGGGGCTTCCTTTAGGTTCCGACGGAAGAAACTGATGTCTCAGTTATACATGGAGACAGCCGAAGGCCCGACTGGGCAGACTACTGTCAAACGGATGACATAGGGCTTTTTGCCCTATTCACCCTGTCCATATACAAATGTGTGAGCTAAACATAAGACTCATGGTTACACTGAATCACACTTACTAACAGATTATGGTCCTTCTGCTAGTCAGAATGACATACTAAATCATACAGTTTATGCTGATCTGAAATAATATAATGACATGATTAAGATGACATTATCATAATAATTTCTCTCACACTTTCTAATTGAGAAGAAGAGTGTGAGGAATGGTGTGAGTGAATGGGGAAAACTGAGTGAGGAAGAGGGTTTGTGTGTGTGTGTGTGTTGTGAGAGAGTCACATGTGACATCAAGTGATGATGATCTTACCAATATGTTACATTCTGATGTATGTTAGACATTTATCTTTGTGTCTTGCAAGAAGGGCTTGCACATACCATTCTCCACACTGAAATCATGCAAATGTGTTACTTCATGTGTTGTTCATGTTAACTAATGCATTACTTCACATTAGTTAGTCAACACCACTTAGTCTGCACTTCATATAAACACAACATTAACTAAGGAAACTGTTACATGTTTACTTAACATTAGTTAATTATTGTTAATGTGTCACTTCGTGTTGTTCATGTTAACTAATGCATTACTTCACGTTAGTTAGTCAACACTTAATGTGAAGTGTTACCCATTATTGAAACACACACAATAGGCCAGATTACAAAATAAGGTGTGTCAATTTAAAAGGGTAAGATGGAATGTTTGCTGTGTTTTACAGGATGCCATTTACTGCTCTTAACAAAGGCTGGTTTGTTAGGAACATTAAATTAAATCAACATTCCATTCTATGTGCTGTTGTAATCTATCTATTCACTTTAATGTTTTATGAGTGACAGAAGCGAGATGCAAGTGACAGGAAAACAACTGGTTTTATTACCAAAACCAAAAATCATATAGCTCAAACAAAAGGCAAAAAATAATAATCAACAGAGTCTAGTATCACTACCCATTAACCACACGACCATTAACCACAACTCCCAATCGCACAAGAGATGTTAGGGTCCCAAATTGTCTAGGCAGTTGATGATGATTCATTACAATTCAAGTGGCTCTTCATGCCAAATAATGGAATTGTTTTTTGACAGATGTCAACCAAAGTGCATTTTCGGTTTAATCAGCATTTTGGAAGTATGCTGTGGTCAAGGCTCACTGATGCTCAGCATTTTCTCTATAATATATATGTTCATTCATGAAACAGTTTTGTGTTAGTTGTGTGAAGAGCTGAAATAATAAGTCCCACAACAGAAAAGATGACATGATTATCCACACAACATGATTTTATGCATCCATCTTGAGAGTAGAGGAGACAGCTAGCTAACGAATCTGGAATTGCGTGATTTGCAGTGGCAAGAAGCAAAAAAAATCACTGGATTTTCAGAAAAATCCAGAACATCCTTCTTTTAAAGTACTTCCCATTATCTCCATGTGTTGTCTAGTAAACAAGATGCCCAGGAAGAGCAGTGTAAAGTAGATGTACAATGGCCTTTTCATAAATGTTATTCTTGACTGTTTCCTTTTCATCATAAGCTATTTTTGGAAACTAAATGCACACAGTTTAATGGTAGTGGGATTTTTATTGTGAAATAACCATAATTTAAATCCAACATGCATAATTACACTGTATTTTCCCTTTATAGTAAATCCATAGTAAATCACAATAAAACACATTGTAACAAGGCCAGAATCATTGAACAAGGCTGATTAATTCATACTGATGCACCATAGCATAGTGAAATTGGATGAAAAAAATTGTTGATACTCATCATTGAAAACGTATGTACCTTATTCTGGTTCACAGTGCTCACTCAAAATAAATGGAAAAATATAAATTTTGGATATGTTCTCCTTCACTAGTGAGTAGTTAAAGTTTTCATCTTATTATATTTTGCTTATTTGTTTCCTTAATTATACACTTTATTTTATTTGGATAGCATTTTACACAGTTTCAAACGTGGTTTTGTTTCGGTGAGCCTCCCGGACCCCTCCCTTTGGGCGTGTGTTTATGTCGTCTAAGTCCATATGTGTAGATCCGTGGGTGTGTGTCGGTATGGGTGTGTTCATCAGTCTCACCTGTGGCTTGTCTCGTCATCACAAGGGGATAGTGTTGTTCGTCTATTTAATGTGCGTTTACGCAGTGTCCTGTGCTCGTCTTTGTTTGAGTCAACTTGTGTGTTGCGTGTGAAGAGCGCCCTAGTGCTACTATATGTTAAACGTACAAATAAACGTGTCTAAAAATGAAGCTCGACTCCACATCCTCGTCCTCTCGCCCATCATTACAGGTTTACAGATAATAAAGATAACATAGAAGAGTAATAAAGCTTATTGCATCCCAAGATCTATCACCTTAGGAAGGTGTTTAGCCAAAAATAAAGAGCAAATGTTACAAAAACAACTAGTTAAAAAAGGTAAAACATGCATGATGTAAACAGAATAATTTTTACCCTTTAACAAGGGGTTGTTGAACTTGTATAATCACCCCATATAATGCAAACTAAAGTAAAAAGTTTAGGATTATTTAGAATTTATTCTACCTAATCATCCTTACCCAATTCTAAAGTCTGGAACAAGTCGTGGTTAATGACCTGCTTTAATAATCTGTGAGAGGTTCCTCGATGAATGTCACAGATGTCTTTCAATCAAGAGGTGTTTATTTCTCCATTACTGTGTCATCACCTAAACATGAAAATGCATGATTCTGTCTGACAATAAAAACTGAATTATGAAAAACATAAGTGTCATGGTACAGCCCTTGACCCCTCCCTTCGGGTGTGTGTATGTGTGATCTGCATCTGTTTATGTTCATATATGTATTTCCTTTGGGTGTGGTTCTATGTGCGTGTGTTCATCCATCTCACCTGTCATTCCTTTCGTTAAAGTTATGCACTGCACTTGGTTCTTGTTTATGTTAAGGTATTTAATGTGTGTTGATGTCATGCTTATCACTCATCTTTGTTTGAGTCTACTCCCTGTTTATGTCTGCGTGCATAAATGTTCTTTATCTAAAAAAAACATTGTTAAAGAAACTCCTCTGTGTAGGCGTTCTTCCATGAAACCCTCATTACAATAAGTTAATTAAATGCAACAGAATGACTTACCTCTCCATCACGCATGTCGAAATGTCTGATAACAACCTTCTTGTTAGATTCAATGGTAGTTCCAATATTAGATGGTTGCTTCACCTCTAGCAACCAGGAAATACAAGAGAATTAAATCTGATAAATTATAATACATCTAATTAATGATGTTGACTTTCCAAACAATGCAACTGGCATTAAGGTAGTAGCCGAACAGCAAAAACACATAGAAAACATGTAGCAAAGCATCAGAACTTACCAGCATGAACAGCCACAGAAGATATGTTCACGACGGGTGCAACATTTCTGAAAGTACATTAATGCACTTTAGTCTCAAAATATGATATAAGGGCAAATTTGTGGACAAAGACTGGTGGAAGTAAAATCTTTACTTGCTCTCCTCTACTTCCAGTAACTTCCTATATGTAGCAATCTCTGTGTCCAGTGCCACCTTGACGTTGAGCAAGTCCTGATATTCTCTCAGGTGCCGAATCATTTTATCCTTGAGTTGGCAGATCTCCTCCTCCCGATGAATGATGATCTCCTGGTTTTTGCTGGATTCCAATGACAGTCTGTCCTCCAGTTCTTTCCTTTGTTTCAACAGAGCCTCATTCTATGAGACAACATACATGTACATTTTAGAGTACTTCATATGATCAACTGGTCTCAAGTTCTCCTTGAAGATCGAGGGTTCCCATGACTGAAATAGGCAGTATACCTTCATCCTGAGTGATTCTATATCATAGTTGAGATCCTGGATCTGCATCCTAAACCCACCAGTCTCATCCTTGGACATCCTCAAGGCATTGGATTTCTGCTTCAGCAGGCTGAGGAGATCAGCCAACTGTAGGATGAAAACGAAAAGTAAAAAAATGTATAATGGACTTCCTATAAATAGTGTGTATTTTCCACAGTGGTGTATGCCACATCCATTCACCTGGGATGTATACCATTCCTTAGCCTCCTGCTTGATTTTGGCTGAGATATTTTCGTATTGGGCCCTGATCTCTCTCAGGGCTGAACTCAGGTCGAACTGAACCATGGACCCTGTTTGCAAACTCACTTCAAGCGTTTTAAAATTCACTTCCATGTCCTTGATTGCCTGTTTGAACAGTATAAAATGACATGCATTATTTGTAGTTCTTCCAAGATTCTATCAATTTATGTAAGTTAATGATAATACATCATTTCAGTAGTAGGCTAGAAGAGCCTTTGAGGAACCTTAAGTTTATGAATCTAAGAGCATGAAGTTTACACCTTACACACAATTTGGTCAAGCAGAAGCTGTAGAACATCACACCAGAATTATTTTGGCCTACAACTCACCTCATTGTGCAGCTTTTTGAGGAGCAGAATTTCAGATCTCAGAGACTCATTCTTGCTCTCCAGATGCAGTTGGCGAAGGGTGGCATCATCTAAATCCTGTGGGCAGATGGGAACATTGGCATACACTCACTGGCCACTTTATTAGGTACACCTAACTAGTACCAGGTTGGACCCCCTTTTGCTCTCAGAACTGCCTTAATCCTTCGTGGCATAGATTCAACAAGGTACTAGAAACATTCCTCAGAGAGTCTGGTCCATATTGACACGATAGCATCACGCCGTTGCTGCAGATTTGTCGGCTGCACATCTATGATACGAATCTCCCGTTCCACCACATCCCAAAGGTGCTCTATTGGATTGAGATCTGGTGACTGTGGCAGCCATTCAAGTACAGTGAACTCATTGGTTCAAGAAACCAGTCTGAGATGATTCGCACTTTATGACATTGCACGTTATCCAGCTGGAAGTAGCCATTAGAAGATAAAAAAGGGATGGACATGGTCAGCAACAATACTCAGGTAGTAGGCTGTGGCATTGATACGATTCTCAATTGGTAGTAATGGGCCCAAAGTGTGCCAGGAAAATATCCCCCACACCATTGCACCACCACCACCAGCCTGAACCATTGATACAAGGCAGGATGGAGCCATGCTTTCATGTTGTTGACGCCAAATTCTGACCCTACCATCTGAATGTCGCAGAAGAAATCGAGACTCATCAGACCGGGCAAAGTTTTTCCAATCCAATTCATTCCAATTCTATTGTCCAATTTTGGTGAGCCTGTGCAAATTGTAGCATCAGCTTCCTGTTCTTAGCTGACAGGAGTGGCACCTGGTTTGTTCTTCTGCTGCTGTAGCCCATCCGCCTCTATGTTCAACATGTTGTGCGTTCAAAGATGGTCTTCTGCATGCCTCGGTTGTAACGACTGGTTATTTGAGTTACTGTTGCCGTACTATCAGCTGGAACCAGTCTGGGCTTTCTCCTCTGACCTCTGGCATCAGCAAGGCATTTGCACCCACAGAATTTTCTTTTTCGGACCATTCTCTAAACCCTAGAGATGGTTGTGCATGGAAATCCCAGTAGATCAGCAGTTTCTGAAATACTCAGACCAGCCCGTCTGGCACCAACAACCATGACATGTTCAAAGTCACTTAAATCATCTTTCTTCCCCATTCTGATGCTAGGTTTGAACTGCAGCAGATTGTCTTGGCTATGTCTACATGCCTAAATGTATTGAGTTGCGGCCATGTGATTGGCTGATTCGACATTTGCGTTAATGAGCAGTTGGACAGGTACCTAGTACCTAATAAAGTGGCCGGTGAGTGTATATGTTCTATGCTTTAATTCATCATTGTGGTAGTGAGAAAGCATTGTGTTTCCAAAGCATATATGGACAACTCTATAGTGTTCCATGGTTTAGTAAAGTTAGACTGAAGCATTCTTTTGTACATTCAATGCTTAAATTAAATAATGAGTCTAATCCATAATTATCAAAGGTGTTACAATGTGAGTAAATTATATGTTGTATGGATTGTATAATTTTAATAATTAATGTATTGAGCCCTAATGGAGCTACTGTTTTTATGCAAGACCAATTTCATATCTTTGCTCAGATAATAAAGTTTTATCAATTCTAATCCAATCTAATCTAATATCTGGTAAGAGGTGTCACGACCCTGCATGGGTCTTATGTGGTATTTTTTGTCAGTCTGCTCAGCAGGTGCAACTCCGCCCCTTTGGGATCTCCAGATGTGTTCTTGCCCTGGCACATCTTCAAGCCCATTTCTGAGTCACAATTCGTTTAAAAAAAACCCAAGTCGGAAGCATCAAGAGAGAACGCTTTGGTGGAGTTTGTTTGGTGGGTTTTGGCTTGTGGTCAACATAGCTGTTGGATTTCGATTATGGTTTGCCCTTGCATGGATTTGGTTGCGGTTTTTGTGTGTGTGTGTGTGTGTGTATATATATATATATATATATATACACACACACACACACACACACACACACACACACACCCTTTTTGTTTCCCTTCCGAGTTTTCTCCTGGTTTTACCCCATAGGCAGTTAGGGCAGGTTTTATGTACTTTATGTTATGCTGTGTTACTTCATCATTACATCATTAGGTAAGGTAGCTTCCTTTTTGTTTTCTAGTTCCTTTGGTTTTTCATTTTGGGTTAGGTCAGTCTCCGACGCCTTTAACTCCCTTTCATATTGGTACAATAAATCAGGAATTCCTCTTCAAATACATTACTCTTTTGCAGTTATTTACCCTTTCCCTTTTCCCTTATTGTTACCCCCGAAGCCTAGACTGGGAAACGTAACAGAGGGGATAATGATAAAATAACGTCTGTATGCTGCCAGATACAGCTAGTTTCTTCATCCATTTTTCATAGACTAACACTTGTTTTTAAAGCCCTACAATCAAGAGATACCAAGGTAGCTATAACTGTGATAAAATTAAGTTGTATTTGTATTTTCATTGGTAATCTTCATTACCTCATTTCATCCTTTCAAAAGCCATTTTCTCTGATTCTCTGACATACATGAATGCATTTGTACATATTTACTTATCTATGTTTGGAATTATTTTGCTATCTGAAAAGTTTACTTGTGTATGTGTGTTTGTGTGTGTGTGCACATTTCAATTGGTCATCATCACCTGTTTCGTTTGGTGCAGTTTGTCCTCAGCATCCTGCCTTCTCTTAGTCTCTTCATCTAACCTGTACACACATAGGAATATATCAAAACACTGAATATATAAATGTTGTCTATGACACAATACTTGACAATTATAAGAGTAATGTATGATTTACATAACATATAACATATAGACTGTAACAATGCACTAGACACCTAGCCAAGATGAAGGATTTGTCACTTCCAGTGACAACACATTTTAATGTTAATGTATATTGCATTAATGGCATATCTGCTTGCATTGCCAGTTTGTGCTATGGCTGTACTCAAGTTAAGAAACTGAAAACAAATGAATTGATCTGTGATGTCAAAACTTTAGATCCATATGGGATGTATGCTATGACTTAAATGACTATGTTTCCTAACAAGCTAGTTTTGTCTCCTAGAATTTCAGAAATACTTGTATGGACAACTTAGGATGGATGTCTGTACAAACCTATTGTTTATCTGGAAACCTTGTGTATAGTGAGAGATATATATGTAGTAGCTTAATGTAGTATTTTCTATTAATTTGCCCATAGCAGTTTTTAGCTGAAGATAGGTTTGATTTTAGGTTACAACAGACTGCTAAGATGTTTAAACAACAGATTAGTCATCCAGAGTATTAAGTTGGATTGTATTAGGTCTGTAACTGTTCCATAGTTTATTAAATATGAGCTAATTCAGTGCAATAGCTAATTATTTAATTCATTATCAATGTATTAATTAAATACACAAAACCCAAAAAATCTTGTCTATCTATCCTTTTAAAGAATGTACCTCTGTTTTAAGATGGCCAGTTTCTCAGACAGCTTTTTGTTCTCCACATAGAACCTGTCGTGCTTCTCCCTGATCTCCTCTATTTGTAGAAGGAGAACCCTCATCTCGTTCATGATGGTGTGGGTGGCCTGCTTGGGTTGGTCTTGCTTACTTCTGACCTCATGGAGTTCCACGTTAAGGCTGGAATTGTTCTGTTCAAGCTTGTGAACTTTGTTGATGAAGTTGGCAAAACGGTTGTTGAGGTCCTGCAGGTCCAACTTCTGACTGTTGCGGACGATGAGGAAGTCCTTGGTGATATCTTGGTCCAACATGCTGGAGGACAGGTGGGTTTCATGGCTGACAGACTGCTCCCAGTAGCCTGACAACTGCGTAGATGAGAAGGGCAAGCATTTGGGGGAACTTATCATTTGGACAGAGGTGTCACTCATATTCAGATGATAGTCTTGGTCAATCAGATGGGAGTCTTGGTCTATATCACTCATATTGAGACTTGGATGGCTGTTGTCTTGCTCTCCTTTGTAAGGTTCTTTCGCTGGTCAAAGCTGAGCAGCAGGAGGTGAAGCAACAGGATATCTAATAGCTTTTATACTGCACCTCTCTTCCCCTGTACCTAGTGCCTCAGGATCTGGGAGGTTGCTCCTATCATTAACCATTCATCATTCTTCCACATGGTCACAGCCACTCCTGCCTGCAGCTCCTCCTTTATCTCTCTCCTCCCATTCTCTTCCATTAATCCCCACGCCACCTGTGCCCTCCCTTGGCAGGCAGCTTATATATACTATATATATATATATATAATAGTAAAATGTGTATGTGTGTGTGTCTCTCTCTCTACACATATAGTCATATGTATTTCTGTTTCCAGATAAACTATTTTTTTTACAGACACACATACACTAATAACCAAACTACAGTTCATACTGATACAAGACCCGCATCCAACTTTTCTGTCCATTTATTCATTCATCCATGCATCCAACCGTATTGGAACCCATTCATAATTACAATAATTCCTTAAAATTTTAAGATATAGCCCTCAAACTTGGTAAAAAAAATCATTCATGGATTTGTTAAAGATGAAAAATCCAAAATTGGCTTGCTCACAGAACAGAATGGCAACATATTAGGTATATGGTGTATTTTTTATTTAAATAGTGTCAGCAGTTCCCCCGTTGGCCACCAGAGGTCCACCTCGTTGAGAGTACTGACGTCACCATGGTTACCTACTCATCGCTCCAAATCAGCCTCATCAGCTGGGCTGTTTAAACCCAATGAATTGAGTATGGCCTCTACTTGTCAGCATACAAAGCTGGTCTTCTGCATTTTTTATGTATGAGCTGTTTGGTTTGGATCTCTGCCATTATGCCTCTTTGTGCTTCTACTCTGGTTTGATGTGCGTAGCCTGATTTTGACCCTATTTTGTTTTTTGGATTACCCTTTGCCTAGCTCCTATATTAAACATTTTAACCTGCAAATGGATCCATCACATGTGTATGACTCTGATTCATCACAAATTTGAAAAATATTTGTTAACACATTTTTAGAAGAAGGGTTAGTGGTACAGAAAGCTCACTTTTTGTAAAAACAAATTGCAAACAAAATCGACTGCAGAAAGACAAGACTGACCTCACGGAAAGCCTTTAAAATCTTTCCTTTAAAAGGTTTTCACAGTGCTATTTAGACACGAATAAATATAAATTGGACTACATACTAGGCAAATGTGATTTTTATCTCAGATTACACTTGTACTTTATATGTTTGTTGATTGCTCATAATGTTTTTTTTTCCTTTTTGTTGTCTTATAAGTTTGCAAATTGACATGTATATTTTGTACTGCTTGAGAAGTTGGCATACAAAAATTTCATTATACTTGAGTATAACGACAATATAAGGCTTTATCTTATTATCAATGTATACAAGGGCAACAGGTGCTGTCTGCAGTGTTGGTGATTGTTTAAGTAATCAACAAACAGACAAGTCTTCAGTCTACGTTTGAAAAACGCAAGACACTCTGCAGTCTAACAGTTAGAGAAAGATCGTTCCACCATCTGAGAGCCAGGACAGAGAATAGTATTGAGGTTTGTCTTACGTGAGACTTAAGCATGGCGTTTGAAGTCGAGCCATACCTGAGATTCAGAGTGGTACGGTACAGTGGTATAGATCGGGCTTTTCATGTAGGGAGGGGCTAGTCCATTTTTGGATTTGTAGGCAAGAATCAAGGTTTTATATCTGATGTGTGCAGCTACTGGAAGCCAGTGAAGAGAGTGTAGCAGTAGAGTAAAGTGTGAGACATTTAGGGAGACATAACAGATCGTTGGAAATCAGCCTAGCGTGTTACTGGAGTCATGTTATTGCAAATGCATTTATAGCTACTCATGATCTCATATTTAATCTCAATTTTAAGTAAATTAAATATGAGATCTATAGTAGCTATAAATTCATTTGCATTAACATGACTCCAGTAACACGCTAGGCTGATTTCCAACGATCTGTTATGTCTCCCTAAATTCACACTTCACGCCTCTGCTACGCTCTCTTCACTGGCTTCCAGTAGCTGCACACATCAGATATAAAACCTTGATTCTTGCCTACAAATCCAAAAAAATATATATATGTTCCAAAAAATGTTTTATTGTTGCATAGAGTGATATGTAGGAGACAAAGATTAATTGCTTTGTTCTGGTACACACATACATTGGAAAAGTATATATATATATATATATATATATATATATATATATATATATCAAAGCAATAACTCTTTGTCTCCTAGATATCACTCTATGCAACAAAAAAACATTTTTTGGAACACATTTGGCAGACACGGTTATAAAATGAAAAGGTGTGTCACTTTGAAAAGGTAAGTTGGAACATCCACAGGTTTTACGGGAAGAAACACCCCCCCCCCACACACACACACACACGCACACACACAAACACTAATATATAACGCAACACATTTGCTAATGGAAGATAACACAGCGTGCCTACCTTCACCTTGTAATGAAGTAAAATAAAGGAAGAAGGTAAAAGTAAAAAATGCGGTGATTGAAGATGATTGAATGCAGTTCTAAACACATTATGAACATGGCGTCCAAAGCTTATATCATAGTCAAATGTGACACCAAGGTTTTTGACATGGTGTCAGGCTTTAATTGAAAGGGACTTTAGATAAGTTATTACAACATTGTGCTCACAACCATCCCCAGTGATGATTATGATGTAATGGCCCATCCACATATTACATGTATTATTTATGTAATCCTAAATACTAATTAATAAAAGAAATAAAGAGACTGCCTTCTCAGAATTAGTGGGGTCAAATTTATTCTTCGAAGGTCAATGTCCTCTGGAACATTCATACTTTTATAGGAAGGCATATATAAAATAAAAACAGGTTATATAACAGGTTGTGGATGATTCATAATGGCCCTGTATAATAAACTGCATTACCTAGGGGGCACTACCTGACACTCAGCTGTTCAAAACAGCCTTTCTGTGTAATCTGTTTTTTTGGTTTGTTTGTTTTTGCCTTCCTGTAAAAGCATGAAGATGTTCCAGTTCACCGTTTTTTAAACTGACACACCTTTTCATTTCGTAACCTTCAACATACCAGTACAGTTTGACAGTGGCCTGTCTGATCTCCCTGTAGCAAACATGGAGGCTTATGTTTTTCTTACCTTCCCATAACAGCTTGTGGATGTTCCAGTTTACCCTTTTAAAACTGACACACCTTGTTATATTGTAATCTTGCCTGTTTCAAAAATGTGTTTTCGTACCATAAGTGAGATATGTAGGAGACATAGAGGTTTTATTTTGTCTCACTACACTAAATAATTGGATAAAATCAGTTAGATGAATATTAAGCAGATTTAACAAACCACCTTACAATTTTAATCTGCGATCATGACTTGTTTTGACAAATGTAAAAAAATAAAAATCCTTAAGGTTAGCAGTTAATGTGCATGTACAGGGGGGTATTCCAGAAAGCGGGTTTAACAAACTCCAAACTTAACCCTGAACTCCAAGTTGTCTTACCTCGCTCTGACATTCTCAGAGTTTTCGGTTCCAAAACGGCTGATTGGAGTTAAAGTAATCAAGATCAGTCAACTCCGAGTGTGTTAACTCTGACATAATCGTGTCCACGCGTAACTATAAAAGGCATTCTTAATGGAACGCCGATAAATAAGATTTACCATGGACGTAAATGCGAAAATCAGCCGAGCATCGTACTTCACACCACTGGAGCTTGAGGTATTAATGACTGCGTATGCGGAATGTGAAGATATTATTAAACGCAAATGTAATACTGCCGTGTCTGCTAGAGAAAGGCAGTCAGCGTGGCAAAACAAATGCCAACAGAGTTAATGCGTGAGTGAAAATTGCAATTAGCAATTAGCTCACTGTTTGAGTGCATAGGTAATATACAGACAGACATGTCTGACAATTTGTTGTCAATTGTTCTTGGTAGTGACTCACAAAGGGAAGATGTTCAGACTTATTTAAATCAAATTAATCTGAAAGCCAAACAATATGTTAAGAACTTGGGCGTCACTTTTGATAATGAGCTAAGCTTTAAATCACACATCATGACTACATGCAAGGCAGCTTATTTTCACCTCCGAAACATCGCTAAGGTCCGAGATATGCTCTCTCCTGCTGATAGTGAAAAACTTGTCCATGCATTCATCACATCAAGGCTTGATTATTGTAACGCTGTCTTATCTGCTCTCCCAAAGAGCTCGATTTCTCAGTTACAGCGAGTTCAGAATGCTGCTGCAAGGGTCCTGACCCGCACGAGAAAGAGACATTTCATCCCTGCACAGCTTCAAGAAGAGTCTCAAAACCTTCCTGTTTAGATCTGCTTTTAGTTAAGCTATCTGTTGTAGTGATTCTACTGGTTTTCCATTTTATTTACTTTCTACATTATTTTATTTAGTTACATTTTATGTTCTAATTATTTTGATAGTTTCCAATTCTATTTACTAAATTACTTTGTTACATTATTTATTATTTTAAGAATTTGTCATTTTATTACCTGTTTACTTTATTTTATTTTTTTATTATGCCTTTTAATCTTTGCTTCATTTTAATGTTTTGTTTTATTTAATCTGTAAAGCACTTTGAGTTGCATGAAAGGTGCTATACAAATAAAGATTATTAATAATGTGCTTAGCAGTGAAAAATGACAAGAAAATTACTAATTGCCAATTATGTGTATTTACAGGAAATAATGGTGAATTTGACTTTGTATATTGTTAATGTATATTAAAAGGTTACAGGGTGGATGGGGGGGAGGCATGATTTAATGAGAAAAGCAGTGATTGCAGATGGAGTCTCTGACAACTCTACCATCTCTGTTGTCACCCACATGCATGTAAGGTTCCTCATCTGTGGGCATGTCCAAGATGGTAGGTTGTCGCTCTCCCTGGATCGTTGCAATGTTGTGTAATACCACACATGCCGCCATTATATTGCATGTCCTCTCTGGGGTAACTCTGAGCCCCTTCAGGCACTGGAACTTGGCCTTGAGGATCCCTAGGGTCATTTCAATTCTTGCCCTGGTTTTGCAGTGGGCCTGGTTGTAGCAGGACTGTGGTCCAGGTGCAGGATCTGAATAGGGTGTCATGAGGTAGGGCAGCCAGGGATACTCTCTGTCTCCAAGAAGGAGGCAGTCATATTGTCCTATAATCGCACAAGGGATTGCAATGATTTAACTATTACACTGCATGTGAACAACACCTAGCAAAACTACCACAGACTACTCTGTTCACATTTGTTGCACAGTGTGGACTCCTGCACGGATCCTGGCCATCTGACTTCAACATTTGTGATGAGGCATCACATATGATCTTGATGGGGAGGAGAACGGTCACTTACAATAGCTACATTATTTTTGTTACCATTAAAGATAAGTACATTACTCATTAAGTGTTATAAAGGTTAGTACCTGTACATTAATGGATGGATTTTCTGTTTATGTTCATGTTCTGTAATGGGTACCCTATGTGGGTTCCATCAGTGCAGCCAATGACTCGAAGAAATCCTTAAAACTTAAATGAAATGAAGTTCGTCATATATTGCTTCTCCTTTGCTTAATTTATTTATTGTCCGTTCTAAAGACAAACCTACGATGTTGTGGAATTCCTCTTTGATGTCCATAACTGGCTTATGCCAGGAAACGCCACAAAACTGGGCACTAGTCGTTTTAATGTCAGACATAATACTTTTCGGACAGACCGACATACAGTAGCTTTGCTGATATGTTCTGCATGTCCTACACTATAAAGAAAAAAAAAACGAAGAGCGATGCATAAAAATCTGGAGAGGTCTGATGCGCGACGTGTAATATTTGAAACGTAACGCTTAATAATGTTATTAATGTAAGTAATGGATTGTGCTGAAAAATGATGACGTTCATAAAGAAAATCATCCGAAAATGATAATAGGCCTATGTCTATTCAGGGTTTTATAACGCGTTCCCGATGAAGAGCTCGGCGAATAAACTGAGCTTCAATATCCACATGATCCTCGAGGAAAGGACACGTCACGATGACGCGTGTTTGTAACTCGGGTTTAGGTTAAGTAAACGTGCCAGCAAGCAGGGGGGTATTCCACGAAGCGAGCTAACTCAGTAAGCCGGGCTTTTTAAGACAAGCCTGGCTCATTTTGCTCAAATTCGGTTCCACGAAAGAGGCTAGACTTAAGCCTCGCTCAGTTACCACAGCAACATATACGTTTGTACAAACCTGCTCGGTACCAGGCTAGAGTTGGCGCTTAGCTTAGCGGGACCGCTTCTATTGGCTGAGCCGTGTGACGTCATAGTCTCGTCGGCCGGGAAACAAAATTGAGGAACAAGGTTCCGCCGCAGTTCTATCCAATAAATTGCTGTGGATGTAGCATATCATATCATAGCACATTATATAATATCATATAATACCATATATCATATCTTTATACATTTAATTGCGTACTGTACTTAAGTATTACTTTGGAAGGATTGCACCATTATTAAAATGTACAATTATATTTCCCAAAGTAATTTATATTTCGATCTTCAGAATACATATTCATTGTTAATCAGTGAGGTTTCTGCACATTTCAATGTATTGGTTTAATCTTAACAAATTCAGGTCAGTGTGAAATGAAATACAGTGTCTAATCGCAGTTATGGTCCACAAAGATATATTAGCATAAACTCTATATCACAAAAATACAATTCTTTGTCCCTGTGTATTAATAATAACTTTACTTTAGTACTTTAGGTGAAGTTACTTTTAGGTATATTTTTATCCCCATACTTCCTCTTTTGTGTTCAAATTCATACAAATGTTTATACAAATCATATCACTCTGCAATCACATATGTTCATATTTGTCCAATATAAATGATGTAAATGTTCGGTTAACTTAATGGTGCAAAAAGTAAATGGATACAGACAACTACCTTACCAAGACCTGCATACAGGTGATACAGATCATCAAAATGTAGGCTATAAAAAGAGCAGCTAACAGTGAAGTCTGTAGGCTATCGACAATGGCGTGCCCATTTGTAGAAAATCCAGTTGATGAGGGAGCGCGTGTAGTGCGCAGAGCATTCACGCTACCAGCTCCAAGGTCATTCCAGGACAGGACAGATCCACTGGGCTTTCCGGATGACTACTTATTTGAGCGCTACAGATTCAGAAGACACAGTATTGTATATCTTTGTCAATTATTGGGGCCATATATTGAAAAAACAACTAGACGTAGTAAAGCTCTTACCAAACCCCAAACGGTCTGTATCGCTTTGCGCGTCTTTGCCAGCGGCGCATTTCTGTACAGTGTCGGAGATGCAGAACGTCTTAGTAAGGCAACGGTCTGCCGTGAAATTCGAAAGGTTTGCCTTGCACTTAAGCGCTTCCTTAATATATTTATCACATTCCCTGGTCACAGAGGCATCCTTCCCATAAAAGAAGCCTTTTTCAGAACAGCTTGTATGTATTCATGAGCAGTAGTGTTGGTTTGATCAGTAACTTGGAGTTAAATTTACATTATTTAACAGACGCTCTTATCCAGAGCACTTGCTGAAGTGTTTTGTATTCATCTTGGTAAACTATTTCATGGTAAAATTACATTAAATTCTCCAGGATTCCCAAATGTCATTGGTGCTATAGACTGCACTCACATACGGATAAAGGCTCCATCTGGACCCACTGAGGCAGACTATGTGAATCGAAAATCATTTCACAGCATCAATGTACAGGTACATGCCTAGCAACAGATTAATTGTAAAGTCATATGCATGTAAAATCAGTCAGTCCATGAGTATGAACAACTTTCACTTTTGACATTGTTCTAGATGATTTGCACTGCGAAATATCTGTTTTCCAACATTGAGGCAAAATGGCCTGGCTCGGTGCACGATTCAAGAATATTTCGTGCCTCCTCACTGGCACAGAGGTTTGCCCAAGGTAAGAATACTCCAACCAAACAAAATAGTGCAGATTCAGCCTCAGTGTTTAACTCTGCTCTTTATAATTGTAGGTGCTTTTCCTGGCTTACTGCTTGGGGACAGGGGTTACCCCTGCCAACCTTTTCTCCTTACACCGTATGCAGACCCCACAACAAATGCAGAGAGGAGGTTCAATCGCACACATTCCAAAACGAGGGCATGCATTGAAATGGCATTTGGACAGTTAAAGAGCAGATTTAACTGCTTGCGTCATCTCAGAGTGACCCCTGAAAGAGCCTGTGACATTGTAGCAGCCTGTGCAGTTTTGCACAATGTGGCAATACTGCAGAAAGAAGCGATGCCAAGAGTGCAGTTGGAGCATTGGGAAGACAACATTTTAATTGCAGACCACATGGATGGTAGAGCTGTGAGAGATATGTATGCGAACACTTACTTTGGTTAATGAAATATTTTGTTTGCATTTGTTGATTACCACAGGATATATTCTTGACACAAACCACACCTTTTTTTAAAAAAAAGAAGTTTATTGATTGTCTTGCTGAGCCTGTGGACAGAAGAAACTTTGATTTACTTAGCTTGCAAAAATAAGCATATTACAGTGAGACCTTTTTGCAACTACTCACATCTTTCTCCATTTTCTTTATTTCAAGCTCCAGCTTTCTTATTTTGAGGTTTTTGTATTGCAAATCTGCTTTTTTGCATTCGATTTCTTGGAGCAGGTACCTCTTGTAGATCTCACGTATCTCTGATTCCTTTAAGACAGAAGTATGGTCAAGATTGAGAAGTTTTTATTCATGTTGAACTGCATAACTACTACTCACTTGTTCTCTTGCAGAGCTGTGAGCTCTGGACGTGGATGCCTGAGGGCCTTCTCTTGGTTCTTCCATTTCCTATAAAACACAGCACAGATCATGAGATCAGACAGCACATTGACAGATACTCAGACACACACTCCTTACAGCTGGCCTTTCTGAACAGGCAGACACGGTGTCCTCATCCTCCTGTACCACCCTGGATGGTCCTGCAATCTCCCCTGCAAAAAAAAAAAAAAAAGTCAAAGAAAATAAAAAAGTCATAAGAAATGGGCTGGTTTATGGTACTCACATCATCGTCGAATACAGGAGGGTCCAAAAGAGTCAGCACATCCCCAACAACTGTAATATTTTAAGCCATCAAGTACACAATAATTCTACAATGTAGCCTATAAGAACAAAAACATGAAATCTGAGAAACAACTGAACCTACCTTTAACATAAGGCCGTGTATCATGGGGACACACAGTATCAGATGTTATTCCTCCCTCAATTCCTACAATGATGGGGCGCCTGCTGTTCTGCTCTAAAGCAAGGTCTTCTGCAGGAGTGAGGGCTGCTACAGGAGGCCCGCCACCAGTAGCAGCAGTAGCAGTTTTCTTTCTGGTTGCTAAGATATTTTATACAGTTATTTAATTTATTTAATATGGGTGTTTTACAATCTCCTGCATGTTACACTAATCAACTGGAACTGCACTTACCATTCTGGAGTATATTTTTATATTTTACCTTCACCTGCTGCCACGTTCTTTTAACTTCACTCATGTTGCTTCTAAATCAGGATATGAATAATTATTAATATTAATTTACTATAACACTTAAAATGTCAATGAATGCATTAAATTATATGCTCACGCATTTAATCTGTCTGCAATATTTTGCCAGGCAGCTTCTCTTGCTTTATTAATATAAGACGTGTTGCCTTTTTTCATAATAATTTCTTTATATTCGTCGTACAGCCGTATAAGTAACTCCTGTTCCGCAGGAGGAAAAAAAAGCGGCCCGTTCTTTCAGCTCTTGCGACATATTTTTTTCGCCTTTTCGTATATCAATTAGCGAGGCTGTTTAAATACTGTGTGCACGCGCATGATCGGCGATTACGAAAGCCTGGCTTGAATTAGTGGGAACAGGTTGCATCTTGATTTCGTTAGTGGAACGGAACTAGACGGAAGTGATCTGTTTGGCTAACTCAAGCGAGGCTCACTCAAATAAGCGCCGCTTTCATAAGCCCGCTTCGTGGAATACCCCCCAGGTTAGCTTCAGAGCGTAAGTTGCTATAGCAAATGACAGAGTTTGTTTTAACCCGCTTTCTTGAACAGAAAACTCGGGGTTTTAGTGAACTCAGAGTTAACATACCCTGAGTTAGACACTTAACCCGCTTTCTGGAATAACCCCCAGGTTACTGCACAAAGTTATGTACTATGTGTTTATGTTGGTGCGTTAGCGTGAACGTGTGTTCGTCTTTGACGTTCGTGTCACCTGTTCCTTGTTGCGTGTTGTTCTCGTCTGCCAGTTCTGCCAAAGTTCAGTTTTGACTACGTCCCGCTGATGTGTGTCCTTCGTGTTACGATAGCATAACCGCTATCGACATTTAAAGAACATTGCACAGTACGTAATATGAAATACAACAAGATACACTAATTTAAGGTAAAAGGCTAAATACATGCTTCTAAAGAAAATTAAAACTCCTGCAGCAAGTAAAACAAAGGTAAAAGTTTTAAAATATTGAATTTCGAGATGAACAAGGTAAAGATAAAGACAAGGCAGAAAGGTTTAGTTAAAGGCTGTGATAATACAAAAGCAAGAGAAAAGGTTTTTCACTATAATTTGTGAGGATTTTTCTCACATTGGCTATGTTGAAGAGGATCGAATGCAGTTCTAAATAAATTAAGAACATGGTTATTGTTGCGGTGTATGTCTGTGTCTTCCGTATTTGTAAATTGTCACCGTGTATAACATCTTCGTTTTGATAAAATGTGCTTGATGACATTCAAGCGTGCTGTCTTCGTATTATTAGCCTACAGAATAACTTAATAATTTAGTATTTGTATAAGAATTTATATTATGTGTGTGTGCTGTTGTATGTGTTAGAGGCGCGATGGGTTAAAGGAAGAAGTTCTTCATCAACCTCTCTGAGTTTGCCATCAAGGAGTAGAAGTCCGTTTGTTATGAAGGCTAGGATCTCCCACAATCTTCCTGGCCTTGGTCCAACACCTCGTGAAGTAGATTGTCTGCAGGAACCTCGGCCCAGATGATGTGCTCAGTTGAATAAACCATCCTCTGGAGAGCATGCCTGTCTTGCTTGGTGAAGATGCTTTCATTTGTGCTGTTGTAGATGTTCTGTGGCACCTTGGAGGACAGTCTGAAGTCCCTTAGGCATCTAAGGTGATGGAGATGCAGTTGAGGTTCCTTCACCAGGCAGCTGACATGGCAAGACAATGACAGGTCCTGTGAAGGTACTTAAAACAGTCTACTCTTTCCTGCTGCTGCTGCTTTGTTAATCTGGATAGTTTTTTAAACTGGATAGGATGGTAGTTCCTCTCCAGTTTCTTGCTGCAGTTCATTTTTGTTGCTGATGTAAAGAGATTGTTTTCCTGACACTGGTTCTCCATATGAAATCTCATCATTGTCAGAGATCAGGCCTACCAAGTCTGTGAACTTGACACGTAAGTGCATGCAAACCATACTACATGTGAACGTATGAAGGACTCTCCGCCATGGTTGCATGGCAGGGTGCAGTACACCAGTACGCCATGGGACCCCCTTACAGAATTTAGGTCTCATACTGTCACTGCAAACATTGCACATTGCCACTGCTGTAGTTTGAACTTGAGGGACCCCCCATTGGATTGGTGCCCCTGGCAGTTGTCTGTTTTACCAGGTGGCAAGTGGCACCTCTGCATCTGGGTACATTTTGCATACTGGAAAAATTCATTTTGGTCGCATTCTGCATACACCATACTTATCTGGAGCCCAGTCAATATGTGATTAGTACATAGTAGGCTATTTTGAACACAGGAAATCTCTACAACTTTGTGCAGTAACCCATACATGCACATGGCAAAATTAAGTGCTAACAGTAAGAGTTTTTATTTTGGCATTTGTCCATGGCTAATGCAGTTTTTAACAAATACTTATTATTCAAAAAACAGTTTAACTGAAGTAATGTTTTGCTAGTCATGATCACAGATTAAAATTGTAAGGTGGTTTGTTAAATCTGCTTAATGTTCATTTAACTGATTTTATCCAATTATTTAGTGTCTCCTACATATCTCACTTGTGGTATGAAAACACTTTTTTGAAACAGGCAAGATTACAATATAAGGTGTGTCAGTTTAAAAAGGGTAAACTGGAACATCCACAGGCATTTATGGGAAGGCAAGAAAAACATAAGTCACCATGTTTGCTACGGGAAGATCAGACAGGCCACTGTGAAACTGTACTGGTATGTTACAGTTACGAAATGAAAAGGAGTGTCAGGTTAAAAAGGTGAGCTGGAGCATCTGCAGGCTTTTACAGGAATGCCTTTCATGAACTCAGATTTATTGAATATTTTGTCAGTTTGTTAAATCCGCTTAATGTTCAACTAATTGATTTTACAGATTTATTTTGTGTAGTATTTATTTAGTCAAAACAAACCCACTTGATCTCCTACATATCTCACTATATACTTTGTATATATATATATATATATATATATATATATATAAATATATAAAATAATAAGGTGTGTCACATTAAAAGGTTAAGTTGGAGCATCCAAGAGGCATTTATCGGAAGCAACACCCCCCCCCCCCCCCTACAGACACACACGCAAAACAAACAGAAAAAACCACCAACTGCTAATGGAAGATTATACAGGCTGCTGTAAAAGGTATATTGAATGCTACAAAATAAAAAGGTGTGTCAGTTTAAAAGGATGAGCTAGAATATCCACAGTCTTTTACAGGAAGCCAAAAACATAAATTACAGAGGTAGCAAGTAGTACCTATTTTGAACACAATCCTAGATTTGTAGAGAGAACTGGAACATCATGTAGTGAGCATCATGTAGTGCCCCCTGGGTAATGCTGTTTATTATAAAGTGGCATTATGAGTCGGCCACAATCAGGGAGGGAAGTACCTGCAAGGAAAGAGTTAATTGACAGTTGGAACATTGTTAAAGACCAAATAGCCTATTTTTGAAAAATCATTATTTAAAATCTAGTGTTAATGTTAACTGTAGTGTTAATCCTAAATATAGTGTTAATTTTAATGTCAGGGCTGGCTCTAGGGATGTCCCATCTACCGCCACTGGGGGAAGCTCACGAGCCAGCTCCCGTCAGTGCAATCAGCAGTGATGACTAGTACCTGTCTTTCCCCCTATATAAGGAAGACAGATGCAGTGTCTCACTGCTGAGTTGTTTATAGCCCTACACCATGTGCTTGCAGCCAGCCAGCCTTCCTTCTCGCTCTCTCGGTATCGTGTTGCGTTTGGTGTTTCGTCACCACGTTTCTCTCTAGTAACTGCAAACTGCTCTTTTGAGTATTCTCACTCCTGCGCCACTCTCTCTGGCCTTTCTCAAATTTCCCTTTGCTGTATTTTCTCAAATTTCGCTTTGCTGTATTATGGGTGGTCTGACACCGAGGTTTCGATGTTTAGGTTTGCCCATTTGCTCCTGACCCACACACAGTTTTTTCTTTAGCTGCTATGCTTGTTTAAAATATCCAACTATTCTCCATGCTCTAGTTTGGATTTCCTCAAGCTCAGGAGTTTGTGTGAGTGACTTTTTCACAATCAAATTCAGGACATGGGCAAAACAGGTGATTTGACATTTAACTGAGCTGCACAGGCAATCATGTTTGCAGCACAGTCAGTTACCAGGCTTTTAACTTTGGATCTGATTCCCCATTCAGCCATTAGTGTGTCTTTAGCTTCAGCAAGGTGGGCTGCAGTGTGAGAAATTTTGTTACCCCTAAAAGGAGAGTGGACATCTTAGCTTCATCTGTAATATAGTGACAGGTCACAGCAAGGTAAGCATCCATGTTTATGGATGTCCACATATCAGCTGTTAAGCTGACAGCTGAGACTTTCCCCATCTCAGCTATAGTATTCTCCTTGGTCACCTTGTGTTTCTCCTTCAAAGCTTTCCTGCTTGGAACAATGTATGTGGGGTTCAATAGCTTGATGAAAGCATTTAAGCCTTTATTGTCCACAATTGACAATGGCTGACAATCAAGAACGATCATGTCCAGTAAGGCTTCATCCAGCTGTTGTTGTCTAGACACTGCAAAAAAACAACAAAAAAAATTAATATACATACATATTATTAAGACACATGTTTAGTCATTGTTTCTTATGAAATCAAGAGTATTAAAAGGAGTTTGCCCTGCTTTTGTTGGAGTAACTACTGGAGTCTACTGCCCAGAGAACACTTTCTACTTGAATTTGAAGCATTGCTGTTAAGATTTGATTGCCTTCAGTAATAAGAATGTTAATGAGATCATGATGCTGGAACATCAGCATCCCAAACGCATCCCATCCAAAAGTATTGGAAGTAGCTCGATCGTTACAGAGAACAGTTTCACAGCTTCACAGCTCTGACTTGATACCCCTCTAGCATAAGTCTGGCATTAGGCATGGTGCCAGCAGCTTAATGTTCAATTAGAGTCCTGTTCTATTGGCAATAATCCTCTACAAAGATGTGTGTGAGTGCATTTACACATCTGTGTCAGCAATGGATTCATTATAAGTTAATGATTTCAACTTAGATACACATAGATTGGGACATATAATGTTCATTAAAAAAGACAAAGAAAAAACTGAGTGTAAATTAAAACGTCTAAAACAAATAAATGTCTCATGCACATGTACAAAAGGTGACATGTTTCTTTAACGGTTCACAAATGTTTAATTGTTGCAAATGTTTTTTACATTGAATTTACGTTAAAATAAATGGAAATTTTAGCAATTATAAAATATGAAGAATACCAAATGGTGAAGTCCCAAGATTGTCACTGGAGGAATGCGGTGCTGAGGTGCTCTCATGCTTTGCACTAAGATGTCTCAGCACTGAGGAGGTATTATTATTATATGCCAACTCCTGGGAACAGAGCAGACACCGCACCTTTAAAATATGAATAACTTCATTAGAATAACACACTATTTGGTGAACGTAAATTAACATATGATTTTCAGTATATTTATTGCTTACCCTATTTCTCGCTATTTTCTCAAAATGTTCAAGCAATGGAGCGCTTGGTTGAAGTAGAGGTGGTGGAGGATTCCATATTGTTTGCAAGATCAGTAATGATACTGTACAACACAAATGGGACATCATGAGCGCTTTACTGCTTCTTAAGTAGTGAATGAAAAACGCAGTTTGTGTGCGTTTTTATATGTTAGGTATGGGTAGGTATGGCTAGGGCAGTGTGTATGTGAAAGCTATAGGGAGGCCTGTGTTTTTGTGTGCATCTCTAATACACAGAGAGAGAGGGAGACAGAGACCATGGGTTTGTTAAGTGTCAGGTGTGTGTGGGGGGAGTGGATGAGGGGGGTTGTTAGTCTGTGACTGGCAGTGTGCATGACCTAGTTAGGCTGTGTCACTCCCTGTACTGCTCAGTATGGAAAATGAAAATATTCACTGTAGAGGCATTTAGACACCTAGTTGGCTCAAACTCAGCAGACATTATCAAAATGTTCATGGGAATACATCTTTCAATTTTCATAACAGACAAACTATGCAGGAGTTGCAATATGAAATAATTTTCCTATCCAGTTTGGTTTTGTTTTGGGAAGGGTTTTTTGTTCATCACGGCATTTGCCAGCCAGCCAGTTACTTCCCCTGATGCCTTTTGTTGTTTATAATATTATTGTTTCTTTCTTATTTTACGCGTTGAGAATTCTGCGTCTTTTGTGTTTACGCTTGGTTATTTCTCCCGTGTGTTTTCTATGGGTGAGTTTTGCTTTACGCGTTGAGTATTCCGCGTTGTTTTCGGTTTGTTTATTGTTTCACCGTCTCTTTTGTTTGACTTTGGGGTAGAGCAGTTCAATCTTGAATCTAGATCTTGAATCAAATCTAGATGTTTAATTGCCCAAATGACTAATCAGAAACAAAGTCAACATATTCAAACTTAAATTATCACTAGTCGAAAAGAAAATGAAATATAAATGTTCAGTATAGTCAATGAGTTGCAGATATTTTGTTTTGAAGAGTCCATAAAAATGAATTGCAAGTGTGATGGAATAATTTCTAGTCAAAACAGATACCTTAAATTAGCAGTATATAGAGTCATACATTAATTACAGATGTCTAATGTAAATCTGTTCAGAAAAAGAAATGTTAAAACGTTTTCCATAATTCCAGTGCCCAACAGCTACCTAGATGAATGAAAACAATGTGTAAATCTAGCTAGCTAGTTACCTACGTACTCATGGCCAGTAATGTTACTTAGTAACATTTACTCTAATCTGACCACTTTTTCAGTAACGAGTAATCTAACGAGTTACTATTTCCTATCCAGTAATCAGATTTAAGTTACTTATCCAAGTAACTGTGCGCTACTATTCGTCATTTTCCTTAGTAAAAATATATACTATCTTTTGTATAGTATATCTTTTGCAGATGTCGGGAGTGACATCTGCCCTATGCAACAATTAAGGCTTTCGTAGTCTGACCGTAGCGCTCGAATCCAGCCATGGACTCAAGCAGGATGTTAAGAGAAAATGATTAATGGCTATTCCCAAATAGCAAAAAAAACACTTAAGAATTCTGAACTTTCATGATATTGTAATGTTTGGTTGGCCGAGATTGGACGCAACCGCAAACCTTTAAATTATGTATTATCAAAATATATAAAACACGGAGTATCAAAACATCAAACAAAGACAAATCGAATAAGACTAAAGACCTTACATTATATTTCCTCAGTAATGGTCTAAAAACTGGAGAGGTGATTGGCTCTAAAAAGCATATTATATTGGCAACAGTGTTAAGTATGTTTTTACTGACTGATTTGGTATGGGATCTATACACAGATGGAAAAACCTTTGGCTTCATGAAGCCTTATTAATCTTTTAAATCTATAAATACTGTTTTGCTGTTGAATAGAAATAAAAACCTTGTTGTCCTCATAAAGGGGGGTTTATATTCATGTACAACAAATGCATTTCTTCTTTTGATGCTGTAGTTAATTAGACCCACTGATATGGGAATATTTTTAGAAATCAGTTTAAGAAATTATAGCTATACTTAACAATCGTCGATGGAATCAGGACAGCTCAACTTAATGATCGTCGAGAGAAGGCAGAACTGTGCGGGTCCAATTTAAACGACTCCAATAACCCGTCGATGCCATTTTGGGGCTGGAGTGCGGTCGGTTTGAGATGTTTGCATAGCATTCAAGAATTCTAAAGCGCAATGACGTAGTATCACAACGTGTTTGTTGTGTCATTTAGGTGTTACGATAATGTCTGTTTGAGGCCTAAGCATCTTCATTCAGTCGATCAGAATGACAGACGTGATGTACCTTGGGTATATAACATCTGTTTGCATTTAAAAGAATTTACAGTGTCAACGGATTTCAAATACTAATTATCGCTCTGAGGGCTGCTGTCGATGTAGCTCTACGAAAAGACATCATAGCAACATGGTTCAAACTTTTCCTGAATCTATAGAGCTTGCCCATTAAATTTTGTCCTTAGTATTAGCGGTTAAAAACATCCTTACAAGTGATTTGTATGTTCATGTATCACTAAGATTTACACCTGCCACTCCTCTCGTGTGATTGCGAGACTCGTGCATCATTTATTAGAAAATGGTCAATGCATAATCCCTTCTTTCAATCGACATCTGGCTGGCTAACTAGCCACACTGGGCTAGTTTGACGAGTAGAATGTATAGTGCCTGTTAAGGTTTCTGAAATCGTCGCTAGATGTAGATCATAGCCTTCAGGGTTCATAAACATTATTATAAATTTGTTCAGCCCTCAGAATTCTGTAACACCGGTCTTAAAGTTGGACAGTTCCTCTGGCTAGTATGGTCCCAAATGGTTAATCTCCATAATTTTTGCTTTGATGGCACAGTACTACATTTAGCATTTATAAAATTGTTGAATTGGCAGTAACTAGGAAATCCTTCTTAGTCGTGAGAAGTACTCAATACTTTTGATACTTCAGTCATTTGAGGTAATGAATTTGAGGTAAGAGGCAATGAATGAACTGTCCCGGAAGTGGTGAAAGTGCTTGAGAAATGCAGTGCAATTGTGTCCTTTTTTCACCACAGCACACAGGCCACACAGAAGCTCAGGAGTATTCAACTCAGTTGAAAGAGGCAGAGAACAACCTCATCCAGTCAGTAGATACCCGCTGGAATTCAGTTTTTACATGCTGGAGAGGCTCTGTGAGCAAAATGAATATGTGACCACAGCCCTGTGCCTTTTAGGGAGGAATGCATTGTGCTTAAATGAGGGAGAATTATCCCTCATCAAGCAAACAATTGAGGTACTACGGCCATTTGAAGAAGTGACACGTGAAGTTTCAGCTGTAAAGTAAGTTTCAGTCTCTAAAGTGATTCCGCTTGTGTCACTCATTCACAGGGCTGCTGCAGCCTGTGAACGTCAAGGTAGTTCTCTTGCCACACAATTGGCACAGCAATGTCAATGCAGATTCAGGGGCATTGAGAGAATTCACTGTCTAGCTGCCAGTACATTTCTGGATGTTAGGTTTAAACATCTTGGTTTTTGAGACAATGTGGAAGTAATGAAAAAATGTCTCTGAAATGCCGGAGGTCTGTCAGACAGGACAGGCAGCTCCCACTCTAGTCCCAAGCTCAACAGCTACTGTTAGCTCTACCTCAGGGCCAAACCAGAGTCCTGCTCCCCCAGGTTCAGCTGTATCAAAAGGAGGGATATGAACTGATTTCGACACGCAGGTTTCGTCAGGACAACATCACCGGTCTGCTGGCAGTGATGTGCTCATTGAAGTACATGAACATGAACCAACAAGAACATGAACCAACCTTCCCAGCACTGAGCAAACTATCAGTGAGATACCTGGGAATTACTACCACTTCTGTGCCAGCAGAGAGGGTCTTTTCAAAGGCAGGAGAGATTCTGAGCAAAAAAACGGAACAGACTAAAGGGGAAGACAGTAAATATGTTATTGTTCCTTAACAGAAACTTATGAATGAGTGAAAGTGTGAATGTTGGATGTTTTTGTTAGTGTTATTTACAAAAAAGTGTTTCATGGTAACATTAAATTTAATTATTAAAAAATTAATTCACATTAACATGCTTTTAATATTTAACTTCATTTTGTGTGTGAATGAAAGACCAATATTTAAATATTTTGTTTGATTTTGTCCTGTTTGGTTTTTCTGTTGTATTAGCTCAACTATTTTGTAAATGTAAATACCTCAAAATACTTGAGTTTACAATAAACAAATACATTACTCTGATGTCTTGTATTCTTTATGAAGCTGTGATTTGATTTGCACTATTTTTACCAGACTTAACAGACACATTTGGTGTATTTGCACGAAAGTATTGGTATCCAATCGGTATTGCCGATACCAGCCTCAATTTTACTCAGTATCGGTAAGGAAACCTGTGGTATCGAACATCACTACATCGGGCAGGTTTCCTATTTAAAAGGATTTAAAAGGTCCATGATGTAGGACCTTCTAAATGTGAAGATACATCACAACACCCTCAGAAAATCCTTCTTCCATTTTTGGGCAATGACCAATTTTGCTATGACTTCTCTTGTGTACGCTGTGGACATGAAACTCATGTTCTTATTGCCGATGCCAATTGGAAAGTGGCCTTTGACCTACCTGATAAGCTATTTTACTTGACATGATATGTACAATCTGTCAAACATGGCAAATATATTTTTTACTGCAAAATGAAGTAAAGTTGAAATCCATCTTATTTACATGACATCTAAAGTATATTTCTGTCTCTGTGGATTTAAATGACCTTTGTATCTGGGGGCTAAAACCTTGCTGTGGACGTTCACAAGTCATTTCCCATTTTCCCTCGAAGTGAATCTCAAGAAGAGACCATGCTTTGACAGTAAAGTGACAAAGTGACCTTAATGTAAATGTTGATGAGAGATGGTCATCATTGGAAAAGGAATTCATTGCTACAAGCTTCTATTATGGTAAATGGTGTTAATTTGTAGGCTTACGTTTACATTAATATCATAATTACAAGAACTTTTTCACCTTCTACTAGCCCTCATGCTGTAGAAGACACTGATTAAACTACTGGAATAAAAAAATCAGCATTTGGATTTGCTTTGTTTGTCAAGAATTATGGTTGATGTAAACATTTTTTGTAGATTTCAAGTGTCTGCTGAAGGTTCTGCATCTGACATTATTAATCGTTTGGAGGAATTACTCTTATACAAAGAAATTTATCCAAAAATGTTTGTAAAACTCCAAAAGGTAGGAGGTAAGCTTTGAAATGGAAATTTGAAGTCAAGCAGGTATATAAAAAACTAAATATGGGAAATGTATTCCCATTCATATTTATTTATTAAATTTTTTTAAGGTGGTATCCTGCATCTTGGTTGTCCTCATTCCATTGTGTATTGTTGCTCTCCACTATGGTGGCAAGAGTCCGCAAGATCATGGTGACGCCCTTCTAAGCTTCAAGACCTCTCCTACATACCACAACATGCCAACAACACAACTCGACAAACTTTTTTCAAGCCACATGATAGGTGCCTTTCTGAAGACAAAACACTTGAGATTCATTTGCCATGGATTAAAGCTTTAAAAGAAGATGGACCAGTCCAGAGAAAGCATGATATAATCAAAGGAAAGTTTAACAAACCTCACCCAATCACCGAAACGTCAGATAGATGTTCTTTATATGATCGTTTCCATCAGCGAAAACCAAAATTACAGACCAAGGAGAAGCTCAGAAATCTTGATCTAGTACCTGAGCTCTCTGGATATATTAATACCGCCATGACAGAACATCTGAACAGAGAACTAGCAAACTTCTACTCTCTTTGTCAGCTGAAGGACACTCATTTCATGTTTGTGCTCTGGTTGGTGTTCCATTTGTACAACAGCAGTGTAAAACAGAAATTTATGGACAAAAAAAGAGGCACACTCATGAGAAAGCTCAAGTTGGAATTGATGGTCGACTGTCACTGTTTAGTGCAGATGTCAGATGATCATTAATAAATTTTTTCTTGTTAATAATTATAACATTAGTAAAAATAACATTAATAGCTCATTGGAAACCTCCTTTGCAGATAAAATCACCAAAGACGGAGTCCAGCATTCAAAGTGTTCGGGGGAAAAAAAGATGTTACTCAGTTTTCTATCTCTCGATTCTTTAAAGGATTGCGATTCCTAGTCCTGGCGATTCTGAATCGATTCAAAATGATCAATCAATTTTAAAATGTGTTTACGTTTGCAACCATTTACATTTATATTTTGCTGCTCCTACTCCCGAGCGTACTGCATTTCGCATTGTGTGTCCAGTAGTCCACCATAGAAGAAGTCTGTTTAGGCCACCTGTCTAGGCACACTTTGGATTTTACAATACCCCAGGGAAGAGAGAGAGCTTGATATGAGTACAATTGCTTGCAAAGAGTGTAAAATGAAACTGAAGTACTTACTTCACGACAATTCACGACGGAAATACGACAAATGCGTTTGGTGCGACATCACCCTGAGCTAAAAGCAGTTGAAAAGCAGCCAAAAGCAACAGACCAGCGAACTCTCGAACATTGTTACAACCTCCAGCTAAATCCCCAATGGCTGTGAAGATTTACGACCATACAGCTCAGTCGAAGGCGAGGGGTTTAGGTTTATGGTTAATAATTTGGATCCAAGGTACGTTATACCCTCACGTAGCTTTTTTAGCGATAAAGCAGTTCCACAACTCTACAATGAAACAAAGAATAAAGTGACAGAAACTCTGATTAATGCCCCTAGAGTAGCACTTACGTGTGATTCCTGGACTTCAAGAGCTACTGAGTCGTTTGTGACATTTACGGCACACTTCAATACAAATGATTGGCAGATGAAGTTGTCTGTTTTGCAGACACGAGTGATGAGTGAAAGTCACACCGCAGTAAATCTGAATGCCATGTTTCACGCTGTAGCAGAGGAATGGGGGCTTAACATCACTAACATCGTCATTGTCACCGATAATGCTGCAAATATGCATGTTGCTGCACAGCTGGATAACCTGAGGCATATCACGTGTTTGCCCATTCGCTCAGCTCTCAAAGTAAACACTGTGGCACGACTATGGAGAGAGATTAGTCTCAAAACTCCTTACAAATGTGTAAATGATAATCCACAAGTTGCACATGTATCACAAATACATTTCACTGTTCACAAATAAATACATTTCATTTTGTGTCTCACAACCTGAAATTTGCACAAACACTGTTCAACTCATAAACACTAATTTCTAGTTTTTATATATACATCATAATTTGTATGTGAAACTGAATGCATTTCATTTACATTTACTTGCATATTTTTTTAAAAGCTTAAGTCTCAAAATTAAAATTCATTTATAAAATGGTGCATCTGCATTTGTGGATCACGTTGTTTTTTATTCATTTCCTCTCGCGTATTTTGGGTTTTGAGACTTTCCTTTCGCATTTCTGCACCCGATCCACACACAAATGCACCACTCCATTCACAAAGGCGGCAACAAGCGAACAAGCCGCCGCAAGGGGCGCTGTTTAGTTTCACTGTGGTTGTGAATGGCGGTTGTCCTAGCTTACAGCTCTGCAACAACCAGTCAGACATCCCAGGACAGCGGCATGGCGAGTCAACCTTCATCATCTTTAAATGGGAATTCTACAGTAAGTAAAAAAATATAAGCATCTGTAGTCGTTATGCAATAAACCATATGTTTACACATGAAAATTGCTTAACATGTTAGTGAGCCTAACTGAGGCGTCAAGGACAGAGCCAACCATCTCTGTTACTGACGTTGGATTCCAGGGATAATGATGAAGAGCGTGACAGGTCCCTCATTTCTTTTTACAAGGAAAGTCATCAGAAAAGCAGATGGGCAGCACCTTTTCGATGCCACATTCAAGGTATAGGTTTAAATATAAAATTGAACATTTAAGAATAACTCAACCTTTAAACACTGCACTTTATACCACTGTGTTCTACGAATCCCAGTGACTGTGGTTACTGTTAAGGTTACAGCACGCTTTGTTTATGTGGAAACATTTAAATTCATTTAAAAAAAAAAACTGAAGAAAATAATTTCTGTGAATTTGCACATTAAAGTTATTATAACATTTTACAATTTTATAGGGGATGCTGCAATTGGTTCAGGAGTTACAAGACATATCCTGTCGTCTGCTATCACCAAATTAAAACATGGATTTAAACTTAATTTTGGTTTGTATATATTTAATACAATATATTTTGTTTTCAGGTATTCGTGTATTGTAAGTGCAAGAATATGTCTTGATCTGACATGTCAGATGGGTTAATGTAAAATGTTGTTTGCAATTATTCAGGGAATGCAGCAGAGACCACAATGTTTGAAGGGAAAAAAGACCACCTCGTTCCCAGCACATCAGCAGTACTGGTTGAGAGTGAGCTTTTTTATCATGGCTGGAAGGATGATGGGCCACTCAATCATTAATAATGGTCCTACCATGTCCGGGCTCAGCCTTGCCGTGGTAAATGCGTTGACAGGAGGGACTAAAGAAATGGCAACATCAAACCTCAGCCTAGAAGACTGTTCTGACATAGACCACAGAGAGACCATTCGTCTGGTAAGTACATCAGGCCATCTACATCATGCATTGAAAATGCAAAACTAAAGAACTTTTTTTTTAACTACACAGGTCCTTGGTAGAGTTCATGCACAAATAAAGCAGCTGAGGAAGGGATTGAAGGAGACTGGTATTTGGCATCTCATCACTTGTAGGCCTGATGTGGTGCCCCTGTTGTTTCCCAGAGAGTCAGATGTTGAACTTACTTCTCAGGTGAGTCAACAGGTAATAGACTAAAATAAGACACCTGGGCTTTAAACATATTTCAGTGGTGCTTATATCAACACAGAATTGTAAGATATTGAACATATACACATCTCGTACTTTCACCCAGATGGTGCGACAGTGGATTCAGTGGCCTCAGGCAAGGCAAAATGACAGTGAGGACAGCGACGAGGACATGCAGACAGAGACGTTGACTCTTATTACAGGGTTTTTCAGAACCTTTGTTGAAGAAGGTATTTGTGGAAAAAACATGAGTATTCTAAAGAGGAAATGTTATTCCTGATGCACTAAAGTGTTATTTTTCACCTCTAGCATCCTCAGATGATTTACGGCAGCTCATGAAGTTCTGTACTGGTTGGGAATTGCCATGCCATAGCCTCAGACTGGAAGTAGTGCAATCCAAAGGCCTGAATCATTTACCCAGCTCATCCACCTGCTACGAGCGCTTGCGCCTGCCAAACCACTATACCTCTTACTCAGTTTCTAAAGAAAGACATGCTGGCATGTCTGAAGTCTGTGGAGAGTGGCTTTGGTCTAGTGTGAATGGATCTGCACCAAACTGTTTTGAATGTTATTTTTGTTCTTGCAGTCTTGAAACACTGTGTAGTTTAATTGGAGTACCACATTTTGCTGTTCCTTTGGTAGTGGTTATGGTCTGTTAACCATTAATTTGTTCTTATCTACTTGATGTCCATAGAATTAATGTTGAGGGGATATGTTATGGCAGGACATTACACCTCTGGGGCAGCCCAAGCTACATCACTTAGTACCTGTTCTTCATGCAGCCCACTGCAGTTTTGTTGCTTTTCCATTTATTATGTTAAAGCCAATTAAAACATTATTTTAGTAAAGAAAAAAAGACTATGTTGCTAGCTGAATTCTCACTTGTACATGGTCACAGGACTGATTATAGTTTACTTTAATATATCCCATCTTGCACAAAACATCTCAGGTTAAATGTTTTATTGATCAGCGATTTTAGTAAAATATATTCTCTACAGAGAACACATTTATTTTTGCTTTAATGCAGTTATTACTAAATAAAAAAAAATTTAAAAAAAGTGTTCAAGTTTTGAACTAAAAGGCAACTTATCTAACGTGCCTCCAGCAAACTTTCCACATACTGGACTGTGTTTAAGAAAAGGTCCATGCCATTTGACTCTGAGGGTTGCAGAGGGTCCATGTATTCTCTGAGTTGCTCTATTTGTTGAGGAGTTAGTGGAAAATCCAGCTGTGGTAGATTTACACATGAACCTGAATTGTTAACATAGCGACTGTCCTCCCAGTCTATCTGCGGAATGTTCATCACCTGAAAAAGAAAGAAAGAAAAAAAAACAATTAAAGTAAAGTAACAGTCATGGTTCTTTTGTCCAACAAAAAACGATCTGTTTGATATTTCTTTGATATTTTACTTCAGTGACAATTTGTTGAATTACCTCTGGATTAGCAATGGGATTTTGCAAATTCCCAACTTCCCACAGTTGGTTTGGTGTGAGGTTATGCTCAGTCATCTAAGCATGGTTGTCCCATCCTTCTCTAAATACCTCAAGGCTTGCTTGTAGACGTGGCAAAAAATATGTAGTGGCAACAGAACAAGTGAATAAGGCTGCTGAGGTCCAACAGGCCTTCCTCCTCCAGACTATGCAAGATCTGATAGAAGACGCTGGTGACCCCCATCCAAAGATCCCGCCACAACCTCTCTACACTGTATTGAAAGATAAAAAAATATCAACACATTAATTGTAGCTTTCACATATAGTCCGAAACTAATAGACCGTTATGCTGCAATCCTTTTTTTTTTATTGTTGTTAGAGCCTTGAATTGAAATTCCTGCAGTGTCAGATGTCTTAAAATTTGCTTGACCGATCAGTACTAAGTACCCAAGCTTTGTTGTCATGGTTGCAGTCTAAACATATGAGCAGGAAAATTCAGAAAAACTCATGCTTATGAGCATCACCAATCAAAGTTTAGTCTTGTTCACAGTGCAAGGCAAAAAAAATGTCATACTCAGTATAAAGGTTACACTACATAAAAGTAAAAAAACAAATGCATCTGTGTGAAAGGGCCTTTAGTCAGATTAAATAAAAACGTTCCTTTAATTAGAATTAGGTCATTATTTTAAAGCAAGCATAATATGTGAATGATGCTACAAAAGTTTGAGAATCTCAGGGTTAAAGGCTTCATTTTAGAGGCAATTTATGAATGGTCTAGCTTACCGTTGGTTGTGCACACTTTTGCCTGCTATGAAGCTTCCGCTGTCTGGTCCACGCACAGTAAGCATCAGGCGTGCCACTCCAACATTCTCCCCCCTTGATCTGCTCGCACTCTGATATAACATAATCCACCCGATCAAGGAGTTAACAACTAACCAACAGTCATTTTAAATCATTTTACAACTAAACTGTTCTGTCTTAGAAGGTGTTGCTGTACCAGCTCAAACTATATAAAAAAGCATTTATTATCTTACCTGAGTGGATACCAATGGTCCGAGAAGAGCTACAAAACCGGCCTTTACCCTTTTTTGCTTCTGTTTTTGAATTAAACATATTAGGAAATTGCCTTTGAAAAACAGACAACAGAGTGAGTCATTAGACTTGATTAGTGCTGTTGGATACAGAAAATAATCCAGACGACCACACTGTCTAGTTTGCAAACTTAACATTTTATCTTACCTCTTTAAAGCCTGGTTGATTTTAGAAGTGGAACTGCTAAGGCTGGTATTGCTGGATGAAGAAGCAGGGGTGTTGGTAGGAGACATAGTGGTATTAGCAGAGAAACATGGAGGCCTGACTGATGTGGTAACCGAGGTGTTACGGTTGGATGAAAGCTCTCTTGAAAGGGCTGTAACTAGGGCTTGAGCCATCGTCTCCACCATATTCTGAAAATTATATAAACACTGTTAAAATGTCCATCCTATTATTATGTGAAACTGTGAATATGCTTAATGTTTAAACATCACTATATAAGGTTTGAACAACTGATTGTATTGGAGCCACCCATGTTCAACTTCCTAGTACATGATCATCTAAAAAATCTGATTTTTTTCAAGTTAATGGTGAACACAGCCTGGCTTAACTTTCGTTACCAACACCTACTAACAGCTAGCATTATAGCATTAAAAGTAATAGTAATTAATTATTAATTCGCAAGATTTAAAAGTCCCAAATAATTCATAATTGGGTCTACATTCTTTTTTTTGCAATGACAACACAAATGTACAATACAAGTATGGGCCATGCAACACATTTAAGGAACTAACGCACTGGTTATTTTTGTGTTTCACTATGATGGCTAGCAGCCTAAACGATGGAGTTAACCTAGCTAAAATTAGGCTCACTAACATGTTAAGCAATTTTCATGTGTAAACATATGGTTTATTGCATAACGACTACAGATGCTTATATTTTTACTTACTGTAGAATTCCCATTTAAAGATGATGAAGGTTGACTCGCCATGCCGCTGTCCTGGGATGTCTGACTGGTTGTTGCAGAGCTGTAAGCTAGGACAACCGCCATTCACAACCACAGTGAAACTAAACAGCGCCCCTTGCGGCGGCTTGTTCGCTTGTTGCCGCCTTTGTGAATGGAGTGGTGCATTTGTGTGTGGATCGGGTGCAGAAATGCGAAAGGAAAGTCTCAAAACCCAAAATACGCGAGAGGAAATGAATAAAAAAACAACGTGATCCACAAATGCAGATGCACCATTTTATAAATGAATTTTAATTTTGAGACTTAAGCTTTTAAAAAATATGCAAGTAAATGTAAATGAAATGCATTCAGTTTCACATACAAATTATGATGTATATATAAAAACTAGAAATTAGTGTTTATGAGTTGAACAGTGTTTGTGCAAATTTCAGGTTGTGAGACACAAAATGAAATGTATTTATTTGTGAACAGTGAAATGTATTTGTGATACATGTGCAACTTGTGGATTATCATTTACACATTTGTAAGGAGTTTTGAGACTAATCTCTCTCCATAGTCGTGCCACAGTGTTTACTTTGAGAGCTGAGCGAATGGGCAAACACGTGATATGCCTCAGGTTATCCAGCTGTGCAGCAACATGCATATTTGCAGCATTATCGGTGACAATGACGATGTCAGTGATGTTAAGCCCCCATTCCTCTGCTACAGCGTGAAACATGGCATTCAGATTTACTGCGGTGTGACTTTCACTCATCACTCGTGTCTGCAAAACAGACAACTTCATCTGCCAATCATTTGTATTGAAGTGTGCCGTAAATGTCACAAACGACTCAGTAGCTCTTGAAGTCCAGGAATCACACGTAAGTGCTACTCTAGGGGCATTAATCAGAGTTTCTGTCACTTTATTCTTTGTTTCATTGTAGAGTTGTGGAACTGCTTTATCGCTAAAAAAAGCTACGTGAGGGTATAACGTACCTTGGATCCAAATTATTAACCATAAACCTAAACCCCTCGCCTTCGACTGAGCTGTATGGTCGTAAATCTTCACAGCCATTGGGGATTTAGCTGGAGGTTGTAACAATGTTCGAGAGTTCGCTGGTCTGTTGCTTTTGGCTGCTTTTCAACTGCTTTTAGCTCAGGGTGATGTCGCACCAAACGCATTTGTCGTATTTCCGTCGTGAATTGTCGTGAAGTAAGTACTTCAGTTTCATTTACACTCTTTGCAAGCAATTGTACTCATATCAAGCTCTCTCTCTTCCCTGGGGTATTGTAAAATCCAAAGTGTGCCTAGACAGGTGGCCTAGACAGACTTCTTCTATGGTGGACTACTGGACACACAATGCGAAATGCAGTACGCTCGGGAGTAGGAGCAGCAAAATATAAATGTAAATGGTTGCAAACGTAAACACATTTTAAAATTGATTGATCATTTTGAATCGATTCAGAATCGCCAGGACTAGGAATCGCAATCCTTTAAAGAATCGAGAGATAGAAAACTGAGTAACATCTTTTTTTTCCCCCCGAACACTTTGAATGCTGGACTCCGTCTTTGGTGATTTTATCTGCAAAGGAGGTTTCCAATGAGCTATTAATGTTATTTTTACTAATGTTATAATTATTAACAAGAAAAAATTTATTAATGATCATCTGACATCTGCACTAAACAGTGACAGTCGACCATCAATTCCAACTTGAGCTTTCTCATGAGTGTGCCTCTTTTTTTTGTCCATAAATTTCTGTTTTACACTGCTGTTGTACAAATGGAACACCAACCAGAGCACAAACATGAAATGAGTGTCCTTCAGCTGACAAAGAGAGTAGAAGTTTGCTAGTTCTCTGTTCAGATGTTCTGTCATGGCGGTATTAATATATCCAGAGAGCTCAGGTACTAGATCAAGATTTCTGAGCTTCTCCTTGGTCTGTAATTTTGGTTTCGCTGATGGAAACGATCATATAAAGAACATCTATCTGACGTTTCGGTGATTGGGTGAGGTTTGTTAAACTTTCCTTTGATTATATCATGCTTTCTCTGGACTGGTCCATCTTCTTTTAAAGCTTTAATCCATGGCAAATGAATCTCAAGTGTTTTGTCTTCAGAAAGGCACCTATCATGTGGCTTGAAAAAAGTTTGTCGAGTTGTGTTGAACAGTGTTTGTGCAAATTTCAGGTTGTGAGACACAAAATGAAATGTATTTATTTGTGAACAGTGAAATGTATTTGTGATACATGTGCAACTTGTGGATTATCATTTACACATTTGTAAGGAGTTTTGAGACTAATCTCTCTCCATACACGACTTCTTGGCAGAATCAGAAGAATCTGTTCATTTTTCTCCGCAGCTCACTTGCAAGTCATGTGGCTCCAGGACAAACAAATATTTTGGGGAATGCCACCACGGGCTAAAATCTGATGTTACAAGATGGAACAGCTGTTATGAGATGATTGAAAGATTTCTGGAGCAGCAGCCTGCAATTTGTGCCACCCTCCTGCACTCTCAATGAGACTGACATGCTGAAGAAATAGCTATGAGTCTCAAGCCTATGAAAGATGCCACCAACATAATGTCAGAGGACTCCACACCAACTCTGTCAGTAATCGCTCAATTGCATGCTTATCTGCTTCTTGACACACAGGCAGGCTTCTGATATACAGCAGTTGTCTGTGAAATTAAAAAAGCAATCAATGAAGATCTGGCAAAGAGATGCACAAGTGAGCAGAGTAAGACACTTCTGTATACTGCTTCTATCTTGGATCCAAGATTCAAAGCACTACCATTTCACACTGAAGAGCAACGTCAGGAGAACCATGGGAAAGTAATAGATGAAGCTGCAGCTCAAGGGGTAACATCGCCAGGAGCCATCACCAAGCCAAGATGAAGGTCCTTCTCCAAAAAGAAAATCAGCACTGGTTAATCTCTTGGGAGAGACATTTACTAAGGTCAGTGGCCTCCCTAAATCCAGCAGAACCACAGCTGAAGAGGAGCTGAAGAATTACCTGGAAGTCCCTCCACTGACTCTCTCAGAAGACCTTCTCCACTGGTGGAGATTTCATGAGGGAGAGTTTCCTCTGCTGTCTAGAGTAGCTAAACGCTACCTATGCATCCCTGGCACCAGTGTTGCCGCAGAACGAGTGTTCTCTACAACAGGGGACATGGTGACAGCACAGTGCAGGACTCTTACTTCTGACCATGGTGAACAGCTGCTTTTTCTGCAAAGGAATCTAGTCACTACTGATTAACAAAAGATCTAAACACTACAATTTGGGTGGTTCATAATTTGCTTCCAGTTCAGAACTGCTTTTGTGCAGACTTGCACAGGTTTTAAAAATTTGGTGAAGATTTACCAAATATGAATGCACTATGGTTGACTGTGAAGTCTGTATTTTATTTTTAAGGTTAAGTTTGAAATATTTACAAAATATAAATGCACTATGTAAAGTAAATATTTTATTTTCAGTGAAAGGTTAATGCACTATGGTAGAAAGTCTGATTACATTTGCATTAATATATTTTCAATTAATAGTTCATATATTGACATTTTTTTATTTAAGAAAACACCAGGCAGCTAAGCTAACCTAATACTGCTCATTGATGATACAGAATTTTATGCACAATCCTATTTTTGTTGTAAATATAAAATTATGCAAAAAGACTTTATACAGTTAGGAACCTAAAATAAAATGTTTACATTGTCTTTTCATCTCAATCACATAATTTAAGTAAAATTTAAAGGCCATTTGAAAATCGTTCCTGAGTCGAATTCTGACCCCAAAAATCGGAATCAAATTGAATCGTTAGACAATGAGAGATTCGCACCCCTACTGTTGTGGAATGTCTATATCTCTGAGACTGTTGCAGTGCTACACTCGGCAACATGTAGGACTCAGAAACCTATTGTAACGTGGAAGGCAGAGGGAGCAAGAGGAGAGGGTTTGGTAAAGGAGTTTTTAATCTTGAATCATGTAATTAAAGATGTAGAACAAACAAAGAAAGCTGACAATGCTGCAAAATAAACATAAGCAGAAACAGCAAAAGCTAGCAAGTCCTAGAAACAATGGCAGATCACAGGGCAATGGGATACCAACATCTAGGCTGTAAGGCGAAGTGAAACTAAAATGTGAAATGCTGAAATGACTAATAACAATGTGATTGTGGACGGGACAGAACCTGAGTGGATGTATGCACAGAAGTGGCCATGCCCCTCATGGCCTGGAAACAGCATGTCGGGACACTTATATGCAGGCGTCACAGTCTCCAGTGCTGCAGTCTGTGCTCCAGCCATGCATTCAGTCGCACATGGAACCTGTCTCCATCCCAGTGGCTACAGAGCTCCAGTGATGCAAACAACTGGGTTTTTTTCATTTGCACTGTAAGTAACTACTAAAGTACTAGTAATACTGTTACAGTCAGAGTTTTTTTTTTTTTTTTTGTGCTGTCTGGTTGCATTGGGAGTTCTCCAGAAGATGGTGCAATGATGTGATTACCATCTGGTGCGGGAGTCATGTGGCTTCATGGCGCAGGACGAGATTGGATGGCGGTTCTTTAAAAGCTCGCTTAGAGAGAGAAGCCGTGCCTTGTGGTGTCTTGAGCAGTGGACTCCACCTGGTCATTGCGTGATACTGAGTGGTGTGTTTGGCTTGTCTTGTTACGAGATAGGTTGGACCGATGGTTTTATCGTCAGGTCTTATATGAGCAATGTGAGAAGTAATGCTTATAAGCTCAAGCCATTTATTGTATTTGTGTATAGTATAAACAGAAGATAATTGTGGATTGCAGGGGTTGTCTATTTTGTGTTTATTGCTTTGAAATTGTAAGGCTGGGCTGCCCTATTCTTTTGGTGGTTTTCTCTTGGTTGAGTTATAGGGAGATAGGGAAGGTTGTTGTATTTTTGTTTGTTTTTTTTGTAAGGTTAATTAAATTGAAACGGGGGATTATGGAGTTTTGTTTATGTTGGCCTTGGCCCAGCCTGAAGATATTGTTTTAATTTTTTTATGTAGAGCAGGGTTCATCTGGGACATAATACCAATACTACTGTTTGTAATTTTTCAAACATTGGGCCATAAGCAATCTTGCAACAATTTAAATTACATATGTCTGGTAAGCTATACCTGACATGGATAGAATGTGTTTGACCTACAGATGGCAGAGATGGAGCTGAAGAAGTGCAGCATGGCCACAGAGGTTGTATGGAGGTCTCAAATGCGACGGTATCATGCAGCAGCATTAGCTGAAGGTGTCCAGATAGAGGTTAGTTGTCCAATGTGTAGTTCACTTGTTTTGTACTAGCAGAGCTGTTCATATATATATAAGAATATATTTTCTTTGCAGAATTCCATGAGGGTTCATGGTAAAACAACACAGTGCATGGCTGGTGCCAAAGCGTGGGAGAAAAAGGGTACACCCTGCCTTTCTTTAGTTTGATGCTCAACTGATATATTTCTGCTTTTTAGTGCATACTAATGCTCAACTGTGTGTATTGTTTCACTTAAAACGGGCACTATACAAGAAGGTGGTCCAGGTGCTGTGGGTTCAGTGTGACCTATGTTCAGGATGGCTGCACATGGACTGTGCTGGTGTGTCAGAACCAGATGTAAAAAAGGGGAAATTTAGATGTGGTTTTGACTTACCCCAGCCCTTTTCACAGATGAGGTTAAAACAAGTCTACAACCTTTAAACTTCAGGTGAGAAGATGGCAGTGACATAGCACTTTAACAAAAAAAATGTAATAAGAAGACTATCATAAAATGGGATTGAAGTAATGCACTTGATGGCAAATTGAGTCTGCTCAAGAGCACATTAATTAATTTAGAAGCTTACAGACATATTGATGCACAACATGTAGCTGCATTTTCTTTGCAGTACATCCAAAGCACTGAGCCAGGGAATTCATAGTCTGATCTCCGATACAGAAATAAAGGTGAATACTTAAGTCAGTTAATTGATATTTTTCATTAAAGTGAGTGTGTATTATGTTATTGTTTGTTCTTCCATAGGCTCTGCATGATGCTCTTCAAACAGAGGAAAAAAAGTCAAGTCGCTACTACCTCTGGAAACATCCCGAAGTGTCCCTGAAATTAAAGCAGTGTTTGAAACCCAAGCAATGCAGTTTTAGTGATGACAATGTGAGAATGAACTACATTAAACATTATATGCCATCTTAACCATCACATCAGCAGTCAAAGCTGGGAAAGACATTGAAAGTTTGGATTACATCTTCGATGTGATGCTCCCTGAGGTATGATTTTATATTCCATACATCATTACTTATATTTACATGTTGGTTCTCCCCCCCCCCAGCTAACTGGAAAACAATATGGTGTCTGCTTGTATGTAAACACAAGTTGGTGCTCAACGGTCGTGGTGAGTGAGAAACTGTGCACCACAGACATCGAACTCTTGGCGGTTTCTCTCCACCCCTACTATCTCCCCAGGGAATTTCCACAGCTATTTGTCATTCTGGTCTATATTCATCCCAGAGCTAATGCTGCCACCGCCACTGAACGCATCACAAACTCACTGAATAAAATGGAACGCATCTCCCCAGATGCCCAAAAATTTATTCTGGGCGACTTCTGTCACTGCTCCCCTGATAAAGCCTTTAAAGGCTTTTAGCAATATCTTACATGTACCACACGTATGGGGAAGACACTGGATAAATATTTTGGGTAAGTCCCAGATGCATACAGGCTGGTTGCTTTTCCCCCCTCTGGGCTCTGCTGACTACAACACCACCCTCCTTGATCCAGCATACATTCCAAACATAAGAAGAGTTAAAGTTGTGCGTAACATCAGGCAGTGGACCAAAGACAGGATCTTGGCACTCCAGGGATGTTTTGAATCCACAGACTGAAACAACCTTCTGACTCCTTCCAACAATATCAACGAACAAGTTGACACCATTTCTTCATACATCTCTTTCTGCTTAGACAGCATTATCCCCTCCAAAACAGTCACAATCTTCCCCAACAATAAGCCCTGGATCACCAAGGAGCTCAAGGAAGTCCTCAACAAAAAGAAGAGGGTCTTCTTCTCTGGCTCAGAATCAGAAAAAAGAGGTCAACAAAGAAGTTAAGCGAGCCATAAAAATTGCAAAAATTAAAATACAAACATAAGGTTGAGGAACAATTAAATTAAGTGAACCTTTGATCAGCTTGTCAAGGGCTCAAAAACATGGCCGCTGCTGTGACACCATCCGGGTAGATGGTAGCAGCCCTGCATCCCTCCCCAATGACCTCAACCGCTTCTACAGCAGTTTTGAGAAAGATAATTCGATCCAGCTGGAAGAGATCAGGACTACACTCCAACCTACAAACCATGCAATCACTGTCAGTAGTGCTGAGGTGATGAGAGCCCTGAGGAAGACCAGAGAGACTAGTTCACGTGGCCCAGATAACATCAGTGGTCGTGTGCTAAAACACTGCGCAGAACAGTTGGGTGGAATTTTTCAGACCCTGTTCCAAAGCTCCCTTGACAGTTGCAAGTTGAAAAGGTTGAAAAGATTGAAAAGATTCGCAGATCCTTTTTCTCTACCAATATCCTTCCTACTGAACACCACCCTCCGCCTCATTCCTTGTCTTGCATTTCTCCTCTTTCCACAGATGACATCATACAGTTGGTCTCATCCAACAATCCTACTACCTGTCCACTGGACCCGATTCCATCCACGCTATTTCAGACAATAGCACCTGACCTTCTACCTTTCATCACTCATGTCATCAACAGCGCCTTGTCAACAGGCCATGTACCAGCTATCTTCAAGACTGCAAGAGTGATCCCCATCTTGAAGAAGCCTACTCTGGACTGTTCTGACATCAGCAATTACAGACCTGTATCTCTTCTTTCTTTCCTATCTAAGGTCTTGGAGCGTTCTGTTTATAACCAACTGTCTCTATTTCTTTCTCTGAACAACCTACAGGACCCGAACCAGTCTGGCTTCAAACCGGCGCACTCTACTGAAACTGCTCTCATCGCAGTTACAGAGAAGCTGCATGCTGCTAGATCTTCCAAACTGTCTTCGGTCCTAATTCTGCTTGACTTCTCTGCAGCCTTCGACACCGTTGACCACCAGATCCTCCTGTCTGTCCTCAGAAGACTTGGAATCACTGGCACTGTCTGGCAGTGGTTTAAGTCTTATCTAGATGGGAGATCTTACCAAGTATCTTGGCAGGGGGCCACATCTGCTCCTTCCAGGCTCACCACGGGTGTCCCACAAGGCTCAGTGCTCGGTCCTCTGCTCTTCTCTCTTTACACTCGTTCTCTTGGTGATGTAATATCCTCCCATGGATTTTCCTATCACTGTTATGCTGATGACACTCAACTTGTCCTTTCCTTTCCACCTTCTGACACACAGGTTTCATCTCGGATCTCGGCTTGTCTTGCTGATATCTCATCTTGGATGTCGGCTCATCACTTGAAGCTGAACCCCAGCAAGACTGAATTACTGTTCATCCCTGGAACTTCAAGTCCTCGCCAGGATCTTTCCATCTCTTTTGAGAACTCGCTGGTCACCACATCTGCTGAAGCTCGAAGCCTTGGTGTAGTTGTGGATGACCAGTTATCGTTCTCAACCCATGTTGCAAACCTGACTCGGTCATGCAGATTTCTCCTTTACAACATTCGGAGAATTCGACCTTTTCTGTCTAGCGAGGCTACTCAAGTGCTTGTTCAGTCTCTTGTCATTTCAAGACTTGACTACTGCAACTCACTCCTGGCTGGTCTTCCTATGCGTACCATCAGGCCCTTGCAACTGATCCAGAACTCGGCGGCTCGACTTGTCTTCAATGTTCCTAAGTTCAGCCATGTTACTCCTCTGCTGCGCTCTCTTCACTGGCTTCCTGTAGCTGCCCGCATCAGATATAAAACCCTGATGCTGGCCTACAAGGCTAAGAATGGACCAGCACCTCCATACATGGTGGCAATGGTCAAATCCCGATCTGTACCCAGAGCTCTTCGAGCTTCAAGCACAGCTCTGCTTGACCCACCATCTCTCAGAACACGCGGAAAACATGCATCCAGACTTTTTTTCAGTTCTGGCACCTCAGTGGTGGAACGAACTTCCCCTGAGTGTCCGAATGGCAGAGTCTCTTGCTGTTTTTAAGCGAAGACTGAAGACACATCTGTTTCAAGAGCACTTAAATTAAATTTTACTACACTAGCATTTATTAAATATTTGTGACTGTAATGACTTTTCTTGCTTTTATCTTTTAAGTAGGGTTTTTTCAGTATATATTTGAGTATATCTAGGCGTCCATACTGACTGTATCTAATAATATCTTTTGATTTTAGCCTAAGCTAACTAGCTAGAGATTTTGTTCTGAGTAAAACAATGAAGCACTTTTTGTAAGTTACTCTGGATAAGGGCGTCTGCTAAATGCCGTAAATGTAAATTGAGGTTAATTGTTATTGTAATTCTGTTAGTCCTCGACGACGTCTTGATGCTGATTCTAAATCCATGACCAAACGAGGTAAATATCACGAAAATGTAAAACAGAAAAATATAGAATGTTTTAATGTATAGTGGTCTTTAACTATGGTAGTGTGACGTCATATGCCATATCATATGACATAGGTAAAATGGTGGACGTAGTATGTCTGAGGTTATGAAAACTGCCCAGTCACCTACTGAAATAACGCACTGCTTGAATGGTTGAGCAGAACGTACTGCATTGAAATCTAGTGACTACATCATTTCAGATTGAGCCCATGTAAAACATCCATAAATTTCCTACTTCCTGGATGACTATTTGCAAAATCACCAATAGGTGGTGCTAAATATACACTTGCACCAACACTAACAGCACGCACAAACAGCACATTAAACATCTGAAGTTGTGATGGGCAACTCCTTAGCTGAGGAAAAGTAATGCTTGGCGGTTGTTTGGGCTAGGCCTCTCTGTCCCAGTGAAGGGTAATGTTAATGCTTCTTAATAGACGTTTTAGACAAGTATGTGCTTCAAACTTTGTGGCAAGCATTTGGGGAAAACTCTTTCCTGTTCCAGCATGACTGCCCTCCTGTGCACAAAGCAAGATCCTTAAAGACATGGTTTGATGTGGAAGAACTTCAAAGCACCGTTCAATGCTTTTGGGATGAATAGGAACACCTGATTTTGAACCAGGTCTGCTCATCCAGCTTCAGTACATGATCTCACAAATGTTCCATTTAGAGAATGGATATAAATTCCCACAGTTATGCTACAAAATCTTGTGAGAAGCTTTCCTTAGACTGAAAGGTGGGGCAACATTTATAGCAAGGAAGATGTGATGAAGAGATCCCAAACATTTGGCCATACAGTGCACATTTACGACAAGTGGTGGGGGCAACATTTTGAGCAAGGACAGCAGAACATTGAGTGCCACTGCATACTAGCTCAGAGACTTGGCTGTCCATGGATGTACCTGACCACGGCAAGGACAGAACACTAGACCTTTAGACATAGATCATAGCCACCAGGGTTTGTAAATGGCACATTTGCTCAGCCCTTGGTGGTCCATAGCTGGTATCAGATTCACAGCACATGAGTGTTGAAAGCACCTACAATTCATCACAAATGCCCCTGAGAAAGAGGCCTGGTACTGACCAGAGTGTTTGTGCAACATGGCATGTCACTGCCCATGGACCTCTAGATTCACCACATTGCAAAACAAGGTGGTCGCTGACCATTTGGTTTTGATGTAGTGCCTTTTCAACCGGTTTGAAAGTACATAGAACTGGAGACAGCAGTGTTGTAATTTGTTTTATTTAAATCACAAAACCAGAACACGAGAAGGACCAATCCATCCAGTAGCTCAAGACTGCATCAAACCCTCAAGTTACATAATCCTGGTCCCACCCAATGGAGTAGCAAGCCATAGTTGATGGATGAGGTTCAACTTGCTGGGCTTCACTGGTTGAGCATTACAGTATGGGATTCAGGAGTAGCATGATCTTGAGCATCCAGCGTTGATCTGTACCTTAGGAATAGAAGCGGTCATGATGACTATGGCCTTTACGTGCCCCATCCCTGCCAGAGGGAAGGCTGGAGGTTACACGAGAACCCCACAGCTGGGATTGGGCAGTCTGTCCCAAACGCTGGATGCTCAAGATCATGCTACTCCTGAATCCCATACTGTAATGCTCAACCAGTGAAGCACAGCAAGTTGATCCTCATCCATCAACTATGGCTTGCTACTCCATTGGGTGGGACCAGGATAATGTAACTTGACGGTTTGATGCAGTCTTGAGCTACTGGATGGATTGGTCCTTCTTGAGTTCTGGTTTTGTGATTTAAATAAAACAAATTACAACATTGCTGTCTCCAGTTCTATGTACTTTCAAACTTGTTGAAAAGGCACTACATCCAAACTGAAGGTTCAGCAAGGTGGTGAATCTAGAGGTCCATGGGTAGTGACATGCCATGTTGCACAACCACTCTGGTCAGTACCAGGCTTCTTTCTCGGGGGCATTTATGATGAACTGAAGGCGCTTTCAACACGTCTGATGTGAATCCATTCTCCTGGTACCAGCTACAGAACACCAAGGGCTGAACAAATTTAAAATGTAATTTATGAACCCTGATGGCTGTGATGTATGTCTAAAGGATCATTTAAAAAAATCTCTTGGTAGACCATTAATTCCTGCTTGTCCTGATTTCTCTCTGTCCAAAGCCATTGGTTCTCTTGTCTTAACTTGAGTTTCTCTGCCTCCTCCCTTTCTGCGTACTCTGCCATCTCTCTCATTTGCTTTATACAAGATTCCTCAATTTCATTCCTGTCCATTTCAATCATCTTCTTTTCCTCCTGCAGGACCTTACTCTGCTCCACCAGTTCCTTGTATCTCTTATTCATTTCTTCAATCTCTTTTTCTCTCTCCCTTTCTACCTTCTTCTCTTCTCTAGCATCTTTCTCCATATTGGAGATTAAATACTTAATCTCAGTCAACATCTCCTGTGCAATTTGCTTCTGTGTGTTATCTTTTGTTTGTTCCTCTCCCACCATCCTCAGGTCTTTGTTCTCCTTCCTGATCATCTCTTTCTCAATAGAAGACTATTTTCGTTAGCCGACGGTTCCGTGTCCTTAGAACTCTTATATGAGCACATTTTCATGATGGCACTATATATATACGTGTGACGTCATAAGTAATGGAAGCGCACATTGGCTCACAGACACAAACAGATCCAAACTGCAGATTCTAATGTTTTGCCTACGTGTTTGCAGTTTATAAAGATGTAACACTATGGGCTGCATGCAAATCCGACAAGCCATTTAAACGTTCCACTTTCTGAACAGATTTCCCTTACATACATCCGTAATTAATTTAAGACTATGCATAATGCTAATTTAAGATATCTATTTTCGTTTTGACTAGAAAGAATTCCTTCACGTTTTTAATTGATTTGTATGGACGCTTCAAATCAAGATATCTGCAACTTATTTACTACACTGAACACACATTTAATTCAAAATTAAAATTATCGTTGGTCATAAAACAAATTACAGATATGTTCACGTTGTTTCTGATTAGCCATTTGGGCAATTAAAAATATCTTAAATTTCTATTTAAGATTGTACTGTTCTACCCCAAAGTCTTGCAAGGGTCAACAGCGAGTTAACTCATTTCCAACAAACCATGCAAGAGACAATTCCAGTTCACCTTTTATGGTCTGCTGAAGTAGGGTAAAACTGAGGAATAAAATACAATCCATTCAGAATGCGATTTAACAGCAAAGTCTAGGTTGGGTTCCCTTAGCAAAAAGAAGTTTATTCAAGTGTACTATGAGTATACTTATTTTTTACTAAAACTGAGGAAGTATACTTGAAGGTTACTTTTTATAAACTATTTTTTAAATACTTAAGAATAGTATAGTGAAGTATACTTGGCTTATACTGAAAAGTATAAACAGAAGTCTAAGACTAAGTACATTAATGCCCTTAGCAAAAATAAGTTTATTCAAGTGTACTATGAGTATACCTATTTTTACTAAAACTGAGGAAGTATACTTGAAAGTGCCTTTTATAAACTAAATTTTAGATACTTAAGAATAGTATAGTGAAGTATACTTGGCTTATACACAGAAGTATAAACAGAAGTCTAAGACTAAGTACATTAATACTAAGACTTACACTTATACTTTAGTACTTTTTACATCTTTCTGCCACAAAGTACTAATACTTACTATATCTTGCTCCAAGTGCATAATAAGGTCAAGTCAATGACTCACGCTTAACATTTAATGCAAATGTGCACTTTTTCCTTTCATTTTCTCCAGTAAGGAAGGACTTTATTTCATATGTATTTGTTTTTTTAAATGTGTGAAATGTTTGAAAATATATAGAACTTGTTTTCAACATTCTGTCTTGTGATTTTGTAAATGCATCACACTTGTGTACATACAGTAAACTTTAAGAATACTGAGACGGCGCCGGACATACAGATTGACAAGCCCCGCCCACTCGTCAGCAGAGGTTGCTGGGAGATAGGCGAGAGAGACTGGAAATTATAAATAATCCGTTTAATGTGTGAGTTTGCATGTAGTTATTTTGCTGTTTTTAGTTATAAGTGTGTGGAGGATGCATATGTGTTTGTTCTGTGAGGAAAGCCGGGAGCACCCTTACTGTGATGTGGGTGCGGCTGGGTGAGGTAGTTGCCATTAAGGGAAATGAAGTATTTTGAAAAACCTACGTGGATCTATCGAAGTTCATTCTCTTGTTGAAATGAGCTACTCGTGTGTGACTCCTTTCTTCGCTGCCACGACAATATTTTAAGGAGTGTATTTTAAATACATAAATTTTAAGCTATAAGTAATATGCCAAGCAAACTTAAAGTGAACTAGGGAAATAACCAATGTTTAACAGTATACTTAAAATATACAATAAAAATAGACTCGAAGTATATAACTAGTACAATGGCAGTATATTGATAAGTGTACTTGTGGTATACTTTAAGCATACTAGAGGGATATGCCAAGTACATTGATAGCATATAGATGAGTATACTATTTTTATACTATAAAGTGTACTTTTAAAAACTTAAAATGAACTTTAAAGTATACTTTTATAAACTAGAAATGTTCCAATTTAGTCCCAATAAGTATTAAATTGGTATACTTTCTAGTACACTTAAAGTATATGGTCTGTATGTTTCACCTGTTTTTACCCTGGAGCTTTTTCAAGACCCTTCCAATTTTCTTGAAATTCTCACACCGGGTGCGTTAGCACTGCTCGGCCTGGCGAGGAGACGGGGGAAGCCCCGGCGCAGAGGCAGACGAGCAGGCGCGCTCGTACGGCTGAGACGGCGGGGGTTTCGGACCCCCTACCATCAATATTCCTCTCAAACCTGCGCTCTCTTCACAACAAAACTGAAGAGATACTCCTACTCAACCGGACCAACAAGGACTTCGCGAACGCTTCTGCCCTCTGCTTTACGGAAACCTGGGCTTCCGACCTGATCCCGGATAGCGCGCTGCACATCCCCGGCTTCCAGCTGCATCGAGCGGACAGAGACGCAGAGCTAAGCGGCAAGAGCAAAGGAGGAGGAATCTGCTTCTACCTTAGCGAGCGCTGGAGTACAGACAACAAGGTACTGCTACGCTCATGCTCCCCTCATCTGGAATCTTTCTTCATCAAATGCAGACCGTTCTACTCTCCCAGGGAGTTCGGCTCCTTCATCCTGGCCGGCGTGTACATCGTGCCGAACGCACGCACGAGCGACGCGCAGAAACAGCTGGCTGAACAGGTATTAAAAATTGAGAGAGAGAACCCGGACTCCCTGCTCATCATTATGGGGGACTTCAACAGCGCGAAACTCACGAACGAACTGCCCAAATACAGACAGCACGTCACCTGCGCTACGAGAGAGGAAAACATTCTTGATCACTGTTACACCGCTATTAAAGGCGCCTATCACGCGATCACACGCGCAGCCCTCGGGCACCTGATCACCACCTTGTTCATCTCATCCCGAAATACAGGCAAAACCTTAAAACCAATAAGCCTGTCATTACAACAGTGAAGAGGTGGACCAGTGGAGACATTGAGAAGCTCCAGGACTGCTTCGAATCCACAAACTGGAGTGTGTTCGAAGAGACGGCAGACGGACTAGACGAGTACACGGACATCGTGACGTCATACATCAGTTTCTGTGAGGACTGCTGTATTTCTACTACATCACACAAGAAATACAGCAATGACAAGCCATGGTTTTCTGCTGAACTCAGGCAGCTTCGGCGGGAGAAGGAGGCGGCATTTAGGAGTGGGGACAGGACTGTTTTCAAAATGGCCAAATACAGACTGGAGAAAGGGATTAAAGCAGCAAAGCACAGATACTCTGAACAGCTGAAAAGCCACATTGCTGCTAATGGCCCATCTTCAGCCTGGACAGCCCTGGAGCAGATCACCAATCACAAGGTGAGAAAGACCCCACTCCTGATTAACGACCGCCAGCTCACCTGCGACCTGAATGAATTCTACTGCAGATTTGAGCCATCAAAGGACAATCTTCAGGCTGTCTGCCCCATTCAGTCAACCTCCCCCCACCCTGGCTCTCTCACCTCTGCCCCCTGCACACTTCTCCATCAATCTGGAAGATGTTCAAAGGCTCTTCAGTAGACAGAAGGTGAGGAAAGCTCCAGGGCCTGACTCAGTCTCTCCATCCACCCTAAAAGCACTGCAGTAACCAGTTAGCACCAGTCTTCACCAAGATCTTCAACAGATCACTGGAACTCTGCTCTGTTCCCGCCTGTTTCAAAACCTCCACCATCATTCCAATTCCCAAGAAATCCACCATCTCCGGACTTAATGACTACAGACCAGTAGCCCTGACTTCCATAGTCATGAAGGTCTTTGAACGCTTGGTCCTATCCCACCTGAAAGCCATTACAGGCCCTCTGCTAGACCCTCTGCAGTTCGCATACAGAGCTAACAGATCTGTCGAGGATGCAGTTAACTTGGCCCTGCACGTCACGCTGCAGCATCTCGACAGTCCTGGAACCTACGCTAGAGTTCTGTTTGTGGACTTCAGCTCGGCATTTAACACAGTGATGCCGCAGCTCCTGGGAACCAAGCTGTCCCAGCTGTCAGTGCCAGATTCCATGTGCAGGTGGATTGTGGACTTTCTAACAGACAGGAGACAGCAGGTGCGGCTAGGAAAACACTCATCGGACCTCCGGACCCTCAGCACTGGAGTGCCGCAAGGCTGCGTGCTCTCACCCCTACTCTTCAGTCTCTACACCAACGACTGTGTCTCCAGGGAACCAACTGTGAAGATCCTAAAGTTTGCTGACGATCTCACTGTGGTAGGCCTCATAACTAATGGTGATGAGTCTGCCTACAGACAGGAAGTCGAACAGTTGGTCTCCTGGTGCAGCAGCAACCACCTGCTGCTCAACACACAGAAGACTGTAGAGATGGAGGTTGACTTCAGACGCAGCCCCCACTACCTTCCCAACCTCAGCATCAATGGCTCTGCAGTTTCCACTGTGGAATCACTCAAGTTCCTGGGTACCATCATATCCAAGGACCTGAAGTGGGAGAGGAACACGGTCTCCATAGCAAAGAAAGCCCAGCAAAGAATTTTCTTCTTGAGACAGCTGAAGAAATTCAACCTGCCACAGTCTCTGATGATCCAGTTCTACAGAGCCATCATTGAATCCATCTTCACATCCTCGATCACCATCTGGTTTGGTTCCTCCACCTCACAGGAACGAGCCAAACTGCAGCGCATCATCAGGACAGCAGAGAGGATCATCGGATGTAACCTGCCAACGCTTCAGGACATCTACACCAGCAGGGTGAGGAAGCGTGCTGGCAAAATCAGAGCTGACCCCTCTCATCCTGGACATCACATCTTCGAGACCCTCCCCTCTGGTAAAAGACTCAGGTCCATCAGAACCAGCACAACACGACATGCCAACAGCTTCTTCCCCAGAGCTGTAGCTCTCCTCAACAACAGTGCTCACCACAGTGACATCCTGCACCTCAACTGAACTGTATTTCTGACTGCTAACCTCAATATGCACAGAACTCACTGCACTGACCAACACTGCTGCCCACTTTCTGTATAGTAAGTTATTGTAAGTTATTGTAATAGTAAATTGTAAATAATATCTACAGCCACTTATTCACATATACATAATATTCATATATATATATATACATATAGATAACAAATACACACAGGCTCTTATACATACCCAATACATATTTATTGTATCTCATATTTCTACTGTGTTATTGTAACAGTCTTGTGTGCTTGTGTATGTCATACATGTGAGCTCTCACCAAGAAAAAGTTCCTCGTATGTGCAACATACTTGGCGAAATAAAAGTGATTCTGATTCTGATTCTGTAGTATACTTGCTATACTTATACTTATACTGAAGTATACTTAATAAAATGAACTTTACGTATACTACTTTTTGCTAAGGGTTAGCCAGCATGTAACTTAACATATATGTAGTCTTGTACTAAACAAAGTTTTAAGTTTAAGTCAAGCAAGAGTCGTACACCGTGCTCCGTTTCCCCCGTAGAATAACATCCCAAGCTTAAAACATGAGTCGATTAATTAAGCGTGAAACGCTACCAACATTAGACAGTAGATGGCGGCACAGGACTAAAAACCGTGTAAAACTGGCAAACCGTTTTAGCCTTTTATTTCTGTTTTTCTTGATATCAGGAATTCAATTTATACACGTGTTCAATTTATATATTTCAATTAGGACAAATGTAATTATTGATATCATAAATTAAATTCTTTCAATTTCATTAATAAAAAGTTTACTATTTCTACGGAGCCCCTGAAGGGACATGATGGGGTTTTCTTTGGGGGGGGGATCTTGTGGGTGTAATTTTTAGGCAAAACACGAGATATTATCAGATGAGCACCAGATACTATCAGATGATCGTGATCTTGCACTCGAGTAGCAACCAGGTTGCACTTACACACTAGCTGAATTGATATTGGCAAGTTTATTGAGGTCTCAAATACAAAGACGTTTATTACATTTAAATACATTTATTCTTGCAAGTCACCATGGAAACATTATCACTGAGAGACATTTAAAATGCATTTCAAATACTAATAGTCTATTTCGTCAAAAGAACTACAGCAACACAAACGTCAAGAAAATGGTATGCATGTGAAGGAAGATATTTGGCTCGGAATGCCTGGAGACTTCATTGATGTAACTTTGCAAAAGGACCAAATTACATTTGACATTTTGATTCCTATGAGATATTAAAGCCCTACGGTATTTGTATCAGTGGGTGCATTGATGGATTTTATTGAAGTATCATTTGGTTGAATGCATTCACTACTAGCAGCAATCCAAAGATTGTGGGAGGCTACTACATGGAAGCTATAAAGAAACTCAGGGGTTACCATAGAATAGCTAGAGGAGATCATGGTATGGGAAATATACACATCAAGGATTTTCAAAGGTTTCTCCGGTGCAACAGAGATGATTGAAATTCCATAGACAGCTAGCTGGATGGGGAGAGCACAGCCAATCAGTGAATAGAGAGTTGGTGGGGAATCTTAAGAACAGAATCACTGAAATTCTTCAGCTTTTTATTAATTGATCTTAAGGACAATGGCAATGGCTGCATAAAAGCTTTCCTAAGTTTTGTTTTATGGGAATTATCCAGATAATAATTATTCATTACATACTCATTTGTTCTACATGAAACGCTAATTACTAACAAGAAGAAATGTCTCTCATCTTACTGATCATAAACAACATCTACTGCTAAAAAGCAGAATATGCTAACAAAAAATAGAGTTGTCTACTAGAATGATCTCATATTAGAATTAAAGCATGAAGTTTCACATAATGTTTTATCCCACTAACACTAATTATAAGGAAATTCATGTTTTTTAGTTATAGACATGTTTTATTGTTTAATTAAATGAAGCCATGTAAGCTTTCTGTTATAACGAGTTTTAATTGAAAGGAAAGAAAGCTTAACTTTTACATTATTACTGTCATGGTACAGCCCCTGACTCTTCCCTTCAGGCATGTGTATGTATAGTCGGCGTCTCTTCATGTCCATATATGTATTTCCTTTAGGCGTGTTTACATGTGTGTGTGCGTCTTTCTTCGCCCTTTTTTAAAGCTTTCTTGGCTGAGAGTATCAAATACATTAAGAAATGTTTAAGATATGACAATATGACCAACCCTTACACCAGGGGTGTCCAAAGCGCAGCCCGCGGGCCAAATGCAGTTTTACTGGCCCTCTCTTGATTATGTTGCCAAATGTGGCGTGCGTTCAAATTTTCACTGGACCGCAGCCTCGGTTGACCACAGCATTTTATAGTTCACCAGAAGATGGCAGTAGACTTGGTCTATACTTCAGTCCCATATCCCTGCTCTCCTATCACACGCAACACCCCCCCCCCCCCAACACACACACACACATGAATCGTTGGCCCCCCACATATTTTCACATCACCAAATCTGGTCCTCACTACAAGAAGTTTGCCTTAACCCTGCCTTACACAGATGTCAGAGGGGCATTTTAAAATGACACTCCAGGACTGTGGCTCTAGGGATTAGGGTTAGGATAACCGATGAAAAACACCATGCAAGTGCTGGACTTCTGTAATGTTTAACAGGAAGGTGCTAAAGACTCAGGACAAAGAGTGCATGGGGATTTTGAACTGTTTTCTTTGCAATGGCACCACCGCCTTGACATCTGGAAGTGCCTGATTCTGATTTTATATATATATATATATATATATATATATATATATATATATATATATATATATATATATATTACCATATATTGTTATAGGATTCAGGTTCAAGCGCGCTGTGTTGTGGTACTGCTTATTTGCCACCAGGTAGCAGTATTACATTGTATTAGGATTAGGGTTTAGGGAAAGGTTGCATACACCTGAGGTGCTCCCGAGTCTTTTACCTCTCACAGTATGTAAAAGGAGCATGAACCCCTTTTACCTACTGTTCAATGTCAAAGAAACTTGTCTTTAACCAGGACATTAACACTGTTCTCCCCCCTGAATGGCAGTGTGGTGTATGAGTCTCCCCCCTAGATGGCAGTGTGGTGTATTGTGTGCTTCACAGGCAAGTCGGGTAGTGCACTGCATCAGTTTCTGTAGTGTTTTCATCCACTCCACCTATCTGTAACACCGTGCTCTACTGCTGTCAAATTAAGAAATCGCTCAATGCTTTGGTGGTATAAATAGCTAGGCGCTTCCCCCCAGTCTTTGCAAAGCCTCGTATGTGCACGTAAGACTTCACAGTTACCTTAGTTTCCTGCATTTTCTAGTTGTACCTTAAACTATTGCTTACTTTTGATATTACTGTTTCTACACATTTAGTTATCAATGTATATTATGTTTAGTAAACTCCCTTGGCCACTGTTCTTAGAAAACCTTTTTATCCAAACTTTTCTGTTACTAGTGAATCGGTATGTGTGTGTGACATCACGGCAAACCATAGAGACTCATCATCCACAGCTGGCAGCTCATGAAGAGCCTTTTCTGCTCCTCCAGCAGCAGTGCTGGACTTCTCATACTCTCTCATGTTTATGTCGCTGGTGCTTCTCACAGCCTATAGTGTCCATGAGTGCCTGTGACAGAGATGCTCTGCTGACCACCCAAAAACCTCTGACACTCTTCCTTAAATACTGTGCTGTACATTTGGCATATTGTAAATAAAGTCAGTCCTCCAGGGCTTGGAGCTTCAACCATGTCTCTGAGCACTGTGCTCATATGGCTCTGTGGCTGCTCACTCAAGTCAAGCCTTTTTAGCCAGCCCAATGACTGTAATGGGTTACTTCCTACTTGAAGGCATCTAGGGTCATACATAAAGTAAGAATCTCATCATTTGCTAGTTTGTTTGTAATCTTTAGCTTCCTCTTGCATCGCTCCTTGTTCACGTACCAGGAAAAATCTCACTGCTTCTCTTCTAAAAATAGTGTTAGGTCTAGCAACTTTAGCAACTTTTAACTGTTCCTTTATCAACTCCAATGTGTTCCATTAGCAACTACAACTCTTCCCCTAGCAACCCCAACTGTCAGATGTCCTTAGTGTGCTTGACTGTTAGTGTGCGGTGACTGTACAACCCTAGTTGACACACTAGTGTTAACACATTTAGTTAACACACTAATGTCTGTTCAAAATAATGGAAATATAGCTTTTTTCCTCATTTTTTCCCTTGATTTTCAAACTGTGTCGTGAATGAAACCATGACGTCTATGCACCATTACAGCACTAGTTTATATACTAGTTTATTTTATACATTCAGCAGCACTGCTGGCTGTATGGGCTGGTGGAGCTAATCTTCCAACATATCAGCAATGGTTGCCAATCTACCACTGCACCACCATCACACAGAACAACTGAGCATAGCAAGCTGCAACAGGAACAGGATCAGCAACAGTAGCAGGAACAGCAGCAGGAACAGCAGCAGGAACAGGAACAGCACGATTTAGAAACATGCAGTTGCTACACAGACAGTAAGAAAGAAACTGACCCATGTAGTGATCTTCCTTTATTAGATTTCTTTTCTATGCTAGCCGATTAACATAATACATTTACAATATATAAATTTGTAATTTTTTGTGGGAGATGGTCGAATACCAGTTGCCTCACTAATGAGATACACCATATGGGTACCACTGTGTACACGATATGCTTTTGGTTGTGGGGATATAAATACAATAAATATGGAAATAGTGTAGAAGTGATTTTAATGTAAGGAAGACCTCGATCATACTCTCTCCTTTCACTAAAGAGACTCCTGGAGGAAATGAGGAGAACTGCAGATCATCTCACAAACTACTGTATATCCATTCAGAATAGTGGAAAATAACATAGTTACAACATGTACAATATGAGAACTTCTTGAAACACACTTAACTGTGTCTGGTGCAGAACCACTGTCCTGGTAAAAACATATTAAGGTTCTGTAGTCACATTCAGTGATAAGAAACAATCAAGCAAACATTTGAATAATAATACATTTCTTGATACTTGGTCTCACAGACTACTATCATGACTTAGATCAATAACTATATCTGTAATGATATGCACATAGATTGTTATCCAAGTACAGTATGCATGGGACCCCATTATTGCTGCAGTGTTGCGAGCCACCTGAAGACGCTGCATATCTGCCATAACAGAAGAACATTTGGCATTCAATGATATGATGTGACGATACCAAATCTTAAGTCTTCCCTCATGTTTGGGTCCACTAAGTCTTTATTCCCATTACCAGAACACCCTCCTCACTTGGACCCTTTTTACTGTTTCCACTTTTTCATCAGAAATCAAAGTTCTTTTCAGGAGAGTCCAAAGCTGATGGTATTTTCTGAAGATCTGCTCCCCAGGTCCATCGTCCTCATTCTAAAAGAGGAATGCTCTCTTGCAGTCTTCGCTCGTTGTGATGGTAGTGCAAGATTCGAGTTTCCAATGCAATTCAATTTAAAAATCAGCACTCCTTTCTTAGACTTATTAAAGTAAGCTTCACACATTATTGTTAATGTGTACTTGCGCTTATCAAGGCAAGAGTATTGTGTGTGTAGTTTTTGTTTAATGTAAGAGCCAGTTCTTGCATATCTCCTATTCAAGGGTCAATGCGGAAGGCCATCAGCTTGTCAGAGTGCAGGCTGTTGAGTGTACGGAGGTCAGGCAGACGTAGGAGAAGTTTAGGAAAGAGTGTGACGTCATCTGGCCGCCTGCGTGTCAGGAGAGACCTCAGCGCGCCAATTAGGTCCTCTTGCAGCTGTTCTACAGCTGCCACATCAGAGATCCCTGAGCGCTCTATGAGAGGAGGGAGTTGAGTTAAGGAGCTGACTTTGTTAGAACAAATACAATCATGCCTGGTTGTTAATATTTTCCTTTGATTTTCTTTTAAATGCGAGAGAGAGAGCTAGGAGGTCTCCACATGGGAGTGTATATAATGCATTCTGGGACCAATTCTTCACTGCTCAACAGAACAATTATTTGTGCAGTCAGCAGACAATAATAGTACACACCTACAAACACCAGCACTACAGCCATGAAGAGTGCCTTCTCATCACCTTCCTAATCCTAATCCTAAACCCAAATCCTAACCCAATCCTTAACATTAGCAGTACACACCTGCAGACACCAGCACTACAGCCATGAAGAGTGCCTTCTCATCAGCCTCCAGACCCATGTGGCTCAGCTTCTCACTAAACTCAAACATGGCGTCCAGGAGACAGCCCATGCCCAGACCACGCAACGAAGTCAGAGGGTACGTCTGTCCATTCAGGAATGTCAATGTCCGCTCTTTTGCATTAAACAGTGAAGAGAAACGCACCATCAGGACCTGTGGAGAACACAGACACTTGGTTAGAAAACAAGCATTTAATTAAACTGTGTTAGAGATGTATCAGATCATGGCTAATACAGTATTTACATTAAAAAGAATCTGATATCAAGATATGCACACAAACAAAATGTTTCCTTTCATAGATTTGCAGTAAGAAAAAAACAGTAAGGACACAACTCCAGGGTTAACCCTCATTTGTAATATTTGAACACCCTGTTAAGGGGTCACCTAACATATACAGGGAACACACAAAAGGCTTTTTCAGCAAATAATGAGACAGCTGCCTGTTTCTCCATTACTTGAAAAGATGACCTGGAAGCGATTCACTAGTTTGCCTACCTGGAAAGTGCCCGCCTTCAGTAGCATGATCTGGTCATGCTGGCTGAGAGCACAGAATCCTGGGATACCTTTGGCGAACTCAACCACTTCCTTAACAGCAGGAGTGAAGCAATGAGAGAAAGCGTCCCACACCTGCTGGCTAGAGAGACCAGCCGGAGACACTGGACATGAATTCAGGGGGCACGCCTGGAGGACACAGACAGAGAGAACTCATTCAGGAGGCATGTCTGGAGGACACAGACAGTAAAATGGTAAGAGTTAAATTAAGAAATGTTACAAAATAAATTTAAAGGGACTAGGTGGATGTGTATTTAATACACAAAACACATACCAGAACTTTAGCCCCCGTAACCAGTGTCCACGGGCAGGACACACGACTGCCGGAGTAGTTGCTGTTATTGTCGGTGTAGCTCTGAGAAGAGTGACATTCTTGACTCTGACTAGATGCTTGTGGGTAACTGTAGCAGCTGTTGTCAGTGGCTTGAGTTGTTGGGTTACTGTCATGATCAGTGTCTGGGTGTCTGGTCTGGGAACTGTAGTGCATGTGTGGTGTGACTTGGACGCAAGACTGAGAAAAGCCAGAGTCCTTAGGCTGACTGTTCAGAAAGGGAGAGGGATTGCTGTTATTGTTCATCTTCAACAGTTTCTCCTCCCTACTGACAAAAATGTTGCAATAGGCCTGAGACACTGCTTCATCCGATCGGGCCTCTTGAGGACTGGGTGAGACATCGGTGGGTGTGGCATTGTCAGTGTCCACTGATGCTGACTCATTGAGGCTGTTTATGTAGCTCTGCATCTCCTCCAAAAGACGCTGCTTCTCCCGCTTAGGAATACGACCAAAACGCACAGCTAGAAGAACACAAAACAGAACAACATAATTGAACAACACAATTGAACAACCAAACATCTGACATGTAACTTTACATAGACAACACAATACTATCTATTGTCCAAACTTGTCAGGAGCTTCCATACCAGTTTACATTTACATATATTAAATCCTTAAAGTAATGTTAATGTTTTCGTATAAATGTTCATTCATTCATTCATTATCCGTACCGCTTATTCCCGCTAGTCGGGGTCACGGGGGCTGGAGCCAATCCCAGCATCTCCGGGCGAAGGCAGGGTACACCATGGGCAGTTCGCCAGTCCACCACATGGCCAACACGCACACACACACTCACACCTACGGGCAATCTAGAGTGACCAATCAACCTAGGATGCATGTCTTTGGACTGTGGACGGAGAAAACCCACGCAGGCACAGGGAGAACATGCAAACTCCACACAGAGCAGCCCAGACCGAGAATCGAACCCAGACCGCCTTGCTGTGAGGCGACAGTGCTAACCACCACACCACCATGCCGCCCGTATAAATGTTGTATGATTTTACTATGTAGGATAGGGTTAGGTAAGAGTTAGGGTTAGGACAGGGTCAGGGTTAGGATAGGGTTCACCCTAGTTCATTCTGGAGGATGGATCTCCATCCTTGCCCATCCCCCACTGCGCTCTCTGTGCTATTATTAGATCCTGAACATGCATACTATATATCCCTCCTGCACATGCATACTACATATCCCTCCTGTACATGCATACTAAATATCCCTCCTGCACATGCATACTACATATCCCTCATGCACATGCATACTATATATCCCTCCTGCACATGCATACTACATATACCTCCTGAACACACTACATATTTCCCTCCTCTCCTACTCTCTCTCCCTATTTCTCTTTCCTTCCCCCTCTCTCTCCTTTGGGGAAGTAGGTCATTGGGTCAGTAAGAGCAGAGGTGATAATATGATGTCACTGAGGGTGAGAGAAACGGATCTCACTGCAGGGGTAAAAGGACAAAGGACTGGTGGCTACAAAACGGTGAAGTGCAAGAGAGTGAGGACGACAGAAGATTTAAAAATACAAGTATGGAGAACCTGTTCCAAACTGAGACTGGAACAGGGGTATAGATAGGAGGCTGGGTTAGGGTAAGGGTAAGAACAGGGGTATAGATAGGAGGCTGGGTTAGGGTAAGGGTTAGAAAAGGGGCATAGACAGGAGGCTGGGTTAGGGTTAGAACAGGGGTATAGACAGGAGGCTGGGTTAGGGTTATGGCTAGAACAGGGGTATAGACAGGAGGCTGGGTTAGGGTTATGGTTAGAACAGGGGTATAGACAGGAGGCTGGGTTAGGGTTATGGTTAGAACAGGGGTATAGACAGGAGGCTGGGTTAGGGTTATGGTTAGAACAGGGGTATAGACAGGAGGCTGATTAGAACTGAGGGGATAAGTGATTCACACAAAGAACATATTTGCAGGAGTTGATAACATCCACACATAACATATTGCAAAATGTTAGTAAGTAATGTACTTTTCTATGCTGCACTGAGACATTATAGAAATATCTGTAAAAGCATAAACACAGCTGTAGCATGGGCAGAGAAGATTGCAGAAAGCGACCATGTGGGGCAGTGCTGTTTAGGTGACCCAGAAGTGCAAACTACAAAAAATAATTTATGACCAGCACACTTTACAGTTACACTTCTTATCATGACACAGTAGTGTCCTGGAGGGGCTTGAGGACATTATGAAGAAAACAAACATTTCTGCATTTGGCCTGCAGTAAGTAAATAGCTAACACTGTCTCCCATTCACTGTCCTTGACTTCTGAATTTATTGTAAGTGGCTTTCAAAATGGAAAAAGCACTGCACTTCCAATTCCCAAAATGTGATGGCTCATGTGATTTGTAAGTGCTACTTTAATCAGGATATACTAGAGCAAGGGTAAAGAAGGCATGAACAAGAAGTTGGATTCAGTGATCAGGATAGAATAACTGGATCAGGATGTAATCAACAATGGGTCAGAATGGAATCAGTGAGGGATCAGAATTCAATGAGTGGATCAGGATGGAATCAGTGATCAGGGTACAATAAGTGGACTGGGAAAGCATCAGTGGGTCTGGGGGAGAATCAGTGAGTCAGGATGGGATCAGTGGATCAGCATGAAATCAAGGGATCAGGATGGAATGAGTTGGTCACGATGGAATCATTAGTAGAAGTATAATAAAAGCCTTCTTAATCCCCCATTCCACCTAAAGTGAAATATTTACCATAATAAATTCCATCTCTTACCATCTCTAGACATGCCGACAGACAGGCACTTCCTGAAGCGGCAGTGTTGGCATCGGTTCCGGTTCATCCGCATGATCAGACAGTTCTCATTCTTCACACACATCTTATAGTGAATGTTCTGCTGTATGCTGCGCCTAAAGAATCCCTGAAGACAAGAAGCAGAGAAGAGTGTGTGTCCATAAATATGCCGGTATGGCAGTGACCGTTTCTGAAAATGTGTTCAAAAGTGTGTTTGTGAATGTTTGTCACTGAGTGTGTTTGTGACTGTGTCAGTGAGTGTTTGTGAGTGTTTGTGTGTCATTGAGTGTTTGTGAGTGTCAGTGAGTGTGTTTGTGAGTGTGTGTCAGTGAGTGTGTTCCCATATTGGACCAAATAATTAGAAGCCATCTCAACGCCAGAATCCCGAGAGGCTCAAACTACTTTAACCCTTGTACCGTATAAATGTGTAATCTGAGCAATGTACAGTGTGTAATCTCAGCACAATACAGTGTGGGGGAGCATGTGCCTTATATATGTATAATCTCAGCGCTGTACAGTGTGTAATCTCAGCACAGTACAGTGTGGGTGAGCATGTGCCTTATACATGTGTAATCTCAGCAATGTACAGTGTGAAAATTCAGCACAGTACAGTGTGGATGAGCATGTGCCTTATACATGTGTAATCTCAGCGCTGTACCGTGTGTAATCTCAGCACAGTGCAGTGTGGGTGAGCATGTGCCTTATACATGTGTAATCTCAGCGCTGTACCGTGTGTAATCTCAGCACAGTGCAGTGTGGATGAGCATGTGCCTTATACATGTGTAATCTAAGCAATGTACAGTGTGTAATCTCAGCACAGTGCAGTGTGGGTGAGCATGTACCTTGCATCCCTCACAGGCATGAACTCCGTAATGGAATCCAGACGCAATATCACCACAGACTTTGCACAGCAGCACCATGCCACCTGTTTCTGCTCATACAAATACAACATATTCAAAATAAATTATCAGAAATATCAACATCTTGTAGTCAATCATTTTCAAGTTGGTATTGAATATATTTGTACATAATATGCATCTGTTATCTTTGCATATAAATGAGGTATGCCACTGTAACTACACCTCTGAGTGCCAGGACAACAGAACTAAATGAAAAAAGCTAAAGCCATAAAATGTGCAAATTGAATAGATTTTCTCTTAGGTCTCACTTGTAAAGGCTCCAGTAAACCCACATGGTTTCTTGCCCACTAGCGGGTGGGAGAATTTGCTTTGGTCTGATGAGGTCACAGGTAGGCTGACTGAGTTAACTGCAGGAGTACTGCTCATTTCAGGGAACTGGAAGACCATCTTGGGTGAGGGTGGTGAGTCCACTGCATTGGCATTGCTGCCCGTCCCTCTGTGCTTGAGGTCCCTAACATCAGTGAAATTTCCCCCCTCTGGTGAAGACGGCTGGGAGTGACAAGAGGGTGACTGGGTCTGGTATCCACTAGAAGGGCTGCCAGGACTGGGGCTTGCACTGCCTGTTGAGCCAGCATATAAGATGACTCCTCCACCTGGGGTAGAGAGAGAGAGAGAGAGAGAGAGAGAGGACAGAGAGAGAGAGAGAGAAAGTGACACAGAGAGAGAGAGATCTTAGGTTTGCTTTTGTTTGTTTCAGGGTGTGTCCTTTGGAAACATGGAGAATATCAGTTTAAGTGCTTGTTTTTAGTCAAAGGATCCTATTCTGGGATGTTCTTAGAGCCACATGGGTGTGGCACATATCTGGAACAAAGGGGGAACAAAATGTTCGACAGGCACATTACTTGAAAATGCTTCACTACTCACATGTTTCGCCCCTCCCCCACCTTACCTCTGTTAGTATATGGTGGCTATGCGTCGAGCTGAACATTACTAACTCACGTGTACGCGAAGCCGAACTAGCCGCAGCGTCGGTCTCAATAGCAAACTCGCTCTTTTCTCTGGCAGCGCGCCTAGCGCGCCCTCGACCGCTGCCAGCCACCTGACCGAGGACTCACATGGACTCTTGACACAGATCACACAAGGTTTCTTCCGCAGTCTCGTGTACGACATAGTTATAGAACTTAGACAGCGCACTACCACTTTTGGTTGTCACGTTTGCAGAGGGTTTGAAAAGAGGAGGAAATACCATGCGAATTATTGGCCTTTGATAGGAAACAAGGGAGGGGACGAAAACGGTCACGTTTGCTCGGCATATGAGGCTGATTTCTTCAAAATAGCACAACCGGCACATTAATATTTTTTTTCGCATACGCGGAGGCAAAGCACTCGACGAAGTGTTACCGCGCGCGTTATCGTGGCTATTTGCACAGCATGTTTGTACAAATAACTGGTTAGTGTTAACCTAATCCTGTAGAGATAAACGGCGATTGTCACAGCTCACAAATAATTTACATATCCTTTCCAGTTTAGTTTAAAAACAAATAGCAGCGTTTATGGCAGGATAAACCACATCGTCGAGGAGGTGATTTAAACTGCCTTATTCTGAGTTAGTAATTTGAGAACATGTGGTTTCATTATTAATAGCCTTGACGCAGAATCACTGATTTTTGGTCTTCCTGTTGCCCCCGTCCAGTATATTTACAGCTGATGAAAGTGAATTACTGTCGCGCGGAGCACAGCTCACTGACTGCATTCTGCACAACCGCATCCAGTCGTCTATAGCAGAGTAGCGATTTTGTATGATATGCGGTAACTGCCTTTTCATGTTCTTGGCCAATTATCACCAGCTTTATAATTTATTCTTCAGATAAATACAATAATATTATATATATTTTTATTATTATATTTGAATAAAGCTGATGTTACGTGTGTAGTTCTGAAAACGACTTAGTGTCTACGCAGTTGAACGTCAGTAACCGTGATAAACAGCAATACCCTTTATTGTACATGCACAGCCATATGCACACAAGCCACATGCCATCAACCCACAGTATAATGTAGGATGCATTGGTAAAAACCTTCGCATTGTAAGCAAATAATGGTCGCTGAAATTTTAACTAGGAAGCAAAGTTCGGCTCGGTTCTGTGTCCCACTGACCGCCAATGGCGGAATCAAAACAAGGATCCAATATAAGCGCGAGCTGCAAGAGAAAGGCGGGAGAGGGTGTGTGTGTGCTTGGGAAATCACGCGTGGCACGTGGCGTTTGGAGCTTATCCACGTGACGGAGGCTACAGGCAAAGAGAGACAGCAACTCCCCGGTGTGCCTACCACGACTATTAAGCACTGATGCTATTTGAAAACATGGTGCGCTCTGCTGCCAGAAACGCATTAGTTGTAAATAAGCTACCATACTTGTTTACAATATAGACTACAACAGTAATAACGTATGAGAGTTATTAATACAACGTTAATGCCAATTATAAACCATAGCTACTGCAGGATTTAATGGGTATGTTATATATTTATGGAGTAATATTTCCTCGATATCTTATAAGAAACAGCAAAATAAAATTAATTGACAGATACGTTACTAATACATGTCGTTTACCGTATCTTAACCGGTCAATCCACAAATAAATCTACTTGTTTAACGCTGAGATAGATTTATTAGTCTATCTAAACTACTCATTGTCCATGATCGTTCTCACGTGTTCCAGCTCGACACGTGTAAAAGAGCGACGGGGAGGAACAGGATCAGCTGTGATTCTCAGCCTAGAATAAAAGTCAGCGGCGAAGGCGCGTGACTAGGCGCGAAAACAAGCTGCGCGAATGCAAGTAGGCTATCCTGCACGAACTCGCCGAAGGGAAACACCTTAATAGTCCAATCAGATTGGGGATTTCACTTCTCAACCTCGCCCCTGCAATTCACGCTGTAGCCTAATAAACAAAGGTCGCCAAAACTAGTGGAACGTTAAATTTGCAACCTGTAAAATCATAAAACAAACTATAGTCAAACATTACATATTCTTACGATATATAGAAAAATGCGAGCAACCCTGACAACCGATTAACTTCGGTGAGCAAAGTGCTGCACGTGAGGTTGTGCAAGTAAGAAAAGCAGGAAATCGGACCAGAAGACCGCAAATGTCGACATAGTCCATAGATTATCTATTTGCCACATACCTACATGTATTAAAATGGAATAATGGTAGGAAAACGTACTTTCATTCCCATCCCTTAACGGCAAGTCGTGCTTATGGAGCTGAATCTCTCAAAGTTATAAGATCAACCAATCTTAACCCCAAACCCCAACCATAACCCTTCAAAGATTAGCCATACATTAAATCACTATCTGATGGCTTTGCTGCTTCAATCATGCAACAATGAAGCTGAAATAATATCAGCAATAATGTTAGTCTATAACTGAAACTGAATTTATAGTTAATGTATAGTTACCAAGTATTACAAATCCTTAGTCTTACTAAGAATTACTAAATATCTAAGTAATTTACATTCAATGTCAGACATATAGGCCCTTTACTGTAAGGTAGGTTGGTTGTTGTGCTGATAAAATCCATAGAGTGTGCTAGTACAAAAATATTACATCAGAATCTACTGTGTCCATCAGTTATGTCCATTATTTCTAATTTAACATTACTGCAAATTAAATTTTTCTGCAGTATGAATGTGTCTTCTTATTAATGATGACCAACAGTGTTGGTACCACTACAGATGGAAGATGTCGAAAGAGAACGCCAATAGTGGCAAATACCACATATATGAAACAGTATCATATCGTAGAGTATACCCAAAAGAAATAGACATATGTATTTGACAATCTCACCAAAACAACACAACGTGTTTCAGTTGGCCGTTGATCAGTATATTATGATGGCAGCAGCAGAGGCTCGTGTCCTTATGAATAAAGTGGGTGCCTTATTTAAGTCTAAACAGAGTCGTAATTGTGGAACATGAATGAGATGGGTGAATTTAATATTCACATATCAGAGGAGGCATTTCGTGAAGTGTTGATCATTAGTGCTGCAGGACAAACTGCCACTGTAGAAGTGTAGCTTCAGCTCACAGTGCAGCCTGTCATTAACTGTAGATGCAGGACCACTATCACTACCACTATCATTATCTCTATCCAGTGAAACCAGTCCATGCCAAACACCTAAGATGAACATCTCATGAAATTTCCAAATGCTGGTACAAGGAAAGCTGCTAAATAATAAAGGAAAAATATAGTCAGCAAACACTATATTCTAATTTATACTGTTATAGATACTAATTATACTGTTATCCTATCAAATGGGATATTTGGGATATGTGTTATATATATATGGAACATTTTACATACATTACTCATGTATTTTGCATACATTACACATGTATCTTACATACAGTACACATGTATTTTACATACATTACGCTTATAGAAAAACTGTGAAAAGTGTTGTCACCATCCACATGCTTTTCTACCCGAAGTAAAACCCAAAGCGGCTATCAACAGTCGACTATTTAACGTGCATAGAAAAAGCTCTAGCACCCGACGATAATGGGGACATGTTTAAACTAAACCCAGATTAGCTGCTTTCCATTAAGCCTATAAATTAATGACAACTATAAAGCCTTTAACACAAATGTTCACTTTGAAAAACCCACTGGTAGCAGGAGACTCGTATAAAGCCTATAACCCAAACGTTCATTTTGAATAAACACATACGAGACACAGCCTACAGTAGGCACGAGGTTGGTGGGCTAGGGAAATGACACATGGCACGTGGCGTTGGGAGGTTATCCGCGTGAATACAGGCAAAGACAGAGACAGATTCTTTCAGGGGACTACCACTGCTGTCTGGCCTGGCTCTGTTGATGTTTTAAAAGTCATGGGAGTCTGCATCATAAACACATTGTACTGAGGAATGTAAATACTGTATTTGGGAACACTCAAACCATGATGACGATAACCCTATGTTATGTTTTCAGGCACCACAGTTCAAGTTACTGCAAGTTACTCCTGAGTGCTGGAAAGTCACACATCGATGGTCTATTAATACTGTTTATATTAATAGGCAATACTGTTAATTTGGAGTATTATTAATTTGGAGTCCCATATCTAATCAGGACATAAAGGAAAATGTGTACAGCATACGAAACGTGTACTACAGTAAGAATAACTAACGTGAAGTCACCAGTAAAGGAGCGTGACTTCGCCTGAAAGGAAGTACCACGAGACCAGGGCACGGAAGGGAAACACCCTAATAGCAGCCAGACGAGGGATTTTACTTCTCAGCCACGCCCCTCTTGGCACACCACGTGCCCGAGATCGATAGCAGAATGCGCTTTTAAAAGCTTACGAATATTTTTTAAGAAACGAGAAACGATGTATGAATACAAGTTATGAAACGAAAAGTTGTATGACTACGAAATACGTCAAATGTATACATCTGCTGGCGGCCAAGGAACACCAGGGGAGCAGAAAGTTGCACGTGAGTTTGTTTACTAGTAGTGACGCAGGAAGTGGCGGATTATAAATGACATAGCAAAGGGCGCAGTGTCTACATAGCCCAAACGATCCCAATTTATCACATACACATAATTTTACATAGAAACAGAGTAACAAAAGTCTTATGACACTCTCTTTCAGTCGTTACTGCGTGAGCTGCCTGTCTCAGGACTTCTCTTACCACGTCTGCAACGTCACTAATGCAACAAATAATTTCGAAAGTAGTTTGTTTTTATTTGATTAACTGAAAAAGACTATATATCAGAAAAAACAATGAACGAAACAGGTGTTATAAATATAACCAACATTTTTTGCTGCTTGAATGACAGACCGATCCTCAACATTCACAATGACAGCTGCAACCAAAACAAACTAGAAAATGAATTAGTCCTTAATCATGGGCAGTGCGATCCAGTACGACTGACGTATCAACTTCACTGTTCTACTAGACTATATTAAACAGTACTCAGCAAGCATACAATAAGTCGACGTTGATTGAGCACGGCAGAAAATCGATATCTGCGCAATATAAGGGAAGAGTTATCCTATCCCATAAAAATGACATCAGACAGCAGTTCCTCCAAATTCCTTAGCTGTGTATTATCAGTAGTCTATTATTGATTACAGTAGAAAAATAGACAAACCCGTATAACCTTACCTATATGTGCGCAGAAATTACACTTCGTAATTTATCCATTCAAATAACATACTAATCTAACAATCACTCACCTGGACTATTCTCCATTGTTTTTTCGCAGGATGGTCAAAGAGTTAGGAATTCTGAATCTGTATTCTCCGTGCGTCGCTGTAAGAATTAATCCATTGAGGTGATATCGTCATGATGTCCATTTGAAAAAAAGATAATCGAATAAAGTTGATGAAATACGGCTCGTGGATGTGACTGGGAGTCCTCTAAAACGAACCCGAGCAATATTCTGTGATAAAGAGCAATATTCTCTGACAAATGTGCACAACGATAATGATAAATTTGATGCTACTGTCCTTCAGGCGCACAGTACAGAATAGCTGCTTGCTCCCGTTAAAGGAGTGTGATGTATAGTAAAATAATGCTACATGTATCCTTAGAACAGTGAGACGTATAGTAGAAAACCTCTTTCATTGACGAGAAATCCCACTAAAACATCAGTAGTCCCAGGCTACTGTCAATATATGCATCTACGAAGTGGCACTGACTACTCTAGTATAGCAATCAATAACATGCCCGCACGTCAAGACGTTTTCAGGTGTTTCTGTGTCCTCGATTTTCCTGCTATGTCCTTTCAACCTGTTTCCGTAATGTGCCAAGCATTACTTCGTCTCTCTTGTTCACGCCCTCTTCCACTGTCACGCTCCCCTAGGGTATCTCCTCCACCTTCCTTTCTGCTTTCAGTCTCTCTGTGTTCTTTCTCACGTTTTCATTGGCTGATGACTAGTGTGGTAGGAGGTGATACAGCTGGGCTCTTCTGACATTGAAACGCCTCGCTACAGCGCCGCTACATGTGTGCGCTGCATGTGAGCAGTAGCGAGGCTGGCCTACTGACACACATTTTATGCAAATCCATGGGCTTGTGATAAGCGGGGGAGGGAAGCACGTGTAGTTCGGGCGGAGCTCACCGTGACAGGCGCGCCCCCTTCAAGTTCTCACAATTTATCTCTTTCCGGTGGCAATCGCTTCATTGTAACACAACTGTTTAAAATGGGTAAAGAATTGATGCGTATTTCTTACCACAAGGCGTTAAACAAATTAAGTCCACATTAAGAAGCTTATTTTGTAGAATATTCGAGGGAATCTGTTTTTGGCCTAACTCACGCTGAACCGAATCGAATATTTTGCTGCTATTAATTATTACGGTGTAAAAAGTAATCTTTGGCGAACACACAGAAGTGGTTTTTGATCCATGGTCAGTGGCCCCCTCGTGGACACACAATGGTACTGCAAGGGACCAATGTCAGTGTTTGTTTTTCTGTTTTGCCAAGTCCATCGAATACAGTGATGTTTCAAATTTTTCAAAAGTGTGGGTGTTCTGGAATGGGTGAGTAAAATCCCCTGTGAAATGATATAATTACAATCACGACCAATCACAACCATTCACCTGTTTACCTTCCTCAACAGATATCAAACCAAGTACTGGAGATTTAGTGCTTAACTCCTTACAGGACAGCTGATCTGTCTCTGCTGAATATCAATCTGCTGAACATCATTACAATCATGACCAATTCTAACTTTTAAAACTCAATTGCAAAACTCATTTGCTTTCAAAAAATGATAATCACTTATAATGCATAAAAGGTAAAATGCAAACACACAAAATAATGCAATAAAGTGATCAAACTAGCCTTATAGATCAAGTGAAACTAGTGAAGTCACTATAACTAATGAAGTAAAGTCACTTTACTTCATTACCCAGAGAGTAGAAAGGTGAAGGTGCAGCTGCTGTACTGGTTCCTTCCAATGCAACCAGTTATCATTTGGTTACTTTGTGCAGTTTTGACAGGGATGCCAAAATATTAGTAGTAATGGTAATAGGCCTTCAAAGTACAATACAGACTGATGAATTTAGTAGAATTATATACTATCTCTCATAGTATATACTATCTCTCATTTCCACTAATTTCAAATTATTTTGTAATTGCTATGGATTTTATCATAAACTTACACAATCATATTTATGGTTACCTGATACTTGTACATAGGGTTAGGGACACCTGTTATCTGTAAACTAGGGTTATGGCTAGATCTACTGTATATTTAAATACTAGGGTTAGATCTACTGTACATCACTATACTAGGGTCAAGGTTAGATCTACGGTACATCTCTATACTAGGGTCAAGGTTAGATCTACTGTATATCTATATACTAGGGTTAGATCTAATGTACATCCCTATACTAGGGTCAAGGGATGTATAGGGATCCACATCTATGTTTTATAGATTATTGTGATGTTTTGTTTTCTCCCTATTGTGTGTGTAGTAGCAGTAGACTGTAGTAGCAGAAGACTGCTGACTGCAAACCAAACTGCCCTTTGGGCATAATAGAGCAAATTCAATCTATCAAACTATGAAAAATATTTCTATGGTGGCAATGGTAATGGGGAGGCATCTCATGGTGACCTACTCCTGTGGACACAACAGCTAAAAATATTAACATAGATGCTTTTTAAAGCTTTACATATTTTAAGCTTTGTTGCTTATATTTTGTCAAAAAGCTTGTTATTGTTTCAAAATCAAATTAAATGCTGTCAAGTAATGGATTATCACTCTATGGTGATTAAAAACATTTTTATTAAAAAAGAGAAAAATTAACAGATGAAATTCAAAAAGAGAAAAAACAAGATTTTTTTAACAAATAAAAAACTGTGTAACAGAAAACCAGCAATTGTGGCACAGGAAGACAATATTGCTGGCTAGCTACACCAGCTAACATCCTAAGAAACCAATATATGAAAACTTCTACAACTCCTCTGCTTCTGCTAACTGTACAAAATGAGTTAATTTATAAATAAGGAGCATGTTAAAAAGCAGTTCAAGAGACAAGCCAAACATCTGTTCAATAATAAAAATGCTGGATTGACTGACAAATCAAACCTGATGAATTCTGAGTTTATGGACGGCTACCAAGGTTTGGGAAAGATTTGAACATTTAACCCAGTTAACTAAGTTGAAGAGACTTTTGAGTTATTCTGAAAATAAAGTTATATTATGAAGTTATATAAAAATTATATTTGTACACATAAACAAAACATGTAACAGCTCAATCTTAATACCGTTAACTTTACACTATTTGACTTGATCTTAAAATTGAAATGACTCCGAGGATTAAAACAAAAGGAATCTACAAGACATTACATATCATAGAGCGAGTAACTTAAGGCATGTTGGATTTTACTCACACGGGTGATTTCTAAAACTTGATTAATTTCACAAACAACTAAAAAGGCAGTAGTGTGCTAGTACAAAACTTGCACATTAAACAAATACATTGTTTTATAGTTTTGAGGCATATACTATCAGTCTTTTTATTCTGTGAGGCACATTTTAAAACTTTAAATTCTACAGGTTTGAATGGCAGTTTGGCTAGTATTCTCTCAGCTATTCTACATGGCTTTAATCTAATGAACTGCTTGAACATCCCATTATAGCAGCCAAATGTTTTGAAACTATGAAATAATCTGTACAAGGAAATGACATAAAGAACACGTGTCAGTGATGTTATAGTTAAAACAAAATAAAAACTGCTTCCAACTTCTTAATAAATGGACAAACCTGTTTCAGTTTTCAACACTGAATTAAACATTACCTAGAATCAATATAGTTGTATTCAATTGTAATTTTAATATACTGCCTCTGGGCTCGTCCTGATTGATTCAGTTAAATCTACATTTGACTATTCACCAGTAGAATATACTGGTACTGTAGCACAGAAAAACTTGCCATTATTATGATGGAGGGACAGAGGGCAAGGGTTGGGGGTTAGAGTTGGGGTTTGAGTTGTGATTATAGTTGGGTTTGGGGTTAACCCTAACCCAAGGCATACAAGAAAGAAGCGAAGGATAAGATCACAAAAACCTAAAATATTAATGTTTTTAAAATTCCTTTTAAACATAGAGAATTTTACTTTGGATAAATGTTTAGTTATGCTTCTAGGCCTTCTGTGCAAACACAATATATACTCTACAAAGCACATCTTTATCTTTTTAAATATTAGTTATAATCTCAGATAATTTACATATTTTAATATTTTATTTCAAAGTGGAAAAAAATAAATAACAACTGGTATAAAAATGTAAAAACATGATTTAAAAACAACACTGTAATGTAACGATTTGTCATTTCATAGTTTCAAAACCATATTTCATGTTTTGGATTTGTAGTGACAACTGATATGTTTAATCAGCTTATATATGATAAACCCAAATTCATTCCTTCATAAGGTGAAGTCCATGTTTTAACCTGTGAAATATGTTTAGCATTTCCTACACAGAACATAATCAATTATGTCACATTGACAAATAATATAAAGGAAAGAAGAAAAGTTAAAGTAAAAAAGAAAAGCAAACACAAGACCAGGGTTCTGCCTCAACTTATGGTTAGTTAGGGTTAGGTTTAGAGTTAGGGTTAGACTTAGGGTTAGGTTTAGGCTGACTTCAACCCAAAGTTCATTGTCTGAAACTGGTCACAAACAGGTTTCCCCAAAGCTCACTGTCTTATACTGTCACAATCGGGTTTTCCAGAAAGCATTCAAGACATACACCATTTACCTTGTCCTGCAGTACTTTTGGAAAACGAGGCACATTAAAAATTCAAATTGGTTGCTTAATTCCAAGTGGGTTAAATGATGAACTACTGACTTAAAATCCATTTCATGCTTTCGTAAGAAATAAACATGTCTTAAATCACTATGCTGCTTTCTAGAGGATGGCTTTATCATCTTTGGTAACATATGAAAAAATGTATAGTTTAAAAAGCCCTAGGAGTTTAAATATTTAAATTCTAACGCAATGTTCTGAGTGTAATTTTATTGCCAAGCACTTTGTATTACGATCTTAATTTTCAATTTGTTCTAAATAACAATTACAATCACTACCATTGGTGACTGGTGACAAAACTCTTCACATTAGTTTTTTGTAAGCAAATGATTGGTATTTGCATTCCTCAACAGTAACACAGAAACATAGTCTTTGTTGTTACTTTGAAGATACTACTATAAAGGGAATCTGTAGACCGTGGCCCCTAGGGTATTATACAGCCCTTACTTCATATTTAGAAGTCATTATGAAGGCAGTATATAGAATAACTATCATAATAATCATAATTGCCTTTATTTTAACAGCTTTTAAGGGAAACCTGCTGGGACTGATCAGCCAAATATAACAGCATGGGAAGACCAGAGAGACAAAATAAAATAAAATTAAATTAAATTAAAAAATAAAATAAAAATTGCAAATGAAAATACATTTCTTAAAAACTCGGAAAATGCAACGCTGCACTGCCCTAGATGTTCCTTTTCTAGGGTTAGAAGTTCCCTATTATCTATTAAAAATAGAGAGTATAAAATAAAATAAAAGATCTGCCCAAATATGACATTATAGCCAAACTTTCAACTAGAAAACAAAATCAGACCAGACATATTAAAAATCACCAGAGGACAGTACAAAAATGCAGAAAACAGCAGCACAGTAGAACAAAGCTCCCATACTTTCATATCCTGTCAATGTTTTGTTTTGTTTTGAAGGAGCTCCTGTTTTAGAAGAAACTCCTCCTATTTGTCTTTTTTCCTGAACAGAGTTTCTTTTTCTGCACACAGTTAAGGAAATAACCCAGCACCGAAATCTTAGTCATTTCTAGTTAGCTTTCTATAAAGTACACAAATAAAGTCCAGGTAACACATCACCTGCACAGGCCGTTTGTCCTATGCATACTAAAATCACAAAAAGCCTGAGACAACTCAATCAGCTCATATCAGAAGCAAATGCCTCTCTCTTACAGCATGTTGTGACACACATTATAACACTGTGATGGTACTAGAGAGGTGACATGAAGGCCTCATTTTAACAGAACCTTCTATGAGACATTTGGGCAGCTAGTACATGAGAACCACTTAAAGTCACTTCTGAACAGATGGCCATTATATAGGTAAATAAAATCCTTTATATCACAGTGCAACTGGAAAAAATATAGCATTAGAAGAATCAGGGCATGGACCCATAAAACAAACATATGTCATTTTAGTTCTGTAACTTTTTGAGTTAGTTCAAATTTGTTAGCATTTTTTCAATTACACAAATATTTCTTTTAAAGAATGTGCTAGTCTTGCAGTCTACTAACTCTATTAACTGCTGTTCATCACACTGCTCATAACAGGTATTAACTGTTCACACTGCTTTTCTGCAAAACAACTACTTGTTTAATAAAGGCAAAATGTAATGCCAGAAATAACATTCTATACTCTACTCATACTCTCTGTTTTGATGTTTATACTTGTGTAATTACTTTGCATATATGCATTTGGGAATAATTATGTAAGGGGTTGGTTCAAACATTAGAATTAATAAATTTACTTTATCAAATGAGCTCACTTTAGCTTGCAGACTTTTTTCCATCTTGTTGAACTGTTGTCTGCTTCAGATTGAGAATATGTCTGCTTCCTCTGAATCACCACTATGCTATTACTAGCTGTAGTGCCAATTAAAGACTCTTATGTATTAAACTGTCCAAATATTATAAATAAATAACAATGATTGTCTGTTGCAATTAAAAAATAATAAATTAACTTGTGATACTACGGTTAATTTTTTTTTAGAATTCTGTTTTTAGAAGTGGCTTTAAATGGTTTGCTCTCAATATATCAATGGTTAAAAACATTAAAATATCAAATTCGAAATTAAATGCATTGTTCAAGTCTGAACCCCAATCTGAGCCCTAACCCTAATCTGTACAAAAATACCTTGCTGCTGATTGAAAGAAAAAATTAACAACAACAACAAAAAAAATAGAAAAACAAAGTTTGCATATTTTACAAAAAAGAGAAGATAGACACATTGTGTTTTAACGTTCTTGGTTCTTCTGGTAGTCAAGAATTATTTCTTAAAAATAAGAATTTTCTATTAGGTGCACAAAGATATCACACTGTGTCTTTACACTTTCATGAATTATCTGTTTTTAGGCTTTTTTCTTTTTTGTTATCAAAATAGATCAAAGCTCCTTCTGCAATATCTCCCATCTAACCCAAAATAACCATAACACTAACCCCTAATGCTAACCTCTAACCTCTTAACCCTAATGATAACCTCTGACCCCTTAACCCTAATGCTAACATCTAACCCCTTAAACCTAATGCTAACCTCTGACCCCTTAACCCTTTGGTTGAGTGGCTCTTAGAGAGCCGAGTAAATGTTTTTTTCTATTCTACAAAAAAAAAAGACGTGTTCCTTTAGTTATCCAAATCTCTGGTGCTGCTCTCCGATGAACACCAGACAATCTCTGGGGCATTTCCATTGTCCAAGGCCACATGTATCAATCTCTCCATTGCCTGAAAGACAAGAGCTAACATTCTGTATCACATTTATAGGCAGAGTGAACATTTACAGACAATTTGAAAGAATCAAATAATTAGACAAATGTGTCATGTACAACTGAATGTTGCAGCATCATTAGTACATACACAGAAGGTCTGATATTGGGTTTAGAGATGCGTTATGATTTGAATTACTCGTTTGACAAATCATTATGCTCCTGTCTATTCAAATTAAAAAATTTCTGTACCAGCAAAGGTAGCGAACATGAGGCAGGAACATAACTAGAATTCCTCAAAGATGTATACAAAATGTGAGGTGGGTTACAAAGATAAATTCTCTAATTTTTTCCTTGTTTTTTTTTTACCTTAGCTTCATTTGCTATGCTGGTATGAATAACTTGTGTGATCGGCAGGAGTTTCCATGGGAACCTGTTGCTGTTGTCCACTGTTTTCCTGTAAACAAACAAAATTACATTAAAATAATTTAATAATATAGCAAGCAGTGAGTAAAGAATGCACATTTCTCAGCAGGACTGACATGTATGCCTTACCTCTACTGGGACACTAGAGGGAGGCACTGGTGTGTACTGTGGGATGTAAGTCCCTTGCATAGTTGTACTTGCAGGCACATACTGTGAATATCAGACCAAATTTATTTTGTCACTCCATCAAAACATTCAGTTATTAGTCATTTGATGTGAACAAGGCTACCAGTAGTGGGTGTTGCATTACCAGTGTATGGCATTACCAGTGTATGGCATTATCCATGTGGAATGAGTTACAGTTTTCCCATTTAGACAGGAGTGTAAGGAGGAGAGTAAGGAGGATGGAGAGGATACCGTGCCAGTGCTCCCCAGTGACAGGTGTCCGAGCTGCTGGCTAAGGGGGCCCATCATAGAGGTGGGCTGGATGGACATGGTGTGGTCCATAGCTGGAGTCAAAACAGTCCCCTGAAGAGAGATGCAATGCATCTTGTTACAGCACTGATGTGTATCAGGGCTCTTCAAATACACATCATCACTTTCATATGTGCTATTGGGGGGCTTCTAGTCTCTCACCACACATCTTTAACAATCAGGGCCCTGTCACCAACAACTATGACAGTATTCTTAAGAGATTCAGGGTGATCAACAAACTGTAGCGAGTAGCGAGATTCATGACATTCATGACACTCCTCTGTGATGTCTCCAAGGGCCAGCCCAGGCATTTTTGCCCTGTTGTCCTGACATAAGGACATGTCCTGTTCTCCTGACATGCTAATGACACTGTACTCAGCTTCTCTCACCCAGCAGGAGGTGGAAGGCAGTAAGGTTCATCTAACATGCCCTTAAAAAGGAGGTTCATGATTAGGCTAATGCATGCGTGGCCACTCCATGGGTCAGACAGTGTGCATGTCAAGGCTCCTCTAAATGGTGCTTTGATTCCAGATTCGCTTTGCGTGTGAATCTGATGGAGCCTGTCTAACATCCCAGGGGTTCTCTCTGCTTTAGTTGGCCATTCTACTGTGGTTCAGGACATCCTCAGAAGAAACCCAGGCATGCACTGGCATGTGAGTCTCGTGGTTCAGCATTCCACCGAACATCTCAGACCATCTCAGATGTGAACACGGGCCTTGGTTCACATCTAAATTCTAAAACAGCATGGCTAGACATTTGGGTTGCACCTTCACCTCATGACCACCAACTATCCCAAGGCCAGCAGGTTGTGTGAGTGGTTCTGTTGTTACGCTGGCTGGGTCAACGGGCTAGCATTAGGGTTTAGGGTTGGGGTGAGTTGGCACTTACCGTTGGCTGCATGAGGTATGACTGATGCATCCAAGAAGGACTGTGCACCTGCAGACAGAGAGAACATCAGCTATCTTAACCCCAACCCTAACTTAACCATAACCACCAAGCATGAGTAACCCCAACTCTAAACTCTAACCCTAAACCCTAATCCATTTAGAAGGAGTGTAATCCAGGCTACCACTAAGCATGAGCAACCATCAATCCATTATCCTTATCGCTTAATCCCGCTATTCGGGTGATGGGGGGGGGGGGCATCATTGGGCAAAGGCAGGGTACACCATGGGCAGGCAACCAGTCCACCACATGGCCACACCACATGCACACACTCACACCTACGGGCAGCTCAGAGTGATCAACCAACCTAACACGCATGTCTTTGGACTGTGGGAGGAAACCGGAGTGCACGGAGAAAACCCACGCAGGGAGAACATGCAAACTCCACACAGAGCGGACCAGACCGAGAATCGAACCCAGACCACTTTGCTGTCAGGCGAACCCACACCACCATGCCGCCCTGCATGAGCAACCTGTATATTATATAATATAATAGTTGAAAAGTGTGGAAATGAGCATGTGGTGTTCTCTTGTTCTCTTGGTTTGTGTGGAGAGCTTGTAATCTAATCTAAGGTAAATAAAACCCCTAACCCTAACCTAACCCTAACCTAACACCCCTAACCCTTGAATAATACTAAGGTTTGTGCGTGTGCATGTGCGCATGCATGTCTGCACATGTGTGTATTTATGTGTGTGTCTGCACATGTGTGCATTTGTGTGTGTGTGTTTGTACGTACATGTGTGTATTTGTGTGGGTGTGTTTGTTCATGTTTGTATTTATGTGTATGTGTCTGTACATGTGTGTATTCATGTGTGTGGGTGTGTCTATACATGTGTGTATTTGTGTGTGTCTGTACATGTATGTATTTGTGTGTGTGTGTGAGTGTCTGCACATGTGTGCATTTGTGTGTTGGCTGTGGGAGTTAATTGTGGGTTTGGCTCTATGAATGTTTCTATGAATATCATTGTGTTAAAATACTTTAAATGTGTAAAACAGGTGCAAATAAATTCAAATATTCAGGTAAAAAGACAAAAAGGTAATAACAGTAAGAAACCTGGTTACATCACCAACAGGCAGCTGACATATATGCACATTTCTCATTAATTCTGGGATAGTTTTGACATTGTACCAAAAAAGCGACATGACGTAGGGTTTAGAGTTAGGGTTGCTCATGATTGGTGGTTGGGGTTAGGGTTGCTTATGCTTGGTGGTTAGGGTTTAGTGATAGGGTTGCTCATGTTTGGTGGTAGCCTGAAGCACCTTATATCCTTAGACCTGGTGCTTCTTGCCCATGTACTCCTGTTATTTTACATTCACACAGCTTTGCTTGCTGTTCAGGTGCTGACAGTATACCACTGTTCTGTTCTTATTCCATAAACCATTACATGGATTACATTTGGCCATCTTGGCCTAAGACTCCTTTTAAGCTGTTCTTTGGCCAACCCAGGTCTATGAATCATTCACGGCAATGCGTCTTGCTTAAAGAACTTGCTTAAAGAACAGTTAAGTCCCTTAACTATTATCTTCAAAAATGTAAAAAAAATAAATAAAATTACTATGAAGTAGACTGTACTATTGTAAGTATATAAAATGTGTCTAACATTAATAACTGCATGCAATTCACCAGGAAAAGGTTATAAAATTCTCTATTTTTTCCCCAGTATGATACAAACAGGTGGCTAGCATATTAATCGCTTGAGTCACATGAGTTCATTGATATGCTGAATAAGCAGGCTAGAATCAGACTCTAACTTATTATCCTTTAATAAGGACCCTAAGTTTAACCCTAAGTTTGTATTTAAAAATTCCTGAAACCTTTTGTGCATAACAACATTGTCCCTGAAATTGATGAGATCTGACATTTGAGTATCGGGTCTGAAATTTCAGTGCCAAGCAAGAAGTCTTGTTAGAAGACATGAATATGTTAAACCTCCTAGAGACAACTGAAGCCCTGAGGCTAGAAGGTCCCGTCACTGACCTGGTAAGACGGGACTTGAGAAGGCATGTATGGGGACAGGGAGGCCTGAGCAATCATTCTGTTTGGAGCGATGCTGTAAGGAGATGAATAAAACCTGTGAATGACATCAATAAAAACACATGAACACATGGACATTTGCACAATAACAAAGAACTGTGGCATATAATAAATGGGATAATAGACTGAATATTTATCTAGATGTTTAAATTAAAAGTCACATAAACGTTTTTTAAGTATCTCATTACGACTGAAGAAACTCAGTGCTGTTGGAATGTTGCAGTACTTCTTTTGACCACTAGGTGTATTGAGCTCTGGCAGACAGTACTGCACAGTGTGCACTTCCCATTATGGTGGGTAGGCATTGTTTATATTTACAGTTTCAGTATGTGATTTGTCCTAATCTTAAAAGTTATCAGGTGTACAGTTAATTAAATGCATGTGTATAGTTAATTACAGGCAGATATGTGATAGACTAAGGGAGACTGCAAGGGTGAACAGGATGTGCATTATACTCTGATATTAACTAGACAATTCGGACTGTTAGTTTGTTGTCGGAAAAAGACTGTTCCTTAAGACATATTTAGTATGACTCACCCGTTCTGTAAGGCTGTTGGGTCGTATGTTAGTGTCATTCCTCCCTGAAGGAACATGAAGACGTAGAGCTCAGACTCTCATGGTTCAGAATCACCATGCACACTGTCAACTCATTAAATCACGAGTGACACCACTAAACGCTGTCCAAGACAGAATCCTTTTTTTTAACTGAAACTGGAGATCATGAATTAAAAATACTTTACTAGAGAACAAAATATACACAAAATACACACAAAAACAGATTTTTCTGGAATTCCCCCAAAAAGGTATAAGAACAGACTAAGAGTTTGAAAACAGCAAACGCATTACCGCGTCAGCATCTCTGCCCCAGCCGCGTCCGTCCTGCAGAAACTTCCCCTGATTCTGCCTCTTTTTTTGTCCCCCGTCTGCAAACTTGCATAACAAAGGTTCCGTCGGTACTGGAATTGAGACGGAAAGGTATTAAAGACCCATGGCCATCTGGGACAGGAAAGGACTAACTAAACCTTAATTCTTAAGGTCAGTCTCTGCAACACCTCAGTGTAATATGTGCTTAGACATGAAAACCAAAAGAAACTTACTTGTAATGAGAGAAAGAGGAAATAATCACATGAAGTTCAGATGTACAGACAACGAGGAAACATACCTGCCACTCCTGCTGGAGTTTTAATATATTTGCCATTAAAATGTTGAATGATGGCTTCGCATTTTTCTGTTGATTCCATCCTGTAAATCAAAGTCTTTACTTACTGAATATAGTAAATCAGTAAACACTTTTAGCACAAATCAGTAAACACCTGAGCAACCACCACAATGGATTAGGCAGGAAAACACCACATAACTGTCTGTGTAAACATAGTTTAAAGCAGCAGTAAGTAACCAGTAGGTATAATCACAGCGTTTTGACAGTTAAAACTGTCAGTATGTCCTGACATTAGTGCATGACACATGAGATACATGAAACATGACAGTAGAACATGAGACACAGTACATAATACATGACAAAATCTGTGAAAAAATCTGATTTTTCTGACTTCCCCAAATCCCCCAAAAGTCATTTGAAAGAATCCACTGCATACAAATCAGAACAATCAATCAGTGGCAGGGGGTGTGTCTGAAAGTGTCCAGCTCCACTTGGAGCAACTAGGCAAGTGCTCACTCGCTTAAGATCCAATCGATGAGCAGCTTCAGGAATTGTGCAAATGCAATGGCATTTGCAACCACAATTGGTGCTAAAAACTGCCCATCCTTCCTTTCAGCAGCTCACACCACAAATACAAGTAAACAGAAGACAAAAGAAGAAATGCAAGCATAGTAGAAAGAACTAGACAGAGCTTGAGATATTTGACAGGTAGCTAAAAGCCCCTGCTTGATTTATTTTTGACTTGACTTAAAAAACAAAAAGCTGATGGTTACAGTAACACTTTCAGCACATTTCTCATTTAACTGTGTAAATTACCTTGTTTCTGATGCTAAGGCTACTGGTTCTAATTGAATGTTGCTGAAAATATCTAAGTGAAATTTCCAGGCAGCCATATCGGTCATATCATATCGGAGATATTTGTGTGTGCCTGTGTTATAACAGCTAAATATTCTTAAGTGATTATATATTCATTTATTCATTTTTTAGTATTAAGTATATTAAAATGTTAGAATGATTGTTTTAAGTCATTTGTATTTAGTATTTTGAGGAGTTTGAGGAAAATGAACACTAGTTAATTTTCGTCTGCTTCAAGCAAATTCATGAATTGTGACTTTTCACCAAGGCACTAAGACAGTGAAGATGACACATTAATTATTTCAAATGTTATATTTATAATCAAAAAAGGCTCTTTACAACCTGATCTGCAGGTGCTAATAGTCTTAGTAATAGCAGTTTGAATGGGAGAGGGTACCTTGCGAAACCCACACCTCGGCTGGTACCGTTGGCATCGCGGAGAATGCGTGTGGAAATAACTTGGCCAAAGGACTTGAGCATCGCTTCAAGCTCCTGCTCATCCATAGACACCGGGAGGTTGGAGATGTACAAGTTAGTCGGGTCCTGCTCCTGTTGCTGTAATGAGAGATGAGGATATTACTGTGAATGTAATATATAAATGTGTTTTTAAATTGTGAAATTACACTAAAACAATGTTTACAACAGCGCTCGTAAAGGTACTTGAATTATTTTGACAAGTTTAAACTCTTGTTTAGTCAGCGCACAGGTAACATACACTACTCACAAGAATTAGGGATATTTGGCTTTCAGGTGAAATTTCAGGATGAACATAAAATGCACTCTAACCTTTACAGGTGAACTTAATGTGACCTTCTCTAAACTTTTAAATGCACATGTCCAACTGGTCAGTGTTTCATTAATTTTTGCACAACTTGCTGTTCTCAAACAAGGAGCTTAACAGCAAAATTCACATGAATCGACCAATACGTTTCCTGGTTCAATTAGAATTGGTATTTAACTTACTCCTCATCATGCTGTTGACATTTTGACATCATGAGACCAAGATGACAGCTAACAATCAGGATGTTCTCAGACAGAAGTGGCCATTGAGCTTAGACTGTCACAGAGTGTCAACAGCAAGTTGCAACAAAGATACCGATAGACTGGAAGAGTCACAGAAAGGCATAGAAGTGGACATCGAAACCGTTTACATCAGAGTGGTCTGCGTGTTAGACGACCTGCAAGGGTACCTGACCACACCACCAGGCACAGACGTCATAGTCTTGCATGGACCAAGGAACATTTATGCTGGATGAGGGTCCAATGGTCCTCAGAGCTGATCACTGATATGAAAGTCGAGCAGAAATTATGGTCGGCAGCAATATTGGAGATGCCAAGGAGAGCGCTATGCATCAGCCACTGTTCTCACCAGATGAGGCTTTAGTGCTCGTGGTGTTACAGTGTGGGCAGGTGTGTCTAGTCAGAACTGCCATACCCTTTGTGAATGTTACAGTGACAAGCCCATACTACTTTAATAACATCATTAATCCATTGTGCCTCTGCATGAACATCGCAGCTTAGGAGCTACTGCTCCTTCAGGACTCCCTCCCTGAATACCTTCATTACTGCTCTAGAACTTTTTTTTCTTTGTTTCTTGTTCTTTTTTTCTTCATAATGTAATTCGCCCTTGGCAAGCAAGGGGCATAGAACTCTTACAAGGGGAGTGGCTTATTTACACAGGAGGGTTAGGGTGAGGGCTAAGTTGTCTGCAGCTCTTAACATAGCAACGTCCATGTCCAAATGTATTAATGTAATACATACAGACTAAAGATGTAGCATGATTCAGCTACCAGGATACATATAACCAAAATAAATCCCAAGTAGAATGATGGTGAGTAGAACTCGCTTAGATTCACTTGTGATTCACTTGTGATTCATTTAGAATTTGCATAGCCTATTGTCATGCATTGTCTGCCTCACCTCAAACTCAACACACACACACTCAGATACACACGTACAAACATACATCCAATTGCAGGAGTCTGAAAGAAGAATGGGCATCCTGGAGAAGTCTTATGCAATTCGCCTCAGCATACTGGATGGGTGATGGCAACCTTTTCTTGCCTAATCAAGAGCTTGAAGCTGATCAGAGTTTCTGGAATTTTGTCCACCATCGTTTTGAGGACTGACTAAAGGTTCTCGATAAGATCTGGGGAGTTTGCTGGCCATGTACTCAAAATTTCAATGTTTAATTCACCAAGCCACTTTTGCTTTTTGACTTGGTGCTCCATCATGCTGGAAAATCATTGTTCATTTCCAAATTGCTCCTGGCTTGTTGGGAGAAGTTGCTCTTGGAGGATGCTTTGATAAAATTCCTTATTCATGACAGTGTTCTTTTTGAAGATTTGAGTGAACCCACTCCCTGGATGAGAAGCAACCCCAAAGGGTGTCTTTGCTGCCCTTCTTGACACCAAGCCACCCTCCAAAAGCCTCATCTCATTGTGTATTCAGATGCACTCACACCTGCCCTCTGCCATTCCTGAGCAAGCTCTGCACTGGTAGAGACCTGATCTCATAGCTGCACCCTCTTTAGGAGACGCTCCGGACGCTTGCTTGACTTTCTTGGGCGCCCTAAAGCCTTCTTCACTGCAACTGAACCACTCTCCTTGAAGCTCTTGCTGATTGGATAAATGGTTGATTGGAGTGCATCTTACAAGCAGCAATGTCCTTGCCTGTGAAACCCTTTTGATGAAATGATAACTGCACATGTTTCCTTGAAGGTAACCATGGTTAACAGAAGAAAACTTTAAAGCACCCTTTTAAAGAAACCAGTCTGCTCTCCAAATCAGCAAGACAGAGTGATGTCAGCCGTCTTGTCCTCATTAACCTTTTCTCCTGAGCTAATGAGATTATCACTGAAATGATGTTAGCAGGCCATTTTGTAGGGCTGAAATGCAGTGGAATGCAATAATATTTGTCATAATGTTATTTTCATGACAGAGAATGACTTTGCAATTAATTGCAATTCATCTAATCACTCTTCACAATCTAGAATTAATAGAAATTGCCACCATAAAAAACACATACACGCAAACACATACAAACAGAAACACAAACACACATACACAAACACATACATACAGTACAAACACATAAACACAAACACACACACAAACATACAAACACATAAACACAAACAAATACACATAAACACATACACACAAGCACTGGATGTATGAGTTTGTGTGGTTTTGCATGTCTTTGGGTGTGTCAAGGATTATATTACTAAGGAGATCAAATCCCATGTGTTTGACGTGGTCACGGAGATCATGCCCTACAACGGTTGCACAGTAGTAAGAATGGAAACATTACTTGGAAATGGAGTATAATTGAAAATGAGTTACCTTACCTTAGCCATTTGAGCCTGAACCCCATTAGACTTTAGAGCAGTTACAGCTTTTTGTGCAGCTGCAGGGCTGTCGAAGTCCACAAAGCCATAGCCTGCACACACATGCACGCACACACACATGCACGCACACACATATGCGTGCAACACACACACACACACACACACACACATACACACACATATGCACGCACACACATATGCGTGCAACACACACACACACACACACACACATACACACACACACATATGCACGCACACACATATGCGTGCAACACACATACACACATACATACAGACACACACACACACACACACACATATACACAAACACACGCAAGATTCAAATTTATTATGTGAATGATGTTGCTGACGATATAACTACTAATAACAACAACAATATGGTGAAAAGTAGGTACAATTAAAGAATATTTTTACCTTTACATTTATTGGTAGTTTTGTCCAGAATGGCCTTGGTGGAAACAATCTTCCCATACCTTTAAAAACAGCATAACAAGGTAATGTGCAGTGTGAACCACCTATAAACAAACACACACACAGTGCACTTCTGACCCCCCTGTCCCTTGCCTTTTGCCCTATGTGTTGCTGTTTGCGTGCATGCCCCTTTCTGTGTGTGTGTGTGTGTGTGTGTGTGTGTGTGTGTGTGTGTGTGTTTCTGTTCTAGTCTCTCTCAGTGCAGCAACTGGGTTCTGTGGTATTGTTTTCAGACACGTGAGAGACATAGTCGCTCCCCCTAAAATACTCACAGAAACATCACTGGACTTAATTAATAATATACTTTTAATAACATAATATAATCTATAATAGAATCATTATAGTAATATTTTATATTATAGTAATATAATTGTAATATTTAGGTGCACTTAAATCAGTATGATGAGTATTTGAAAAAGGGGGCAATTTATTTACTGTTAATTGCATGTTCAGACATTCACACTTTTAAGAAATTAATATGATATGTTCCTAATGAAAAACTTTATTCAAATGTATTGACAAGGAATGAAAGCCAATAGGATACAGTTTCCAAAGTCTAATTTAAATAATGCCAACTGGTATGCCAAACCAGTTTTCATCAATAATTCACAATGCGAGAAAGTATAATTTTAATTACAAGGCAAAACTATGTTAAAGACATGCTCCAAAAACATAATTTATTATTATATATGTTAATGAGCAAGTACAGTGTAATTTGTATTGCTTAAATCTTTTTGAAGTATGTCAGCATTCTATAACAGGAGGTGTGTAGATATTGTACAGTGTGATTCAAACTCTCTGTCTAAATCGCTGTGTGTGTCCTTGTTCTGCTCTGGAGTGAACTCTCCCTCTCACACTGGCTTTGACGCACACTACTGCTCCTGTAAGGGCACGCCATGTAACCAGGCCGTGTAATCTGATCCTACTGCCCTGTCCTCCCTTCCTCTCTCCTCTGGGTCCTAGTGCACAAGGAGTGCACAAGCAAAAGGAGGGGCATCTTTATTGTTAACCTGGGAGCACTTTACAGCAGTTCGGATCTGATGATGTAATCCGACCTGATGATGTATTCATCCATCTAGTTTGTGCTAGCAAGTTCAACTTAGCCAGACAGGGCTACAAAGTGGCATACCCAATAAATCTGTCTGGTTTCAATCTTAAATGTGATGTTACTAAGAATGCAGATGATAAGTAAAAAAAATGCAGTGTTATGATGAAGCACTTGAAACATGTTTTGCTGAGTACCTAGTAAGTTAATTCCAAAAAGAATTGTCAGAAACATATTTTACCCTCCCAAACAAAGGTGGTCATGGTGTAACCCTAAAACCCTGACACAGTCAAATGCATTATGGCAATGTAACTAGCAAGAGGTGTTTTATCCAGCACGACACAGACATTACCATGTTGTTCATCACCACATTAAAAACACAGTTATACACCAACGTCTGATTACAGTGAACGTTTCCAATGCATCATTGCAGAATGAGGGGCCTATGCCCAAAGTAAAACATTCTGCAATATACAAAAATTACTCACCTGGTGCATTCATTGCTTGGAAAAAAATATATGATGATCACTAATGGCTAAGTACTAAATTTAGCTTATTTTAAACTAAAAAATACAAAAACATTAATGCTGCTGGATTATTCAGAGGCCCCCAGTGCCTTTCCAGCTCCCCTCACTATGTTCATAGATGAGTCAACTAATGGAGAAAGTGAGACTGGTCTCGTCTTTCTCCACATTCCTTGGCTGAAGCACAAAATGTTTCTATAGTGAGTAGTTCTGCATTGGAAGAGGATGTGGAGTAAAGGAAACTGGTGGATCGGTCTCTTTAGAATATTAGATAATAATATTAAAATGTATATTGTTTAGATGATTAGGGTTAGGGTTCATATGGGTTAGAGTTTAGGGGTTATGGGTTAAGGTTCATATTGGCTCTCTACATATGTAGCTGAAACACATCTGGAGAAATCTTGTGAGGGAGCTTGTTAGTATGTTATTTGCAGAGCAATAACTTCCATAGCAGACATTCCAGACTTCTGTGTATGAAGGTGTTACGGTACAGCGCATGACCCCTCCCCTTGGGCGTGTCCACATGTTTATGTCTGTCCATATAGGGTCGTTTCCGCGTGTGTCTTGATGTTTCAGCGTCAGTGTATTTAAGTGTATGTGTTGTCTGTGTCCTGTCAGTCTTTGTTTGACTTTTTGTCACCGCTGTATTTGACTTTGATTGACTACGTGTCTAATAAATGTTGTATGTTAGAAGACGCTCTCTGCTCGGCATCCTGCTTCATCCACGCATTACAGAAGGACTGTATGCTAGTATGCCTTGAGTAGGCTGACAAGAAGTACATTTTCCTTTAGACATGTTTGCAGCCGTTATCAAAAAGAGAAAAGTAGGAGTGCTAAATTGGGTTTATGAAGGTTAGGGTTAGGGTTGGGATTAGGGTTAGGGCTGTGTGGATGTACTTTGCCTTTTCACCCTTATTTGCTTCGAAGCCAAAGGCCATGAGGACACAAGGACATGAGGACACAAGGACGAGGTCGGTATGCTAACAGTCCTTCAGAACAGCAGTGGCTGAAGCCCATTAGCTAACCCTAACCCTAACCCTAACCCTAACCATTACACACCAGGAGCTGCAGTGCTGGGACAGCCACACCAGGCACGACTCAACACAGTAAACTGTGTATATAAATCTATGTATATGTGACTGTGTTTTTCCTGCATGGTTTAATTTAAAATGGCTTTTGTTCTTAAGAGTTGTGTCATGATCATGAATTTAAAATGCCATGAATAGTAAATAATTAGTAACCAGTAACCACACTTACTGTGTCTAATGTAAAATGGACTTATAGGAGCCAACATGTATCTTACCAAACACCTGAATGACTTTGACATATCAACAACATATATTCTCATTTGAATATATTCTCATTTATATATTTTCTAATTCAGAGATTTACTATGCTCAAGAACACAATCCTATACTACATCTCAACCTAAAAAAACACAGAAAATGTCTAATTTGAAATCTGAAAACTCTTTACTATGGAAAATAGATTATGACCTGAGGGTTGTTCATTTACATATTTTGGACAGTTTTCCTGGCAGAGAGTTCCTTTTTTATATTCATAGGTCAAGCCCCAAGTGGTTTGAACCTGGCCGTGAATGTTTTACTCCATAATTTTGAGTGAAACGCTGGTCAGGGTTACAGTTCTCTCAGCAGGGATTAAACACAACACTGTCACGCCTGGCTCCGCCTCCCATCTGTCTGTCTTGTTTTCACGTTCCTAGTCCTGCCTCTTTTCTGGTTTTCCTTGTTTTCCCTTTTACTGTGTCTTTCTGTTGGTTATTATAATCAGCTGTTTCTAATTTGGTTTCTCATTATGTCCTGTGACTTAAACTCTCTGTTTGATGTCTTTGGTGGCAGATCATAGAGGTTGTGAGTATGCCTCTTGTAAGTGTATTGATAGTTTAGTTTAGTCATGTCTACCTGTATTGGTTATTGTTCTTTGTATGATGGATTCACTGGTAATGACCTGGACTGTTTTCACGACTCTGTTGGTGGATTTGCCCATAATAAATCTCGCTCTACTCAGCACGCATCCGTCTCCTCGCTATGTGAGTCCCGCTGCGTTACAAACACTGTCTTTAAAAAGAAAAAAACTTTTGTCTTTGAATTTCTGTTCAAAAACATTTTTCCCTAAGAAGCAGTCATCAATCATTTGACCAAAGCCAAACACTCGTGTAAAATCACCAAACACCAGGTTTGTTATACATTGAAGTGGCTAACATTATAGCAACACTAGAACAACGACATTATAACACATAATATATTATATCAACACATTATGTCAACAGATTTAGCTGGTTAGCCAGCAGGATGGTTAATGCTGTGATCACACAGCATCATAACAGTATCAGTTCACATGTTCACATTCTCTAATAGTAAAAACTCATTTTTGTATAAAAATTTATAAAATGTATATAATGTATAAATTAGGGTTATGATGAAACTGAGTGTTAACCTTAACCCCTAACACTTAACCCCTAAGTCTTAACCCCTCATTCATCAGTCTGGCCCTGAAGGCTTACCCCTTGTACCTGGACTAACGCTTTACTTTACCTACACTATATTGCCAAAAAGTATTCGCTCACCCATCCAAATTAGCGGAATCAGGTATTCCAATCACTTCCATGGCCACAGGTGAATAAAATTAAGCACATAGGCATGCAGACTGTTTTTTCTTTTGTGAAAGAATGGGTCACTCTCAGGAGCTTAGTGAATTCCAGCGTGGAACTGTGGTAGGATGCCACCTGTGTCCAGTTGTGAAATTTCCTTGCTCCTAAATATTCCACAGTCAACTGTCAGCTGTATTATAAGAAAATGCAAGTGTTTTGGAACAACAGCAACTCAGGCACGAAGTGGTAGGCCACGTAAACTGACCAAGCAGGGTCAGCAGATGCTGAAGCGCATAGTGTGAAGAGTCAATCACTACAGACATCCAAACTTCATATGGCCTTCAGATTAGCTCAAGCACAGTGCGCAGAGAGCTTCATGGAATGGGTCTCCATGGTCAAGCAGCTGCATCCAAGACATGCATCACCAAGTGCAATGCAAAGCATCAGATGCAGTGGTGTAAAGCACACTGCCACTGGACTCTAGAGCGGTGGAGGCGCATTCACTGGAGTGACGAATCACGCTTCTCCATGTGGCAATCTGATGGATGAGTCTGGGTTTGGCAGTTGCCAGTTGAACGGTACTTGTCTGACTGCATTGTGCCAAGTGTAAAGGATTATGGTGTAGGATTTTTTTTCAGGAGCTGGGCTTGCCCCCTTAGTTACAGTAAAAGGAACTCAATGCTTCAGCATCCAAAGACATTTTGTTCCATTTTCCCAACTTTGTGGGAACAGTTTGGAGCTGGCCCCTTCCTCTTCCAACATGACTGTGCACCAGTGCACAAAGCAAGGTCCATAAAGAAATGGATGAAGAAATTAGTATTTTGTGGATGAACTTGACTGCCCTGCACAGAGTCCTGACCTCAACCCAATAGAACACTTTTGAGATGAATTAGAGCAGAGACTGAGAGCCAGGCCTTTTCATCCAACATCAGTATGTGACCTCACAAATGCGCTTCTAGAAGAATGGTCAAAAATCCCCATAAACACACTCCTAAAACTTGTGGACAGCCTTCCCAGAAGCTGTTCTAGCTGCAAAGGGTGGACCAAGGTCATATTGAACACTATGGATTAGGAATGGGATGTCACTTAAGCTCATATGTAAGTCAAGGAAGGTGAGCAAATACTTTTGGCAATATAGTGTATATCGACGCTAGTATTGGACTAAATCTGAGTGCCAATGGTGAGTCATTATTGAGGAGTTGTGAGGTGTTTATTTGTTTGTTTTTGATCTAGACTTTTGATTAATCTGGGTCTAGGAAACTGGCTAGTGAAACACTAACACAGAAGCCAAAACTTCACAGTGAAGCAGTGTTAGGGTCTAGGTCACCAACACGCACTGGGTTTATTTTGGCTCCTGTCACTTTCCTCTCTTTGTTACTATAGTTTATGTTGGCAAATGTTGAAAGCACACATGAACACTGATTAGACCTCATGTGTTGTTAATCTGTAAGCCATTTTAAGAGTTTTATTGGTGATTAATTGAACACAGTGGCAATTTGTCATTCCACAGTCTCATTTTTGCTGGTCAGAGCCACCTACATGAGAGTGATAGGTTCTACAACTTATGCCAGGCACACAGGCATATACCTGTGTTAGGGTTAGGGTCAGTGTGGGAAATTAGCATCCGCCACTGGCAAATTGCGAGTAAATTTATGAAGTGGCAGGTCATTTTGATCAACTCACAAGCCACAATGGCAGGTTACTTGGACAGGAGAGGCAGAGAGCATTCAATGTAGTAGGTTTCCGTTTCAAATCGAGTAGTGACAGAGACTGCCATATTTATGTTCAGTTCTTCTTCTACTGTTACAGCTGGCCTGTCGGGGGCAACAATACGCCTGTGCCGCAAGTGCCATTAACCTAATTTCCGATAAGTCTTACGGCAGATGCTTCACGCTTACAAGGCTTATAAGGCTGCCAATCTTATGCAGGCGGGAGACATGTTGGTTATCCCAGCTCACTTGGATTTTTAAACAATTAGACATCTTGTTTAGCAGCAATAATGACATTTAACAGCCAAAGAAGCGTTGAAAGTTTGCGTTAAACCATGATCAGCATTCCAAATATCAACTTCATTGTGAATCTGAAGTTACAGATAGTTAGCTAATGTAGCTTAAATACTTATGTCCAAAGCAAACAATACTCAAAATTAATTGCGAATTGTAGGAATTCAGACGTAGCTTGCAGCTAGCTACAGAGATGAATGAAAACAATTCAGTGTTGTCTTTACCAGCAGCCTGATTCCCACTGGTTAACCTGGTTTTTGTGACCGCTGTCCCTTTGAGATGCTGGGTGGTATAAAAGGGAGAGGTTTCTGGGTGCAGGGTCTCTTTCTCTTGCTCCTCGGCTTCTTCCTTGCACCGTGAGGCAACCTGCACCGGTCAGTAATTCTGTTTCCATTAGGTATTATCCTTGTTACTTTAATCTAGAATGGTTATGTTATTGTTTTATATTTTGTTGTATATTGAATAAATCTGGTTAATTGTGTGGCCACAGTCTTCCTTGGCCAGCTTCAGTAACCGAGGGTCGGTACGCCAAGGCCCCCGCCTTCGGCCACCGCCCAAACCACAATGCACCGAACCCCTAGTACTACCTCTCCCACAGGTGGTGGGCCCATGGGAGAGTGAACCCATGTAATCCCTTTGGGCTGTGCCCGGCCGGGCCCCATGGGTAGAGACCCGCCACCAGGCGCTCGCCGAGGAGCCCCTCCCCAGGCCTGGCTCCAGGGTGAGGCCCCGGTAACCCTGATCCGGGCAAGGGTATCTGGGTCCTGTTTTTAAATTCCATTGGGGTTTTTATTTGGACCACTCTTTGTCTGGCCCATCACCTAGGACCAATTTGCCATGGGAGACCCTACCAGGGGCATTGCCCCCGACAACCTAGCTCCTAGGATCACATGGGCACGCAAACCCCTCCACCACGATAAGGTGGTGATCCACGGCAAACCGGGGTGGTGGTTCCCCTTTTTAAGAAAGGAGACCGGAGAGTGTGCTCCAACTATCGGGGGGATCACACTTCTCAGCCTCCCCGGTAAGGTCTATGCAGGGGTTCTGGAGAAGAGAGTCCGTTCGATAGTCGAATCTCAGTTACAAGAGGAACAATGTGGGTTCCGTCCTGGTCGTGGAACACTGGACCAACTTTTCACCCTTGCGAGGGTCCTAGAGGGTGCATGGGAGTTTGCCCAACCAGTCCACATGTGCTTTGTGGATTTGGAAAAGGCATTCGACCGTGTCCCTCGGGGATTCCTCTGGGGGTGCTCCGGGAGTATAGGGTGCGGGGCCCGTTGCTACGGGCTATCCAGTCCCTGTACAAACGGAGCAGGAGTTTGGTTCGCATGGCCGGCAGTAAGTCAGACTGGTTTCCGGTGGGAGTTGGACTCCGCCAAGGCTGCCCTTTGTCACCGATTCTGTTCATAACTTTTATGGACAGAATTTCTCGGCGTAGCCAAGTGGTGGAGGGGGTTCGGTTTGGTGGCCTCAGGATTCCACGCCTTCTCTTTGCAGATGATGTGGTCCTGTTGGCATCATCGGGCGAGACCTACAGCTCTCGCTGGATCAGTTTGCAGCCGAGTGCGAGACGGCTGGGATGAGAATCAGCACCTCTAAAACTGAGACCATGGTACTCAGTCGGACAGGGGTGGAGTGCCCTCTCTGGGTCGGGAGTGAGTCCTTGCCTCAAGTGGAGGAGTTTAAGTATCTCGGGTTCTTGTTCACGAGTGAGGGAAGGATGGAACGAGAGATTGACAGGCGGATCGGTGCTGCGGCTGCAGTATTGCGGTCGCTGTACCGGACCGTTGTGGTGAAGAGAGAGCTGAGACGAAAGGCAAAGCTCTCAATTTACTGGTCAATCTACGTTCCGACTCTTACCTATGGTCACGAGCTTTGGGTAGTGACCGAAAGAATGAGATCGCGAATACAAGCGGCTGAAATGAGTTTTCTTCGCAGGGTGTCTGGGCTCTCCCTTAGAGATAAGGTACGGAGCACAGTCATCCGGGAGGGGCTCGGAGTAGAGTCACTGCTCCTCCACGTAGAGAGGAGCCAGCTGAGGTGGTTCGGGCATCTGGTTCGGATGCCACCTGGGCGCCTGCCTAGGGAGGCGCTCTGGGCATGTCCAACTGGGAGGAGACCCCGGGGAAGACCCAGGACACGCTGGAGAGATTATATCTCTCGGCTGTCCTGGGAACGCCTTGGTATCCCCCCCCAGAAGAGCTGGAAGAGGTGGCTGGGGAGAGGGAAACCTGGGCCTCTTTGCTTAGGCTACTGCCCCCGCGACCCGGACCCGGATAAGCGGAAGAAAATGGATGGATGGATGGAGTCTTCCTTGGCTATAGCTATAGTGGACCAGATGAGCTCATTATTAGTATCAGGTAAAGGTAAGTAGTAGATATATGTAGTGTTTTGGAATGCTGATTCTGATTCAGATGCAAAAGTGGGATATTCAAACCAGAGTGACAGAGACTATAAATGTTGGTACATTGTTCAAGTCTGATACAGAAATTTAAGAACCAAAAAATAATTAACCAAAAGTAAGATTTTTAAATAAACCATTTCTATGAGATTCATGTGTATTGATGATTTTTAAAACCATTTTAACCATTACAAAATGGTGGCTGGTAAAAAATTGAAGTGGCTGGTAGAATTTTTCTTCCACCAGCCACAGTGGCAGGTGGAAGAAAAATAACACTGGTTAGGGTTAGATTATGACCTGTGGGTTGTTCTAACCCTAACCCAACTGGTGTCAGGCCCAGAGCCAGTTCCAAAGCACAGCCAATTAGGTATTGGCCAGATTAGCTAGTGGTAGGCTATCAAAAAATTCCCCAAAATCGCATATATTACACTGAATATGGGGAGGGAATGTGTTCATATTTGTTCCTTTTGTTTAGACAGTAATCACATTCTCTCACAATGCTACAGAATTTGCCTTCATGTGTGCCAGATTTTTAAAGTGTGAGTAATTTGATTTGATTGGTCTTTGTAATTTGATCTGTCCAAGGGTCAGTCAAAAGGAACAATTCATTAATCCTTACAAAGCACGTGCAGCTCACGGACTTACGGCTGACAGAGCTTGACCAGATCCTGGTCAGTGGTTCCTGGGTGGAGTCCACGAATGTAGAGATTTGTTTTGCTCAGCTGTTCTCCTCCCCCTGCACTGCTGGCACTGCTGCTGTTGGTGTTGGGACTCGCAGGAGCCATCTGGTGGCTGGAGGACACATAACCCTGCTGCATGATACAAAGAAACACATAAGATCATGAACTGGAGGAAAACATTTGTCATTTTCTCATCCTTATCATAATAATTGTAAATATCTCCCCTAATCAATGCCTTCAAATTGATTTCACTTATTAGCTTCCTCTGAGGTTAACTCACCTAGTTTATGTATGTATATTGGTTATGTATGTAAATAGATTATGAATGAATTGAAATAGTATGTATGCATTTAACGTTTTCTGTTTGTAGTATGTGTAGTTTGGTCATTGTTTCATGTTTCAGTGCATTACGTTGTTTGTGTCAGCAGACTGTTAACATCATTATGACACTTGCTGCATTACATAGACAAAATTAATCTGTCCACATTAAAAGCATTTAATATTGGAATGAAGATGCATGTGTAATACACACAGCATTAGCACATGGAACATTGTAAAAGTGAACAACTTTAACAGAGACGTAAACGTAGACCAGACTGGGTTCAGGTGACAGAACACAATTAAAATACCAAACCAACCGGGCAAAAACAAGCATCAAAGCTAAACAAATCAGGCTGAGATAAGACTATACAACAGACAAAAACAGAAAAACACTTATAGACAGAGCTGGCAATACCTCACATATAAAGGTAATCAAAGACACTGCCTTAAAAACACGATAGTCAATCACAGACATATGAGGATGATTAGTATTTAGGAGAGGCAGATCTCCTCCGGATGAAGTAATTGATTGGACGGGATTGTGAATCAGTGTGCGTGTTGGAGGAATCCTGGGAGTTGGAGGGTTGATGCATGTGGGAGGGAGGCAGCCTGAAAACATGACTGAACTGTATTCATCGTGCACTGTAAACAGTGAAACCTGAATTGTAAACAGTGAAACCTGGTGACTCAACAGTGAAACCTGGTGAATATAAAGTGATAATAACAGAAAGCCTCTGTATGTAGCTTTGCTATCAGTAATACCACCTAAAGCTTTTAGACTCAACTCCACCCACTTCCTCTATTCAGTGATTCAGTCCATTGTATTTGCTTTCTAATAATAACATGCTTCAAGCATGCATACGAGAGAAACCTCATTGGAATGTAAAGAAATGTTCTAGGCTCATTTATCAACTGTTTGGTGGCAATGTGAAACAACACCCCCCCTCCAATCCACCATGCAGCAATTGATTAGTTTAAGATACAAGTCACAGTTAAGTTGTACTTAAATACCACTCCAAAGTAGAACCCAAATGACCCAGTTCTTGATTGGAAGTTGCTATAAAAGCCCTTTCCTTTAATGGGCTTAATGAATAGAGTCCAAATACAGTGCTAGACATTTTTTTTTTAAATATGAGACATTCAGAAACAGCTCAAGAAGCTTTCATAAATGCGTCAATCCATCAACTGCAGCAGAGAGCATTAAGTATTTGATACTCTACTGTTGCCTTGCACTTATCAATCCCCTATGCTGTCTGAACATCTGTAGCACATATCGAGCCCCTATGTGTTCTGCACATCTGTACACACTGATCACGATTGTAATCTGATGTTTGTAAGATTTGAGAATATCTAAACACACTCAGCTACTACAGTACTACCAAGGACTACAGAACTACCAAACTACAGCACTACCAAACACTACAGTACTACCAAATACTACATGATAACCAGATACTACAGTACTACTAAACACTACAGTACTGACAAACACAACAGCACTAACAAACACTACAGTAATAACAAACACTACAGCACTAACAAACACTACAGTACTAACAAACACTACATGATAACCAGCTACTACAGTGCTAACAAACACTAGATAACCAACTACTACAGTACTAACAAACACTAGATGATATCCAGCTACTACAGTACCAACAAACACTACATGACAACCAGATTCTGCAGTACCAACAAACACTACATGATAACCAGGCACGATTCAGCTACTACAATACAAACAAACACTACATGATAACCAGGCATGATTCCAATTCTTAACCAACTGTACTGGTTACTGGTCTCTTCCTACATGTAGTTTATTCTTTATTTCTCCATGATCTTGTTTGGGTTTTCAGTCTCCTCCCATACATCCCAGTTTGGGTCCACCAGACTGTCCTTGCTCTAAACACTCCTCCAGTATCTGTCTAATTCTCCATCTCAACCTTCAATCACAAATTGAAAACCTTCCTCTGCATGCAGTTATTCATCTAGCTGGGGATGGGGAACTTGGTCAGCAAATTCCCCATTTCTAAAATAGTTATTCATAAGCATGACTGGTCAGCATTTACACAACTACACAAGATCTTAGGCCACCATTATCTAAGGTATAATGAACATAAAGAATTGTTTCTCTGGCTCTTTATTAGGAAAAAACAAAATACAGGATATTTGTATGTAGTAATACAATTAAAGTGGCAGGGGTTAGGGCTAGTATTGAGTGTGTATTCAAGTATTGAGTGTGACCTTCCCTTACACCTGGCTCTCTTAACCCTAACACCTGCTGAAAAAAGTCTAACAGTTCAAGATATGCTTAGTACTGACTTAGTGCTGACTTAGTACTGACTTAGAACTGACTTAGTACTGACCTATATCTGAAGAAGCCATTTCACCATTTTACCATCTTACTATTTTGTTTGTTTTTCATTTTGTGGACATCTCGTGCATTTTCTGTTTATATCTTAATAAAGACAATATTTAACATATAAATTACATAAATAATAAATTACATATGGTCCTTATATTGAAGCGGGTTCAATATAACGAGGCAGAACGAAGCAGAAAACCATCTTATCTAAAATCCCGAGGAGGGAAACTTTTTTAAACGCTCGACTGAAACAACAACTGCTAGTGTCTTCCCACTAGCCTGCTAAACCCACAGAGTTTCTTAAAGGGCTAGGACACCTTGTGTGGCCAAGTAGTGGAGCAGTAGCAGCTACAATATCATTGCTAAAACAACAAATCTAATAATAGCTTAAGACTTTGCACAGTACTGTATAAATAAAACAACTACAACTGCCCAATTCAGATTTAATGTATTTGCTGAGATAATAAACATAAGCATGAGTTTTACCCATACAGTCCCATATTGGCTATTAACTCTCAAAAACAACAACAAATAATGTGATGCAGCATTGCTTTGCTTTCTGACCTGCAGGAGTTAATATGAATATGATGAAAACAGACAAAGACCAACACATTAAGCAATATTACTCATCTAGCTTCATATCACTCCTTCCTTTGTGTTGCCCTTTATTTAGGTTATTGAAGAGGTTGAGTGAAGGTTACAGTTAGCAGGTGGAGAGATCAGACCTCTGTTGGACTGTTTAGGATAGGTGGGGTAACAGGACAGGGATGCCTTTGAAAACAGGTCCAGTCTCATTAATTACAGGTGCACCCAGAACACACGGTATCATGGGACTTCTTTTATATGCTATTACGAGAGACTAGTTTCTCTCATTTGTAAAACATTCTGCATATTCAACAGCCATCTAAGCCATACTCTCAAAAGACATTTCTAGTAAGGATTCTTTATTTCTTCATAAAGGAAAACCACTCTACACTATTCACAAACACTTACAGAATCTCCAGAGTGCATAATTGCACACACACACACATTAAATCTTGCTTTCACATGCCATCAAGAGCTTATGCTTATCTTAAGTGAAGTCTAAGCAAGAGCAGATCTCTAACAAGCACAGGAAGAATGATGCAGATGCAGAACAAGTAAAGGAGCAGATTGATGATGATGTAGCACTGTCTGATATAGGACTGATACAGGTCTGATACAGGTCTGACACAGATCTGATACAGGTCTGATACAGGTCTGACCTTACTGGTGCTCAACTCACTATACAGGAACATGAACACAATAGCAGCCATTCTACTGTGCTTGAACAGTTCAAAAGCCCTGCCAATCTGTGACTATAGCCAGCAAAAAATTAATAAAATGCCACAAGCATGATTTCTATTGCTTTTGATTTCTACTTCTTACCACATTATTATTTCCACTTCAGATGTCCGTATAGTTGAACAGGATGAAAGAACCAAACTGACAATTATCCTGGTGGAAAGTTCAGCAATGGAGCAATTTCCTCAACTAGGGTTGTGGTTAGGGTAACTCAACTACTGTTGAGGTTGGGGTTAGGGTAACTCATCCTACTGTTGGGGTTGGGCTTAGGGTAACTCAACCTTCTGTTGGGGTTGGGATTGGGCTTAGGGTAACTCAACCTACTGTTGGGGTTAGGGTAACTCAGCCTATTGTTGGGGTTAGGGTCACTCAGCCTACTGTTGGGGTTATGGTCACTCAGCCTACTGTTGGGGTTAGGGTTAGAGCAACTCAACCTACTGTTGGGGTCAGAGTAACTCAACCTACTGTTGGGGTTGAGGTTAGGGTAACTCAACCTACTGTTGCAGTTGGGGTTAGGGTATCTCAACCTACTGTTGTGGTTGGGGTTCAAGGTTACAGTAACTCAACCTACTGTTGGGGTTGGGGCTAGTTTTAGGGTAGCTCAATCAAACAGTTGGGGTTGTGAGAGGACTAGGGTTAGACTAACAAACATACCTTTAGGGTTGGGTTTAGGGGTAGGCTAACTCAATCAGATAACCCTAATCATAACCCTAATTGAACCTAACCCTAACCCTAGAAAATGTCAATTTTCCCTCTCTGTGTTTATTGATTCACCAGCATAGCCAAGAATAAATTAAAGAATACTCACTCCTGAATACTACAAGGGCTTTACATAGCTGTTGTAACACTGCAAGCGGGACAGGACGCCGAGACGAGAGCAGATTAAACAGAAACGTTTATCTAGCAACGAAGCTAATAGACACATTAAACATGTACGAAGTCAGAACAACAACTGACAAGAACGTAAACCAACACGCACACTTAAATACCTGAACATAAAAAAGACACAAGTACGATCCAAAGCTTTAACAAGACAACCGACAGGTGACAAGAATCATAGATGAGAACTAATAAAGGTGAGCATACACTCACACCCTCATAAACACACGTAGACGCAGATGAGGAGTCCAGGGGCTCTACTGTGATAGAGATCTTAAGAGCAAAGCAGTGAATACAGCTATACCCAGCAGTCGTGTCCTCTGCAAATTGGATATTGTTTTTAAAAAACTGAAATATTTAGAAACAACTCATTTTTTAACATCTACAGGGAAGGCTAATCAATTTGCAAAACATTAAATTAGATTCACAACATGAATACAGACATCAGACATCTTCTCCCCCTTAACCTTCACATTTCCTCTTTCTGAAAATGAGAACTGCAGATATAATTTCTTCAGGAGTGAGAAGTGGTAAGGGTTAACACTAACTCTAACTAACCCTAAGTCTAACTAATGCTAACTCTAACTCACCCTAACCCTAACTAATGCTAATTCTAACTAACCCTATTTCTAACAGTAACCCTAACTATTAGTGACCCTAACTAACACTAACCCTAACCCTAACTAATCCTAGCTTCCTGTGTCATGCCTGTGGGTCCTGTGGCACAGGCCATTCATGTTTGTAATGTGTGTAAATGTGTATAATGTTTGTAAATGTGTTTAAATGTGTGTAAATGTGCGTAAATGTGTGTAAGTATAAACTCCGCATATAGTGCTTCAGTGGCCCCTCTGGTATTATTTAAGACTCTGGACAGTGAACAGCAAAACATGGCAACATCTTCTAGTACGCCTGTTCAATTAAACATATAAACATCTCCATGTATCTTCTTTAAACTCTCTTCTACTTCCTCTGTCTGAGGAGACTGTGGATATCTCTACCTTCCAAAGATTTTCTACATGTTTTTAAAGGAGACCTACCCTCACCCTAGCCCCTAATCCTAGCCCTAACACCTAACCCTAGCCCTAGCCCCTACCCTCGCCCTAGCCCCTAACCATGGCAAGTGAGGAATTTCACAAAGCATTGCTCTTCACTTTAAAGCCTTCAATGTTTCACCCTTATCAAAAAAGTAATAAAAAATCTTTCAAAAACAGCAATAAACAAGAAGTAAAGAAAAGTGTGTGTATATAGTAATATGTATAAGTCACATAAACAAAAATACATTTCAGAACAACTTCAGAAGGCAGACGGAATGACAGGCATGGCGACTCACTATTTGACTAACCTCCAGACTGAAAGACAGGCACAGACAAACTACCCCTAAACCTAATCCTAACCCAGACCGACAGTGAGAAAAACTATATACTGTAGCTTTGCAAACACATATCTGATCCAGTCTGCAGTAGTTTAACAGGGACACGAAATAGTGGCTTATGACACAGTAGAAGAGTCTCTGGAATGCACACTAAAAACCCCAATAGGGAAAAGGTAAACTCTACAACCAGCTCTTGAACCAGCTATCAGGTTTGAATCTCAGGTTGTCTGTGTGCCAGCCATGCCTGGAAATCATGGGCAATGTAATTAGCCACATTATAATTTGGTGGAACGGATGGAACGGACCGTAACTAACCCTAACCATAACCCTAACCCTAGACCCTAACCCTTGCTGAGAGCTCTCTCCTCACCTCTTTAGTCTCATTGTGAAGGGGTTTTTGGGCCCCATTTTCATGATTTGAAAACTCATTTTGGAAAATAATTACAGTCAAAATGTTAAAAGGATGCACTACCACTTATTACATAGATTGTCTGCATAGTTTGTACTGTGTGCAGTGTACATTATTACAGGATCATACGAAGCTATAATCCTAAATTATTAACCTTCTGCATTATAAGAACAAGCAAAATTCAACTTCAACCATGTTTACATGATTCTAACATGAATGACCCAAAGCACTGGGAAACTACTTTTACATATTTTTAGTCCCGCAAACTAAAATAGCTGAATTCAAATTTTCTAGTATGTATGGTTTTCAGTGACAGAGCCATTACATTTTACAATAAGTATATAATTGATTTAGAAATAAGAGTGTTGTTACACAATATATGTGCAAACGTATTCCTGAAATGACCAAGTGTAAGATCTTTGCCTGCATTCGGCCTCAGGAACATCCATCTCAAGTGTCAAGTGATGCTCTGACACCAGATGGATTACGCTGACGGTTGCGTTGAGGGTTGCAGTGAGGGTTGCGGTGACGGCTACGGTAATGGTTACAGTGTCGGAGACGGTTAGGGTAAGGCCAGAATGGCTGCAGCTGGCTGATGTTAGGGTTAGGGTCTAGCCGATCAGTATATGTCTAAGAGTTCACATGGAATGTATAGAATGTGTATATATCCACATAAGTGCTTTAAATGGTTCAATGTGTATAGAATGTGTATATATCCACATAAATGCTTTAAAGTGATCAAATGAAATCAGGCTGTAGTAAGAAATACCTGAAAACAAAACAGCTCCAACATGCTCATCCCTGTACTGCACATTCACAGCTTTGGTCTGTATTGTTGTTTTAGTGTTTTCGGTATGAATAGTGACCCAGAGCTCCTTTCTCTTGTGCTGCTGACTGCAGAGTAAACACCCTGTGATACAGCACAGGATCCCAGGACTTCCCTTTTTATCTTACCAATATCAATGTGTGGTAGTATGTCACAGAGACATTTTTTCCAGACCTTGCCAAATTCCTGCTGGGTGGCGTGTAACATCAGGGCCCAGTCCAGATTCACCCGGTCCAGATTCACCCGGTCCAGATTCACCCAGTCCAAATTCACTCCATCCCTCATGTCCCTTCTCTGGTATTTTTGTCTGTAACTTCTGCATTCAGCCTGTGCTAATACTAGGTTGCTGTTCAATGCAAAACTAAATCAAATAAGGTATTGTTTGTGATGAGTGAACTGACGGTACAACATGCTCCCAAGAGCTGCAACTATGACAAGCGTTCTGTGATAGAATACAGAGAACACACTCCTCAGGGATTCTCTCGCTCTTCACAAACACTCACACAAACAGGGACTCTCGCTCTTCACAAACACTCACACAAACAGGGACTCTCGCTCTTCACAAACACTCACACAAACAGGGACTCTCGCTCTTCACAAACACACGAACATTCACAAACTGGCCAGAATTATATTTGTTAGTGTATGATTAGTCAAAACCATTCGTCTACCCACCCTTTCACTTACTGTGTTAAAAACAAACATTTACAAGTCATCAAACAAGATTTCGTCTAATTGTCATACTAACATGTCTGCAAGGAAAGAGACAAAGACTGATAACTTAAACATGAATGAACTCGCACCAATGACAGCTCAGTGTGTAGAAAGCCTTTTTGTGTCAGTCTGTAACTGCTTGGGTCAAAAACAAACAAAAAAAGCTTCCTTTCCACTACCACCCATTAATTAAGTGCCAGATTTTGATTCATGAAACTATTTATATTTTATATTTTTTACTGCACAGGTTAGGATTACGGTTAGGGTTGCTTTTCCATTAAATGTTTACACAATTACATATAGAATGTGTTCTCAGCTATTTTATTTCATTTGATATAAGGTGACAATGACTCAAAATAAATGGGAAAATAAAACTGACTTAATAAAAGTAAAATAAAAGTAACTGAATTTTTAAGGTAAAAAATTGGTGTTTTTAAAGGAGAAAAATTGTTATACAGGCATTTGTGTTTAAGATATCCATCACTGTTTAAAGTGTAATTAAGATTAACCAACATAAAAACATTTGAAAAAATAATGTTCAAAACAAACAAAAAAGGGGTTGTTTAATTTTCCCAAGCCAGGTATCCATGGTGAAGCTAATTACTCTCAGACATATAATGTATATTTATAAAGTCAATGGAAATGCATAACAACCAACATTAATAGCTGGAGACACATGGTCTGTAGGATACTTTCAAAATACAGCACATTTTTACTCCAGATGAATTTATGGTTTAATAAATAAATGACAAATGATAATATGATAAATGATAAAGTGATTTCTTTAGGAGAGGAAGATTCTATTAGCAGCTTCATATAAAGAAGATAAAATTAATCCGTTATAGGGGTTTTAAAGGGTTTGCTCCTGGCTTCAAGGTTTCACAGTTAAAATTCAGAGAAAGGGAGTGCTACGAGAACTTTCAGTTCATGTTTTGCTGAATTGTGTATCATTGATAGTCACTATTCAGTAATGACTTCAACGAGTTGGTAGAATATTTTAATTTGTTTTCTTGCGCTTATCATGTAACATTTTACACTGAGTAACTACAATAAAGAATTCATATTCACAATTTGAAGTGTCCCACATGTAGCTACAGGTGTTGACTGCATTAAGCCATGAAAACCCAGAGTTTTCCAACAGCAAACTAATAAAGAAAACAATAATACTGTAGACTGCTGGAGACACTGGCACTACTACAGCAGGAAACACAGAAATACATTAAGATTGAAACTTGGAACAGCACATAAAACAATCTCAGAGAACTCATTATTTATGATATTGTAATATTATTATTCATTATTTCTGTTATTATAATATTATAATTTATTGTATTATACTATTATTGTTTCTGATTTATTTTATTATAATATCATTGTTTATTGTTTATTTTATTATATTATTTCTCTGCAATCCAGTGCCTCACCATCTTTTTGCATCAGTACATTAAAAGGGGGAAACACATCTCTATCTTGGTTTCTCAGGAAGGCCAGAAAACAGCATTTTCTTGATGTTATAGAGCCTAAGCTATCTTTAACATGGCACACCAGTTAGAGAATTATAGCCAGGATGTCTGGGAAGTGTAGTATTGAGTAACGTCATTTTGAAGGCAATGTGGTAACACAAAACCTTGTGCCATCTGGTTCTTTAATCGCTACCCACTCACAAAGGCCCTTTTTTTATCCCTCACCCCTCATTTATTTTCCATCATTTATTTTGTGTTCTTGCCTTTGTTTACCCTCATGGCCCAGGTACGGGAGCCAGGGTACGGGAGCCAGGGGGCAGGCCAGACAGAAAGAGAGATGGCAGCATAGATATGTCTGGAATTCTCCATGTGTGTACTTGACCTCTAGATGAACTCCAAAGTTCAACTTTATAGCCATGGAGGATACTGTTTCAGTGCCTTTAATGTAAAAATGTAGCTCTGGGTATTTGTCCAAGGAAAACTCTTTTCTCTTGCATAGAGAGATGTCATATATTGAAATCCCCTTCTGTGCTCACATCCTGAAAATAGTTCGGTACACAGCCTGAGCAACACTGCTGTCACAGACATAATCAACTTTTCCATCTCTGTGATATATATTTAACGTTTTGCAGATCTCTATGATCTATATTTAACGCTTTACAGTTATTATACAGTCTTCTTTCAGTGTTATCTGTATTTAATGCTTTACAATTCTCCGAGATATGTATTAAACGCTTTACAGTTATCGAGTCTTCTTTCTGTGTTATCTGTATTTAACTTTTTACAGTTATTGAGTCTTCTTTCTGTGTGATCAGTATTCTCAGGTTTACAGTGTGATACATTGTAATCCTGATCTCATCTGTTTAAATCATAACAAAGCCCAATCACTTCTTCTGTAGTTTTATGTCCTTTTATGGTAAAAAAATAATAAAGCTGCAATTAAATCCATTTGACAATGGTAATCTGATGCAACATATAACTTATACATTCACGGATGAATGATTCTTCAGATCTGAATAAATAATTTAAAAAACTGTTATCTGAAAGCTCTGTGTGCACTGTGCATCATTACAAACCCCATCACATGTCCAGTCACTGCAGGGTTAGTGTTTGGGTTAGGATGTATGTACTTAATAAGCAACATTCTGTGAATAATAACACTGCTATAACCTTATAGGTGTTACGTGTATACATCATTATAGAAACTGGTGTTTACTACAGACTTGTAAAAAAATCTTTATAAAGTACAGGAAATACAGGATTGCAGCAGACGTGGGTTAGAGTTTGGGTTAGCCTTTCTCATTTTTTGCAACAGTGTGGTGCAGGAAGCAAACATCAGGAATCAAGTACGTTCTATGAACTTCTAAATTGCTATGACGGTTCACTATACACAATGGTAGTAAAATATAGTATATCAGTTTAAAAAGCAAATAAATACACAAATAGCTTTGGCTATGCTGAGAAATAAATCACTATAATCAATTTCCAGAGAAGCTTGATTTACCCATGACGTTCAAAACTCTCGTTTGCGCGAGACAGTCATGGACTGTTGCTTGTGACGCATTCGCAGCGCCCCGGGCCACCTCGCGCGACGCGGTGATATCGAGCGCGTTAATGACAGACAATTTTTAAATCCAATGTGAACACTGCCTACATTACACGGTTGCACAATAGGTCCGCCAGAGGCTCTCGACTAGTGAGCAGTTCTGAGAAGGTAAATCAACACATGAAAACTATGCGGATCGTAGATGTTAAGTCAAACAATTTCATCGTGCGATTATCAAACATTTAAAATTTCACATACATTTAAAAAAAATATTTACTTATTGGTCCTGTTTTAAGATGTTAGGGCAGAAAAATCTCGAACTCGAGTTTAACTTTCTCAGAACAGTTCCAGGTCTGTGGAAGCACGGACATTTCGAAACTTTAAGTGCTCGTTAGTCATTAGCCTATCTGATATCTGCATTTTTAAATCCTCGAAATGTCAGGTACAATTCACATCTCGGATTATGTAAATCACGTAAAATAAGAGTGAAAAGTGCCGCAAAACAAAGCTAAAATAAGGACAATACAGAGGCGACACGACATATAACACTGTTAAGTCGAACTGTAGTCGTCTGTTGTGTTATATATAACACTGTTAACTCGAACTGTAGTCGTCTGTAGTGTCATATATAACACTGTTAAATCGAACTGTAGTCGTCTCGTGGGCTCTTTCAAGGGGTGGGGCATTCTGAGCTTACAGAAGTTTGCCAAACTTGGCGGATTCCAGTAAAAATTAATCAGGCGCTCCAGTTTAATGTGGGTCTTACCGCCCTGCATCTCTTAAACGGTACCAACGTTATCTTTATAATAACTAATAGATAACATCTCGATCTTCTATCTCCTATCTCACACTTTTCTAGTACCTTTTCCGAGGTGCAGAAACACAAGCGCGCGCACACACACGCACGCATGCGCGCGCAAACACACACGCAAACGCGCGTGCACACACAGACGCGCACACACACACACTCCCTCTCCCCCTCTCCCCCCCTCTTTCTCACACACACACACATACACACGTCGTTTTCCAGGGTTCCTACCAAAGTTTGTCCCTTCCAAAGACTCTTTGTCGAGTCCAACAACATAAGCTCTCTTAAAACTTGGTAAGGCCTTTGAGAAGGTTGTTTCCGATAAATACAACCTATGGAGAAACGGTGACTTTTTACACACATAACGAAAAAGATGAAGTAAAGTACATAGACAGTTTCTTCAGGAAAGCTCAACTTCTCCGTTTCTGAACGCGTCGCCCTCAAGGACACTGCAGCTTACTGTCATGCATAAAATTGGTTTCTATCGCGAAAGCTATGAAAACGCTCGTCTGGGCAGTCACCTCTGGTGTAAGTTAAAAAGCTCACATTAGCATTACCTTTTTACTGTTTCTGCTGTTGTATCCGTTGTATGGATTGATTCCTGTCCTTGGCGGTACGGAGAGCAGCATTTTCTCAATGCTATGTCCGGAGCGGCGAGTAGTGCCAAGGCTGCCAGCTGACGTCAGCTAGGGAAGTTCAGCTTGGAATGGGGGGAGCGCGTTAAGTCCCGCTGCCGCCAGGACTGTGTCGAGCGTCTTCCATTTGGCTCATCTGGGTCCTAGCGCCGAAGTCACGCAACTATACTAAACCTGGAAACGAACAGAATTTTTATAGAAGCCCATTCCCGCCGCTTGAAGAAAAAAAAGTCGATATGGTATCTCATAATTATGACTTAGTCTCTCATAATTATGACTTGTTATCGCATATTAATGACTTATTATCTCATAATAATGACTTACAATCTCAAATTATGACTTAGTATTTCATAATTATGACTTATTATCTCATAATGATTTATAATCTCATTATGACTTAATTTCTCATAATTATGATTTAGTATCTCATAATGACTTACAATCTCATAATTATGACTTACAATCTCATAATTATGACTTACTATCTTATACTTATATCTTATACTTATCTTATTATCTCATTGAGATACTATGTCATAATTATGAGATAGTAAGTCATAATTATGGGATAGTAAGTCATTATTATGAGATAGTATATCAACTTTTATTTTTCTTCATGCGGCGGGAATGGGCTTCCATATATTTCAAATTAAGTTACAAGGTAAAAAAACAAGTGTACATGTGCGCATCTTTCTAAAACAGAAAACTAAAACTAAAAGTCATTCGTTACTCAAAGTCGCAATTCTATTGCTGTTTGTTTCAAATAGGGGTGGTATGTAGTATTATAAAGGTTATGTATGTAATAGACTACAACCTAAACAGTGCAGTTTGGACACGGAAATTCGACTTCATACGGATGTGCATTATATGTTAGAGGACACCTTCAATCAATAGTTATGCAATCTGCTGATATGTAAACTACTGAAGTAAATTTGATTTTAATTTATGTACTTGTATTTCTTATGTACTTGTATATAATTCTGACATTCTGTGAATGTTTTAATATTCATATTCAGTGAAAGTATTTTAATTTTTAAGAATAAAAATATATCTATAAAATGTTTTTCTTATTAAAATGATGGACTACATTATATTTTGGTGCTGATAAAATGTTACTATCCTTTTAATACTGCATTTTATTAAGATTACATATTTTTTTAAGATTACATATACATGTAGATTATATACAATAACACTAGAATGATGCAGAATCACTTTTGGAATTTTGTATTTGATATTGAAATACAGTATAAGCCCATATTTCATGGATTTGTGCTGTGATTCAAATCATTGACCTATGACCTTCTGAACTAATGTTTCAAACATAGATGACAATATCAATTTTTATGAAAGGTTTAGTTAGGTCAGAGTTAGGGGCAGGATCTACACCTCTGTGTCCACCCTGTGGCCATTTTATAGTTTGTCAATCAGCTGTTACCTTTCTTATTAAGGTCAGCAAACTAAGCTAATTTGAGTATTACTTTCACTTAATGCTACATTGTCAATCTTACTAAAGTGACAGTTACCATTTGTGTTATTTTTTACCCTTAGCATAAATGAATGTTTGAGCATTAAAACGATTTGAGTTTAGACATATTGGAGCCACTACTGAAATGGTCTGCAGCCTGAGACACAAAGTGACATTGTGACATCACAAGATGGAACCCTTCTCTATCAGCCTGATACCATGACTACTGATGGAACCCCACTCTATCAATCTGTCACCTTGACTACTGTAATACTGTATGGAACCCCACTCTATCCACCTGTCACCTTGACTACTGTAATACTGTAAGGAACCCCACTCTATCCACCTGTCACCTTGACTACTGTAATACTGTATGGAACCTCACTCTATGACCTGTCACTGTGGTTATTGTAATACTGTTTTGACATCAACAGGTCTGTTGTCAGGCAACGCATCCCCTCTGTCCAGGGCATTTCTCTATCAGCCTGATACCATGACTACTGATGGAACCCCACTCTATCAATCTGTCACCTTGACTACTGTAATACTGTATGGAACCCCACTCTATCCACCTGTCACCTTGACTACTGTAATACTGTACGGAACCCCACTCTATCCACCTGTCACCTTGACTACTGTAATACTGTATGGAACCTCACTCTATGACCTGTCACTGTGGTTATTGTAATACTGTTTTGACATCAACAGGTCTGTTGTCAGGCAACGCATCCCCTCTGTCCAGGGCATTTTGATTTGTAAATCCACACCGATTAGCTGTGAGCCAGGGTATTATGTGTATTGCGTCCGCCTGTGTGTGACTGTAAGGGAGAATGGGGAGAAGGTTACTCTACTTGCATTCCTCTTTCTAAACATTGCTATGTTTGAGCACTTCAAGGAATGAACTCATGGCCCAAGCATTACAGCACAAAGACAGGATAAAAATGTTTCTTGTCAATCTAACAGTTTCACTATTGTCTTCAGACTTGTGTACTTCACTACAATGTTTAATATATGTTGTAGAGAAGTACATATATATCCGAATCCGAAGAGGATTCCATGTAAGTAACTGCAGTGTACTTTATTAAATGAAGAGATATTAAAAATTGTACTGACATACACATTTCCAGATTAACAGGATGTTTCGGACAGAGGTCCTTCATCAGCTGAAGCACTTTGCTTGCTCAGTTCCAAGAGTGTAGATCAGTTCTTTTTCTTTGAATTTCCTAATTTCATTGCTGCCATAGCAACAACTGGCTATGCAAACAGATATGCCATTAGTATAATTTCCATTAGTATTTAAATGCCTTAACACTGGAAATGACATATCCTTAATCCTGATGGTCTGAAGGTGTTCAACACACCGATCAGCAAGTCTTCTCTTGGTTTCTCTAATGCTGCAATGCTGATTACATCTCTTGCAAAAAATGCAATAGACAACTCCTGCTGTGGTGCACGAAGATGAATGAGTGATAACAATCTGTTTGTGCCAGTTATGTTATATATATATATATATATATATATATATATATATATATATATATATAATATGTTTTAGTGTTAAAAAATTTACATGTAGCACATCTAGATTGGTTCCAGATTACAGTACCACAGTTTTAATCTGAACGGTTACTTAAATCGTTCTTGATGAGCATGTCTTTAATGTTCTTGTCTCGTCTATAAGAAATTAGTGGAGGATCCTTAAAAAGGGATGCAGTCTGTACATCATCCTGGAGGATTCTGAAGTGTTTCAGTATAATATTAGCCATGATTTTTTTATTGTTGTCTCAGAAGATTGTTTATAGGTCAGTGTGCAAAAAACATGAGCTAAAGCAGCATCTATGACTTCCTTAGGAAAACCACAGTTTTGAAAATGCTCACACATTTCAACAATTTGTGGAGGAAGTCTTCATTGTCACTACAAATGTGCTTCAGTCTTGAGTAGTGTATTGTAGATAGAAAAGAGAGTCTGTAGGTTTATATTGGATGGTGGTATTTAAACAAGAAAAATTCATTGAAACATCCAAAAAGGTTATCCTCATGCCAGGATGTGCTGTATTCCATGATGTGCTGTATTCCAGGATGGGCTGTATTCCAGGATGGGCTATATTCCAGGATGTGCTGTATTCCAGGATGGGCTGTATTCCAGGATGGGCTATATTCTAGGATGGGCTGTAATTCCAAGATGGGCTGTAATTCCAGGATGTGCTGTATTCCAGGATGGGCTGTATTCCAGGATGGGCTATATTCTAGGATGGGCTGTAATTCCAGGATGGGCTGTAATTCCAGGATGTGCTGTATTCCAGGATGGGCTATATTCCAGGATGTGCTGTATTCCAGGATGGGCTGTATTCCAGGATGGGCTATATTCTAGGATGGGCTGTAATTCCAGGATGGGCTGTAATTCCAGGATGTGCTGTATTCCAGGATGGGCTATATTCTAGGATGGCCTATATTCCAGGATGTGCTGTATTCCAGGATGGCCTGTATTCCAGGATGGCCTGTATTCCAGGATGTGCTATATTCCATGTATATTCAAGAGCTGGTGGAACTTGGAGAATGAAGAAATGAACAGGTGGAGCTCTTCTAATGTGCATGTAGCAATGCAAAAAATATCATCAATGTATCTCAGAAACTGTAAGGGTACAAGCACAGTGTATTGCTCAAAAAATGTTTCTCAACAAATCCAACAAAGAGGTTGGCATAAGATACCCATTTTAGTACCCATATTGACTCATCTTATTTGTGAGTAGTACTTGGAGTCAAAAGTGAAGCAGTTCAAATTCAACACAAGTTCAGCTAGTCTTAAGAGAATCTATGTAGGAGGGTTCTTCTCGGATGGAAAATAATATAAAATAACAAATATTGACAAAGCATTCTTTCAGTTCTGTAACAATCCTTGCGATCCAAACCCTTGGTAAAAGGGCTAAGTTTTATTTGAAATACAAGAAGAAATGTACATACATAAGACTTCTTTTTCATCTTGACTGCAGGGTCCACTCATTCGCCTAAAGTATTTGCCATCTGATGTAGTCGAGGGCATCTTCTAGGATGGCACTGTCAAGCCAAATCTCTTTAGCTGTCCCTGCGGGCAATGCACATGGGAGCACAGCCATAAAGCTGTTCTGGGAACTGAGTCCATGTCACTCCCTATGAAAAGTGCTTCATGCAGTTTTCAGTGATTTGGGTGATGTCCAGCTGCTCCCTGATATCTTCATTCACAGGGTTGAGCTTTGGTGGACACCAACGGTAATGGAGAAGGGTGGGGAGGTCCAACTGGGCAATGGATGGTGCTGATAACTGGTGTAGACCAACCTGAGCCAATCACACAGCTGGTAACATTGGTGTAGATCAACCTGAGCCAATCACACAGTTGGTAACTTTGGTGTAGAGCAACCTGAGCCAATCCACAAAGGTTTCAGGAACACTGTGGGAACAAAGGTTGTACCAGGAAAGGTAGTGTTGAGCCCTGTCAAATGCCTTCTCTAGGTCAAGAAATGCCATATGTACTGGCTTGTTCTTCTCTAGTTCCCCCAGGAGCAGGTGGGCAGCATGAATGGCATCAGTGGTGTTGCACCCCTGAACAATCCTTGATGACTCATTCAATGAAAAAACCTATCCAGGTGTGTTTTCAGATACTTTATGAAGTTTAATGTGGTTATTCTAGTGTCTTTAATTTGTTTCCCACATTCTTTACACATTGTCATCCATTGGTTATGTCCAAGGATTTTAAACTCCCTATAGCCAAAGGCTACCACGTATGATACTCCAGCCGAAGCCATGCCACCTTTGTTTGTTTACATTTGATGCTTCTCTCCGATTTTCCACATGCAATTATCGGATGTTATGATACATCCCGATAAAAGGGGCTGCGTCCCAAATCAGCGGAAAAAGTAAGGAGTAATGGCAACATAAAGACACAAAGAAACTTATTTTGGATGGGCGACTTAACTGCAACTCTGAGTCAAGTCAATTACACGAGTCCCCATCTAAGGTTAGGTTTAGGTTTGTCTGCATGACAAGAGGAGGATGGTGTTCTGCTCTGGGTGTTATCCCTGCTCCCTATTCAGTCCCCCAGGGGTATGAGAGTACGCAGTACATGATTTGGCTGCAGTTTCTCAATGGTGTGAGATTGGATATAAAAGCTGTGTGTGTGTGTAAATTGCTAAGTAATCCTGGGTTTCTTGATAGGTTGAAAGGTGCTATATAACTCCATTCAATCATAGATTTTATTTGTAGGGTTAGGGTTGGGGTTAGAGTTAGGGTTGCTGTGCTGAGCTCGGCGTACAGCTGTTCGTAGTATGTGCTTTCACCACTGTGCATTTTGCTGCCATCAGGTACGGTACTGCTGTCCATCCACATCGGCAAAAGACATGTGCCACTTCCTGAAAGCATCTTCTTCTCTTGATTTGTTGCATCATATTTGCTTGTCAGTGAACCAAGTCTCGGATGTCACATGCGGCTTCCTGAATCTGAAGAACCATTCTGCTCCATATTGCATTTGGTGGCACAATGAAGTTCACTGCAGTCTGATTTAAAGTTCTCCTGATCTGATCTCAACGCTAAAGGTTAGGAACCTTTAACCCTAACACTAACCCTAATGCTAATCCTAACCCTAATCCTTGAGGGACATGAGGTGGTCAAAGGACTAGCAGACCTCGATTACACTGTCTGCTAGTGCGGACTAGCTTGGTGGACTCAGGGGACTAACTGGGTGATATCGGGACTAGCTGGGTGAACTCTGGGGACTAGCTGGGTGAACTCAGGGAACTAGCTGGGTGATCTCAGGGGACTAGCTTGGTGGACTAAGGGGACTAGCTGGAGCTCTAGGCTTACGCTGACAGAATATGTACTTCACATTCCAGCTGGGAGTCATTTGGAGAACTAGATTCCTGTCAGGAGCAAAAGAGAGAAAGAGAGAGAGAGAAACAGGAACAAGGAGACAGAGAAAGGAGAGAGGAAAAGGGGTGAGATAGTGGGGGAGGGGGAAAGGGAGGGGGGGGGGGTGTTTGTACATGCCGGCCATTCCTTAGGTCTTATCTGCGTAGCCAGCTCTGTGATTGCCCTTTCAGACAGAAAAAGAGAAAATAGTTAAAATCCAGTAGCATTTCACAGAGTCAGCATACTAGTGGCAAAACAGGAAAAATATGCTGACTGGTCATAATTTAAGAAAATAAGTCACAAAACTAGCTACAACTAAGCAAACATTCAGCTAAAGAAAATGAAATCTTCAGTAATCATTCTGGAGTTCATTTTTTGGATAAATATACTTTCAGAAAATTAAGTTTCATGACAAAATTCAAAATTAGTATAACTTTGCTTAGGCTACTGCCCCCACGATCCGGACCCGGATAAGCGGAAGAAGATGGATGGATGGATGGTATAACAGGCAATGGGGAAACATTCTGTAAAGCTCTTTGAAACTTGTGAGTTTGTGAATTTTGAGCTAGTGAACTCTGAGTTTAGCTCTATGAAGCGCTTCACATTAATTTGTTTGTGCAAACAAAACAATTTTTTTATTATTTATTTATTTCCCCAATCAATAGTATGTATTGCCACCGAATTTATGTATACACATTATGTATGCCTGCTCTTTCTCCTGTGTTACATCCTCTCTCCTCCACATGGGGGGCGGGGGAGGGGTGGTGTCCTATAAGGGCAGCAGAGGGGTGTTGGATGTTTGTTGGGGTGGGCAAGGACAAGTGGATGAGTGAGACTGTGAGTTGGAAGGAAAAAAGGAAAATGCTTTTTAGGCAATCTTTTCAGTTCTCTGTAACCTGTATTCATCATTTCATAATGAATACAAATACAAATAAAAAATCCAGATGCTTTGACTGACACTAAAATTCAGATCACAACAAGTCCTGTCATCTGGAATATACGTGTGTTGTGTATAATAAAGGAGTTTTAGGTCATCCTTCTATATATGTGTTTGTACTTAAAACAAAAAATGCAAAAACAATAAAAAAAAAATAATTTTCCACATGTGCCAGTGTCTTGTCATAAGTTCAATGTTTAGATGTATAGTATATCTCCACTGGTTATATAATGAGACATATTGGTTATTATATGTACAGAATATATTCTAATTAACCAGTTTTAAACAACTTTAATGTCATAGTCAAAAGCTATTATGCTCTTAGCTAACACACCCACACACACACAAGACAAAACAACACTCACAGTTTAACATTGCTTCCCATATGAGAAATAAAAAATAAGCCACTGACACTGAAAGCAGCTTTCTAAGAACGTCTGGAGACCACATGTGTGTGTGTGTGTGTGTGTGTGTGTGTGTGTGTAAAAGGGATGCTTGCCAACATTTTCAGTTTGGGAGAGATTCTGGCCCCAAGCTCCACATTCATCATGGCAACATTGTTTTGATAGGAGAAATAATTGGATGGTGCCACCTTGTGTTAGAAAAAGAAAATGCATTGAAAGGTTGCAATAACAATTAGCCAGCATAATTAAAACTCAAAGCATAATTAATACGTTTTGCTAAATTTCATTGCACTCCAGATAATAAACTATATAGGACATGAACCTCAGAAAACATTCATGTTTGCATAGTAACTTCTGGACAGCAGTGAGGTCAGAAAAGGGGGATACTTTCAATTAAGGTGGAGGCTTTCATTTAAGTCTCCTATCTCTCACATTTGTTTCCCTGAGCAAAAAGATCCCCAATACAGCATCTCCTGCAGATCTCTGTTACTATATGTGTCTCCTATAGATCCCCAATACCACACGTCTCCTATAGAACCCCAGTACCACATGTCTCCTATAGATCCCCAGTACCATACATGTCACCTGTATATCCTTCACCATATGTGTGTCCTGTACATCCCCCAATACTACACATGTATCTTGTAGACCCATTACCATATGTGTATCCTGTAGATCCATTTCCATACATGTATCCTGTAGATCCATGACCATACAGCTATCCTGTAGACCCATTACCATACGTGTATCCTGTAGATCCATTACCATACATGTATCCCGTAGAGCCATTACCATACGTCTATCCTGTAGATCCCCAATACTACACGTGTCTCCTGTAGATCCCCATTACCACTTGTCAGAGAGAGAGCCACCCACTTGGTTCAGATGTGCCAAGATGTCAAACAAATGATTAAATGTATAAGCTCTTTTTCTTATCCTATTCTATTTGTGCATCCAAAATGGGTGTAATGTTGCTTTAAAAAGTGCTGGGAACAATATTGATGAGGGGGAGGTGCATCCAGTTCACTTACCATATTCTGTTTTTACCATGAAATGTGAGTTGTGCTACGTTTATTATATTGGCATTGTGAGACAAAATATGAACATGAGCTTTCTGATTCTATCATTACAATCATATTGATTTAAACAAGCACATTACTCAAATGATCATTTAATAACTGAAGCAAAGACAGCTTGTAGAGGAAACGGTAATATTTTCAGATATTACAGGTATTTCACTTTCAAAACATGATGGCAACAAAATCAGCCATGCGAGAATGTGATGGTGACAAAATCAGCCATGTGAGAATGTGATGGTGACACGTTCCCTTTGTCCACAGTGTAAATCACACATTTCAAATTCAGCCATCAGAATTAACTGTGTACTGTCCAAATACGAGGAGCACTAGTGTATTAATATATTCAGGTTCATGTATGCCTGTTTCATTAGTGTTTTAACTTGTTCCAAGTAAATACATCTAAAATATAGACATGAATAATAGGAAGTTTAAAGATCTTATTTACCTCTCCCTTCCACTGGGTGGCAGTAGTGTACACTCAACGTAATTGAATTCACAGCAGCATACTAAGTCTCACAAGGTGGCCATCCTTAGGTGAACTATGTCAAGATTCTTTCATTATGTAGAGCCAGATTTTTCTCAAAGTTTAATTAAAAATGAACACACAAGGAAAGTATTTAATGTTGACCAATACATTGCATGACTTGCCTACACAGACTGTAAGTAATAATAATACTCATATCAACACTCTAGCGGGGGCTACCATAGTTCAACACATTCAAGAGTGAACCCTTTATTCTGAACTAACTTCAAAGACACTTCCTGGCTTTTGTTACATCTCAATGAGTGCCTGTCCTGTTTTGACAGGAGGTCATAAAATCCTGATACAGGTAGCCCTTTCCAAAAGCAACAACATCCATCAAGACGATCTAAATGTTTTGAACCCAGTATTATTCTTTCCATGCGGTATGGAGACAAAGACAGCATTGTGCATTTTTTCATGCCTGATTTTCCATTGATGGTTTGAATTACAGAAAAGAGGAAGAAGAAAAGAACAAAAAGTTCCTTCGCCTTCACTGGACCATCTGGCTTTACGTAATGGTAAATGGCTCAGTGATAAACTGAATATAGTAACAGGCAGGCAGGCTTGGCACAACACAAATAACTAATCTCCAGGACAGTACCACACTATAAACACAGCTGAATTCACATTCTCTATTTTGTATTCTCTATTATACAGTGCCTCTGAGCAGACCCGAGCATGATGATGTGTGATATGATATGATATACACTTGATATGATATACACTTAATATAACAAAATAAATCAAATCAGTAAAAGGAGACTTACAAATTATTATTTCCCCCTGGGTGCCTAGTTAATATGATATGGGTTTAATAAGGGGTTGATGTGAGTTTGATATGAGCTTGATATGATATTGATAAGGGTTTGATATGGGTTTGGTAAGGGTTTGATATGGGTTTGATATTGGTTTGATAAGGGTTTGATAGAGGTTTGATAGAGGTTTGATAAGGGTTTGATAAGGGTTAGTTATTAGTTTAATAGAGATTTGATATGGGTTTGATACGGGATTAATATGGGTTTGATAATGGATGGATACAGGTTTGATATGGGTTTGATAAGGGATGGATACAGGTTTAATATAGGTTTGATAAGTGATGGATACGGGTTTGATATGGGTTTGCTTTTGTTTTGTTTTGGTTGTTTTTAATAATTAATAATAACAATAAACATTAATATAATCAACACCATTAATAATCACCATAACAACAATAATTTGGACATTAACAACAGCAATAACAATCAATAATGATAATAATAAACAACAACAACAATAAGAATAATAATTAATACCATTAATAGCTTAATAGCAGCCCACACAGTGCTGATGCAGCACTAGCTAGAAATCAAAAAGTGTCGTTCCTCTCTTGGTGGGGTATCTTACATACAAGTTAATCTATTTCTCTAGTTTTCTCTAGAGAGAACCAGATTCATGATCCAGATCCATGACCCATGATCCAGGTTCATGACTCATCAAAGCCGGCTCAGCTGGCTGCTATCGAAGGTTATGAATCCCTGCTGTCAGTGTCTGATGAAGCCCTGCTGTCAGTGTCTGATGAAAACCTGCTGTCCATGTCTGATGAAATGTCTGTATCTGATTAAAACCTGGTGTATATGTCTGTGTCTGAAGAAACCCTGCTGTCTGTATCTATGTCTGATGAGTCTGATGATGTCTGATGCCATATGTGTCTGTCTGATTAAACCCTGTTGTCAGTGTCTGATTTAACCCCGGTGTCTGCGTCTGATGAAATCCTGTTGACTGTGTTTGATGAAACCCTCCTGTCTGTGTCTGTCTTATGAAACTCTGCTATATGTGTATATATGTATCTATGTATTATGAAACACTGCTGTATGTGTCTGTATGTGTTATGAAACACTTCTGTATGTGTCTATGTATTATGAATCACTGCTGTATGTGTATGTATGTATTATGAAACACTGCTGTTTTGTCACTGGCCCTTACTGTTGACTTTGTTTGGTCAGAATTGCTTGGAAGAGATGAGATAAAACCATGAAACTACAAATAAAGCACATGCACATTTACATACCCATTTACATTCAGGGTATTTAGCAGACGGTCTTATCCAGAGCGATTTACGAAGTGCTTTGTCATCTGCTCACAGAATTCATCTTAGGTCAGAATTGAAGATGCCCTTGAAACAGAATGCTATTAAACTACAGGAATCAATACCAATACCTAGAATTGCAAATAAACACAGACTCAGTATCTCAAAAACTACAGGAATTAAAAACTGATACTTAGAAGAAGTGTAAAATAACATAGGTACTATATCATATAGTGTAAATAAACTGGTACTATGTCACACAATGTAAATAAACATACATACTATATCATACAATGTAAATAAACATACAAATGGACATATGTTGTTGGGCTTTATGTTCTGGGAATGAACTTCACACAAACAGCAAAACTGCTGCTTGCCTGGAGGAAAACCATAAACCATACTAACCATACTACCGTAGACCATACTTCCATAAACTGTACTGCCATAATCCATACTACCTTACACCGTACTAACTATACTGCCATAAATCATACTAACCATACTGCCATATAGGATCAGTGTAACAGTTACACTGTAACTTGAGCCCAGGCACAAAGTTGCATTTTACACTAGATTTCTATAGGGCATTAACATGGTTGTTCAACAGTTTTAAAAGAGCAAAGACAGTAGTTCAATATATCTGGAATGGTAGTGGGATTATTATGACACTATTTCTCAATTTTAATGTTCATCTTGTGTTCATGTTTACTAGTGCATGACTGCACAAAAGGGATTTTGCTCCTCAAAACAAGTAATTTTCCACAATTCAGATAAACAAACTCAATTCAGATAAACAAATGCTGTTGAATTGTGTTGGAATTGAGTCATTTGTTTCACATGGCAAGGCTGTAGGAACCTTTTTAGGAGTTTGAAGTGTGCAAAAATGTTTTTCGAAGATGTGGTGGCTAGTGCGCTGTTGTGTCAGTGAACTATTAGGATTGTTTGGGATGTACTAGGCAGGCTCACTGGCACTTTCACTGGAGGCAAAGAGCATATATGTATACATCCTCCACTCAAAGAACATTAAATGTTAATTAACATTAACATTAACGAATAAACTCATATATGTAAACATCCTCCACTCAAAGAACATTATCGAATAAACTCATATATGTAAACATCCTCCACTCAAAGAACATTATCGAATAAACTCATATATGTAAACATCCTCCACTCAAAGAACATTATCGAATAAACTCATATATGTAAACATCCTCCACTCAAACAACATTATCGAATAAGTTAAGTTAAGTCAGCCACATTGTCAATTGTGATTTTCACCCCAATCGAAATTTGTCCTCCGCATTTTACCCATCTGTGCAGTCAGAACACACACACACACACTAGTGATCACTAGGGGGATGTGGTGCACACGTGCCCAGAGCGGTGGGCAGCCCTGGGCAGCCCTAGCCCGGCACCCAGTTGGGGTTAGGTGCCTTGCTCAAGGGCACCTCAGTCATGGCCTCAGGCCTAGGAATCAAACCCTCGACCCTCCGGTCACAAAACCGGTTCCCTAACCACCAGACCATGACTGCTTATATATGAATAAACTCATATATGTAAACATCCTCCACTCAAAGGACATTATTGAATAAACTCATATATGTATACATCCTCCACTCAAAGAACATTATCGAATAAACTCATATATGTATACATCCTCCACTCAAAGGACATTATTGAATAAACTCATATATGTAAATGTCCCCCAGTCAAAGAACATTATTGAGTATATTTATTTAAATCTATACATCCTCCACTCAGTAATTAACTGTACGTGTTTATAAGTGTTTAAAGAACTATATAAATCATGGCTCATTTAATTAAATGAGTTTGGTTTAAAAGATATCTCTAGATATCTAGAGTACATGGCTGGGCCATCTCATCTTAAATGGAACACTATTAAATACTACATAGCTACATGCATACACCCTTCTGATGGGAATGGTAAAAAAACGTGCACTTATAAATAAAAAATAGCCCTTTTAGTAAATATGTATTTGTTGTGATATAGCTTGAGAAATATGACACTTTCTGCAAAACGATGGCAAAATCAAACTCTTGAGCACATGAGTAAATCTTGACCGGGTTTTGAACCTTTTTTCCCCAACCGTGACGCTTTTTTCAGCGTACACTCAACACGCTCGACTTTGATTCGATAACAATCTCACCATTGGGTGTTTGGCCAATGAACGAATTTTGCGCTGATAAATCGATATGTAAGGATGTTGCCACCCATCGGTGTCTCTGACGTCACAAACAACAACGTTGAGTTGGGGATTGGACCCCACATCTACCTCAATTTATATTACCACCAAAAGAGGCAGTGAACCAGGAACCGGAGAAACGCGTTCACCTTTATTATTTGTGCCATGCAGTGTGACGGCGGCTGTCAGAAGGAACAAAGGAATGGTTTATAATGGTTTGACCACGTTGTTACCTGGACGTGGTGATGCATTCTGTCTCTCTGCGCGTGCAGCAGACATCTAAACGACGCATGCACGAGCTTTTTTGCCTTAGGATAACCACAGTTTGAATCATGCGTTCAATGAATCCTTAGACGTGTATGGCCGGAGAAGGCTTTGGCTTTTTCCAGGGTTCTTTGCGACAGTGTGCGACTTCCCGCAATCACTGCTTCATTTTATTGCGCGGCGTAAGAGCAGAAAACGAGAAAAAGCATCGCGGACGCTCGGAGCCTTACCTAGACTGCAGGCTTCTGCAGGATTGGACGTTGTCGGGAAGCACCGGGCGTAGAGTGGTTCCTCGCGCCGTTGTTTTAATTTTGTTGTGTTTTATTTCAAGTTTTTGACAGAGAGAGAAACATGTTGCGTTTGACTGCAGTCGTGATGTTTGTCGGGTTGCTTCTCCTGGGCTTTTTGCACAGTATGGAGGTGATCCTTCCTGCGAGGGCTATCGACGGTGAGTAGCAGTTATTTCTAAAGTTAACACTGGCTTGTCTCATTTGGTTTTGGGGAGGTAATGCACGGCACTTCACAAACGTTTATGCCTGAATATTTGTTATATTACTACGCGGTTTATTTTATATACTACGGATAACGGTCTGTCGAAACAACCGGTTTAATATTCCCGTGAAATAAATTGTAGGTCTGTAGGTTTGTATGACTTGGTAAGAAGTCTATATTGATATTCGACCTAATTAAGCATATAGTGTCTACTGTCACTGTGAATGAATCTCAGGAGGTAAAATACATTCCTAGTTTGTGGCTGGAGATGGACCACCACATCGGGGTGTAAACGGAAAGCAAACTGTCAAACATTACTTTTCAAACTACTTTTATCCGTATCAGCGAATGTGTTCTGTCGAGCTGCAAAATGGACGGCTCCCGAGTAGCTTTGGAAGACCCCTCTAGCATACTAAGCTGAATTTAGTCTTTTCGTCATTTCATGGAATTTATTTCAAAGTAATGCTGGTGCCTGATCATTTCCCTTCATTACAGCTTGACTTGAACGGGGGGGGGGGGGGATGTGAGACGGTGTCCAATAACTCATCAGTTCCTAGCGTCTTCGTTAATTATTTTGTTTCTCAAAACACAATCAAAAGTGTCATCATTGGACAACATCCATCTTAGGCTGCGTTGGCAAACAGTCCCTAGTAACATATCTGTCAAGTTCACGTCGCGTCCAGTTAATTGCGTCTTGAGCGAGTGCGATTGCTGCGAGGCTTTGTGTGCTCTATCCGGACATGCTGCCAAAGCTTTTGGTATTCTAACCGTTATTTTTCTTGTCGTTTCGCTGTTTTTAGACTGCACCACGACGATCGGCTTTTAACCGTTGGTGTTGCGCAGGAAAAAAAATTTAAGTGGTGGAGCAGAATCGATAAGTTAATTACGACATAAAAAGACTAGAAACCAAGTTATCTCTAATATTAATGTAACGCGCACGTTCGACGTCTGTATTTCAGATATTCATATTAATTCGTATAATTCAGCAGAGGTAGGAAGGTAATTGTGTGTATGCTGAGAAAATGCAACAGGCACCAAGTAGACCGCGTGGCCTTTTCGGTCTGGTTGTAGATGCCCCGTTTCAGCCTCTGGAAACAATTACCCGCGTGCGTCCCCCTGCAGTTCCGAGATCAAGGGATGTGCAATGTGGCCTAAGACGTACAGAGTGAAGTTGTTTCTCACTTTCTTTCTTTTCAACTTATTTTTTTCCCTTTTGGCTGGGTACGGTTTTTCTTTGCATAATCACAACCCATGTTGAATTCCCTGAAATAACCAGCGCAGTAAACCTATTTAACGTCTCATTATCCTCGAGTTATCGGCAGTTGCCTATGTAAGTAAACACTTAGACATGTAGCAGAAAAAGTAACTTTGTACTAGTTTTGACTGGCTTGGCACAGTTCTAAGAATACTTACGGCACACTAGTGTTATGTTTGCATATTATCTGTAGCTATATAATATGCATTTTAATACAACTTTTTATGTAGAATATTTAACCATGTCCCTGTGTAGTCACATGTACCACAGATGTTTCCACATGTTCCTGTGCTTGTTCGGTTATGTTGCAAATCCAAAACACTGCTTGCCTATGGGTGCTTCTGTTAGTGCCACATTATAGTGTCTTCAACACAATTCAAAGTCCTTCTGCCCCTTTAATGTGTTGGAGCTCATCAGTGGTCATTGCATAGGCAGTTCCATTCTCCTCCTTAAAGTGATTTACAAATCTTGTTAGATTTATTTATATAGCACATTTAAAAATAGCCACTGCTAAGGAGTTCAAAGAATTAAAAGAGAAACGGCGAACAACATAGCAAATTCATCATTTTGTTAAGAAAAAAATGTTTATAATGTTTAAAAAGGTTATGCTTAAAAAGTCACCTCACATTACATGACCATGTAAGACTTGCCTTTGGTCTTTATATAGAAAGATGTGATTGTAGATATTGGAATTCTTCCATTATTTTATGACTGCATATCATCCATTTTGCAGTCTATTTTTGATAAATGTTGATTTGCTCATTTAACTGCTAATGTAACGTTTTAGAGCTAGGGTTCAGCTTGACCTCACACTCACAGTGAGGTGCTTCTCAACTGTAACCCATAGCGATGCTTTTTACTCCATGTAAAGTAATCTACCCCTGTGTTCAGCTGACATTTTAGGAGGGCAGTGCAGTAATCAAGTACGGACTATGTGTGGAGAAGACGAGCAGTCAAAGGAAAAGGGGAAGCCAGGGGGGGAAACAGGTTTGGCAGAGAACTGAGTTAAGGGTAGAAGACAGAAAGGGAAGATTGTGGAAAGAAAAGCAGTAGAGAAAGAGAGTGAGATAACTCAGACCCCCCCCCCCCCCCCCCACACACACACTACCACTTCTCCACTCGGTCCTCTCAGCCTTCTGCAAAACATCTGGATCGAGAAAGGTCATTAATCTAGGAGGCATGTATGGAGAAGTTGGAGGAGGGGTAGACTCTCTCTCTCTCTCTTTCTCCCTCCCTCCCCCTTTTGAGTTTTCTTTACATGGCCTTTACCCTGACACTCGCTTGGTCTTGGTGGTAGGAAAAGTGAAGATCGAGGGAATTGTAGTCTTTATAAGTCTGACGAGAGAACGACAGGGCTGTTTGTACATGTGCGCCTTCATGTGGGTTTCCACTCTCAGGTGGCCTCTGTTCATCCAACCTGATCTGACTGCTTCCGGCCAGCAGAGCATGAAGCGTTTCACACTCTGACGGTGTGTTGTGCACCTCGGCAGACAGGCGACTTTATGGAGTTCAGATGTGGTGACCTCCCTCAGTCTAACTACATCCACTTCCTAAATCCAGAGGCCATTCATTTATAAATCTTTTGGCCATGTCATCTGCTGGCTCATGCCTGGAGCTGTCTCTTAGACTGTTGATGTCCAGGGACATAGCTGACATTAGTCATTCCATAAATGCAAATGAACTGACTATGGATTTAAAAGAGCCTGCTATATGCACTGGCTGGACAATCTCCATGGGAGGAAATGGGATTTTGATCAGTCATAATGGAGGCATGAAATACGGCATAACAAGACTGAATGAGGAAGGAGAGTGAAGGTGCAGTGAGAGACAGAGGTGTCGGTGAAAGTTGCCACCTCTTAAGGAGCTGTGAAGCGTAGACCCACCCTACTGTCTTGTCTGCATGGGAGAGATTGATTCTTGTAAGTGCTTCTGATTAGCAGGAACAAACACAAAGCATTGTTTTGGCATCCTCCTCATTTTCAGAGTCTGGTCGTCCTTTGCCTTTGTGTGGAATGGCTGCTTCTGTGTTTGCTCAGTGTCTTCACCAAGCTCTGAGTGTGTGGACTGTTTTGGGTGTCCCTAATGTTAATAATTTCTGTTGTGAACTTGTATTCTTCATGGTTACAGTTTGTTTTACAATTTATACTTTGATCTAGGGGAAGTGGTTGATGCACACCAACCTCACAATAACATGATTGGTTGATGCACACCAACCTCACAATAACATGATTGGTTGATCCACACCAATATCACAAAAACCTGCTGAATATCTCCACACAGGAATGTTGAAGAAACTAACAGCTCCTCCCCTAATACAACCAGGGTTAGGGTTGAGCTGAACTCCTCCCCTAATACAACCAGGTCTGTGATCAATTTGTTGATCGTAACCAGCAATTCTGGAAGTGCTGGAACCAACAGGTCAGAGGTGAGGTAGAGCTGGACTTGCATTTATCTTGTTAGTCTAGTTAAATTGATCAGAATTGAAATTTAGAACGAATGCAGTTCAGCTCACAAGTGGTATGATTTTTAATGACATTTTATCCATGTTGTTAAGAATATTCATATGTATTAACATGTATAAGTTTCATGAAGTTAATATTTGTTGCATTTAGTCACAGTCATGAAATTGGATAAAAGTTCACAGATAATAACCACGTTAGGGTTGGGTGGTGTTGAACTTTTTCATACCGTCATACCGCGCAACCCAAACACATGCTTACAGAAGGGTTGCTAAGGCTTCTCAGTCCTCAGTAGGGCAAATAGTTTGTAGATGGAAGAAAACAGCACTGTTGCTAATCTGGCTAAGAATGGAAATCCTACAGATCGGAGTATGTGAAGAACGCGACTCCTGAAACAGTGGCAGTGGTCCCTGTGCTGAGGATGAGGAGCAGCAGATGTTGCTTGTGCTCGGTTAAATCGTTTTTAGTCTGCAAGAGAACATTACTGGGCAACACCATTCTTGCTATACTGGACAAATTCAACGTGGTATTCAACATGAAGTTCCTATGGAACTCCCCTCGCAAATTAAATAAATAAACAGCTTCCTAAGTGTGAAATGGTTCTGTGAAAAGATAAAGCTGAAAGAGAAACATTTTGGTGAATGTAGAAATTGCTTTACTGTACAGAAGCACTACACACCACCCTCTTGTGAAGCATCATAGGCGTTTCCCAGGGTGAGTAACGTTAGCTTTGCTGCCTTATTTCCTTGGATGGCTGGCAGTCATTGAGATCCTACAGAATTCCTCTATGGCAAAGTATTGCAGTTGTTTAGATCCTGCGGCAACACAGTAACACGGCTTGTTTTTTTCCACTTTTCCATTCTACTCAGTTCCACTAGAATGCTGCAGCAGACCGTCGGTATACCCTAAAACTATTTAACTATAAAAATACAAAAATGCAGGAATATGACAAAACCTCTTCTAACTGCTCTGCAGAGTTAATGAGTAGTTTGTTTTAATAAAGGAGACAACCCTATTTGCTTCCCACGTGCCACATGGTCCTACTCAAGCTGACTTTTTCCTGCTTGTTGTGGGATGGTGATGGGGGAGGTCGTGGTGTGCATCGTGAGGAGCAGGTTACAGAGGGGTTAGAGAGGGTTGGGGGAGGGGTTACTGTTTGAAGATGAACAGCAGTGAGTATAGAGGGGAGAGGGTGTCTTCATCCACTATAACTCTGATCAGTATAGTTGTCAATTGTTTGCACTTCAAACTCGCACAGTTGCATGTGCACATCTATGCATCCCAGCCCAATATTCTTTGGTGATGTTAAACTAGATGGGTTAAAGTGTTCAAGAGCGTTTCGTCTCTCTGATCTCATTCTCCTTCATTAGAGCTGCTTGCAGTATGATTACTGACCTGTACCTCTGCAGATACAGTTCCTTAACAAAGAAACAAACTTTCCTCACCTTCTTTATTAGCCAATAAGACTTTTGGAGTAAACATTGTGCAGTTGGCCTTGCATGTCAAATAAAACATTCTGGAAATTTCTGAGGAAGTTGTGGCTTCTCTGGTAAAGGACAACTTGTTTGTTTTTGTCCCTTGTTTTTCCTTAAAGATGAATGCCAGAATCTGAAATCCAAACAACCACCACCTTACAGGCATAATTCAAGGTGCACTGGACATCGGACAGGAACGAAATCCAAAAAACGTTAGGACATTTGGTAGAGGGGTGGGGCCAGTGGGGGGGGGGGGCATAGAAAACATGTGTTTAATGTAATGTTTAATGTAACACATTCTCCAAAGTTGCTTTTGTATTTGTTTATTCTTAGGAAATGGTAGACACAACAGGGAAAGGTCATGTTGGTGTCTGAGAAGATGGGAAAGTGAGAGAGGACATCTTTGTGTGTTGGTGAACAAAAGTAACATCACTGTGAATTGTAAGGGGAAAGCCTCCCCCCTTCCTACAAGTCTTGCTTACTTTTGCAGTCTGATAAAATGTATACACAGCCTCTTGGATAGACTAAACTTGAGCATTTCCCAAGCATTTGGGAAGATGTGAACAAGGAGGGGGGTTGAGGAAAAGGTCTGCCTTTAGGAAAGGGTTTCACAAGCAGAAGGCATTTATGAGACACTTTTAAAGATCAGGCTGCATTTACTCACCCACACAGATGATCCTACTGCAATTCATTAAAATCCTACAGATCTGCAATTTCAGATTTGTTTGTATACAATGATCAAATATGCTCATGTTTATTGTTCATTGTCATTGTCACTTTTGTGTGTGAGATCCTGAGTAACTTTAATATACTCTCGGTTCAGAAAAATAACTGTTCACCAAAGCTCTACACTGTTAACCAATGGATTGGGTCTGGGGGGGAGGGGGGGGGGTCTAACATTACATAACGTAATATTACATAACATAATATTACCAGAACATTCCAGATGTCATCCGTTGCATTTTAGACATGGTAAATTTAGTGGCACGGTGTTCAAATAAGTGCAGTCAGTGCTGGTCTATGATGTTTAGATGAATATACACCATAAAAATATGGTGGTATGTTATCCACTCAAATACTGAGGGTTTTGATAAAGAAGCTTATCTTAAAGAAGATTATGCAATAGGCTAATGCTCCTGAATTCTGAATGTAAATAATCTTTATCCTAGCACAGGGCTTACCCTTTACCCAAGCACAGGCTTGTACCCAGAAGTCAGTTATTAACCAGTGTTTTCCTCCTTTACTGTTATTTGTACCTTTTGCAATTAAACGTTATGCTCAACTCCAACATCTCTGACTATAAGAGGCAGCAGGAATTAGGGTTGTGTGTGTCTTGTTATGGAATTGAGGGGTTAACAAGTAGTATAGAGCATTGACAGAGTATTTAGCCCACTTAAAATATTCAGGTTTGTTTGAATATTCATTGACCAATTACTGAATCATGCTAACCAGGGACTGTCTAGACAAGGCATCCTTCAGAACTTTGTGTTGGAGCAGGAAGGGGGAGGTGGAGACTGAAGTGAAGATGACCTATCAGTGATCTCAAGAGCCCATACAACTGGCTTGTTCCAGAGGGTGATTTTAAATTATTTAGTACTGAACACAAAACGCATCAAAACACATCTTGAGGTTGCCAGAAAGCATCAGAATTATCCAAGCTACAATGTGGGATAAGGTTTTATGGTCAGATGAGACATTTTGAGGGGGGGGGGGCATTTAAAATGCTGCTCTTTCCTCAGCATACTGCATCTCACCTTTGAAACACATGGGGTGACCTGATACTGTGGCCGTCTGGGGAACACTGAAGGGCACATGATGCTGTGGTCGTCTGGGTAACACTGGCAGGCAGACTGCTGGTGTGATACAGATGGAGACACTGCAAGACGGTCAAGGTCCATCTGCTAATGAACTAAAACTTGGGGGACAAACTTCAATTTTCAGCAGCAATGATCCTCAGCACAAGAGTGACAGAACATCAAATAGGGAAATATTCTATAATGGCCTAGTCAAAATTCACATCTCCAGCCAAACAGGAGAATGTTCTATTATGGCCCAGTTAAAGTTCAGACCTCCAGCCAAAATTCTATGACACATTGTGATCTGCACCTGACCAGCCTGGATCTAATCTGTCAGGAAGCCTCCTAACTGAGGCTCAACATCTACATTGAGGGACTGTGACTGCTCAGCCTGGAATTAGAGGTATAACTAGAACTATAGAACTATGGACCTATATTAGAACTATACATTTGGACTTCTGCTAGCTGGGCCGCCCAATGTAGGATGGGTTCCCTTTTGAGTCTTGGTCTTTTATTATTCTTTTAAATTTGCAAAATTACATTTTGACTACATTTAACTAAATAAAGTCCATGGAGAAGCAAGGCATTCTGGCAGTCCTTATTGTTCACTCCTCTACACTGCAGGCTATCCTACTCCGTAGGTCCAGAGGGTTAGGGTTAGAAGCAGATGCTTTTGAAAAGAACTAGAATAGGGCCTTTCACATTGTGTATATAAAAAAATGACTGGCAGGCAGGTAGGCAGACCTTTTCATGCAGGTTTCTGTATTGTCTGATATGGTAGGACATTGTTGAAAAGTGTAGCTGTGGATTTTCAGATCAAATATTTTCATGATCGCTATCAAGATGGCTTTTACCTTTTAGTAATGAAGCAAATAAACATTATATATATATATATATATATTATTGTGGCTTTTTGATCAAATGAGGCCACTGGGATTTTGAACGTCTTTACTTGGGCTGCTGGTTTCCACTGGTGCTGGTCTCATTGTGATGCCTGAGCTTGTGTGCTAAGGCTTCTTTATGTGCCACTTCCCGCACCTTCAAAACTTCACAAATAATTGAAACGTATGGCTCACTGTCCCGGGCCTTGCAGTGTGTGTGCCAGAGTGTGCCAGTGTGCATATAATGGAAGTACTGTGGTAAGAAAAGCGTTGGGATGAGATGCAAAGAAACCTGACATACTAACCAAATTTAAGGCTTGCAACTACGGTTTAGCGTTAGTTTTAGGGTTAACTTTCATTGTACGAACGCCTGTGGTTGCTGCAGTGACTTTGCAAGTGTGTGTGTGTGTGTGTGAGTTTTGTTTATGTGTTTGATGAAATCCGCACTGACTCCTCCATGCCAAATCCCTGTATAAAGACCTCCTTCATGGCTTTGCAGCAGAGGAAATAACTAGTGGTCTGTTTATTTTGAAGAAACCACAAATAAACACACCTTTAGTGGTCACCTTGGAGATGCATGCCTAGGGTGGGCTCCAGTTTCTAGGGCTGAAACATATTTTGGACATGTTCTTCTAATATAATATCTTATTTTTCTAATGCCATGTCTCAGAAATGATTGCACTTTCTGCAGCCATACTCATAAACGATAGTGAACCCATCAGCCTCATTTACCCTCCCCACCTTTTGTATGTACAGTTCTAGGAAGACAGTATTAGTCTGACATTTTAATTCTATTGTATCACATTTCAAAACACCACATGAATGTTTCCTTTGAATGACAATTTATGTGCATATCATCATCGATTATGTTGTTTGCTACATAAGACACTAATTGGACTTTTAATGAAGCAGTTTTTTTACATTAAGGAATCTTTTCACTTCAATTTTTTTTCTTTCTTAGGTTTAATTGTCTTTGTACGGTTAGTGAGGGCAGCACATGAAGCTGCCAGAATCATTTCTTATTATTTCTAATGACATTTATCCTTTGTGTGTTAGTGGTACCTTTTAAAATTTGCATAAATTCTTTGCAAATGAATGTTTTTTGTTTCAAAGCAGTTTTTTGTTTATGCAGGCTTTGATAAATTAAAAATAAAATAGCTTAATAAAAAAACAGACTGAACAGAGAAACTCAAACTCCAACTGAACTGAATTTGTTAACTCTGTGTAATTGCAGGAAATGTGTTCAAAAACATGCTGAGTAAGGAAAAAGCATGATGGCCTAGTATAAAATGGCATTAGACAGTATAAAAAAATCAAAATCCTCCTTTAGCTATAACCATTTAAAATTCCATCCTTCCTAGTTTAGGTGGTGGTGTTGGTTCACTTTGGTAGAGCCCAAGCCACCAGCGCTGGCTGTTCAGTGTTGTGTGAGCAGCGCTGGTGTTTGGACTCTGCATCCTCATTTGACTCGGAATAGAGAAGCAGTGAAAGAAGTTGCTTTTTTGCCTCGTTTGCAGCCAAACCAGAACAAGACGTGCTTTGATGGCCTCTAGACGTGTTACATCACAGCATTAGTCTGGGAACACTGACCTGGATATTTAGGGGCAGATTGATCCAACACCAACTCTGAATGAGTAGAACTGTTGGGGAAAGAGACTTTTTTATATAAGACTTAAAATACTGAGAAGACCTGGCACATGGAAACTCAAGAAAAACGAGAGGCATTCCAGCAAGTTATTCATAGACACAGACACCAGCCTGCAGGGTCAGGGGGTGCTGACAAGCTGAAAAGTGGAGAATTTTCCATACACTTATGGGTTAGGGTTAGGTTATGTCGTGCCTTACATCAATTATTATGTTTAGTCTTTATTAAATCTAAATAGAGAATTTTTAAAAAGACCAGGATCTGACACAAATGTCCTTAAACACTTGTGCAGATTGTGAATTTTTGGTGAGTGCATTAGATATTGATGTGTCTGTAGGTGCTGGTCTAAAAGTTCTGTAGAGTGCATTTATTCAGTATTTTTAAAATGTCCTGTGGTGTTTATACATGTATGTGACTTTGGTCGGGGTGGAAATGCCCAGATGCAGTCTTGCACGCCCATTCGCAACCCTATAATTTGGACCTAGAATGAATGTAGCTGTTTTCCTTTTTTCCAACCCTTTTTTGTGCTCATGAATAATTGATGAGATCTGCTCTGATTTGGCTTCTTAACAATTAGTCGCCACCATGGCTTGCACAGAATCAACAGGTAATTTGGTTATTACTTGGAGCTTGCTAATCTGTGTAATAGCTAACGTTCCCTATGCTTGCTAGCTACGGTTACTTGCTTTTCATCTCAACGACAACGTTTAGGCATCCAGTCATATATATTATAGCCTGCAGTGGAGGACATTTTGTATCTCAAAACAAATGATAACAGATTGACTAGATGTCTTGTAATTTCCAGGGTTAGAGTTCTGTGGGTTAGGGTTGTGTTCTGGAGAATCTAACGTTAGCTAGGAGAAAGTTGGAAACAAGCTACAGAGTAGATATCTCTAAAAGGCCAAACTGGCTTGGTAGATATGTTCGGAGTTATCTCTTGTTGACAAAGGATTGACAAAGATACATCTTGTATTGTAGAATTATATTACTGAAACTGGAGGCAATGGTAGCTCAGCGGTTAAGGTACTCGCTTAGAAATCTGAAGTTCCAGTTCCAGCTCGAGCTCCATCAATGCCAAGTTGCTGTTGGGGCCCTGAGCAAGGCCCTTAACCCTCAATTACTCAAGTTGCTGGGAGTCATAATTATAAGTTGCTTTGGATTAAAACTCAAACAGCCATAAAGGTCAAATAAATTGAACCATCATCGTAAATAAGCATGGTCTTTTGACTAGCTAGTAACTAATGTTACCCAATACTAGATTGCTTTTGATCTTGCAACAACACAAAGTAAATTAATTCAACTGAAATCAAGTAACTGTCACAGTTTCGTTCTGTGCTATTTAAGAAATACAACATTAAATTAGTCAAGCAAACGAAGGAAAGTGCTGGATCTGACTGTGCATGTTGTTTTCTGGGAGGCTTGGAATAAAAGTATCATATATAGCTGCATATAAGAGTTATTCAGCTATTTACTGAACTTCAGACATACACCAATAATGCTTTTACATTGTAGTGCATACAGAAGGGGATACCTCAAGCACTCCGAATCTCAAGCATGGCTCGACTCGAAACTCCTTGCTTAAAGTCTCATGGAAGACAAAACTACAGACTATTCTCTGTCCTGGCTCCAAGATGGTGGAACGATCTTCCATTAGCTGCGCGGACTGCAGAGTCTCTTGGCATCTTCAAACATAGACTGAAGACTCACCTGTTTGTTGAGTTCTTAAATGAGAACTAACTCGGCAGATAGCACTTGTTGTCGTTTCTTAAATTGTATGTTTATCTGTCTATGGTTATTTGTGCTTCTTGGTAAAAGTTTAACTACAGTTTAAGTGAGCCTGTTTAAAACAAAACACTAGTTAATGACATTGATTCCTGTTTAGTAGTTTAGTAGTAGTCTAGTCCAAGGGTATCTTGAATTCTGGCCTATCTGTGCAATCTAGGATGAATTCTGTGAACAGATGCAAAGCACTTTGTAAGTCGCTCTGGATAAGAGCGTCTGCTAAATGCCGTAAATGTATATAAACCGGTCTAAACTGTGTTTTAAGAATTCATTCCTAATGGGCATTTAGCTCTAAAGCTGAGGTGCGAAAAAACTGCTGGCTCCATTATAGCCCAAGAGGCGTTTTTCCAAGAGTAGGTAACACTGAACGCTTCAGCTGACATTATTGACAAGTTAGACAGACAAACCATGAGACTTCCATCCATTCTGATGTCTTATGACGACACTTCATACTTAATCCACATAGAAGGTTGAAGAGTCTCCGGAGCGCTGTCACTGTCCTTCACCGTGTTTTCACAGACACAAAATAAACCCCTGCAGTAGGCTTTGCCCATGTCTGGGAGACCGCTGCTAACATTGGCTGATGCTGGACAGTATTCAATGTGTTTTTTATTTTTTTAAAGTGTAGTAACCAACCACAGTTTCAATGATGGTTAAAATTTGATCCGACAATGCTAGCCTTTGGGAATTTTACCATGGTTTACTGTGAAATTGATCTATTTCATATTAAACATTAGTTGGGGTTGGGGGCAGGGTCGGGGTCAGGGTCCGGGTCGTCCCAGCCCATCTAACTGCATAAAATATCATATCTAAGACTTTGTATTATAAAATATAATAACATTTTCCCAATAGTATAGCTTTATATAAGAAGGCACCATAGCCATATAGTGTAGATTTTTTTATCTGGATATTTGGCATCCTAAGCATATAACTACATTTGTTCATGGTATAGTTATTGTTGTTGCTTCTATCTTCTGGTTTTGCAGCCCCGAAGACTTGCAGCCCTAAGCAGTTTGTATGTAAGGACAAGGTGACGTGCATCTCTAAAGGGTGGCGGTGTGATGGGGAGAAAGACTGTCCTGATGGATCTGATGAGGCCTCAGATGTCTGTAAGTCCAGCATGTTTTTCTCTTAAGAACTTTAAATGACTTCTCAGATCATGAACTTTAAGAGGTGTTCTGAGTGTTCGGCCAATGCATTTTATATTCATTGTGCCTTCTTTTTCTGTGATGAGCTGATAGAAAGGCGATAGATTTCTTGATGGAACTGAAGCGCACGGTTAATCTGTACAATCAGAGTAATTTAACCGTTTTTGAGGAAAGAGGAGGATTGATTTTGTTTACAAATAATCAGATTTTTGGCGAGTAAAATGTTGCTATTTGCCTAAATAATATTGCAAGTTTCTGAGGTTATTATTGATTTTTTACGTGTCACAGCTGTAGCTGCAGTAGATGGAGACTTCTTGCCCCCTGGTTTGTTTATTCAATAAAGGCGTTTATTAAGGCTACAATAGTTATCTATCGGCGATGCAATGGGTCTTTAAACTGCATTTCTGCATATTACAATGGTTTTTATAACCATAAATTAGTTTCTGAGGGGTAGATTGATTCAGACGGAGCATTACTGAAGGCCCGCCACTGATTTGATTTCACCAATAAAAATCTCCACCCCTGTTTTTCTACTTTTTCCTTTACTGGTGACTGAAAGTGCTTTGTTGCTCAGGGAATGTGGCATGCTGGGAGTTTGGTTAGCATTATGGCTTTGAAAAACCAGAGCACATTCTGCAGTGCTGCCCAGAATACACTCTGCTCAACATACTGGGTCTTATTCAGTGGCCTTCTGAAAGTCATGTATGCACAGTCATGTATGTAAATAAAACCCTATTAAACCAGCTCCCTTCTGCTACAACCCTATTACACCAGTTCCCTTCTGCTGACATAGCACACTGCTATTCAAAGGCAGTTCAGGGCAAGGACTGATGTCTGATTGGGTTTAATTTTAGGTTCAGGGTCCCCATAAGGTTAGGGTTAAACCTAAACCCAATCTTATGGGGAAGGGTTAGGGTTAAACCTAACCTTGTGGGGAAGGGTTAGGGTTAGTGCCTGAAAAGAATTGAAGAGATTATCCCCCCCACATACACACGCACACATAATCTGGATCCTCTGTGGGAGACTGAGTCCTTGCTTCTCAGCGAGGATATGACATGAGGATATCAACCAGCCTAATTTTAGAACTACTCTGTGAACTGAAGCATGTTTGTGAAGAAGGCGTTTCATTTGATGGTGGACTGAGATATTCCACTGCAACCCCAGGTCCACAAAGCCTTCTGTCTTTGCCCTGGTATTTTGTTTTGCCACAATGCGAAAATAACAAATCACTTCTGTTGAACCCGGTGTCTATATCTGGGTCTGTCGCTGTCTGCGTCGGTCGCTGTCTCTCTGTCTGTGTGACTTGTGCACATTACATACGTGTGTGTGTGTGTGTGTGTGTGTGTGTGTGTGTGTGTGTGTGTGTGTGCGTGTGTGTGTGTGTGCGCGAAAGCATGCCTGCTCTGGTTGATGTGTGTGGGAGCCTTGACGTGAGTGTGAGTGTGAACCAGAGATGGGCACTTGACTGAGTGAGTTGAAGTCGCCTACAAAAAGACTTGAGATTTGACTTGAAACTCGTCCCTAATGACTCTCAACTGAACTCGGACTCATGCAAAATAACTCGTGAACAATAAGAGTCAGTCTGTTATCCAGATGCAAATACTTTCTTTGTGTTTTAATTTTGACACTATTCCTTATTTTTGTTTTGGTGACGTTTATTATGTTAAAATAATGTTTAAATGTCATTGTAAGAAGGAAGGGACTTTACTTTTTTGTTTTAAATTCTCAATGGTATTGGCAATAAGAGACACTACGCAATACGTGGCTGTTAATGGGGGATGGCCAACAATAGGAGCTACCAAGGTAATAAATAAGTTATTTCCCATCTCCTGTCCCTAAGTTTATCCTGGTATTGACTTGAGACTTGACTTAAACTCTAGACAAAAGACTCGTGACTTGACTTGGACTTGAATTTTGCAACTTTCGAATATCTCTGGTGTTTGTGTGTGTGGGCGTGTGTGTGTGGACGTGGACATGTGGGCATGGGCCTGGGCGTGCTCTGTGTTTGGTTCTGTCGGTGCAGATGCCCTTGAACAGCGAAACACTGAAGCCTGAAAAGGGGTTTATTTATTTACATAGTGCATTTCACTGTGGCGTTTGTGAAGGCGGCCATCATTACGGGTGAACTCCGCCTCTGTGCCCACTGCAGCTGCTTAAGCCGTCCTGTGAGCTCCTCTCTGACACAATGGCATGTTTGTGCTGAAGTGCTGGGACTGAATGAGTAAAGCGATATGCTTGCCGGACCACAAACTTGGCACCATACATCCCTACACTACCCTACATCCCTACACTAACCTACAGCCCTACTACCCTACACTGCCATACATCCCTACACTAACCTACAGCCCTACTACCCTACAGCCTTACGCTATCTTACAACGCTACAGCCTTACATCCCTACACTAACCTACAGCCCTACTACCCTACAGCCTTAAGCTATCTTACAACCCTACTACGCTACAGCCTTACATCCCTACACTACCCTACATCCCTACACTAACCTACAGCCCTACTACCCTACACTGCCATACATCCCTACACTAACCTACAGCCCTACTACCCTACAGCCTTACGCTATCTTACAACGCTACAGCCTTACATCCCTACACTAACCTACAGCCCTACTACCCTACAGCCTTAAGCTATCCTACAACCCTACTACGCTACAGCCTTACATCCCTACACTACCATACAGCCCTACACTACCCTACATCCCTACTAACATACATCCCTACACTACCCTGCCCTACTCTACAGCACTATGCTAATCTACACTGCTGTACATTGGTGCACTATGTATTCTGCAGTTTGTCTCTGAAATATCTGCTCTTGATGCAGCACAAGTTAGGAGTTTATGCCTAAAGATGGACCCATACATCAGAATTCACTAAAAAAACAAACTTTTTTACTTTAAATATTTGGCATTGTATGCATGAGTGCCCTGCATGCGGTATGAGCTTGTACCCTCTAGTTAAGATAGAGAAGGACAGACATATTTGGCTTGACCATCTCTGACATGCCTGGTCTGTAACCCTGACAGAAATTATCTTAAAATGTCTAGAATCATAGTTATTCTAGACGTCTCTCTGTCTCTCTCCCCCTCTCTGTCTTCTCTCTCTCTCTCTCTCTCTCTCTCTGTCTCTCTTTATTCTTTACTCTTCTTGGGTTAGGGTTTAGGGTTAGGGTTCAAGAATGCTCACTCACTGTAATACTATTCATCTAGAAGGAGAGTGAAAATAAGATTCAAAGTGTGTGTGTGTGTGTGTTTGTATTTGGGGTGGGAGTTGCATGGTGGCACTAGGCCTTATGCTGAGGGTGCGAACACAGACCTCTTATTCTGTCACTGGGCAGGATGTGAGGGGCCTAAGCTCCAAATGGGTGTTATGTAATTGTGTTGTATAATAATCTGAATCAGGATGAATGACAAGAGGGTAAACTCAAACCTTAACCCTAATCCTTACCTTTAACCCTTAACCCTAATCCTAATCCTGACCTTTAACCCTAACCCAAGAGGGTAAAGGAGCATTAAGTGTGGTGTTGGGGTTCGGAGGCTACCAGATATTTCATCAAAAATTAATCTCCTGAGCTCAGCCTGCATACGTCACGGTAACACGGAATGACCGGACTGACTCTGGCTGCATGTGGGTTCCAGTAACGGTCATTACCATAAATCCATTAATATATATACATGCATGCGTGTCCAGTGGTGCCTGCACAAATACAGTGATGCTTATGTGAGTGAGCGTGTCTGTATGTCCAGGTGTGGACAGTGCTCTATCCTGGGTGTTGTCCTCTCTCCCCTCCCTGCACTGAGTTCAGTCCCCCAGGGGGCAGAGGTGTCTGGTAGAGAGTACGCTGTGTGTGATTGGCTGCTGCTTCTTATCGCCTTGTGTTTGGATGTAAAAGCTGCGCATGTTAAATGTTAATTGAAAAGTTACCTTGGGCTCCTCGAAAGGCACTATATAAATATAACTTCAAGTGTGCGTGTGCGATTTTTATAAACGTTTTTATACAAGTTGTTTCTGGCATGCCTCAAGGTAGCTGTCTTCTGAAGCCTTGTAGAGCCTAACAGCTCCTGCTTGCCAGTAGATGACTATCAAGGTGTGTTTAGACTTGAAAGATGATACTCTGAGTGACTCCATGGTTGTTTGGGAATATGACTTGGGTCATGTTGGAGATTCTGTTTATCTAGCCATCTGGGGAATTGCTCACAGCTCACGTGTGATGATGACAAAATATGATTTCTTAGTTAGCCGTGCTAGGAAATATCTGTTATTTACAAAAACAGTCTTGTAAAATAGCTGGTTCAGAACTGTTTCTGTTAAGATGAACTGATTCTGTTCAGGTGTCTGTAAAATACAGTCATCTCTGCCTTTCCAAAGAAAATGGATTTTTGGTCTGGCTGTTTAGTGTGAGTTTCAGACATGAAATGTGGGCTGTGTCACAGTCTCCACCTCCTCCTGGGATCGAAATCGCCATGTGACTCTTATTCCGGCTTTCTGAGTCTCAAAACCTTGCAGGCGTATATGACCCCTGAACAAAATTAACAGTCCAGACTGGGTGATCTTCTCCTAACCCTTCAGGAATGTCGCATGACCCCTTGTGACCCCATATTGCAAGAGACTTAAGGACTGGGCACATGTTGCTGCTAAGTGTTCACAGTACAACCCCCTGTCCCCAAGACACACACACACCACAGTAGTGTCAAAATGCAAAAGAGTTTAAAAACTTTATTCCTAATGCTTTTGGATGTAAAGCCCTTTTGTGGACATTCTGTGCACATTTGGAAAACAAACGGTGGTGGTGCCACCTTCACTGCACACACGAGTAACAAACATGTTAAATTGGTCTGCGGATTAGTAGTGGTGGCAGACAGACGGGTAGCGGTGGCAGACAGACAGGATCCCTGACTCATCTGAGCTCATTGTTGGTTTGGTTGGGCATCTGGAAGTGTGGGTCATGCTGACCGAGAACTGTTCTCACCACTGAGTCTGTTTTGCTTTACCCACATAATAGTCATGATCTGCCTGTGTTATATGACCACTGGGTTCTGTAGCCTTGCTTTTCAATATTCAAAATGATTCAATTGACTGGAATCAATGAGTTCAGCATACAGTTTATTTGATTATGAGTGGTTTCTACTGGTCATCTCTGAACTCTTCATTAAGGGTGTTCAGAATGGTGTATATGAGTTGATGAGTCTGCTTGTATGCATTACATGCATTGTATGCATTGCTTGCGTTGGAAACTCACCACCCTAAGCTGGATTCTGTTAGAATGAGTGACTGAACTGAATGAGCTTTAGTGCTTCCCTTCATGACTCTGAATGAGACAAGTTTAAAACAAAAAAAAGCCCCTTGCCTCTCTTCCATTATTAGTGCATTATTAGTGCCTCTATTCCATTATTAGTCCCTCTCTTCCATTGCATTTTCCGCTAATGTCATGCCAGTGAAAACCAGAGCAGTATGTGTTCTCGTGGGCTGGGCAAGTGCAATCATGAGATTGTTTCTCCATTTTTCTCTCTCTCCTCACCCCCCCCCCCTCTCTCTCTCCTCAGTCTCTCTTTCTTCTCTGTCTCTTTCACTCCCTCCATTTTTCCATATGTTACCTCTTCAGCTGTCTCATCTCCCATGTTTTTCCTTCCCACTTTCCATCATTTTCTTTTTTTGTGCAGTGTCAACCTTCCTTTCATTGTTTATTTCCATGTGTTACTACAAAATGGGCCACCAGATGTGAGTTTGAACATGAGACGGAGAGTAATGGAGAGGAGAAGATGGAGCCAAGATGAACAGAGGGTTGGTGCAGTCACAGAGAGATGGTGCAGGCTGTCACTTTGCAGTTTCATTTGTGTATTTTTGAATCTATACCGGAACTTATAGCTCCGCATTTGTCTCGTTTCCTCAATGTTCGTGTATATGACCCACTACTTGACTGATTATTGACATGAAGCTGAGGAAGGGCTCTCCTGCTGGGACTCTCCTGCTGGGACTCTCCTGCTGGGGCGTGTGATGTGGGCATGGGGCACTACTTTGCTTCCAATGCTTAGCCTCTTTGCTCTTTTCAAGTTGGTCCTTCACTAAGGCTGTGGTGTGTTTGGGGCGTTGCCTTCTCAGCCTTCTGCCTTAGTCACTCGACTGGGAAGAAAAAAAAAACACAGAAGGAAAACAGGATGTGACCTCATCCCTTGTGCTTGATTTAGTGCTGCGCTTGCATGTTTCAGAGATGAAGCTTTGCGTCTGCTGGGCTGATCCAGATGGAGCGACTTCACTTTTCTCAGTTTACAGGGAAAACCATTCAATTTCTTTGAAATAGAAAGCACAGAATAGTTTGCCACAGAAGCCTCAGATCTTTACATGCAGTCAGGTGAAGATATCCGCTCATAAAAATGTGATGCTATGAATGACTGACATATTAGTTGAACATCAATAGGCTGTTAAGATATTATATAATAAGATATTATGTTATATGATATTATGCCTGAAACATACCAAAAGACTCATTAACAACCAATGTGTTGCTCTTGTAAACGATGACCTCCCGTGTGTCCTGCAGGCCCGCACAGCCGCCCGTGGCGGTGTCCCCCCAACGAACAGCAGTGCCTGGGCACCGAGATGTGCATCTCCGCCAGCAGGCTGTGTGATGGCACCCCCGACTGCCCCGACGACAGCGATGAAGGCGCGCACTGCCGAGGTACGTCGGCCCTTTTTGCCATAGTTACACACTTGCACCATCTTACTGCAACAGCCCTTATGTGACTCCTTTCTGGTCAAGCTTAGCATAATGTGATGTGTCTGGATGTGGAGTTGGTATGGATTGAGTGAGTGTGTGAGTGTTTGTGTGCACCCATCTGTCTGTTGATGTGGGGATTTGTCACAGGCTAATATAAATGTTTTGATGGGTGGTAAGCATTGTGTCTTGTGAAATCCTCAAATACATGTGACCACAATAGTCTACAGCTTGGAAAAAAAGTCAAGTCAGATTTTGTGTGGTAAATACTTTTTTTTTTCTTGTTGAAATGTCGCTGTTGGAATAACACTTAAAGTACATTCAGCCCTTAGAATGAGTGAGATGTGTGAACGCTAGCCCTGTGTGAACCCTCTTCTTCCAGCCCTGTGGCTCTAACTCTCTGGGTAAAATCTTAGTTTTCCTGGTAAATATTAGAATACACATTAGGTAGTGCTGGTATTTCAGGTGGACTGTTGAATGTCTCTTGTTCTTTGTGTGGGTTGTGGAGCAACACTGTGCTGTATAACTGATGTTTGGTTTCCATCTACGAATCTTTTAGTGTCACCGTTGATGAGCTAGTCTCACTCTTCCTATGTGCCGACATGTCGTGGGTGCCCATCAGTGGTCTTGTGACCTTAACCTCTCTGGGTTTATGGGAAAGTACTGTAGGTTGTCTGCAAGCACAGCCACACTCAGACAAGCAGGGCAGACGATAAAGCTCAGATAAACCCTTAGAGCGAGTCTGAACCCGAAGCAAATAATCTCTAGATAATGGTACAAGGTCAGAGTGTGGAGAAATGAGCAAACAGATCTTACAGAGTGGGGGAGGATTTCATACAGCATAGTTAAATGAAATACAGTAATGAAATGAATATAGTAATGAAATGAATACAGTAATTAAATTAAGACAGCACAGTGAAGTGAATACAATAATTAAATGAATACAGTAATTAAATGAATACAGCACAGTTTAATGATCAGTAGGATGACCCCACTTGTTAAAAAATGTAATTAGTGTAAGTGTAATTCACTAGCCTGGACAGCAGCAGGAAATCCTCCCATTTGCATTGATTTCATGGCTGTAATCAGAAATGCAGATGAACAAGTCTGTGCGTTACTGTAAAATTGTGATACTTGTATGCACAGTACAACTGGATAAATGTTTTTCTTTGGTGAGAGTCAGAAGTTGCAAATTCTGTATCTCTCTGGAAAAGCCTTATGCATATACAGAATATAGTTTAATATATACCTATTGTGGTTACCATAATGTTTATAGCTTTCTTTCTTTCTTGCATGCTATTTTAAACTAGATTATCACTGTTTAACAATGTTTATTATTCACACATCTTATATTATTTTCTAAGAGTAGACATTTGAGAGTGAAATTTCAACAACTAAGCTTGTGATGGTAACCACATCATGACTCTTAACATGGGATTGAGCTCATTACCGTGATCACTGCAAATGTTTTCATATCTGGACTATGTCTCGAGTTGGGGGTTAGGGTTAACACTAACCCTTAGTGTTAGGGTTAACACTAACCCTTAGGGTTAGGGTTAACACTAACCCTTAGTGTTAGGGTTAACACTAACCCTAACCTATGCAGAACAGTAGCAGGGACAGGGCATCTCCTTGATAAATCTTGTGTGTGTGTGTGTGTGTGTGTGTGAGAGAGAGAGAAGGGAATTGTGTAGGTGAAATTTCTCAGATCAGAATATTGGCAAATGAGAACGCCTTTGAGACTAACCTTCATATTTGACCATTCTGACACATGGCGACAGCATAATGGAAAAACAGGTGGCCACAAAAACAAAAATCCACATTTAGGAACCGGTAGTTAGTGATGGTAACCCAAAATCATAAGGTTCAAGTGAAAAGAGTTTTAAACTCATAATAATAATATTACTGTGTAGTATATTAATAATCATAATATAAACCATAATAATAATAATGACAATAATAAACCACCTGTGACTCCTGATGCTCTTCTTACTTTCCTTTGGTTGAAGAATTTGTGTGAAATCTCATCTAGGCACACAGACGCCAAGAGAGTATTCATGAATGAGCGGGTGCTATAAATGTGAACTCGAAGTGGAGATTCCATTTTTATTTCTTCCAAGGAAGATATGAACTGCTGAAGCAGAGAACATTTTTGTAGGCTTTTAATATATATAACGTTTAATATACATTTTACTTTTGAATATTTTCTTTGACAGCTCTGTGACACTGTCCCTTCTGAGGATGGTAACACCCTCAAATAATTGATGAATTGATGAAAGTTTTCTACAAGCGCTTTGAAATATTATACATCGGAAATATTATACATCACTCATGTTCTGTTTCTTTACTGTAACATTACGGTGTCATTTTTCTCAGCAATGGCATCAAATAGTTCTTTAATTCATTTGCATAGCAAAGCAGATAATTTCAGTTTTGATAAACTAATGTTATGTTTTTGATAACCCTGTGTTTTGTCTGAATTTGCAGAGCTGATTTCAAACTGTACCACCGCTGGTTGCCAGGACAACTGTGCTGTCACACGGATGGGTCCCTCGTGTTACTGCAAGAGTGGCTATGAGATCAGCCAAGATGGGCAAACCTGTAAAGGTCCGTCTCTTCCCACACGCACATATTCACTCTGGAAAAGTATTCTGGAAGTCTAAAGTCTCCTTGGTGACTTCACCAAAGCCAAGAAGATGCAGGGAGTATTTTATAAATAGGAAAAGAAGGAAAATTGGCACTCTGCTGTTTTCTGAGAATCTGCAAGAAGCTTTCAACAGTGTTTAGACTTGGGGTATTCGCAGTGGTTAGGGTATTCACAGTGGTTAGGGTATTCACAGTGGTTAGGGTATTCACAGTGGTTAGGGTATTCACAGTGGTTAGGGTATTGGTGGCACAAATACTGGATGAGACTGTCAGTGTATCACTGGAACAAAATAGATTTCTCTCTTAAAAGGGTGTGAAGAATTTTATATATATATATATATTTAAAAAGTTGGGGCTGACTCTAAAAGTCCTTAATGCATAATATGACTACACAATTTAATCAGTGTATTATTTTCCTGTTCAGATTTTGATGAGTGCACAGTGTATGGGACCTGCAGTCAGACATGTACAAATACAGAGGGTTCATTCTCCTGCTCCTGTGTGGAGGGTTACCTGGCCCAGCCAGACAACCGCTCCTGCAAGGCCAAGAATGGTAAGAGTACAATTAGTCTTAATAAATCTTATGATTAATCATACAAGAGTATTATCTCCAAGCTAAGTCCAAGGCTTTTGTCTCAATACAAATGCTTTCTTGATGCACATCGGCGCAGACAGATATGCAAGTCCCTAACCCCTAAACCCTAAATCCTATGCCTCGCCCTATCCTGGTTTCTATGCTTTGTCCTCAGTGCCTGTGGACCGCCTCCCTGTCCTGCTCATCGCCAACTCCCAGAGCATCCAGGCCACGTCTCTCAGCGGCTCCAGCAGTAGCCTCCTTTACACCAGCACCAAACACACCACAGCCATGGACTTCCTCTACGCCCAGGAAACAGTCTGCTGGATTCACGTGGGCGACACGCCTGCCGGCACTCAGCTCAAGTGCTCCAGAATCCCTGGCCTGAAGAGCTTTGCTGATGAACGGGTCATCAACATCTCCCTGAGCCTGCACCGTAAGATCAGCCGGCCTGGCCCGGGGACTGCTGGGATGGATTGTGATAATAGGCTTTGGCTGTGGAACATTTGGGCTGGTTTTGCTTCATTTATTGATCTTCTGTGTGGCGAGCTCATGGGATTTTTGATTCACAGTTAGGAAGACAAGCTTCTGTGGGTGAGAGATCTAGGGCAATGGAATTTGGCCTGAATAAACCAGGCAAGAAATAAATCAGGAAAAAAAAGAACATTACATATACAAATATGTAATGACTACAAATACCTTTACAAATCCATGACATCTACAAATATGTAATAACTGCAAATTCCTAATCTACAAATGGATATCAAGTAGGAAGATATTCTGTTTAAAACCACTGGAGCTGCACATGTAGCACAGCACACTCACACCAGAGCCACAACCTGAGCTTTGTACAGGGGTCAACAGGTTGGCTCCTCCCTTCTTGGGTGTTTCAGTGCAGTAAGCCCACGCCACCACCAGGAGGCTATTTATATACGCGCACACAACTCTTTACATGCACACATTTTACATACACATATACCTCTTTACATGTAAACCCACACTGATCTCCATGGTGACGGAGGCTGTTGCCACTGACGCTGCCCGTGCTAGCGCATTGCCACCAGCACAACGTTGGTCTCCCTGGATTTACCCACTGCTCCCCTGCAGACAGTCCCTTCCTAACTCGTAAAAATATTGGCCTCACCAGTGACTAAGACCTCACCCAGTTTCGTTGGGCTAATGGGTTTCCACCTATGTACGCCAGCTAGTCTACGCACTCTTCATCCAAACCACTACCTATCCCTTTAAGCCACTTGTGATAATTCCTTCACAGCTAGGGTTAGCGTTAGCTCACAGCTAGGGTTAGCGTTAGCTCACAGCTTCTAAAACCAACCTGCACAATGATGTGGCAGATTTTGCTATATATCCCCTAATACTGTGGTTATAAGCACGTGGGTTAGAGGTTAGGGGTTAAGCGTTGGGGGTTAGGGTTTAGGGTTAAGGTATGTGTGCCACCCTGCATACTCAAGCTTCTTCCTTTCAAAAACGTCATCCAGTGAATCCTCAGATAGAATTGTTAACTCTATAAAATAAACTATCCATTTACTTAGAGAACACCATGTTCAGCCTCAGCGTATTTAAATTAAGGCAATGGGGTTAGGGGTGGGGTTTGGGGTTGGGGTTGTGATTGGGTTTACTGTGGAACCTTAGTTTTGTACCCACATCCTGCTGCACCAAGAACTAAGCTCTTATTATTGAAAGAATATGCTAATGTGTTAAGTATCTGATTATATCTCCATGTATATCATACCTGCAACAAAGTAAATTTTCATAGTGATCAAACATGCTTCAGTACGTCAGGTGCCTCAAGGATCTTCACTTTGTCCTTATGCAATGAACCCTTAGGCAATGGATTCATTGCATAAGGACAGTGTCGGAGCCAAAAACTGTTCTCTTTATCCCAACTGTTACGTAATAACACCCCCGTATAAAAGGGACTAACCCTGTTGTACAGAGCTTTAACATTAAATTTTATCATTTTAATCTAAAATAATTCAGCATTTATCACTTATCAATTAACAGTTATGTACAGCAGTCTTGGAAGCGTTAAGATCTTCACTGCATTAAGCTCTCGTAACTGTCAGGAGGCTGTTTGAAAGGACCTGTTCTGTCTTCCCACATGATGTTAGGCTTGTGATGTACTTGGTGACAGCCCCCACAGACAGCCCAGGAAAGTTCACTGTAATTGTCTTTCTTCCATCTTGTGTGTATTTTCAGTTAATTGTCTTTGGTTGTTTATTGAAAGAAAGTGTTAAAGAATTAAATATTTAGTTTGAAAAGGTTGGATATATTGAGTAAAGTGGAACAGTGTGTGGAATAGATGATATTTCATAGAGTGCTTGGGGCTCTTGAACAACAGTCACGCCTGTGGTTGGAGAGAATAATGTGTGGTGGATCTGAAGAACAGCACTAGTCAGAAAAGAGGGAAGAGTGAAGAAAAAAGAGTGAGCAAATACTGGCAGTGGTCTGTGCTGTATGTGGTCTGTGCTCTGGTCTGTGCTGTATGTGGTGTGCTGTGGTCTGTGCTATAGTCTTTGCTGTATGTGGTGTGCTGTATGTGGTGTGCTGTGGTCTGTGCTGTATGTGGTCTGTGCTCTGGTCTGTGCTGTATGTGGTCTGTGCTCTGGTCTGTGCTGTGCTGTATGTGGTGTGCTGTGGTCTGTGCTGTATGTGGTGTGCTGTGGTCTGTGCTATAGTCTTTGCTGTATGTGGTGTGCTGTGGTCTGTGCTATAGTCTTTGCTGTATGTGGTGTGCTGTGGTCTGTGCTGTATGTGGTGTGCTGTGGTCTGTGCTGTATGTGGTGTGCTGTGGTCTGTGCTGTGGTCTGTGCTGTATGTGGTGTGCTGTGGTCTGTGCTGTATGTGGTGTGCTGTGGTCTGTGCTATAGTCTTTGCTGTATGTGGTGTGCTGTGGTCTGTGCTGTATGTGGTATGCCATGCTGCTGGTATTTACATTCCAGCTGGATTTTTGTGAATGTATAAATGAACACACAGTCACACACAGACGCACGCAGAGGCACGCACATACAGCTGTTGGAAATGTACACATTTAGACATTCTGTACACCCACATGTATGTACTCCACCCCATTTCTCTGGTTTCTTCCACTGTGCTGACACACATGAAGTGACCCATTGAGGCTGTGTTCACTGAAGGGTTTTATTTTTTCATGGGTTTTAATAGGGCTACACTACAAAAATCCTAGGGGTTTGGGAGGCAAAGTGTAACATCCGATTCATGTGGTGATGTGATGTGTTACGTTCTTACGTTGCTGCGGCATTTTTATAGCTGACATTTGTTTATGGTGGTGAGTTTGCAAGGTCGCTATGGTAGCCACATGTTAGGGTCATACAGGAAATGATGTAGCAAAGTGATTCAGGGCTTCGGCATGTCTCCTAGACGACACTTCCAGATGTTCCGTCTCTTTCTCACATGTCCACTCCCCCAGTCCGTCTCCTCCCCTCTCGGTGTCTCCTCTCTCTGTCCCTGTCTTTTTCTCATTGAGTACTGTTCCCCTTTCCCATTTAACATGCCATATATTCATACATTCCGTTTAGATTTTAATTTGACATGTAACTGTAAATGGCTGTTTTATATAATCACTGTGTAATTTGAATAATGCTACCAAGACTTATTTCCATAGCAACAGTAGTGCAGAGTTGGAATGTGCAAATGGTGTTTGTTTGAAGCTGGAGTATTTAGTCTAGAATGAATCCAGTGTGGATTGTGGAGTTATGTAAACAGCCTGGATATTAATAACTCTGGTTTTTAGTGTCCACACCCCTGTCTCAAATCAGGAGTATGTAGCTGAAATGCAGACAGATACTCAAGTAGACATTTGTATGAAATATTGTTTGATACTTTTGAAAGTGATGTATTTTGTATTTTGGGGTTTTGTGTGTAAAAGGTATTTTTGTGGGAACACGCGCACACACACCCCAATGTGTACAGATGTGCAAAAATAACCTTAATCCACTATTTTTACAGGGGACGAATTGCAGGACACAATTACCAGGGTTACAGGGGAAGAGAGGACAAGGTTGCAAGAGTTACAGGAAAATAGTTGTAGGACATGGCTGCCAGGGTTACCGGGGAAGAGGAAACGGTTACCAGGCATTTGGTGTAAAATGATGTATTACAATGCTGCCACCAGGAGGCTCTGATTCCCAGTCCCACTCCCAGTCTTAATCCCAGTCCCACTCCCAGTGCTGCTCTTTGCATTCTACGTGTGGTTTGCGTAGGACGTCTGGGTTTTGCTTGGGCATATTTATATCCTGTTTTGAAACGGGCCTACGTTCCAGACATGTAGACAAGAAGCACCCCACAACCCCTACTGTCCAAACCCACATGCAGCGTCTGCATACTGATCCCCACATACTGGACATACAGGACATGCTGTGTTCCTATACCAGACCTGGATGGGGTAACTGGAACCAGTATGAATGATCAGTGGTCATTTTTATGTATTAGAACATGGTGACAGTATGTCTGTTCTTCATAGATCATTACCCTGCACTTCAGGTAGTAACAGATCTCACTTCTGGGAAGATGATTCTATATGCTGATCGTATGGAACTGCCTCTGAAGCATCTGCATGGTCATGTGCACTAGATGGTCTCAGATTTAATCCAGGTTCTGTTTTGAGATGCAAGCCCAAACCTGGTTTTTGGAGGTTTGACAGTTTTTATTATATAATTTCAGGGATTTCTGGGCTAGTGCTTTTGTGGGCTGGGCTAGTGGTCTCATGAGATTGTTTTTCTCTCTGTCTGTCTCTCTCCTATGTTGGTCTCTCTCTCTCTCCTCACCCTCTCTCTCTGTCAGTCTCTTTCTCTCTGCTCACCCTCTTTCTCTGTCTGTCCCTCTCTTTCCTCACCCTCTTTCTCTCTGTCTCTCTCTCTTTCCTCACCCTCTTTCTCTGTTGTTCTCTTTCCTTACCCTCTCTTTCTCTGTCTGTCTGTCCCTCTCTCTGGATCCACTTTTGGATGCTTCCTGGTTTTTCTCACTCAGTCATTTGTGGTGAGCTCTCTGCTCTCTGGTCTCTGCTTGCTGCTTTGTCCAGATGACGTTTGTCACAAGGCCTTGTGAAGTGCTGCTTGCTGTGAAGGAGCAGTGCTGGGAGGTCTGTCTGGGACAGCTATAAAACTTCAGATGTGTTAACTCTCAGAAATCAAGCAATAAAACTTTAAGTTTGATCACCTTTTTATTTTTAAAGACCTGATGAATATTTTTGAAAATTTTGAGATGGATTAATATGCCAGTCATCTACTGAACAAACATCAAAGATCCATACTGAATGTTTGATTTTCATCAGACTAGATTGTTAAGGGAGATAATGTGCTTTATTTAGTCTTTTAGAGAATGCAGGGAAGTCTCACACGTAGCAGTACTGGGGTGGCATGTCGCACAGATCCACACAATGCTTCTTTGGCTCTGTGGTAACACTGGAATCTGTACGTCTGCGGTTGTGTGAACACAAGTCTGTCTGTGTCTGTACTGCACCGTCTAGCTGCTGCATCTTCACAATACATAGTTTTCAAGTCTCAGATATGGGGACTCCAGTGAGCGATTCAAGTCGAAGTCGCACTTAAGTCACCTAGAAAAAGACTTCAGGCTTGACTTGAAACTTGTCCCTAATGACACTTGACTTGTCTTGCACTCATGAACAATGAGTCAGTTCGTTATCTGGGCACTGTGTGCGAGTTATGGAACAGAATACTTTCTTTGTGTCTTTTTCCCTGACTTGTTTTGGTGATTTGGCACGCAGCCCCTTTTCTCATGACATATCACAACATCCCTCAACAGCAGGAAATCGGAGAGAAGCGTCAAATGTAAACAAATGAGGGTTGCATGACTTTGGCTGGAGTACTGTACGTGGTTTAAAATCCTTGGACATAACCGAAGGATGGCAGCGTGTAAGGAATGTGGCAAACAAAGACACTGGAACAACCACATCAAACTTAATAAGGCACCTTAATACACAGCCGGATAGGTTTGTTTAGATTATGCTAGCCACTTGGCCGTCAATACAGCTAATATATAAAATAGTTATTTTCCATCTCCTTTCCCTCTTGGTATTGACTTGAGACTTGACTTGGACTTGTACTCTCTGCCAGGTACGGTGTACTGTGGATATAAACATGCTCATCCTGACGTAGCCTGACCCTCTACATGGCTGTGAACACCATAATAATGCACAAGCTCAATCTTGGCTCACTGCCGTCCATTGTAATCTCTTCACTCTATGATGTTCAAATAAAGAAGCTCTCTGTTAATGCTCTCAAATAAACTCAGCAGATGAACTTGGTATTTGTCTGCAGATCGATATGTCCTGGTAATGTGTGCACTAAGTGGTCAAAAGTGTTGAACACCTGACCACTACACCTATATGATCTTGCTGGACATCTCGTTCCTAACCATGGACATTAATAATGAGTTGCCCTTCCTGCTTGTGGCTGTAACTGTCTCTAGTCTTCTGGGAAGTCTCTCAGATTTCTGAGTGTGTTTTTGAGTGGGAATTTGTGTCCATTAAGTCAAAAGAGCCTTTGTGAGGCCAGGCTCCGATGTTGAGCATGAAAGCTTGGCTTATAGTCGGAGTTCCAGTCCATGCCAGAGGTGTTCAAGTGGGGTTGAGGTCAGTGCTCTGAGTCGAACATTGAACCGCACCACACCAAAGTGGACTTCTAGTAGATAGTGGACTTCTAGTAGGTAGTGGACTTCTAGTAGGTAGTGGACTTCTAGTAGGTAGTGGACTTCTAGTAGGTAGTGGACTTCTAGTAGGTAGTGGACTTTTTGTAGGTGGTGGTCTTTGGGCAATTGCTAAAGCCAGATTCATCCTCCTTCAGTCTGCTAGAGAGTGAAGTGTGATTCCTCACTCCATCGAATGTGTTTGCACTGATTCACAACCCAGTGGTGCTTCACACCAACTCCAGATGAATCTTGACATCGCACAGTTTTCTTAAGACATGTACGCCGTCTTAGATTTGATCATCATGTCCTGAAGCTCTCAGCTCTTCACTGAGACCAGTAGATATCTGCATGTGTTCTGCCAAGTGGTGCTCTGAACTTGTATTCCCTGCTGCTTCTTGGCTAAGACATTTCATAACGTAACTAGTAGCAAATGTGGCATCCTATGACAGTACCACATCAGTGAGAGCTTCAGTATCAGCCACTATCATGGTTTGCCTATAGAGAATGCATGGCTATGTGATTGTGTGTGTTTTCTTGTCAGCAGTGGGTGTGGCATATGTGTACATCTCTTTGGACATGTAGTGTATATGTGTTTGGACATATAGTGCTTATGTGTATGCATGTTTGGACATGTAGTTCTCATGGCGATGGACATGTGGCTGATGGATCCCTGCAGCCCACAGGTTCCACTGCAGTCTTCTCTTGTCCTGGAATGCATGTCCATGAGTCAGCAGCATGTAGACATACAGCCTTTCGTCCCCACCTTAGTTTGACTTTTGTGCAGTTTGAAATCCTTTGTAATAATGAATGTAAATGTGTGATAATTGAAGGTTTGGGGTCAGTTCAGAGCAAAACCTGCAATTTTAAGAAATGTAAGCAAGCAGATTTTGTTCATTAGACTCGTCTGTATTGTGGGGCAGCGGCATCATCTGATCTTTTTAGCTGGCTGTACAGAGCTGTTTTCTGCCTTTTCCTCCGTTTTCTCTTCTTTTTAATCTCAGATTTTAATCATTGTCTTTTGGCTAGAGCAGCTGGAAAACTTTAGAGCTTGGTGTAGTGCACCGCTTTGGCGTTATACAGTGAGGGACACCTTTGGGAATACAGCAGTGATTCCAGTAACAGTTGAGGGCTTGTACAATGGCCAAGTTTCCTTTGTAGAAATCAAGGCCACCTCATCTTTTTCTTCTTTTATAGGTCTGTCTTTGTCCTCCCCACTCCCTAACCCTATCCTTCCCTACTCACTAACCTTCCCCACTCCCTAACCCTATCCTTCCCTACTCACTAACCTTCCCCACTCTCTATCCTTCCCTACTCACTATCCTTCCCTACTCACTAACCTTCCCCACTCCCTAACCTTCCCTACTCTCTATCCTTCCCTACTCACTAACCTTCCCTACTCACTAACCTTCCCTACTCTCTATCCTTCCCTACTCACTAACCTTCCCTACTCACTAACCTTCCCCACTCCCTAACCTTCCCTACTCTCTATCCTTCCCCACTCCCTAACCTTCCCTACTCTCTATCCTTCCCTACTCCGTAACACACCCTAACCCTCCTTACTCTCTATCCTTCCCTACTTCCTAACCCTAACCTTCTCTACTCTCTATCCTTCCCTACTCCGTAACACACCCTAACCCTCCTTACTCTCTATCCTTCCCTACTCACTAACCTTCCCCACTCCATAACCTTCCCTACTCTCTATCCTTCCCTACTTCCTAACCCTAACCTTCTCTACTCTCTATCCTTCCCTACTCCGTAACACGCCCTAACCTTCCCTACTCTCTATCCTTCCCTACTCTGTAACACACCCTAACCCTCCTTACTCTCTATCCTTCCCTACTTCCTAACCCTAACCTTCCCTACTCTCTATCCTTCCCTACTCCGTAACACACCCTAACCCTCCTTGCTCTCTATCCTTCCCTACTCCCTAACCCTAACACCTGTGTGGAACACTCATGTTCATTATTCTTTTAAACCTGTTTTCTTTTGTGTTGCACTCTATTACCTAAAGGGCAGTTCACATAGTGTATACCCACCAGTTCACATAGTGTATACCCACCAGTTCACATATTATATACTCAAGCGCAAAAGTTCCCATACGAGGGCCATACAAGTTTTGTTTGTACTGTGACAGGATTACACTGTGGAGATGGTGAGATGTTGGATTGCATTCAGAGAGCTGGAAGTGCAGAACAAATGAAGCTGGTCTGGCAGCATGTGCTGGTGGTGTTGGGAAGGTCAGAACTGGACATATTGGACATTGGGGGCCTTTTTAAAAAAGACAGAACCTGTGGTTTGTCTCAGTGGCTGCAGCTGTTTAAACACCCTTTTTGGATGTTTTGTTTCACACACACAGAGACTCTTGACTCTGCTTTTACTAACAGAAGGCTTTATTGTAAGAGAGGGAGAAAAAGCATATTAATACACATTCACATAGACCTCAGTATTAATATTAATACACATTCACATAGACCCCAGTATTAATATTATCTATGACTCCTTGTGCCCCCACATATGGGGTGTGTATGGATGAGGCTGCATGCTAGGCTGTCTGGGCCTGTTCTGTCAATACTTACATTAATGCTGTGTCCAAGAAAAAGTTTTAGGGATGTTCTAGCTATCGTCAAACTAGCTAGGATAATCGTCAGCATCTCTCCCGCCATCTGCAGCACACCACAGGCCATACTGGGATTGTTTTCAAGAGCTGTCGCCCATTTTGGTAAGCCAAGAGCGTTAAGAATCATGCAGCTTGTTTCCTAACAGTCTGCTGTTCACCAGCATCGGGGGGTTCTGAGTGGATAGTCACCCACAGATGGACCAGGACATTCCTCGTCGCTGTTGTTGTGTTTTATTAGCTGTCTGTAGAAAGTCACGCCAGCCTTTCAGCTCTCTGTTGCACCAAGGTTTTTACTCTGCGTTAGTCTTTAAAGACTCAAAAATCTATTGAAGTGAAAGCAGCCAATTATGTTCTGTTAACACAGCTAACGCCTTTAACACCGAACATGCTGGTGCTTTGGATTTTATCTATTAATTTTATTGATCCATTTTGAAAAATAATAATAGCTGTGGCAGTGAGACTGGCGGGTCAGCTAGCAGGGGAGACTTTTGGGGTCAACTGTCAGTACTATTATGTATGACCTTTAACTTGACCAGGAACCATGAGAGAAGTGTGCCAAGACATCTGATCTTTAGTCTCTCTCTTTAGGTTCTGTTCAGGCAAAAATGCCTTGAACTGGGAATTTGTGACTCTCATGGAGGTGTGAAGCATCAGAGCACAAATGAAACGGTCTTAATGGCAGTGCTTTCATTGCTGCATCATTTTATGTATTAAACTAACACAAATTTTAGTGGGTGTGTCATTCACTTGTTAAGTTATAAATACTTACAGACTTGTTAAGTTATAAATACGTACAGTGGACACAAAACCAAGTCTGCCAATTTCTTTTATTTCTGTTTGCCTAGTGGCAATAAATGACCTTGAAACTGTGGAAACACTCCAGCACACTGTGCTCATTGAAAGTGTGAAAACACTCTTGTGAACTTCCACTCTTTAACTCTGATGTGCTTTTATTTGCCTGCAGATGTGGAGCAGATGGCTATTGACTGGCTTACGGGGAACTTCTATTTTGTTGACGACGTGGACGACCGTATCTTTGTGTGCGATAGGGATGGCATTACTTGTGTGACTCTGTTGGACCAAGAGCTCTACAACCCTAAAGGCATCGCACTGGACCCCACCATGGGGTATCAACACACACACACACACACACCACCTGCCCAAACCCCAAAGTTGTATTGCAATGGAGTATGAGCTCACACACATGTGCACACACACATGCATAACCTAACCCCTATGGGGTATCAACACACACACATTTTGTCTAGAAGGAAAGCTTGTGAAGTCAGTACTTTGTATAATTTCTGATGTAATTATGTGTTTGTGTGTATTGTTGCTATTTTTGCTTTAAACAGGAAGGTGTTCTTCACAGACTATGGTCAGATCCCTAAGGTGGAGCGCTGTGACATGGACGGACAGAATCGGACAAAGCTGGTGGACAGTAAGATTGTTTTCCCTCATGGCATCACCCTGGACCTGGTCAGCAGGCTGGTGTACTGGGCTGACGCATATCTGGACTACATAGAAGTGGTGGACTACGAGGGCAAGAACAGACATACCATCATACAGGGACTCCTGGTGAGGAAGCAATGGCACCTCTGTGTCTTTAACAGGAAGTGAAGTTGTGGACCTGGTCTCCAAGTCAGGGCTGATATTGTATTGTCAAAACTCAACTGTAACAGTTTTTTTTCATACATGCAGCAAACTACTACTAATATAAAGCAGAGCGGTTTATTTTAACACGGGTGTATTAACTGCTGTCTTAAGTATAACTTCCTTCTCTTCATGTGGTGGTCAGTAAAGTCCTCATTTTCCTTATGCAGATCATGCCAGGTCCTTTTCAGCATCACATTCCTGAATGTACAACATTTAAAGAGACATAGAGACATCTGTCCAAATCATCCTGTTTCTCTGGAAACTAGGTATAGAGAGAGACATAAAAAATGTAGTAAAGTACTCAAAGTTTCCAGAGACACAGGATGTTTCAGACAGAGGTCCTTCATCAGCTGTGTGCGTGTGTGTATGTGTATGTAGTGAGGAATACATTACAAACAAGCAAGTAATTCAGCTCTGTATATGTGTGTGAATATGTAGCTAATTCACCCCTGTCTCTGTCTCTTAGATCGAGCACCTTTATGGACTGACTGTGTTTGAGAACTATCTGTATGCCACCAACTCCGACAATGCCAACATGCAACCAAAGACCAGCGTGATTCGGGTCAACCGTTTTAACAGCTCCGACTACCAAGTGGTGACCCGTGTGGACAAGGGCGGGGCGTTGCACGTGTACCACCAGAGACGCCAGCCTCCAGGTAAAGCAGTCTCTGATTGGCTACAGTCATATTAATGGTCTTTGTAACTTATTCCCTGAGATCATTGTGTGGTCTTGTCAGGTCAGTGTTGATGTTGTGAATTTTCTTAAATATGTCATTATTCAAGTCGTTTAATTTGTACAATTTCAGGATGCTTATTGAAGTCGACATACATTCATGTTCAAATTGTGCCACTCAGATTGGCCGTATAGTTGTGATTAGATCACACGATGTTTTACACTTTTCTTTCCAAATTGGTGTTTCCACCTCTTGGACCTTACCTGTCTGTCTGCCTGTCTGTCTGTCTGCCTGTTTTCCCCACTCTCACCCTGTCTGGCCAGTGCGCAGCCATGCGTGTGAGCCTGATCAGTTTGGCAGAGCGGGCGGCTGCTCCGACATCTGCCTCCTGGCCAACAGCCACAAGAGTCGCACCTGCCGCTGCCGCTCGGGCTTCAGCCTGGGCAACGACGGCAAGTCCTGCAAAAGTAAGTGACCCTCACCCTGACCGTGACGTGACCCTCACCCTCACCCTGACCCTGACCCTCACCCTGACCCTCACCCTGACCGTGACCCTCACCCTGACCGTGACCGTGACCCTGACCCTGACCCTGACCCTGACCGTGACCCTGACCCTGACCGTGACCCTCACCCTGACCCTGACCGTGACCCTCACCCTGACCGTGACCCTCACCCTGACAGTGACCCTCATCCTCACCCTGACCGTGACCCTCATCCTCACCCTGACCGTGACCCTCATCCTCACCCTGACCGTGACCCTGACCTTGTGAGTGAATGTCCTCTACTATGCACCGCCACAACCCACGCTGTGCCACACCACCCTCCACATCACCACCACACTAGTGAATACCATACCAACCACTTGATTATTTAGATTGAATACAACTGGCACCATAATTAAACCCTTAAAGCAGTAATTCCTCTTCCTTCAGACAGACATCTAGCCACATGTATTGAACTCCATGCTTGAGCACTAGGAAGCTTAACCCTTGGGGGTAATGTCTGGCCTGCTGACACGCACACCCTTTCTTCATAACTCCTTGGCTTAATTATCTCGCTGAATTAACTTGCTGAGTCATTGACAATGATGAAAATACTTTCCCTGTTAAGCACAGTATTGATTTTATTCAAAAGTAAATTAACTAGATTTTAATATTCAATGAACTGATATTGATCCATGGTGCCCTTGACAAAGACTTTGGAATGAGAACTGAAGATTGCTGAGAACCACATTGTTTGTTTTTTATTCATTATTGGAACTTGTTGAAATTATCTGATCACAAATGTATCCTAACTGATCATAACTGACATATTATGAAGGCATATCTGCTGAATGAAGTAGTGGGCTGTGTTTCTGTGGGCTGGTTTTCTGTGGGCTGTGTTTGGCTTTCTGTATTTTCTGAGGCTTTTCTTTTCCTCATCTGTTCCTCAGAACCTGAACACGAGCTGTTTCTGGTATATGGTAAGGGTCGTCCAGGAGTCATCAGAGGCATGGACATCAATCCCAAGGTCCAGGATGAATACATGATCCCCATAGAAAACCTGATGAACCCTCGCGCCCTGGACTTCCACGCACAGAGCAATTTCATCTACTTTGCTGATGCCACCAGCTACCTGATTGGCCGGCAGAAGATCGATGGCACAGAACGAGACACTATCTTGAAAGAAGGTATTCAGGACACACACACCCTATCATGGTATCCATTGTTTTACAAATGTTGGTGCATGGCTAGGTGCTTGGTTTGGTGAGCGAATACTTTTGGCAGTATAGGGTATTTACTAATGAATTTATTTCATTACAAAACTTTGGTGATATCAGTACAGAGTGAAAGAATTGATTCTTCATGGTGTGATGGGAGCTCTTCATGTCTCCTGTATTTAGGTATTCACACAGTGGAGGGTATTGCTGTCGATTGGATGGCTAACAACTTGTACTGGACCGATGACGGCCCTAAGAAGACCATCAGCGTGGCCAGGCTGGAGAAAGCTGCGCAGACCAAAAAAACTCTCATTGAGGGCAAGATGACTCACCCACGCGCCATCGTAGTAGACCCCAAAAATGGGTGAGCCTAGTGTGTTGCTCAACAACGAAGGAAAGGCATGTAGTGGGAGTCTGGCATGTGTTTGAGAAAGGGTTTGTGTGTGTGTGGGTGGGGGGGGGCACCTCAGAGCACCTTCAGATACCTCACCTCTTCTCACCTCACTTCACCTTCACTCAGATTACCACCTTACCTCACCTGGTCTCCACATTACACTGCTCTTTTCCGGGTATGAGGTGAGGCGCACATGCAGGGTGACAGTCTTTTTTTTTTTTTTTTTTTATAGCTGGATGTATTGGACCGACTGGGAGGAGGACCCAAAGGAAAGCAAGAGGGGCAAAATTGAGAGGGCCTGGATGGACGGCACCAACCGGAACATCCTCTTGACCTCGAAAACAGTGTTGTGGCCCAACGGTCTGAGCTTGGATGTTCCCCAGGGCATCCTCTACTGGGTGGATGCCTATTACGACCGCATCGAGATGGTCTATCTCAGCAACACGGAACGCAAGGTCCGCACACTATTAGATACCCTCGTCATCATCCAAGGCGTCTGTATGTAGGTCTATAGACCTATGAACTTGATTTTTGAGCACATGTGCATTTAAAACATATTCATGCAGGCTTCATGTTTCCTATTGAAAACAAGGTCAAATGATAAACTTTTAAAATGTATCGTATTAAAGGTTAAAGGAGGGCTGTAAATTGGACTGCAGATGAATAAATTGTGTATAAACGCACGTGTGGGAAGCCATGGCCCTTGGTGTTGGAGTTGTGGGCTGACACTCCCGCTCCCCACAGACGGTGTATGAAGGGCAGGAACTGAGCCACGCCTTTGGCCTCTGCCACTACAAGCACTTCCTGTTCTGGAACGAGTACCGCAGTGGCAGCATCTACAAGCTGGACCAAGACAGCAAGGTCGTGACCCTGCTGCGCAGCGAACGCCCGCCCATCTTCGAGATCCGCATGTACGATGCCCAGCAGCAGCAAGGTACAGCACCATCTAGGGTTAGGGTTAGCATTTAGCATCTAGGGTTAGGGTTAGCATTTAGCGCCTAGAGTTAGCATTTAGCATCTAGGGTTAGCATTTAGCATTTTGACTGTAAACAGACTGTGTCCCCTGTGTTGCGTTTATTTTTGCTTTTGTCAGTGTTTCTGGTGATTCCCACCTTGTCCAAAGCCTTTGTACTCAACAGCTTAAGCACTGTCAGAGCTCAGCCCTTTAAATGAATAAAATCAGGCGAAAAATTGGTTGTATGAAACATTGGCTTGTTATTACGGTGGCCCAATGTGTACGTCATAGGAGAGCCCTTACCCCTTATCATACATCCCCTATATTACTAACCCTAACCCTACACATCATACCTCCCCTATATTATTAACCCTACACATTATACATCCCCTATATTACTAACGCTATATTATTTACCCTAAACTTCTTTTTACTTGAGCAGATACATTTGAATCACTTGAGCAGATGCATTTAGTGTCCTGTCCTGTATGGTCATGGGATGGCTGGCTGTGCGTGGGTGTGTGTGCAGGCAGTAATGCGTGTCGTGCAAACAACGGTGGCTGCAGCAGTCTGTGTCTGGCCACGCCGGAGGGGAGGTCATGTGCCTGCGCGGAGGACCAGCTCCTGGATCCAGCAGACAACACCAGCTGTAAAGGTAACACTCACACTCACCACACCAGCTGTAAAGGTAACACTGTAAAGGTAACATACTCATGTGTATGTGATGCATAGCTTTTCGTCTTATCACTCGAGGTTTAATGCTGAGTGGCTCAAGCTAGTTGTTCTGAATCCATTTAATACACAAACATGGCAGCAGAAAAACTTCCATAAATATATTTTTCATAATAAGTAGATGGCCCTAGTAAACCCTAACCCTTGTAAAGATAAAGTCCGAGAACCCAGGTCTAACACTAACCCCAAACCCTAACCCTCATGGTCTCTGTTTGCTTATTTGGTGCGCACCAGAGTTCTAAAAGAAATGTACAAACGGTATTAACAGTCATTACACCAGGCTTTGATTTTAATTGAACCAAAGCTAGTCTGAACATGCCACAAGTACTCATTTTTGGTTTAATATTCCGGTAACACTTTCTATGAAGCCTGCATTTATATGTCATTATAAATGTGATTATAGCTGTTTGTAACTTCGTAATAATGCTTTGTAAATATAATGCCTCATAAGGAACTTATAATAAACTGTATTGAATTATTTTGTAACTTATAAAGACGTAGTAATAACACAATTGTCACTATAATAATAATAATGGCTTATAAATGCAGGCTTCATAGAAAGTGTTACCAATATTCCTTTTAAGGTGATGTGTTCATGCGTTTAATTAACATTATATGCAATATTATTATGAGTCTGGAGCATTCTCATTCTTATAATATACCTGTAGTAACACGCATCTGTGTGTTTGTGTGTGCGCACATGTGGGTGTGCATGTGTACGTGTGTGTGTGTGTGTGTGTGTGTGCACTGCAGCAAACCCCTCCTACATCCCGCCTCCTCGCTGCCAGCCTGGAGAGTTTGCATGCAAAAATAATCGCTGCATCCAGGATCGCTGGAAATGTGATGGAGACAATGACTGTCTGGACAACAGTGATGAGGCTGTGGAACTCTGCTGTAAGTACACGCGCATACACACACACACACACACACACACAGAGAGAGAGACACTGTTTCATTCTTCCTCTAGATCAGCACACTTGTCCCGCCGATCGCTTTAAGTGTCAAAACAACCGCTGCATTCCAATGCGTTGGCTGTGTGATGGAGACAACGACTGCGGCAACGATGAGGACGAGTCCAACATCACCTGTTCAGGTAGGACAGACAGGTGTACACGCGTGTCCATGCACAGTGCCTCATGCAGATGGGAAGACGGTCTTGTTTCTGCTGTTTCCCAAAATGCATCATTAGTTCAGGAGGCCAGGTGGATGGTTCTGGAGGCCAGGGGGTTAGTGCAGGAGGTCATGTGGTATGAAGATAGCTGTCCCAGTTTGTGTGCTCAGATGTTTGTTTACATATGCTCAGATGTTTGTTGTCCAGAATACATCAAATGTACCCTCTGCAAAGGAATTGTAGCTATTGTATAATTACAGGTTCTTTATTACTGTAGTAAATTTGTCTCAATTTTTTTTTAATTCATGGTTATGGTTTTAAAGGATACTTTGCAGAATTCCTAGTCCAAAATTAGTTGTAGACTGACACTTTTGATTTGGTTCATAGCTCTGATTTGAAGTCATGTTGATGTGTAGACTGTATGGTTTAATATTTTAGTGATATTATGGGAAACCATATAGGAGTGAGAATGTTTATGCCCAGACGTCTCCTTCTCCCTGAACGAGCCCTGACTGCTTAGCTCTGTGTTTTTATTCATTAGTTCATGTACAAGATAAATACCAAAAAAAGATGGAGCCCATCCTCATGCGTCACTTGCAATTGGAGACTGTTGGTACTTAAACACAAGAGAAATTCCAGCTCAGCAAAGCAGGCTGCTAACTTTTGGAATAAATGTGTTATAATAGAAGGTTCAGGGGGTTAGGGGTTAGGGTCCGGATAGTACTAGGGTTAGGTCTTAGGGGTTGTGGTCAGGATTAGATGTTGGGGATCAGGGTTAGGGTTAACTGTATTAAAAACGCAGGAGCCCAGACCACTGTAGTGAATGTAGTGGAATTAACTACTTTTGGAAAATTGAAGAGCACTGCATTGAATGGAGATTTCGAGTCGTCAGACACAACCTGCCACATTGGTAATCTGATCTGAAACCGCTGAGATGAAGACAAAGGCGAAAGAAGCCGCAGGATTGAGCAGAAAGTGAGAATTCCAATAATCAGCAGGGGATCAGCATCTTCTATGTGACACTAGAGTAGAGACCTCCAGCAGGTTTGTAAGGATTGTTCGGTATAAATCGCTTGTGCTTATAGTGCAGATTCAGTCCAGGAGTTTACATTGTCTCCTCTTCCTCAGCGCGGACATGTCCTCCGAACCAGTACTCCTGTGCGAGTGGGCGCTGTATCCCCATCTCGTGGACATGCGATCTGGATGACGACTGTGGGGACCGCTCTGATGAGCCCATCTCCTGTGGTATACACACTCTGCTTTGTGCTTAATGGTTTTCTGGAAACTGCTCGGGGCATGTAGTGTGACCACCTCTGCATATAGAGGTTAGGGTTAGGCCTAGGCCTAAAACAGTTTATCTTGGTTAGGCCTAAAACAGACAAAAAAGCTTACCCTCACACACGCACTGTAGTGGGAGGGGCTAAAGAACACACACACAAATTGCTTACAGCAGCATTAAATATTACAGCTGCACAGTAACCCAGAGAGCACTGATGGAGACTGTTAGCACCGTTAGCCGTTCTGCTTCTGAGGAGGACGTTAGCTGCTCCAGACGGATGGCTATTAGAGAGGAACACGTACAACAGAAAGGCTTTTACCTTATGCTGGGTTATAGTGTCACTAGGTCCCTCAGCTGGCTTGGACTGCTTTGTCCCTGCTGGACAAACTCAGGATGAGGGCATAACTGTTGTGAAATGGTGACCGTGTGCTTTGCAGTGTTAAAGGTTTCTGCCCGTGTGTTGCAGCCTATCCCACGTGCTTCCCTCTCACACAGTTCACCTGTAACAACGGCCGCTGCATCAACATTAACTGGCGCTGTGATAATGGTGAGCACCCCATGAGCACACGCTTGATCTGACGGGGCAGGGTGTGTGGGAGTGTGTGTGTATGTGTGTGGGGCGTAGGGGGCTTATGGTTTCCAGCTATGTTGCATGTCCTTTTCTGTCACCTTTGTTCTCTGTAGTACTCTGTGTGTGTGCATGTGTCCGTGTGTGTGTCCACATTTGTGTGTGTGTGTGTATTTCTGTAGGTATATGCTTTTCCTCCAGATCATGTTTTTGTTCATGATTTCACATGTCCTTGTTCGTTGTTTGACATCATGTCCTCTTCTCTGTGCCACTGGCCCCTCTCTGTTGCAGAAAAGGATTGTGGGGACGGCTCTGATGAGCTGAATTGTCCAAACCCGACCGGTTAGTGCATAGATCAACATGCACCATAATAGTGTCCAGATGATGACTAAAAACATTTCAGTTGTGATTTGAAAGAATTCTCTAAATTTTTCCTTATTACCTAAGAGGTATAGTCGGTTGGAAAGTTCTTTCTTAAGGCTTCAAAAGTCTTTTATTTCTTTTTCTTTATTTCTTGGGTAATAGACTGTCTAACATCTTGTCATGTAGGGTTTAATGTGCAGTGAGAATTTTGCATTACATAAGTGGTGTACTGTGGCTGTGCAGTATACAAAATGCAAATTCTTGTTTTTTCATGGTGCATGGTGTGATCTATGCAGTTTCTGTGATTGTTTAAATATTTTACTTTCAAACTGTATGAAGAATAACACTGAAGTTCATTTCCCACTGTGCACTCTGTCTGACATGGGCGTCGGCCGTCCTGCGTGGGCGTCGGCCGTTCAGTGGTGCTGCTCTAAAAGAGGTGGCGGGCCTTAGCGCTGCAGCTCATTGGGCGTGACTCCGGCCCTGCTCGGCACCCCATGAGCCTCCCCGGGCGCGTTTCCCAGAGTGCTGCAGGGTGGTGACATCACGTTGCGTTTCAGACAATGACTGCGGCGACAGCAGCGACGAGGCGGGCTGCAGCCACTCCTGCTCCAGCGCACAGTTCAAGTGCAACAGCGGCCGCTGCGTACCCGACTACTGGAAGTGTGACGGCGACAACGACTGCGGTGACTACAGCGACGAGAACAACGCCAACTGCACCAATCACGGTGAGCTTCGGGTTAGGCTCCTCCCATCACGGGTGGGGGCGATCCCCAGCTCTCGGGGGGGGGACGTACACATTCCCAGTTCTGCAGCTTCATTCAAGATCATTGGTCAGTCAGCATGCATCAAATCAGTCTATCATGAATTTATATGCAACTTAAATAAAGTGACATCAATGTAATGAAATCACAGCTGCATATGCACACCTCCATGTGTGTTGAGTTTGGACACACACCCGATGGTTAGATACGCGCACACAAGCTGGTTAGATACACACACACACACCCTCTTGTCTATGAATGTGTGTCTCTAACCTGCACGATGTGCTTTGCATTTTTAAATTGCGTCGTTACATTGGAAAACCACTTCTGTCCTAAGCACAACAAAGCAACATCCACTGTTGACCAATCAGTATCCACGTTGCCTTTCGACCTCTCATGGAATTAAGGCTGGTTTGTGCTGACCATAATCTCATTACCATAATCTAAAACAAACATGGCCATAATCTGAAACAAAGATGGCCATAATGTCAAGATAGAGTGCTCAGGTCCGCATAGTTTCCACCTTCCTCTCAGTGTAGTTTTCTCGTCTGCACCTACTTGGCACTTGTCTGGATGTAATATATTATAACGTGGATAAAGTACAGCCAGTCAATGTAGAGAACTATCCCTAACCCTAGAGCTGTATGAACTATATTGATTGATACCAGTATTGGGTCAGCATTGTAGTTCATATTATCTCTGACCAAAACAAGCCCAGATTGAGTCTTGGGGTTCATAAGTGGATTCACCTGTGAACTGAGAGGGGACGCGTGGACATTAAGGAAAGATTTGTTCATATGCTGTGTGCAATTGTCCTCTCATGTGAAATCGGTATGTAACATCTGAGCTCCCCTGAATCAGTAAGTTTCTTTCCCTGACCTGGTGACCTACCAATCTAACCTCGTAGCAGTGTTGTTTGTGCTTCAGTTCATGACCTGTGCAGTAGGTCAGGGGGGAGAGGTGAGAGAGGGAGATGTGCCGAGGCCTTTATTCTGTTTGTTTGTTTCGTTGTTCAGCTGTTGATTGGTGTCATGTTGCTGATTTATTTATGGGGATTGCTTCAGACAATAGGATTCGTGTGTGGGGGAATCGCACGGCACCTGTCACTGTCTCCAAGTGTCGAACTGTCTCCTGGTGTCTGTCTCTAAATTGTCCAACTCCCCCTCCCCGCAGCGACACGACCTCCTGGCGGTTGCCATGCCGACGAGTTCCAGTGCCGCATGGATGGCCTGTGCATCCCCCTACGATGGCGTTGTGATGGCGACACTGACTGCATGGACCTGAGTGACGAGAAGCACTGTGAGGGGGTCACGCACATGTGTGACCCCGCCGTCAAGTTTGGCTGCCGCGACTCTGGTGAGGACTCCTGGGTAATGTGGTCCAGTGACTTTGCTCTTTTGTGGAGTTTTGGCGCGGCCCCTGTTGACATCTGCTCGTCTTGCAGCGCGCTGCATCAGCAAGGCGTGGGTGTGTGATGGGGACAGTGACTGTGAGGACAACTCTGATGAGGACAACTGTGAGGCGCTGGTGTGCAAGCTGTCCCACCATGTGTGCGCCAATGACACCGCCGTCTGTCTGCCCACCGAGAAGCTGTGTGACGGCAAGGACGACTGCCCCGACGGCTCTGACGAGAAGCTTTGTGGTGAGAATGAACTACGTTACCCATAATCCCATAGTCCAAATAGCTTCATCCTTTTTATTTTTTTGACCTTGCTAAGGCAGGGTCTTGCATTGGCACAACACCTGAGAGAACAGGAACTTCAGCAAACTCCCCTCCAATAAGAACCTGCTCAACAAACTCCCCTCCAATAAGAGCTTCTGAACAGGTTCTTATGGAAGGGGAGATTGTTGATCAGGTTCTTATGGGAGGAGAGTTTGTTCAACTGCCTTGAAAACTGTGTTGGCTCATTTACTACATGTGTATATAAATTATGTGTTTGTGTATATCAGTGTGTATAAATAGTGCTGCTTTATGCTTTGCCATAGCGCATGTTTCTGCATGTCCCCCTCTCCTCATCATCTCCTCCCCTCATCCTTCTCCTCTCTTCCTCCTCATCTCCTCATTCTCCTCTTCCTTCTCCTCTTCCTCCTCCACCTCCTCCTGTCCTCTTCCTCTTCATCTCCTCCTCTCCTCCTCCTCGCCACCTCTTCCACCTCCTCCCCTCATTCTGTCCAGTGACTCCTGCCCCTGCTGGCAAAATTCTTTTTTTTAAAAGATTTGACTGCCGAGTTTGATACTATAAATCACGATATAATCCTCATCATCAACTATCGGGATTATTATTATGTCGGTTCTGTGTGTTTTGTCTCCTTGTTTTGTTTGTTTGCTTTGTGGTTCACTCGCGTTTTATGTTGTTACATTTTGGGTATATACACTCACTGGCCACTTTATTAGGTACACCTCGTTCTGGGTTGGTCCCCCTTTTGCCTTCAAAGCTGCCTTAATCCTTCGTGGCATAGATTCAACAAGGTACTGGAAACATTCCTCAGAGAGTCTGGTCCATATTGACATGATTGCATCAGTCTGAGATGATTCGCGCTTTATGACATGGTGCGTTATCCTGCTGGAAGTCAGAAGATTGGTACACTGTGGTCATAAAGGGATGGACATGGTCAGCTACAATACTCATGCAGGCTGTGGCGTTGACACGATGCTCAATTGGTACTAATGGGCCCAAAGTGTGCCAGGAAAATATCCGTCACACCATCGCACCACCACCGCCATCCTGAACCGTTGATACAAGGCAGGATGAATCCATGTTGTTGATGCCAAATTCTGACCCTATCATTCGAATGTCGCAGCAGAAATCGAGACTCGTCAGACCAGACAACGTTTTTCCAATGTTCTATTGTCCAATTTTGGTGAGCCTGTGCGAATTGTAGCCTCAGTTTCCTGTTCTTAGCTGACAGGAGTGGCACCCAGTGTGGTCTTCTGCTGCTGTAGCCCATCCGCCTCAAGGTTCAACATGTTGTGCGTTCAGAGATGCTCTTCTGCATGCCTCGGTTGTAATGACTGGTTATTTGAGTTACTGTTGCGGTTCCATCAGCTGGAACTAGTCTGGCCATTCTCCTCTGACCTCTGGCATCAACAAGGCATTTGCACCCACAAAACTGCCACTCGCTAGAGATTTTCTCTTTTTCTGACCATTCTCTGTAAACCCTAGAGATGGTTGTGCGTGAACATCCCAGTAGATCAGCAGTTTCTGAATTACTCAGACCAGCCCGTCTGGCACCAACAACCATGCCACATTCGAAGTCGATTAAATCACCTTTCTTCCCCATTCTGATGCTCGTTTTGAACGGCCATGTCTACACGCCTAAATGCATTGAGTTGCTGCCATGTGATTGGCTGATTCGACATTTGCGTTAATGAGCAGTTGGACAGGTGTACCTAATAAAGTGACCGGTGAGTGTAAATTCAAAGAGTGATAATAACGATAATAACAATAATAATAATGAATAATATATTAATGATAAAAATAATAATATTAGACAGCCAAATACCTCAAGTGCCTCATTTCTAGTCTGTCCTCTTCTGCTCCTGCATGGCTGCTCCAGACCTCTGCTCACTGCACAACGGCGGCTGCAGCCACAACTGCACGGTGTCTCCGGGGGAGGGCATCCTGTGCTCATGCCCGCTGGGCATGGAGCTGGACGCCGACAACAAGACGTGCCGGATCCAGGCCTTCTGCGCCAAGCACCTGAAGTGCAGCCAGAACTGCGATCAGGACAGGTTCAACGTGAAGTGCTCGTGCTACGAGGGCTGGATGCTGGAACCAGACATGGAGAGCTGTAGGAGCACAGGTACAGTACCTGGGGGGAGTGACACGGGTAGGGTGGGGCTGACTGGTTCATGTACAGTGGGATGGAGGAGCGGGGCTGGTACAGGTCTGGCTGTATGGGGTTGGAGTATGACTGGTGCTTTGGGAAACAAAGAGAACCAAACTTACGGGGTTTTCCTCTGGAGGAAAGATCTTTCCTGAGAATGATTTTGTGCTCAGAATGCCTGGATCGCCTTCCTGGCCAATAAAGTAGTAGTTTCCAGAGACGAACCAGAGAGGGTTTGAGGTGGAGGAGGAGGAGAGGGTTTGAGATGGAGGAGGAGGAGAAGAGGGTTTTAGATGGAGGAGGAGAGGGTTTTAGATGGAGGAGGAGGAGAGGGTTTGAGATGGAGGAGGAGGAGAGGGTTTGAGATGGAGGAGGAGGAGGAGGAGAGGGTTTGAGATGGAGGAGGAGGAGGAGGAGAGGGTTTGAGATGGAGGAGGAGGAGAGGGTTTGAGATGGAGGAGGAGGAGAGGGTTTGAGATGGAGGAGGAGGAGGAGAGGGTTTGAGATGGAGGAGAGTGTTTTTGTCAGGAAGAGCTGTGGTGGCAGAGCTTACATCTGCCAAGTTAATAGATTTGATATCTTTGGAAAAGCTAAGGAGGAAGCCATGGGATGGTGAGAACATTGTGTTTTACATGCAGTAAACTGTTGGATGGAAAAAGATATTTGTTCTTCCACTGTTACAATTATGACAATTGACAATTATGCAGTTTTCTTATCTAATAACTTTCCTAAGAAACATTTAAAACTCATTTAGTGGTGTTTTTGTTTTTTACACAAATGTCTTTACCCTCTCATCATATTTAATGAAGCCCTTAAAACACTACATCACGGGTGATGAAGGTTTATCTGGCAAAGGTGCTGTCTTGGACTATGTTCACTTTTTTCTGTGCTAAGAAAATTGCATGTCAGCATGGTTTCTGAAGTGTAGTCAGAAAGGAAGAAAATCACATAACACAATGTGGGACTCTCTGCAGGCCCCACAGGCATCTTGTCATTCTTCCTCTCTCTCTCTCTCCTTTCTCTCTCCCTCTCCCTCTCTCTCCCCATCACACAGATCCCTTCAAACCGTTCATCATTTTCTCAAATCGCCATGAGATTCGGCGCATCGATCTGCACCGAGGAGAGTTCAGTGTGCTGGTGCCGGGCTTGCGCAACACCATAGCCCTAGACTTCCACCTCAATGAGAGTGCCCTCTACTGGACCGATGTGGTTGAAGACAAGATCTACCGTGGGAAGCTGTCTGACAATGGCGGTAAGCAGTGCACATGTTCCCACAGGCCAAAATGATGCCAGACTTAAATTAGCTCTGTGGAAATGCTGAACAGGATATGCTTTTACAAGCATATTTTCTCTGCAAAATTTTGAAAACAAGCAATTGCAGAAGGTAAAAAGCAGCCCAGGCAGTCAAGGTACCTGCTGTTGGCTTGAATTTCTGTGATGCAGTTCCATTTTTGGCAGATATCCTGGAGCATCTGGTTTTGACTTCCTCTAGAAATCCAAAAACTCATTAGTCATAGTCTTATAGCCACCTCTCCATGCAATCAGTCATAGCCAAAACAGTCACATTCAAAAGCATGAAACCATCAATCAGAGTTAATCTTCTGAGGATGAAAGTCCTCTCATTACTCCCGAGTCATTGTGTGCACATTAGCATGCCTCTGAACACACACGCAACTGTGTGTGTGTGAGGGCACACACGCACCTGACTGTGTGTTTCTTTGGCTTCTTCCTCGTCCTCACAGATGATTGGTGGTCAGGTGATTGGTCTTAGTTTTGTTTTGGGTGATTAATCTCATGGTAATGTGGGTTGATGTGCCTGGTAGTCTGGTGAAATTTTGGTTATTTTTCCTTGGAAAACACCATATTGCCGTACTGTCTACAGACCTCGTAAATAGATTTTCTGTACTTGGGCAAACTAAGAACATTCTAGCACATTTAAATGTTCTTTTTTGTTACAAGAAAAGCTAACACATGTCCAATCTTCTGTGTTCTGTCTTCCTGGCTGCTCGTCCTCCTCCCCTCTCTCCTTTTCTCAGCGGCTCTGACCAGCTTCGATGTGGTCATCCAGTATGGCCTGGCTACCCCTGAGGGTTTGGCTGTGGACTGGATAGCTGGGAACATCTACTGGGTGGAGAGCAACCTGGACCAGATTGAGGTGGCCAAGCTGGACGGGCGTATGCGCACCACCCTGCTGGCTGGGGATGTGGAGCACCCTCGTGCCATCGCCCTGGACCCCCGGGAGGGGTACGTTCCTCACGCCCGCTGCCCTGCAGGGCTCTTCAGCTCATGACTTTGGTGAAGAGCATTTAGATCTTGACCCACTAGGTTGACCCACTGGGAGGGTGAAACAAGCTCATATTTACGTTACGTTTCCATATAACTTGGACATGTAAATTGTTCCCAGTGATAACAGTGTCATTTACTTGTGAACCAGAAACCTGTCAAGTTTTTTTTTCCCCCATGTATACAACCACCTACAAAGTTGTTCCTCTTTAAACATCATCCTTGTTTTGCTGTTGGCTTTTCCCCTTTCTACCAACAATTCCACATCAAAGCGGCTAACCTACAGTTTGTCCTCGTTGCTCCTGCAGAATCCTGTTCTGGACGGACTGGGACGCCAGCATGCCACGCATCGAGGCTGCCTCCATGAGCGGCGTGGGCCGCCGTACCATCCACAAGGAGACTGGGAGCGGGGGCTGGCCCAACGGCCTCACCGTTGACTACCTGGAGCGCCGCATCCTCTGGATCGATGCCAGGTACGCCTGCAGTGGTGAGAAGGTTGTGTCGTGCTATAAGTCCTGCATTCTTGGCACAGATAGTTATATATGAAATATGTTGTGAAAAATTTGTGTAAACCGTGTTTTTTCTTCTCATCACAGTCTTAAATTTAACAGTGATAATGGACACATCTGGATCGTTGTCTTTCTTTTTGAAGTGCTTGTTTTGGCATTCTCTCTCCAGATCTGATGCAATCTATTCTGCCTTGTATGATGGTTCCGGTCTGATTGAGGTTCTTCGGGGACATGAATATCTGTCGCACCCTTTTGCTGTCACAATGTATGGGGGGGAGGTTTACTGGACGGACTGGCGCACCAACACTCTTGCAAAAGCCAACAAGTGGACGGGGAATAATGTGACTGTGGTCCAGAGGACCAACACGCAGCCATTCGATCTCCAGGTTTACCATCCATCAAGACAACCACAGGGTAAATGAACTAATATGCTTGTCACTTGTGTCAGGGCAAAACAGATCAAAACTGAATAGGTAGAAACCTGCATGAGACATGGATTTTTGCAGTTTTAGCAGGCACCTAAGCTATGCAGCAGTTCTCATGGATTGTAGGACTGCAGAGCTCGACTCTGGTATTCACACTTAAACCTCTTTAATCCTCAAAGCTCTTGTATGACCTTTCCACATTAAGCAGCTTTAACCTGGACCCAGTGGGGGGCGCTGCAGGTGAGCGTGTCCCTCACACTGCTCTGTGCAGTAGGACGTCCTCGTGACCCTGTCACGTCTCTCCAGACCAAGTCAAGGAACTAGAAGTGTACTTTTAGTTTTAGTTCCTCTCAACTTTTTATTTTTTTTTACATCCACATTTTAAACATTTGGCATATTTTTATCAGTATGCAAGCATGTGTGTTCACTGGGAATGGATGGCCTGATATTGGAGTCAGAAGCACCATCTGGCCCAGGTGAAGTACAGTACCTGAGATCAGAAGTAGGAGGTTTTCAGCTCATTTGAAAACCAGATGCCACAAGCAGAGAACATGCAGCTTGTTACAGCACTTTAGTTGATTACTTGACAAACGTCATTTTATATAAGCAAGCACACTCACTGAGTAGCCCCAACTTGGCTGTTCAGTCTACTCAAACATCGGTTTGTCCATTTTGATGTTGACCTTTCACCCTAGGCTGTCTGTGTGGTCTGGTTCTATCCTCGTGTCTCTCGGTCCTTCATCAGGATTTGTTAGGAGACTCGAACGTTTCATTTACAAGGGATTATTTTCAGTGTGAAATCTTTCACTGAGTGTAAAATCTTTACTCCAAGGTTATTTATTAAAATGTGCTGTTTGTGTTTTCTGTTTTCCAGCCCCTAATCCTTGTGCGGCTAACGGGGGCCTGGGCCCATGCTCACACCTGTGTCTGATCAACTACAATCAGACATTCTCCTGCGCCTGCCCCCACCTGATGAGACTGAGCTCTGATAACCACACCTGCTACGGTAACCAGCAGGGTTCCACCCCGTCCCAGTATAGCCTGACTGTACTCCTGTCAGCCCCAGTCTCCCACTGTGGGTGGAACGGGGGGGGGAGGAGACACACTGGGGGGATCTTTACACACACACACCATGCTATTTGCATAGGCCGATATGGGAAGTATTAGGTTGTACCCAACTCTGTATTTAGACCTGGAGTTAACTGTATGTGGAGCCATTATATCTGGAGCTAAAGGTTGTTACAATCTTTGTTTAGCTCATTTCAGGATGCTGAGCCCCATGTGACATATTTATTATGAACATATGTTACTACCTGTATGTAATAAGAATGTTGTAAATCTCCTCTAGGGTAAGCCCTACTAATCAAACAGGACTTTTAATTGGACCATCAGCTGGTCCTGATATATAGTCTTCCCACCATTTGGCTTTATAATTGCTAGATATTCAGGATGTTTTTAATTCTGAAAATGTATGAAAATACACACACACTCACACACACACCTTCATGCTCGAGCATTTCACTGATCTCTTCTCCCAGAATCTCGTCAGTTCCTGCTGTACGCTCGTCAGATTGAGATTCGTGGTGTGGACATCTACAACCCCTACTACAACTACATCATCTCCTTCACCGTGCCTGACATTGACAACGTGACAGTGGTGGACTATGATGCGCTGGAGCACAGAATCTACTGGGCTGACGTGCGCACACAGACCATTAAAAGGGCGTTTGTTAACGGCACTGGCATCGAGACTGTAATCTCTGCAGGTACGTCACACACCCATTCCTGTGTAATTCGTCCATGGTTTCAGAAAACCTAAGAAACACTGATGACAGTGGTTTGATATTTTGTAAACTGATAATAGCTATTGTATTTTCAAATCAATCTTTTAAAATTAAATTCTGTCAACCAGAATGGACATGTGATGTGTTTTCAACTTAGTTTAAATTGTTAACTTTTATCATATCTGTTGTACTTTTCTATTTATTTGCTAAGCTGGTATTGTCTTTAAGATGATTCACTGATGACTAATACCAAAAGATTTCAGATGTTAAAACACTTGTGCATGTGGGTATGTTTGTTTTCGCAGATCTTCCAAATGTTCATGGTCTGGCAGTGGACTGGGTGTCTCGGAACCTGTTTTGGACAAGCTATGACACCAATAAGAAGCAAATCAATGTGGCCAGACTGGATGGCTCCTTTAAAAACGCAGTTATCCATGGCCTGGACAAACCCCACTGCCTTGTCGTGCATCCGATCCTGGGGTGAGGGACCTTAGACATGCACCTTCTGTTTTGCACCTAGTGGCATGCAGGCAGAGAAGATCTGGGAGACGTTCTGCAGCAGCACTGCAGCTGTGTAGACGAGGGTTGGGTAATAACTCACTCTTCTGGTTGACTGTGTGTGAGTTAGAGCTCTGGGGGAGACAAAGGGGTATCTACCTCTAAATACTCCACTTTCTCCACAGGTTCAAATAGCGAGTGTGTGTGTTTGTATGTATACACACAGTCCTCCATGTCATTTTCCCACATCAATGTGAAATAAGACACTTGGATAATTTATTCAGTATAACTTTATGGATGTAATTGCTACAGAACCCCAGTGTTTGACTGCATGTTTGACAGGAAATGAAGGGGTTGATCCTGGATGGATCCTTGTGTAACGCCAGCGCACTCTTGCCTGCAGGCACAAAAGAATGTGCGCGGTGTTGTTTTGGCTGTCGAAGGCTGTGCTGTCTTGTCTGTGCTGTGTTTACCATCCCTGCATGTGAGTAGCAGGAGGGACAGAACCCTGGCTGCCCTGGAGCTGTTTGTATACAGACAGATGACAGACAGACACTGCTGGCTTTAGTTTGCCCTGGATTACCCTAACCCTTGATTATTCTGTACCTGCTCTGTACAATATTGGGTTGGGGGTTATTGGGTTAGGGGTTAGGTGTTTGGGTTAGGGTTATTCGGTTGGGTGTCGACTGATTGTCCAACTGTCATATTCGAAGGTTTCGTAGAAGGTGAGAGTCAGGGACGTTTGCTGAACGCTTGTGTCATTATTTCACCTCTGTGCTTTCACTGCGGTGAACATGTAATTTAATTATCTTCAAAACACCACTGAGTGCAACATTTATTATGTCATTTCTAATATTCTAGAAAGCTCTACTGGACGGATGGGGACAACATCAGTATGTCCAACACAGATGGCAGTAACCGGACGATTCTGTTCACCGGTCAGAAGGGACCTGTGGGTTAGTGTTGTTTTTTTTATTATTATTTATTTATCAAGTTCACCTGTGATGATTAACGTCTGACCAAATTATGACTGCTGGTATTACTAATCAGACATTTGCCTAGTGCCATGCAGTGTAGATTATGGAGTATACAGTGTAGAGTGTGGCACCTATTGTTTGTTTTTGAGTTCAAGGGCTATAACTTGGGCTCCTTTGTGACTGACACACAAAATGACAAATGACTAACCACTGAAAGACATTTCAGGAGCCTATTAAACGGTTACTTATACTACCCCTAACCCCTAAACACTCTACTGCATTCTCAGTACATTCTCTTTTCCTACGTGACTCAGGTACTTGCATTTGTGTGTTTATAATTTATAGCGCCTCCCTGTGGTGTGGAGGCTCATTGCATGCATTTCACTGAATCTCATCTGATGACATTGCAGGCCTGTCCTTAGACTTTGATGAGGACCGTCTGTACTGGGTCAGCTCTGGCAATGGAACCATCAGCCGCTGCAGACTAGACGGCACCGCCCTGGAGGTGCTGGAGGGAGTGAAAGGCAAACTGAACAAGGCCTCAGCTCTGGCTATAATGGGTACAGCAGATGTTACACCAGGTTCCCACCTGTCTGGGAATTTTTGGAATATCAATATTCCAGACGTTGCAAATCAGAAGATTTTATGTTTCATGTCGGAGAACATCAAGGAATTTTAATTGTAGCATCTTTAAATTTAAAGTTGCCATTTATCAGAATGTGTTTTTAATGTGATTTTATGTGTTTCCTGTGAGAGTGGTTGTGATATTTGTATGTGTTTCCTGTATTGTGTGAGTGGTTGTTATGGTTTTATGTGTTTCCTGTATTGTGAGAGTGGTTGTTATGGTTGCTTGATTTTTCCGCAGCTATTTAACAAAGGCGGCCTGTATTTCTGTTCAGTATACACCATGGAAATTTGGCTTTTTTAGTCAGGAAGTCAGAAAAAATCTTTTAACATTTGTCTTGACTACATGGAACATGGAACATTACATGTGCCGGATTTGCGTTTTAGGAGGGGAGAAAGCAGTGCAATATGGCTGCCGATGTTCTGCCATTGTTCATGCTATGCACTTCCTCTATGCACACCTTTGTTTACAGACATGTTCATGTAGCGTTAGAGGATCATACTCACCACAGTAATTCACAAGCCAGAAATATTGCATTCTTGTAGAGTGCTTCCTGAACCAGAAAAAGAGTGTTAAAAGTTTTAGAAGCTGGTTATAAAGTCCAGGGTTTGGGTTAGTTAGGGTTAGGGCTTCCCCATTAAATGAAAAACAATCTGCACAAAAAACTCAAATTTAACTAATATCTTGTTGTTAGTGTTTTCTTGCTATTCTCCTGGCTTATGCATTCTGTTGCCTAGGTGACCAGCTGTGGTGGGCAGACCAGGGGACGGATCAGATTGGCACATGTGATAAGAAGGACGGCAGCGGCTGGAGAGTCCAGCGCAACAACACCTCCCCTGTCACGCACATGAAGATCTACAACGAGACTGCACAGAGAGGTGGGGGGTAGTTGTTCCTGACTAAATAGATATGATGGTGACTTGCATGTCCCTCCAATCTCTCTTCAGACTCTCAGATCCCAGTCCCTTCTGGCCCAGTCCCTTCTGGCCCAGTCCCTTCTGGCCCAGTCTCTAATGTCACAGTCTCTAATGTCCCAGTCCCTCAGATCCCAGTCTCTTCTGGCCCAGTCTCCAGTCATCTTAAACTTCTTCATCTGGTTTAGGTTCCAACATGTGCAGTAATAATAATGGGGACTGCTCCCAGCTCTGTCTGCCGACCTCCCCCACCACACGCGCCTGCATGTGCACAGCTGGATACAGCCTGAGGATGGGACAACAGTCCTGCGAAGGTAAACACACCTGTACACACAACGTCTGGGTCAAGCACACATTCACACACACATGCACACACATGATGGAGGTCTGTTGGGATTACATGATGATCTGGTTCTTGTTCCGTTTGATCTGAAGATCAAAGTTCAGCACAGTGGCCACTGGTGCCAGACCTGTGGGTCTCTTCTCTAAACCAGCTTCACAGATTCATTTTTAATTGAGTCTCTTATCTAAACCAGCTTCACAGATTCATGCTTAATTAAGTCTCTTCTCTAAACCAGCTTCACAGATTCATGTTTAATGTAATTTTCTGTAAAATATTTATTAATGGTAAAACAAATCTGAGGACGACTGAGCACAGCATTGTAAACATGGTTTTCAGCAGCACCATTAATTGTTTTCAGAGGAGTAATTCATGATTTAATTATTGAACTTTAGCTTTTCTGTGGAGAACATTGAGAATCTGCAGCTTTCAGGCTGCGTGCTGATTGGGAGAGAAGCTCTCTGCACACTCTGCACACACTGTGGTTCTCCTCAAGACCCTCAGTAGTAGCTGGAAAGCATGGCAGGAGAATGAGGCACTGTGGGAAAACATGAGGATCAGATGTGAACAGGGAGCAGTTCCACACTGTTGTCTTTCTTTAATACTAATTGTATGTGAATAGTTGTCTTCCTTTATTTCCATAGTACCAATGTTAGCAATTTTACGACATGCCTGATGAACAGTTGCAGGATGTAATTGTCTTCATCAGTATTTACAGTATTTATTTCATTTGGCAGATGCGCTTATCCACAGTGACTTGCGTTGTAAATGCAATGAATGTAAATGTGTGTTTGTAGAATTGAGTGAGTGTAGTGATTGCAACTGTGTGTATTTGTGGACTGTAGTGATTGTGTCCGTGTGTATTTGTGGACTGTAGTGATTGTGTCTGTGTGTATTGGTGGACTGTAGTGATTGCAACTGTGTGCATTGGTGGACTGTAGTGATTGTGTCTGTGTGTATTGGTGGACTGTAGTGATTGTGTCTGTCTATGTTGGTGTAAGGGGTCGGTTCCTTCCTGCTCTACTCTGTACACGAGGGCATCAGAGGCATCCCGCTGGACCCGACGGATAAGTCTGACGCCCTGGTGCCAGTCTCAGGCTCCTCTCTTGCTGTTGGCATTGATTTCCATGCTGGTGAGTATTTTCCTGTAGTGTCCTGTAGTGGATGAGGGGACAGGACACAGAACCAGGAGTGTGTGGACCAAGTCATAAACGTCAGTCTGGATGTGTATGTATGAAATGCACCTAGAAGTGAGGGGTGCAAATAAAATGGTGGGGATGTGTAGGTGCTTCTAACTGTAGCAGCTGTTGTGTGTGGAGCGTTTCACCTTGTTGTGGCCCCCTTATTTCCTTAAGTTATACTTAAGGCTGATGTCTCCTAGAAAACGACACTATCTACTGGGTGGACATGGGACTGAGTACTATCAGCAGGGCGAAGAGAGACCAGACCTGGCGAGAGGATGTGGTGACTAACGGCATCGGCAGAGTGGAGGGCATCGCAGTGGACTGGATCGCAGGTCCGACAAAACCGAGAAAGCACATGCACAAACAAATGCACACAAACGCACCCCCAAGAAACGGAAACCTTCACTGAAATGCTGATGTGCCATCTTAGATATGTCAGGCAAATTGAGGTAGTGTTTGGATGGTGTGGTAGTGTTGCCATATGTGTTATGATACGATTATGCTGCATTATATTGTAGAATTGGTTTGTGGCACACAGAACTGCAACTGACTACCTTGTTTAAAATGTTTTATTTATATACTGTAGAACAATCCGAGCTAATTTTTTCTTTCCTGTCCCCGCAGGGAACATCTACTGGACAGACCAAGGCTTTGATGTGATTGAGGTAGCCAGGCTCAATGGCTCTTTTCGTTATGTTGTTATTTCTCAAGGGCTGGACAAACCCAGAGCCATCGCTATCCATCCGGAGAGAGGGTACGTGGTCTGTCCTGCTTACCCCGCCCTGTTCACCCCTCACCACACACCCCCACACACACGTTCCATGGCTTTGTCTACTTTGCTATTCATGGTGTGCTTCCAGGTACCTGTTTTGGACAGAGTGGGGTCAGTACCCGCGTATCGAGAGGTCTCGTCTAGACGGCAGTGAGAGGGCCGTGCTGGTCAACGTCAGCATTAGCTGGCCCAATGGCATCTCCATCGACTATGAGGTACGAGTACACGCACTCTTCATCCACAGGGACATTCAGACAGCACTAAGCAGACAGATGGCACTAAGCAGACAGACAGCTCTTTGGACTCCCCTGTTCCATCATGACCTGGTTCACAGTGCGCATGCACACAACTTCATGAACTTTAACTCCATCAACACACAGACACTTTTCCACATAACACCCATTCAGCTTCCTTTAGTTGTCACAGTGTATCAGATGCTTTTGGGAAAAGTGACCCTAGTCTGTCTCCTGCAGGATGGCCTGCTGTACTGGTGTGATGCACGCACTGATAAAATCGAGCGCATTAATTTGGAGACTGGGGAGAACCGGGAACTAGTGCTGGCCAGCAACAACATGGACATGTTCTCTGTCTCTGTCTTTGAGAGCTACATCTACTGGAGTGATCGGTTAGTGATGAAGCTGCTGAAAACATTGAACGATTTGCAGTCAGCGTGTAATTGGAGATGCGCTAACGTATGTTTAGCCTGTTTACATACAAGGTCAACGTTTGTGCCTACGTGTTACACTGGAGCTTTAAATTAGATTACTCTGATCCAATAGTTTGAGTGTTTTTGTTCAAAAGCTGTCCATGGACTTTTTATTAATTGTTCATTGTTTAACGTGTGTGTTTATTTTCGTAGTACCCATTCTAATGGTTCTATAAAGAGAGGCAGCAAGAACAACGCCACAGACTCTGTCACACTAAGAACAGGTCTTGGTGTGCAGCTCAAAGACATTAAAGTCTTCAACAGAGCCCGGCAGCTGGGTGAGTGGAGCTTGCCTTGTCCTGCTCAAGTGTAGCTCGGCACCTTGAGTCTGTGACATAATGATGTAATGATTTCCCTAAAACACATTTTGTAATAACCTGCAGGAGGGAACATGTGTAGGGACAATAACGGAGGCTGCCAGCAGCTCTGCCTTTACCGTGGCAACGGGCGGCGCACGTGCGCATGCGCCCACGGAATGCTGGCTGAGGACGGGCAGGGTTGCCGCGACTACGACGGCTACCTGCTCTACTCGGAGCGGACCATCCTGAAGAGTGTGCACCTGTCCGACGAGAACAACCTGAACGCTCCTGTCAAGCCATTCGAAGACCCCGAGCACATGAAGAACGTGATCGCGCTTACGTTTGACCACCGCGGCCGAGGGGGAAACGGGGCTAACCGCATCTTCTACAGCGACATTCACTACGGCAACATCCAGCAGATCAACGACGACGGCACAGACCGCAAGACGGTGGTGGAGAGTGAGTTACCAGGGCAGCTCTGCACTGCTGCTTCACTCTGACGTTACATTTGTTGCATTGTTTTCCTTTGTCTGCTCCAGGAGGTCAGTGATTGGTCCCCATGGTCCTTCCTCATATATTGTGAAGCAGGTTCAGCACAGCTGCTGAACTCCAGGTCCCAATTATTACTAAACATAAATGCTCTACATATTAAGGATTTATGATCATATTACATCAGTCTAACAAAGGCTTAGTACATGTCAGCTTTTGTCTTTTAGTGTATATAAAAAACTAATTCTTTTGAAATATACACAGTGTAGATTCTTTATAGATCCCCTCAAAACTTTCAGTCCTCTCATCACCGCCCCCTGCTGGAGGGGGAGCTAACTCAAGACACAGAATCTCTTGAGCGACCGTTACATTAGCAGAGAAGCGAGGAAGAGCCGAGGTCTTTAAAACAAATGAGACATTCTCTTAACTAAAACACAATACAGAACATGTGAGATCTCATGTTTGTGCTTTCTCCTCTAGTCATGGTGTGGCGTGAAATTCTGTGGAAATTCTGATTTTGCCATAGTCTTTTAATGAATTTTGCATTGGTTTTACAACCTTGCATTTACATTACATGCATTTGACACAGTTATTTACGACAGCTATAGGAATGACAATACACATGAAGCATACATTTCCTAAAATTAGATTCTAAATCCATATTTTCTAACGTTCTGACCTTAAACTCAGCCTCGCTGGTGTCCTGGTCAAACTCTCATCGTTACCTTGGTGTGCTCTTTGACACCTCACATCAAGTCACTTCCATCACCGTATATTGCTAGACTTGGGCTAACGCTCACTAGACAACGTGCCAGAACTCTGGCTCATGCTTCCATCACACCATCATGGTTATTGTGACTCTCATTAGATCCCCAAACAAAGCACTTGCTCACTTCAGTATAAAGTCACATGCTAGAAATTCTGTCCACAGGACTCCAGTTTTGCATCAGTTACACTGTTATCCTATCCCACAATGCATTCAGACCTTTTACCCTCACACTGTCCTTCCTGTACATGTGTTCTCATGCTGGTCTTCTGTCCATTGCTAAATTCAGACTGATCTCTGTAGGGGGACAGATCTTTCAGTGTCATGGCCCCAAAACTATGAAACACATTGCCACAATCTCTCCATCTCTGCTCTTCACATTTCTCCTATGAATCTGAACTTCAAACAGACCTTCTTCTCATCTGACCGACATGTAATATAGGATGTTAATAGTCTCTCCACTCAGTCTCTGCCCAAGAGTTGCTTGAGTTCCTTCCTAAACTTTTGTGACATGAACACGTACAGGATGGGGTTGACCACAGTAGATGAAGTGGCCATGACCCGGGCAAAGGTCGCGAGGGCTCCGTAGTGTAGGGAAGGTCGCGTGATGGCAGAGTGAGCTGTGAGCTGGGCCAACATCAGGCCATAGGAGGGCAACCAGCATAAAGTGAATGCCAGCACCAGCAGGACGGACGTGTGGGTGACCTGTGTCTGATAGTGCTCCAGACGGGCCGTCTGGCTCACACGCCCCCGCCTGGTCTTCTGCAGGAAGCTGTAGATCATTCCATAAGCTGCCACTATAACCCCGAGTGGAAGCGCAAATGCAAACATGAAGTGGCACACTCCATATGCGATTTGACCCGTGTCTGAGAGGAAGTGGAAGCACGTCACGTCCTGTTGTGTCACGTGGGCTTCCTCAGCAGACACCAGAGTGCGCCAAGAGAACTGAGGCAGTGCTAACACGGCGGCCAGCAGCCACAGCAGCCCCGTAACCAGCTTGGCGCGGCCATCCCGGCGCCAACGGAAGGCCTTCGTAGGATGAACCACTATCAGGAAACGACTGACGGCCAAGGCGGCGAGGGTGAAGGCGCTAGCCGACGTGCACAAGGCTCCCAGGAAGCTCACAGCCTTGCACATGAAACTACCAAAAGGCCAGTGGTGGGTGACTATGGCAACGGTGTGATACGGGATACATGAAAGGAGGAGGAGATCTGCCACACTTAAAGAGAGCAGGAGGATGTCCGTGCCGCTGGAGCGCTGGACTTGGCCAGCCGCGTGTCCATTAGCCTGCCGTGTCCTCAGCAGCCGAGAAATGATGATGATGGCCAGGATGTGTCCAACCAGCCCTGTCACCAGAATGAAGGTGTCCAGTATGGGAACCAGTATCCGCTCAATATCGCTTGGCCCTGACACACGACTACCGTTTTCCACGTCACCTGGTCCCAGTGCATCGCTGCTGTTATCTGTGAGGAAGTTACTCATGGCTTACCTGGCAAGTTAACAAATTCCCAGATTTATCAGTCCAAGGTTCAACAATCATTTCTTTGTTTCAGGCAGGCATGTTTTCTCACACAAGCCAGTCAAAGCACACATTCATCTCAGGAACTCTATATAACCTTAGGTGTCAATACCATGTACATTGTTGGTTGTTGGAAAATCTTGTTTAAAGTAGATTTCGTGTTCCAGTCTATGTGGCCTTGGGGAATCCTGAATGAGAAAATCACAGCCATGTGGCCGCCCTCCCCCAATCTATATACACTTCACCTTTGTGGAACTGCGTAGTTACACAGTCTGGAGTCCAAAGAACTTTCCTTGAATGGTCTGTTCAAAGATGACAAAGTAGTGCCTGTAATAACTTTTAGTCCTTAAATATGTCCTGTCCATCATGTAGATTCACCAGTCACAGAAGTGCACATCTTAATTCTTAAAATCATTATTGTGTTTATATGATATTCAGGTTACCAAATGAGGCAAAATTGAAATATCAGGACGCGTTATATTTTTATGTCTTGAATGACTCCTAAGGCTGGTGATTGTAGATTGAGGCTTGGTGATTGCAGGAAGTATTTTCAAATCACTGGAATTTCTCTCCTGGTACAAATGCTTAAAGCTCTTGAAAAACATCCATGAAGAAGTGGTAATGTCCTACAATGCACCGTCCAAAAAATCACCATCTGTAATTTTATCCTGAAATTTTGCCAAAAAATAAAGAAGGAACAACAGCGTCCTGTATGACAACATCCTGTACAACTGCGTCCTAAACTTTTCAGTGGCAAATGAGTAATGGCTGGTGTGGCTAGCTGTCTTCACTCAGAGTGCTGTAAAGAGTTTGTGAGACAAGCCAGATGTCCTTTGAACTCTTTCCAGTGACGAAGCTGTATAAACAGGGAAATCTGTTTGGCTGTTCGTTTACATGGTTGTTGAGTGGGAGGGGACTTTCAGTCTATAAAAACCTCTTCAAAGCTTTACATACTGTTTTTGTTTCTTTCATGTGTGTGTTGCTCCATATAAAAACCTGCTATCATGTACTTTGAACCTCACAAAGCCCAGTGCTTTGCTGTAATTTTCAGATGGGAGAATGGTGGCTTTTCTTGATGCCTGCTTACCACATCGTACCACATCGTACCACATCGTACCACATCGTACCACATCGTACCACAGCTTACCACAGCTTTCCACATCATACCACTGGAGTATACAGAGTGCAGCAATGTATATTCTAAATGGCAGGCAATGAGAATTATAGGAACCTTGAGAGGTTATATGATCCTTAACAGGTCCCATACTTAACTGCACAGCTAGGGTTAAGGTTAGGGTAATGGTGTTAGCACAGGTTTGTTTATGGTAATGGTTGAGGTTAGGGTTAGCACAAGTAGGGTTAGGGTAATGGTTGGGGTTAGGGTTAGCACAGATAGGGTTAGGGTAATGGTTGGGGTTAGGGTTAGCACAGGTAGGGTTAGGGTAATGGTTGGGGTTAGGGTTAGCACAGATAGGGTTAGGGTAATGGTTGGGGTTAGGCTTTGCACGGGTAACCTGCTGTTGTGACCGACTAAATTTTTATTTTTTTCTTCTTGGGCCTTTTGCCTCCATTAAAATGTACTTACTATACTTGTAGTGCTGCTCCTTAAAATATTTGTGTATCAATGTCTTTCCCCTTTATTCAGATGTTGGCTCTGTGGAAGGCCTGGCGTATCACCGGGGTTGGGACACACTCTACTGGACCAGCTACACCACATCAACCATCTCCAGACACACGGTGGACCAGAGTCGCTGGGGCGCCTTTGACCGGGACACCGTAGTCACCATGTCTGGAGATGACCACCCACGCGCCTTCGTTTTGGATGAGTGTCAGAAGTGAGTTGTGTTTTTTACAGACATGTATTTAGCAGTTGGGTTAGAGTTGGTTGTTTGTAATGGCTGTTGTCTCAGTTGTCTCAAAAGAACATTTTCATTGACATTTAGGGCATTTAGCACTAAGGTAAGAAGGCTGAAATAGGAGTTTGGCTTGTAATAAGACTGAGCACCTGCCTTCGGCAGGTGCAGTATTACTGCCAGGCTTGATTTGCTGTGCCAAACCTACATCACAGTTGGAGCTAGGGTGGGGTTTGGGGGTTGGTGGGGTTTGGGGGTTGGTGGGGTCGAGGGTTAGGGGTTGGTTGTGGTTAGGGAATGGAAGGTCTTGGGTATTGAATATACCAGTATTTGCAAATGCTTCTGACTCCGATGTATTGCCTTCTAGTAGCTCACCATGTGTCCAAGTCAAATTTATTTATATAGTGCTTTTAACAACACACATTGTCACAAAGCAGCCTTATAAGCCTTGTAAGGGTCCAGATCCCTAATGCCAGGGCCAACAGTGGCAAGGAAAAACTCCCTATTTTGGCAGGGGTTAGGAAGAAACCTTGAGAGGACAAAGACATATGTGATGTCAAATGAAGGACTCTGCAAAATCATTTTATATTTCCAAGCTAATTACATTTTTAATAAATAGTTCACTCATTTGTTGTGCATTAAAGTCATTTGTTAGTTTTTTCTGACCTGCAAACCCCACAGATGAATACTGCGTTTAGCTTTATGACATGCTGTTCCCAGAGGTCACCCCTATATCCCCCATCTACACTAGTCTGATGTTCTGGACCAACTGGAACGAGCAGTCCCCGAGCATCATGCGAGCTCAGCTTTCTGGTGCCAACATCCTGGTGATCATCGGCACAGACATTCGCACACCCAATGGCCTAGCAGTCGATCACCATGCTGAGAAGCTCTACTTCACAGATGCCACGCTGGACAAGATTGAGCGCTGTGAATATGATGGCAGCCACCGCTATGTGAGTCTGGTGCAAACGCAACACTAACAAGGCACTGATCAGACTGGGGCTCAGTGGAGACCATAACTGATCAGACTGGGGCTCAGTGGAGACCATAACTGATCAGACTGGGGCTCAGTGGAGACCATAACTGATCAGACTGGGGCTCAGTGGAGACCATAACTGATCAGACTGGGGCTCAGTGGAGACCATAACCACCACAACTCAGTGGAACCCACACCTAATTAGAAAATGGCTATATTTGCTGTGCATTTACATCTATGTTTTAAGTTTAGTGCTTGTTTACAGATCCTTTGTAAAACCAGTTACGTACTATACTAAGGCATATATGTACTGTAATGAGACAGCTATCCTGTACTGAGGGAGATGTATACTGTACTAAGGATGTACTAAGGATGTGCTTTACCCTGTTATATTCTAGGATTAGTGAGGCTGTGCTTCTGTGTCACAGTACAATGTAACCCTAACCCCCCTAACCTTTGCCCTATCCCCCCTAACCTTTGCCCTATCCCCCCTAACCTTTGCCCTAAACCTAACCTCTGCCTTCTGTAGGTGCTTCTGAAGAATGAGCCTGTGCACCCGTTCGGTCTGGCAGTGTACGGCGACCACATCTTCTGGACAGACTGGGTACGCAGAGCCGTGTTACGTGCAGGCAAGTACGGCGGCACCGACATGAAGGTCCTGCGCGCAGACATCCCCCAGCAGCCAATGGGAATCATCGCAGTGGCTAACGACACCAACAGCTGTAAGTGACTCGGGCGTGGTTCATGGTTCATTTATAAAACCTTTACAGTCTGGGCTCACAGGAGACAACATAAACTCAGTTTTACGTATATACTACTGAGGAATTCAGTCAATATCCCAAATTTCACAAGATTGTGGGCAGTGTTTGTGTGTGTGTGTGTGTGTGTGTGTCTGCACTCTAGCCTAAGTGTTGCAGTAGTGGGTAATTGTGTGTGAATAGTAATCTCAGAATCTGACACAACCACGAGGAGTTTCATACGGTCAGGGAGCAACTCACTGCCTGTTCTTGCCCGTCCTCATCCTCTCAAATGTCCACCCCGTTTAGGGTTAGGGTGTAAGGTTAGGGTTTAGGTATAGGGTGAAGGTTAGGAAAGGAAACCTTTCAGCCTTCACCCATACCATCCTAACCCAATTTTATATAAGCCTTTCCATAACAGTATGCAAATACATACAGAAAATATTTGTAGTAACTTGGATTTACAGCAAAGTTGCATTTAAAACAATTTGCTGGTGACATATTATAATAACCTAAAACTGAGGCACACTGAGAGTCTTGGAAGTACCATAATAAGACTCCAGCAGTAATTAAGCCCTAACATTTAACTGTTAGTAATCTGAATTACTGTGCCTCAGATTTCAGTATGTGTGGTGGTGTTAAATACAATGTGGGTGGTGTTCCAGTGTTGCTGTGATTTATCATGGGAGCTTTAAGCTAAGTGCCATAGCACATTGGAATAGTGCATATGACTTCATTCCTTCAAATATGAATCTGTCTTTGAACCATCGTTAATTTCCTTTTATCCAAAAATGTGTCTACGTGAAGGATGGGTTTAGGGATCCTAACACCTGAGTAGGATTCACCACGGCCGCGTTCTTCTGCTAGCGGAGGCTTAGTCTTCTGGAACTGGAGAAAATCCCATTTGGGACAAGTCAGGAGTCATTACTGGTCAAGTGATGGACCGCTGTATTAGTGTGTGTTTGTGTGTGTGTAATTTGTGTTTGTGTTTGGGGTAGGGGGTGGGGTTGTATGTGAGGGGGGGGGGGGAGATGTATGTGAGGGGGGGACAGAACATCTGCTCATCTGTCCATCAAAGTTTTGCAGTATACATTTTGGGTTCTACTCTGGCCAGTGTATACCTGTTAAGATCTTCATGTACTTGTGTCTACGCAGATACTTAAATGCAAGCCTCATACTGTCTGCTGACAAAGTGTGTTTGTTTACTCGTGTGTGTGTGTAGGTGAGTTCTCACTGTGCAGAGTTAACAATGGAGGATGCCAGGACTTGTGTCTGTTGACGTCCGAGGGCAGAGTTAACTGCAGCTGCCGTGGAAACAGAAAACTCCTGCAGGACAATACATGTGTTGGTAAGAGGGTGTGGTACACAACCCCCCAGCCCAAACATTATTTTGGTCTGATGTAAGCTTGATTAGTTGCACAAATGTTTAATATAATTGTAATAAGAGGCAATTTCATGTTATGTGTGTGTGTGTGTGTGTGTGTGTGTGCGCGTGTCTGCGCTCCTTAGCGCCAAACACTACTTGCAGCAGTATAGATGATTTTGAGTGTGGGAACGGGGACTGTATCAACTACACCCTCACCTGTGACGGCAGGAGCCACTGCAAAGACAAGTCAGACGAGAAGCAATCCTACTGCAGTAAGTGTGTGTGTGTGTGTTGGTGAGTGTGTGTGTGTGTGTGTGTTGGTGTGTGTGTGTGTGTGTGTGTGTGTGTTGGTGAGCGTGTGCGTGGTTGGGGTGTGTGTGAGTGGTGAGTGTGTTGGTTTGGATAGATGTATGTCTAGAGATTGTGGATTGTGTGCAATGCTTTACTGTGTTTTTAGAGAACAGTTCCCCACAGTAATATGAATACACTAACACTATCCCACAGTGATAGGAATAACCCTAACCATAGTGCTTGGATCCACTAGTAGATCATGCTGTTTAGTCATTGTTTCCTGGATTAGATATTGGCTAGGTGAACCTAATGTAAAAAGTGTAAAAACCTTTACTTTCTGTCCTAATACCTAATAGCACTAAGTGTGTGTGTGTGTGTGTTTAGCTAACCGTGTGTGCAAGCAGGGGTTCAAGCGATGTGTGAACAGCCGCTGTGTCAGACATGGCTCCTGGTGTGACGGGCGTGATGACTGTGGAGATAACTCAGATGAGCTCCTGTGCAACGGTAAGAACACCAAAATGGTAATCTCAACTTCCAAAGGTGATGCATCTTTGTCATAATCAGTAAATGCAAAAATACAAATAACAGACTGTGTGTGTGGGTGGATGGTGGGTGTGTGTCTGTGTGTGGGTGGATGGTTGGGGTGTGCGTGCGTGTGTGGGTGGATGGTGTGTGTATGTGTGTGCGTCATCCCCAGCTACTCTGTGCACACTGGAGCAGTTTCAGTGCAGAGATGGTAGATGCATCTCCAACTCCACCCGCTGCAACCAGGTTGTAGACTGTGAGGACGCCAGTGATGAGATGAACTGCAGTAAGTGATGTGAATGTGTTGGACGTCTATGTGTGTTTCTATGAATGGAGTGTCTCCACCCTCTCTGTTTCCTGGAGAAACTGTAATATCCCTGACTCCGCCCACTCTGTTTCCTGGTGAAACTGTAATATCCCTGACTCCGCCCTCTCTGTTTCCTGGTGACAGTAACAGCTATCCCCCATACTGCCTTGTCTGTTACCCCAGCCTCCACAGACTGTTCCAGCTACTTCCGTCTGGGAGTGAAGAGTGTGACCTTTCAGAGGTGTGAGTTCACCACTCTGTGTTACTCCCCGTTATGGGTGTGTGACGGTGCCAACGACTGTGGTGATTTCTCTGATGAGACCAACTGCCCAGGTAAGGTGCAGAAATACATGTGTGCACAAACCTGCACACAACCATTCTTACCCTCAGCAGTGGCTAAGAGAGCTTTCTCAGAGCTGTAGTGACTCAAACTCTCTCTGAACCCCCTCAGGTCCCGGGAAGTTGAAGTGTCCATCTGGCTTCTTTGCCTGTCCCAGCGGCCGCTGCATTCCTACCAGCTGGACCTGCGACAAGGAGAATGACTGTGAGCACGGAGCTGACGAAGAGAATTGTGGTGAGCTCTTCTGAACGAACACACACACACACACACACACACTGGCACACTCACCCAATCGTGAGCCCCAGCTAGTGCCTGTTCACTCGAGTGTGTTCATACTGATCCTCTGCTGTGCTGAAGCAGAATGACAGGGGTTTTCTACTCTGCTCTCACCCTCTGTGAACTGCCCTGTGTAAACTGCCCCATGCCGTCATGCCCTTGACCACGTTTGTCTGTCTTTCCAGATAAGGTCTGCGCAGCGTCACAGTTTGAATGTGCAAACCATCGCTGCATCTCCAGCAGCTGGGTGTGCGACGGGACGGACGACTGCGGCGACAACACGGATGAGGACAGCAGATGCAGTGAGTGCTCTAAGGCACCTCCTAACCATAACCTTTACCCTAACCCCTGTGTTCACACAGACTGTGCTGCCCCCTGTGGACAGACGTTGGCACTGCCTGAACTGCATCTCATTTCAAGTGTCTTTTGATCCGTGCCTGCTTATGAAGTTTTGGTCCTTTTTCAGTATGAATCATGTCATGCGTTTGCTCTGTCCACCATCTCTCTGTCCACTGTCTCTCTGTCCAGAGAACAAGACCTGTGGTGCGGATGCCTTCCGGTGTCCAGACTCCCACAAGTGTGTGCCGCAGCGTTGGGTGTGTGACGGCGACCGCGACTGCCCTGACGGGGCAGATGAGAGTGTGGGAGCTGGCTGTGGTGAGAGCAGCGCTACAACAGCACGCTGTGCTCTGTCACTCGCGCCATGATGTTCACTCTGCTCAAGTTTACTGCCTTACCCCAGAATGCTGGGAAATAAAGGGGGAGGGGCCTGTTGGCGTGCTTAATGGTGCTTCCCGTCCTTTATGAGCCGCGTAGGGTTTCATATCTTCAGCTGTTGTCTGAGTTTTAGGGATGGCCATGAGGATGACGAGACTTGTTGTTCTTCATCTTCTTCCTCTTCCTCAGTGTTCAGCAACACCTGCGAGGCTGGAGAGTTTATGTGCCTTAACAAACAATGCATCCCCAAACACTTTGTGTGTGACCATGACAACGACTGTGGTGATGGCTCGGATGAGTCTGTGGAGTGTGGTGAGTGTGTCGCCTCTCGGCTCTGTGGATTATGAGCTCGTTAAACAACATACTGTTTATGCCAGAAAGCCAAAGGCAGCGTTTTAATTTTTAGTTTTAAGTTTTAAATACTACTCCAAGAATGTGTGTCTCAGGACATTTTTATTGGGGAGAGTCACATTCTTGTAAAGGATATGGTTAATGTTGTTAATCTGGTTAACATGGTTAATCTGGTCATAAGACGGGCGGTGTGAAGCGCTGTCATTGGTTAGTGTGTCTTCATGGCTGCTTTTACCCAGAACCCTCTATGTATGGTTACTGTACTCTGGTGTGTTTCTGGTCAGACTACCCCACTTGCAAGCCCCGTGAGTTCCGCTGTGCTAACGGCCGCTGCCTGACCCAGAGCTCCTGGCAGTGTGACGGGGAGTTCGACTGCCACGACCAGTCGGATGAAGCCCCCAAGAACCCAAACTGCAGCGGACCAGGTACATGAGAAGGAGCCGGTGTGACAGCGTAACGGTGTGACAGCGTAACGGTGTGACAGCGTAACGGTGTGACAGCGTAACGGTCACAGCGTAACGGTCACAGCGTAACGGTCACGAACGCAGCCCAGACGATCTCCACCTCTCTCTTCTTTACCCGTTTGGTTTGTCTTCTGTCTGGAACAGAGAAACGGTGCAATGACACTGGGTACGCCTGCTCTAACGGGAAGTGTGTTAACGAGACGCTGCTGTGTGACCACAAGGATGACTGCGGAGATGGCACAGACGAGCTGAACTGCTTCATTAACGAGTGTTTGAACAGCAAGCTGAGCGGCTGCTCTCAGCTCTGCGAGGACCTGAAAATTGGCTTCAAGGTAAAAAGCAATGAAAGGAGCTTCCAGGTAATGAACCGTGGAGGAGGAGCTTCCAGATAATGAACAGAGGAGGAGGGGCTTAAAAGTCCCGACCTGATACTAAATCATTATGACTAAATGTGGATTATGACTAAATACTAAACATTCGTCAGATTTGTGACTGTGCTGAAGATGCATAGATAGAAGAACGTGTCCAAAAACTCAATATGATCACAGAGCAGATGAAACCAGGGTTGTGCTTCATAAATCAGTTTATAGGCACATTTAGTAAGACAATCATATCCCCTATATGACTCCTTAATGGGGCAGAAAAACAGAATAAACAAGAAACAGTAAAAATTTCAAATCAACACGACAGTAGCAGAACTGCAGATGGGCTTTACCAGTTGCTTCTGTCCCCGCCCCCTCTATGCACTGTCCCCGCCCCCATCCCTGCTATGTCCCCGCCCCCTGTCCACTGCTCTTTCACCCTGCAGTGCAGGTGTCATGCAGGCTTCCGGCTGAAGGATGATGGGAAGACGTGTGTGGATGTGGACGAGTGCTCGACCGTGTTCCCCTGCACACAGCACTGCATCAACACACACGGGGGCTTCCGCTGTGTGTGCGTCGACGGCTACCAGCTCAGCCCCACCGACCGCACTGTCTGCAAGTCCACTTCCGGTATGTCCAACGCCTTTTACTGCGCTCCCCGCGACCTCCAGGGGCCCAGAGTTCTTACTGTGGCGCTTCTGCCTCTCTCAGACGAGGAGCCTTTCCTGATCTTTGCCAATCGATATTACCTACGCAAGCTCAACCTGGACGGTTCCAATTACACCCTTTTAAAGCAGGTAGGATGTTATCCACACTTCATGGCTGAGTTCCATTATGCAGTAATACTACAGATAACATGGTTTGTAATTGTGTGTGTGTGTGTTTTAAAAGGGCCTGAACAATGCTGTAGCTCTGGATTTTGACTATCGGCAGCAGATGATCTACTGGACTGATGTGACCACTCAGGGAAGCATGATCAGGCGGATGCATATTAATGGGAGTGACGTTCAGGTGATGCTCATGCGGTCTTCTTGCGTTCATATGTCACACTTATGCTTGTCTGTTAGTTCAGTGTTTTGGGGAAAGGCTGAAAGGTCTTCTGTTCTAGTGATTATGCTTTAAAGGGAGGGAAAATGACCTGAATTATTTATTTTTTGTATTTCTTGTACTTTTTCAATAATCATGTGGTCTTACTGCTATCTTTCACTTCACTTATAAAGAGGCCGATGTGTATTAGACAGCACTTCCTGCTTGTCAGGGCTGTGCAGTGTGTCCGCTCCAGTGTCTCTCAGGCTCAGTGTCTGATTGGCTGTTTGGCAGGTCCTGCACCGCATATCACTGAGCAACCCTGACGGCCTGGCTGTTGATTGGGTAGGAGGGAATCTGTACTGGTGTGATAAGGGGCGGGACACGATCGAGGTGTCCAAGCTGAGCGGAGCCTACAGGACTGTGCTGGTCAACACTGGACTGCGTGAGCCGAGGGCAGTGGCTGTGGACGTCCGCTACGGGTACAGCGCCTGCCTGTCCTCTAGCCTGTCCCCTAGCCCGTCCTCTCTGAGCGCTATTCCCCATATGTTGAAGCCCAAGACTCGGAGAATGTGCTCATGCTTCCTACTTCTACTTCATTTGTTGAGTTTAACCGCTGCTCTTGCGTTAGTATTATTCTTAGAGAAATGACAGTGCAGTGCTGTTGTGCAGGCTGAAGCTAAACCTCACTCAGTGCACAGGGTGTTCACTCCCCTCACTCAGGTGCACAGGGTGTTCACTCCCCTCACTCAGGTGCACAGGGTGTTCACTCCCCTCAATCGGGTGCACAGTGTGTTCACTCCCCTCACTCGGGTGCACAGTGTGTTCACTCCCCTCAATCGGGTGCACAGGGTGTTCACTCCCCTCAATCGGGTGCACAGTGTGTTCACGCCCCTCACTCGAGTGCACAGCGAGTTCACGCCCCTCACTCGAGTGCACAGCGAGTTCACGCCCCTCACTCGAGTGCACAGCGAGTTCACGCCCCTCACTCGAGTGCACAGCGAGTTCACGCCCCTCACTCGAGTGCACAGTGTGTTCACGCCCCTCACTCGAGTGCACAGTGTGTTCACGCCCCTCACTCGAGTGCACAGTGTGTTCACTCCCCTCACTCAGGTGCACAGTGTGTTCACGCCCCTCACTCAGGTGCACAGTGTGTTCACGCCCCTCACTCAGGTGCACAGCGAGTTCACGCCCCTCACTCGAGTGCACAGTGTGTTCACTCCCCTCACTCAGGTGCACAGTGTGTTCACTCCCCTCACTCAGGTGCACAGTGTGTTCACTCCCCTCACTCAGGTGCACAGTGTGTTCACTCCCCTCACTCAGGTGCACAGTGTGTTCACTCCCCTCACTCAGGTGCACAGTGTGTTCACTCCCCTCACTCGAGTGCACAGTGTGTTCACGCCCCTCACTCGAGTGCACAGTGTGTTCACTCCCCTCACTCAGGTGCACAGTGTGTTCACTCCCCTCACTCAGGTGCACAGTGTGTTCACTCCCCTCACTCAGGTGCACAGTGTGTTCACTCCCCTCACTCAGGTGCACAGCGTGTTCACGCCCCTCACTCGAGTGCACAGTGTGTTCACTCCCCTCACTCAGGTGCACAGTGTGTTCACTCCCCTCACTCAGGTGCACAGTGTGTTCAGTGTGTTCACGCCCCTCACTCAGGTGCACAGTGTGTTCACTCCCCTCACTCAGGTGCACAGTGTGTTCACTCCCGTCCTGCCAGCGTCTCTTTTTCTCTCATGTTTCCTGGTTTGACTTCGACTGTTGTCCTTCAGTGCATCATGTGTGATACCTTGTCCACTAGGCTTGCCATTGCTAAGCATTAGTAACTTTTTTTAAGGCCGTAAGTAGTTTTACTTTGACTGTTCCAGGTACCTGTACTGGTCAGACTGGGGTGATAAACCCCACATTGGCCGCATCGGGATGGACGGGACCAACCGGAGTGTGATCGTGGAGGAGCGGATCACCTGGCCTAACGGACTCACCCTAGACTTCATCAATGACCGCATCTATTGGGCCGACGCCAGGGAGGACTACATCCAGTTTGCCAACCTGGATGGCACCAACCGCCACATGGGTCAGACAGCAGGGCGTTTAACAGCCTGAACCCAGAATGCTGTGACTGTTCACTGCAGCTGCAGTTTCAAACTAGACACAATGTGTACATACAGTATCCAGAAGTGTATGTTTTAGCCAGGGGAAATGTCTAAATCAGTGATCAGGCATTCTAAACAAATGTGAAGTAACAAAGGAAGAGAGATCAGCGCACGAAGTTCAGTGCCATTTGGATTTGGTCGTTAGTTGAAGGTGGTTTGGTTTCTGTTGTCATAGCAATATTTTCATGGTTCTCCTGCAGTTCTGAGCCAAGACATCCCGCACATCTTCGCCATGACTCTGTTTGAGGAATTCATCTACTGGACCGACTGGGAGACCAAGTCCATCAACAGAGCCCACAAGACCCAGGGCAGCAACAAGACCCTGCTGATCAGCACCCTGCACAGACCCATGGACATTCACATCTACCACCCCTACAGACAGCCCGAGGGTGCGCACACACACACACATGCAGTGTCTGTAGGGGAATCTGCATGAGGTTCATACGTCACACCTTTCAGTATTTGACGGTGTATCTGCTCAAGGTTCGTAAAACTCAGCACAGGTGCGTATGTGGCAGTAAGTCGTGTTAGTGAGCAGACCTGACCACTAGAAGCATGGCGTTCACTCCTTGTCTGGTTCTCTCCTGGTTTCATTAGATAAGGAGTTAAACTACAGTGTTTTGCTTCTGCACCTCCTCTCCCCACAGTGGTGAACCACCCATGCCAGACGGACAACGGCGGCTGCAGTAACCTGTGCCTGCTCTCCCCGGGTGGTGGCTACAAGTGCGCCTGCCCCACCAACTTCTACCTGGCAGCCGACGGGAAGCAGTGCCTCTCCAACTGCACTGCTAGCCAGGTGCGCTCACGCCACTGCTGCCCGAGGGCCTCGAGCCTCAGAGGACACGCCCCCCTGGACTGAGTCCTGCTTCAGCCTCCCGCCAAAACTCATGTGTCCTTCCCTCCCCCACAGTTTGTGTGCAAGAACGACAAGTGCATTCCGTTCTGGTGGAAGTGTGACACCGAGGACGACTGTGGCGACCGGTCGGACGAGCCAGCGGACTGCCGTATGTCTGGCCACACTGGGAGACGCTCTAGTACCTCTGGGTGAAATACTCCTTAGCGGAAGCAGACAGCTGAATCGGTTTGGGGAAAATAACACGGAAGGGAACATCAACAATAGTCCTGTACTGCTCTCATAGCTGTTAGATTAGGTTGGAAATCATCGTATTGCATTGTTAATGAATCAGTCAGTGGAAGGATTAGATTTTCTGATATTGTATTGTTGTATGATGCGTGTCCTTTCTCACCGTGCAGCGGAGTTTAGGTGTCGACCAGGCCAGTTCCAGTGCGGTACAGGAACCTGCATCAACCCCGCCTACATCTGTGACGGAGACAACGACTGTGGGGACAACTCGGACGAGGCCAACTGTGGTGCGTGTCTCCATTTGTCTCACGCCCGTCACATCCGTGTCTAACCCCTCTCTCTCCACATCTCTCTTCGTCTCTCCCTGTACCTCTCCGTCTTCCTTGGTCTGGTCCTCCGCTTTTTTTGTCCTTTGTGATATGTCTTCTCCACTGTCTGCAGATGTCCACGTGTGTCTGCCCAGTCAATTTAAGTGCAACAACCCCAGCCGCTGTATTCCTGGGATCTTCCGCTGCAACGGCCAGGACAACTGTGGCGAGGGAGAGGATGAGCGAGACTGCCGTGAGTCGCTACCGCCTCAGCTTCTTCTGAACCCAGTCCATCAGCCCGGGAAGCTGATTATACTGTCAGCGCCTACTTACACTTGCTGTGGTGTAAACTGATTACCTCACAACTAATGAAAGATAGTGGGACTTTCTCTGTTCCTGGAACTTCCTCTGTTCTCCTCATGTCCTGTATGAGCTGTTCGCTGTATGAGCTGTTCGCTTTTTCTCTGTAGCGGAGGTGACATGCGCACCCAACCAGTTCCAGTGCACCATCACCAAGCGCTGTATTCCACGTGTGTGGATGTGTGACCGGGATAATGACTGCGTGGACGGCTCCGACGAACCTGCAAACTGCAGTAAGATCACTATGGTGACAGCTCTGCTAGGCTAGCTTGTTCTTTGGACCCTTAGCCAGTGCAGGCCGCGCTAGTGTAGGCCGCGCTAGTGTAGGCCGCGCTAGTGTAGCAAGGGTCAGTGTAGGCCATGCTAGTGTAGCCGGGGTCAGTGTAGGCCATGCTAGTGTAGCCGGGGTCAGTGTAGGCAGCGCTAGTGTACTCAGGGTCATTGTAAGCTGCACTAGTGTAGCCAGGGTCAGTCTAGGCTACGCTAGTGTAGCCGGGTTCAGTGTAGCCTGCGCTATTGTAGCCTGGGTCAGTGTAGGCTGCGCTAGTGTAGGCTGTGCTTCACCTCGGCTGATCCTTCTCCTTACTCGGCCCCCTCAGCTCAGATGACATGCGGTGTGGATGAGTTTCGCTGCAGGGACTCTGGCCGCTGCATCCCGGCTCGATGGAAGTGTGATGGGGAAGACGACTGTGGAGACTCTTCAGATGAACCCAAGGAGGAGTGTGGTGAGTCTGCCCTGACAAGCACAGTGTACACCAAAGTAGTCTAAACGGGCTACAACACGCAAAAGTGGATCATGTACTAAAAATTGTGTAATCAGCAGTCTAATGAAACTGGCCTGAGGTTGCAGTGGTAAGCAATGAGACTTAATTCAAAAGACAATTCAATTTCAAATTGAGTTCAAATCCATAGCACACCCTCTGGAAGTGCACTCGGTTCAAAGGAAGTTTAGTTTTTCACTGAACTACTGGGAATGGAAAGATGAGTCATCCAACTCACGTGTGTGTGTTTGTCTGCGTCTGCGTGCGTGTGTTTGTGTGTGGGTGCATGCGTGTGTTCATGCACAGAGGAGCGGACGTGTGAACCTTATCAGTTTCGCTGTAAGAACAACCGCTGTGTCCCTGGCCGCTGGCAGTGTGACTATGACAACGACTGTGGTGACAACTCTGACGAAGACAAGTGTGGTAGGTACCCTCAGAGTGTGTGTTTGTGTATGTGTTTGTGTGTGTGTGAGAGACCGTAAAGGGTTGTAGTCCTGGGTATTTAACAATCTATGGCCCTGTTCAATAACATTTCATATTGATCAATGAATTCATATTAAATGATAAACTGACTAAATATTAACATATTAATATAGTACTGCCGACAGTGAAGTACAATTTGTTAATTGGGTCCTAAAATGGTTTCTCACCCACTATTGTGCAATGATGTTATATGCTAATATTTCTAATACATAGACAGATAGATAGATACTGACTCACTCACTCACTCACTTACTTGCTCGATTGATCCATCCATCCCAGGGGGAAATTCGATAGCTATGTATCAATAGTGAATAAGGACATCCATAACCCAGAATAACTATAAAAAACAGATCTAACTACACTGAACTGATGTAACTACAGTGAACTGATTTCCATTTGTTGAGTTACTTCCATGGATGTGTTGGTGGTGCTTGGTCTATAATACTGTACCAGACAACATGGTTTCATTTTCTGCACCTTTAAGTTGCATTATTGTCGTTCACACATCTCGCCCCATTATATTTTTCTGCCCCATTTCACTCTGGCACATTGATGTGACACAGAGGTAGGTCTCCATGTCAAAGATGTCCAACTGCCTTCAGATGTTCAGCTTCTCAGAGGATCTTACTGGGGACAGTTTACGGAGGCGTGGCAATTTCTCTAATGTGAATGAAAATTTGGCTAAAGATGATGTGCATATTTAAAAGGTTTAAAGATGATGTGCATAGGCTTATTTTCAGGCTTATATTTCAGGCGATGAATTAACATACTTGTAATGATATGAAAAAAATTGCTAAATGTATTCATAACTTTAATCAGATTATGCTAATTGGTCCCCTGTAGATGTAATTCATTACATTATAGTTCATACTATAGTCAATTTAACAGAAATGTAACAGTTAAATTCTCTATTGGTTGGTCATTCTGCAGGAATGACAGTGTAGCTTAATAACAGACCTCCTTAAATGTCCATGCACCAGCCTCAGACCTCCTCCACCTTTAGAACCATTTTTTACTTTTGACCATTTGTCCATGTAGTGATTTAAGTCAGCTCTCAGTCTTCCTCCTCTGCTTCAGTGAGTGTGTGAGAGTGTGTGTGTGCGCGAGCGCTAGTGTTGTGACGCTAACCCTGCCGTGCTGTCCTCCCCTGCTCTGCCTCTTCTGGGTGACCTGCCTGTCATGTCAATGCATGTTGCTGTTGTGCTTTATTCACTAATACGCATGTGAGTCTCTGTGCAGTTTTTCCATTCTCTCCTTTACTACTTCTCTTGACCCCAGTCTCTCTCACTCTTACTCACTCTCATGCTCACTCTCTCCCTCTCACTCTCTCCCCTCCACCAGTCCCCAGGCAGTGTTCTGAGAGTGAGTTTGCCTGCACTAATGGTCGCTGTATTGCGGGCAGATGGAAATGTGATGGTGATCATGACTGCGCTGATGGCTCAGATGAGGTAAATCCCAGAACCTCCACCGCACACATGTAATATACACACACATGTTCCTTCTAGTCACCTGACGTGTGTGTGTGTGTGTGTGTGTGTGTGTGTGTGTGTGTGTGTGTCCTGAAGCATGGGTGTGATGTGAAGTGTGACAGCTACCAGTTCCAGTGTAAGAACGGCCACTGTGTTCCCTTCCGCTGGAGGTGTGACGCTGACATAGACTGTGTGGACAGCAGTGACGAGGAGAACTGTGACAGTGGAGGTTAGTGACATATACACACATGCATGCACATGCACGCAAACACATGCACACGTACGCACATATGCATGTACATGCACAAGCACGCACACGCACGCAAATGATTTCAAGCAGCACAGCACGGCACGTCCTAACGGACGAAAATAGCCCTAAGTGTGTGGTCACATGAGCGTTCATTGTGTGTGATTTTCAGTGGTTCGCCAGTGCCCCCTGGACGAGTTCCAGTGTAATAACACACTGTGTAAGCCACTGGCTTGGAAGTGTGATGGAGAAGATGACTGTGGAGACAACTCGGACGAATGGCCTGAGGAATGCAGTAAGAGTCCTTTATATAGTGCTTTATAGTTCTTTAGGTTTCTTTATAGTTCTTTATTTTTTTGTTTTCTTTATAGTTCTTTAGTTCTTTATTTCTTTAGGTTTCTTTATAGTTCTTTTTTTCTTTAGGTTTCTTTCTTACTTCACATCACTTTGCACATGTTACTCATCACAAACTCTGGTTCGATGTTATCCTGGCCTGGCTTACTTTACTGAAACTCCAGTCTCCTCTTCTCTTCCATCTCTGTCTGTCTCTTCCATCTCCATCTGTCTCTCCAGAGCTTTTCCAGTGTCCTCCAACTAGGCAGTTCCGTTGCCATAATGACCGTGTGTGTGTGCCAGTGTCCAAACAGTGTGATGGTGTTGACAACTGTGGAGATCACAGTGATGAACTCAACTGCCGTGAGTGCTGTCTGTCTGTTTGTTTTTGGTAACTCATTTTGGATGCCTGTTCTAATTGCACAGAGAGCAGCAGAAGAGGCGATTAGATATAAAATAATCAAAATGGGAGAGTGAAAACAATAAAAAAAACAACCAACCCAAAAAAATAACATGTGGAGTACAGTGCTGTATAAGTAATAAGAATATTTATAATTAGATCCATATATAGAAACTCACCAGAAATGGTGGAGGTCATTAAATAGGTTTTTTATTTCAAATGTTCATTGTAGTAAATTGTTTTTACTGGAATTTCAAAACAACATTCTGGGAATGATGCTTGTGTTGAAATGATCCTGCTGAGCATGCTGGGATTGGCTGGGGTTGTGCACAGAGACCGCGGTTCCGACCTGCGAGAAGGACGAGTTCACCTGCAGTAACGGACGCTGCATCAGCTCCAACCTGCGCTGTGACTTCTTCAACGACTGCGAGGACTACGGCTCTGATGAGCTCAACTGCAATAAGAAAGGTGGGTAAATTGTGTGTACGTGTGTGTGTGGTTGTGTCTGAGAGGGTGTGAGGGATGGTGTGTTTGAGCACACACGCATCTGTGTGTGTGTGTGCGCACGTGTATATCTGTGTTTGTGTCCACTACAGCAGACGTAGTGTTGGTGTGCTTGTGTGCTCTCAGATGCCAGCTGGAATGAGTGTCATCGCAACAGAAGTGTGTGTGGTGATGGAGACGAGTCCCACTGTGTGCTGAATGGCACAGATTCTTTCTGCTCTTGCAAACCAGGCTTTCAGAAAACGGCCCAGCAAACCTGCACAGGTAACTTTACCCATAAACCCAAGCTTCCACCGATGGTGTTGGTCCGCTACACACACACGTACACAAGTGTACACACAGACGCACACACACGTCCCAGCAGTCACTGGCCTCTGACTCTGCTCCCCAGACGTGAATGAGTGCAGGCGCTTTGGCACGTGCTCCCACATCTGCAACAACACCAAAGGCTCACACAAGTGCAGCTGCCACCAGCACTTCACCAGGGTCAACCACACCTGCAAGGCTGACGGTCAGTGTCCCACAGGCACACGCCACACAGCACCCAGTGCTGTTATCCACATTATAATGGGTAACCAATTGTCAAAACACAATGGATATGTAATCTACTGCAAGGTATAAGACTGTCTTTTCGTGTAAGTGAATTTTGTTGTCTTTAACTAAAGTCGATGCTGTACTGCGTCCTGTAGTGTAATAGGAAGCTGTGGATAGGACGTTACCATCGTGATCTGTTGCTCACCTTACTGGTGAGCTGCTATTCACAACGCCCCTTCCCCCCTCCCCCCCCGTAGCTGGTGACCGGCAGGTTCTGTATGTGGCGGCTGATAACGAGATCCGTAGCCTGTATCCAGACACGAGCAGCTGGGTGTACGAGCAGGCCTTCCAGGGCGACGCCAATGTGCGCATCGACGCCATGGATGTGCACATCAAGTTCAATCGCATCTTCTGGACCAACTGGCATACAAGCAGGATTTCCGTCTTGGAGAGGTCTGGAGGTCCCGCCCTATCCAACAGCGACCGGAGCCGCAGGCAGAGTGACCCCAGAGTGACCCATCTGGAGGTGAGCGGCCGGAGCTTCATGGGGATCTGGCCCTTCAGTTGGCCCTACTGTTCTTTGGGGAGGCATAGCCACAGTCCTGAAGCCCTGGCCCACATTCCTGTCCCGCAGATCCCTGGACTGAAGATGCCCCGAGGCATCGCAGTCGACTGGGTGGCTGGGAACATCTACTGGACCGACTCAGGCCACGACGTGATCGAGGTCGCCCAGATGAACGGCCGCCATCGTAAGACTCTCATCTCAGGCATGATTGACGAACCCTACGCCATCGTGGTGGACCCCACGAGAGGGTGAGCAGACAAACGATGGGAGTGAGGCTTAAATAAACAGGGCTGGACAGTCCCATGAACAGTATATCTATATTCTAAGAGAATTCAGATCTGACTTGATTTGAACTCCTGTATGTTTCCTGGAAATATTTTTTTATGCTTTGTAAAAGGACCATGTACTGGGCAGACTGGGGAAACCACCCTAAGATTGAGACGGCAGCCATGGACGGCACTATGAGAGAGATGCTGGTGCATGAGAACATCCAGTGGCCCACAGGCAAGTCCCGAATGCAGAACACGCCCCCAGATGCTAGTGCACGTGAATGCATGTGACCATTGCGTTTGGCAGGTGAGCCTGTGATTGTCTCTCTCAGGTCTGGCGGTGGACTACTTTAATGAGCGTCTGTACTGGGCTGACGCTAAGCTCTCCGTGATCGGTAGTGTGAGGCTGAATGGAGAAGACCCGGTGCTGGCCGTCACCAGCATTAAGAACAGTGAGTTATTCCTGCATTGAGAATAGTCGAGTTATTCCTGTACCTGTCCAGAAGGTGCCTGCAGGCATCGTGCGTGGCATCTGTGATGTGTAAAACAGAACATCCACACTGTGATGTGAGCATACGCGTGATTGTCATTATGCAAGTGTGAACAGTTTAGAATTTCATGGTCTGTCTCTCTCTCCCTCACTCACACACACACTCACACAAATGCCCATGTGTGTATATATACACACAAACACACAGACCTGCAACACCCCTTCAGTATTGATGTCTTTGAGGACTATATCTATGGCGTCACCTACCACAACAACTTTGTCTTCCGGGTGAACAAGTTTGGCAGAGGCACCGTGGAGAGTCTCACCACGGGCATGAACCATGCGACAGACATAGCGCTGTACCATAACCACAAACAGCCTGAAGGTGAGTGTCCAGAGAACCAGGACTCCATCCTGATCTGGTCTTCTCTAAGACTATGCTAAGGTGTTAGTGTTAGGGTGGCATTGAAGCTACTACATGTGATGTGACCTGTATTTCTGCTCACTCATATTTGAATACGTCTGTGTGGCACAGTGACAAACCCGTGTGACAGGAAGAAGTGCGAGTGGCTGTGTTTGCTCAGTCCAAGTGGCCCTGTGTGCACCTGCCCTAACGGACACACGCTGGACAACGGCACCTGTGTGGAGGCTCCCACACCCACCACTGTCTGTGAGTGTCTAACCCAAACTCCTAGACCCTGACTCTCTGTGAGTGTCTAACCCTAAGTGTCTGTGAGTGTCTAACCCTAAGTGTCTGTGAGTGTCTAACCCAAACTCCTAAACCCTAACCCTAACTGTCGGTGAGTGTCTAACCCTAACTGTCTGTGAGTGTCTAACCCTAACCCTAACCGTCTGAGTGTCTAACCCAAACTCCTAAACCCCTAACCCTAACTGTCTGTGAGTGTCCAACCCTAACTGTCTGTGAGTGTCTAACCCTAACCCCTAACCCTAACTGTCTGTGCGTGTCTAACCCTAACTGTCTGTGAGTGTCTAACCCTAACCTAACGTAACCTTAACCTAATAGCACATACTGCACTGACACTGAAGTGCTGATCCTGTGTCTGCACCAAACCTAATGCCCCCATAAAAATGGCAGAAATTAAACATTTCTCCCTCCCCCTCTCAGCTCCGAGTGCTCCATGTACACTGCGGTGTCTCAACGGTGGCAGCTGTGTCCTGAATGCCAGGAAACAGCCCAAGTGCCGCTGCCAGCCCAACTACGCAGGCGACAAGTGTGAAATCAGCCAGTGCAGAGACTACTGTCAGAACGGGGGCACGTGTGCAGTGTCTCCTGCAGGTAACACAAATCACACACACACACTCTGTCCCACAAGTACCTCAGACATTCTTGTGTTTCTTTCCAAATGACATCTTAGAATAGAATTGAATGGAATAGAATATACCACTGTATTTAAATGTTCTCAGCTAATCCATCCATCCATTGTCCTCCGCTTGTCCGGGTCGCGGGGGCATTAGCCTAAGCAAAGAGGCCCAGGTTTCCCTCTCCCCAGCCACCTCTTCTAGCTCTTCTACGAGGATACCGAGGCGTTCCCAGGACAGCCGAGAGATATAATCTCTCAAACGTGTCCTGGGTCTTCCCCGTTTGGACATGCCCGGAGCACCTCACCAGGGAGGCGCCCAGGTGGCATCCGGAGCAGATGCCCGAACCACCTCAACTGGCTCCTCTCTACATGGAGGAGCAGCGACTCTACTCAGAGTCGCTCTCGGATGACCATACTGCACACCTTATCTCTAAGGGAGAGCCCGGACACCCTGCGGAGAAAACTCATTTCAGCCGCTTGTATTCGCTATCTCTTTCTTTTGGTCACTACCCAAAGCTTGTGACCATTGGCAAGAGTCGGAACGTAGATTGACCAGTAAATAGAGAGCTTTGCATTTTGGCTCAGCTCTCTCTTGACCACAACGCTCCAGTACAACCGATCCGCCTGTCAATCTCTCCTTCCTTCCTTCCCTCACTTGTGAACAAGAACCCGAGATATACTTCAAGTCCTACGCTTGAGGCAAGGACTCACTCCCGACCCAGAGAGGGCACCCCACCCTCGTCCTTCCCCACCAAAGAGGTTACGTTCTATGTCCCAAGAGCCAGCTTCAGTAACTGAGGATCGGTACACCAGGGCTCCCGCCTTCGGCCACCACGTGATCCACAATGCACCGGACCCCTAGTGCTACCTCTCCCAGGGTCCACCAGGTGCTGGCCAAGGAGCCCCTCCCCCGGGCCTGACTCCAGGGTGAGGCCCCGGTAACCGTGATCCGGGCAGGGGAGTCTGTGTCCTGCTATCTGTGGATCACTCTTTGTCTGGCCCATCACCTAGGACCAGTTTGCTTTGGGACACCCTACCGGGGGCATTGCCCCCAACAACCTAGCTCCTAGGATCACGTAGGCATGCAAACCCCTCCACCACGATAAGGTGGTGATCCATGGAAGAGCTGTTCTCAGCTAATAAATATGTTAAATCTGTGTCATCAGCAATGACTATATAGACTGGTTTGGTCATGTTATTGAATTGACTGTGGTTCCTCTATTGGCCTGCAGGGGCGCCAACATGTCGCTGTGTGGTGGGCTTCACTGGGCCCACCTGCAGTTTGCACACCTGCCACAACTACTGTCAGAGTGGAGGAAACTGCACCGTTAACCGTGGAAACCAACCCACCTGTAGCTGCCCACCTGACTTTCTGGGAGATCAGTGCCAATACCGTGAGTGCCACAGCACCACCTGCTGGTTATGAAGACCAATCAGAATTTTGTAACCACTTACGTACAACTCGCATTCAAAACAGAGTTCTTGTGACTAAGGTCAATACAGACTGGCATGAGTTGCTTTGACAAGAAATCATTCTTGACCTTCTCCCTGTGCATGAAAAATGAACAAATGTAACTGAAAAATGAACAAATGTAGTAAAAGTATGAGAGAAGTGATCCCTCCACCAGTCTCACCCCTCCTCTTGGAACCTGATAGGAGTGTGCGATGGCTCCTGTGATCACGGGGGGACGTGTCTTCAGTCCAGCGATGGGTCCCGGCACTGTCGCTGTCCACCACGCTTCATTGGCAACAGCTGTGAAGTGGACAAGTGTCACTACTGCCACGGCGGCAAGTGCATCCCCACCAACCAGTATCAGCCGCAAGGAGACGTCACGTGCAGGTGTGTGTGCACATGTGCACCTTGGTAATGCCACTGTGATGCACCGTTTCCACTAATGTTTACTGATGTAGCTCATATTACTGTTGTAGTATTTCCTTTTAGATCTCAGAGTGAAGCTTACAGAACTTTGATTCATCCCCTTTATTAAAGTTTGTAGAACACCCGATGGACCACTGATGGAAGCACTTAATACCAGCAGGTTTAATGTTGTGCTGTAGTTTGGACAAGCCTAGTTTGTTTGTTTTCTGTGTAATAATCTGAAAGCCGATGGATTTATAGGCTGCAGTTGATTATGTTGAGGACAGGTGGTTCTGTGGCAGACACTGCCTGGGAATTGTACACCACTCACTGGGGATTGTACACCAGAAATTCCTCACTGGAGCAAAGCCTTAACACAATGAAGTCAATCAAATCTATGTTCTTTAAAGTCCTGTCCAGTATTTTGTCATTCTCCTTGTAAAGGACCAGCTGTGGATCGTAGAGGAGTGGTGTTTGGCTTGTGCCTCTGGGTTTAGCATAGTTCTTGATATAGTGACCTTTTTGAAGCTGCTACTAATTTTCAGTGAGTGAAGTTCCATCACTTTAATCTGAGAGAACAGAGGGGGACGATTGTAGAAACAGGGACTACAAGCAGTGGATCTGAAGACCTGTTAACAAACTCATGCTATTTCTGTGTGTGTGCGTGTGTGTCTGTGTGTGTAGGTATGTGTATCTATATGTGCATGTATGAGTATTTATATGTATGTGTGTGTGTGTATGCATGTACGTACATATTTAAACACTGCATATACTGGGGTATAATGGGGTATACTGGGGTAGTATGTGCTTTACTAGGGTATAATGCTGTTTGAGATTTAACTGCCTTGTGCATGTGTTTAACTTCTAGCTGTCCTAATGACCAAATCCAGCCCAGCTGTTACACCTGTGATGGGTACTGTGCTAATGGACAGTGTTCTCTAAGCCCTGGGAATCTTCCTCAGTGCAAGTGTGTAGTAGACTCACACAAACACACCCAGCCACCACCTGCACACACACAAGCATAAGGAAAGACAGCAGTTTCTTGTCAGTATGAGTGTACATTGACGTTCTATTTTGCCCTCTAGGTGTGCAGCTGGCTGGGAGGGGCTTAAGTGTGATAGCCACGCCCCCAGCACAAGTGCAGAATCTTCCAACCGTAAGTCCTGCATAAGGCTATATGTTCTTTATATGGCTATATGCAGTCTTCGCTATATAATTCATCAGCCTCACTTGTGTCTGTCTGTGTGTGTGTGTGTGTGTGTGAATGCATAGGCACAGCATCCATAATCATTCCCGTGATACTTCTGGTGCTGCTGGTGTTGCTCATTGGTGGAGCTGTGATATGGTACAGAAAGAGAATGCGAGGGTGAGTATATTATATACAGATGCATGGTGGGTTGGGCCAAAATGGGTGTTGACTTTTAAAAACAACATCTAACCCATTTACACACTCACTAATCCACTCTACACAGATTAAACCTCACACACTAACTAATGCTCTCTTCAAGGATTAAACTGCACATGCACATTAATCCTCTCTATATGGATTAAACCTCACATACTCACTAATCCTCTCTTTATGGATTAAACCTCACTCACTGACTAACCCTCTCTTTATGGATTAACCCCACACTCGCTAATCCTCTCTTTATGGATAAAACCTCACACATTCACTAATCCTCACTTTATGGATTAACTGCTTCTTCTCTTCTCCTCAGGTCTGGCAAATCTGGCTCAAAGCGGCCGCGGTAACGGTTGCTAGGATTTCTGTCCCTTTTACCTGGTTTTCTGTCTCATTTTCTCTCCCTAGTCTGGTCCTGTGATGTGTGTGTGTTCTTGGTGTTTCCATGTTTTTCCAAACTCTTTTTATCATCTCTCAAATTACCTAAACAGAACAAGCAGAGAGAAGGTGGTAATCTGCTGAGAAGGAGAACAGGAAAGCGACCCAAATTAGTCACGTCATGACAACCAGTCTCCAACATCTGGTTCTCATGGCGACTACATCACATTGAGAATGGGTCATCTTTTTAAACCCAGTGTTTATCGAAATAATTCTAAAAGTAGGAATTCAGAAAATGACAATTACAACACTGTCCACCTTAAATCTAAAGCTGTATGTAAATCTGAGCTATTTGTATCTCATTTTACAAACGTGATTTAATTTGCATATTATGATGTACGTATCTTCAAGCTGAAGTTGTGTTTTAATATTTGTCTGTCAGTTGCATGTAAAAGAAATTCTCACTCGTTTGTGTACGGTTTGGTAAGCTCTGGCAAGCCGCCTGTGAGCTGTTTGTGACGCAGGTTTCTCTAGTGGCTCTGACTTTTGGTGGTGCCCCCTTGTGATGTGGCTTACCCTCGTTCATGCTGCTGTGTCTGGGTATTATGTCTGGGTGGCGTGTCGGAGCTGGCGAGAACTCCGAGCCTGACCTGTTTCTCACCTGTGCCCCCAGAGCTAAAGGATTCCAACACCAGCGAATGACAAATGGAGCCATGAATGTGGAGATTGGGAACCCAGCTTATAAGATCTATGAAGGGGAACCTGATGATGTGGGGGAGCTTCTCCATGCGGATTTCACACTAGATCCTGACAAGGTTCGACATTCAAGATTATATATATTTATATTTTTATATACGTCATTTAGAGTGCAGGTGTGTGTGTGATTTATGAGGGATTAAAAGTATTGGTTTATTTCTTTTTGTTGTGTTTACCTTTAGCCAACTAATTTCACGAATCCCGTGTACGCCACCCTGTACATGGGAGGCCAGGCCAGCCGGAGCTCTCTGGCAAGCACGGATGAGAAGAAGGAGCTTTTGGCACGAGGAGATGTGGAGCCGCTGGTGGAGCCGCTGGTCTAGCCCGTTCACGCGCCCGCTCCGTCCAGAAGACCCCCGCTGCCTTTAACAACAAACCAACCAACCAACTAACCAACCGTCCCAGGAGGAGAACCGAAAATAAAGTGTAAACACTGTATAAAATGTACAAAATGAAGGACTACTTTTGTATGTGACCACAGTATTCTGTTCTTTGACAAACCCTCGGCTCCCAGCATTTTCTGCACTTCTTCTGCCCCTCCTTTAAGAGCCACTACCTCTGTGCAAGACCAACGCTGAACAAAGCAGTTTGGGAAACAATTTGGGACAATTTTTATTTTTATTTTTGTATGAATTGTATAGAGAAAAAAAATATTGTTCCATCTCTGTAGTGCCGACTGCTATTATATATAATATAATAACAATGTCACACGGAAGATCAAGGATCTCTGTATAGCACATGAAAAATGTCAGTTCCATAGTTAGTCTTTCTTTATCGTATTCCATAGGTCTACATCTGAGAATAGTTACTTTCTCTTACTTGCATAACTAAAGGTACGGTACGTTTGTCACAGAGAAGCACCTGGACAGAGCTGTGCTCCCCTGCCCGCAGGCTCAGCGACGGAGCTTAAGTGAGACCAAAAACAAGCTTGCAGGTGGAAAAACTGGTTGGAAGATTGAGAAACATTCAAGCAGAAAAGTCAGAGGTCACGACCTGAAGGTCTCAGATCCCCACTGCTGTTCATACTCTTGGCGACAGCAGTAGCAAAGCACGGAAGGCTTGTTCCTGGAGTGCAGTGGCATGGTGGCATAGTAACGGATGTCTGTCTAGTGCGCTGGCATGGTAACGGATGTCCGTCTATTGCTGTCATGGTAACGGGTGTCTGTCTAGTGCGCTGGCATAAGTAGTGCTGCATTGCCAGTGCTGTTTGTTTGGAGATGATTGGGTTAGTCTGTCATCTCTTACCCACGTGTTTCATCCACCGCATGCTGAACATCTGTGTGTCAGAATAATCAGAACTGAACCAGAGTCTGAATAACTCATCTGAACTGAACCTCTGTTTCTCTCATCAGAACTGAAGCAGTTTTTTTTTATTCTGCTCCAGATTTTAAGGTCACATTTTAAAAATAAGTACTTAAATAAAAGAATATAGTCTCATCACATTCAGGACTGTTGCTAAACTTCATGCATTTTTTATTGTTATATATTTTTTGTAATCTTTGTGCAGTTGTATTAAATGACAGCTTTTATAGTACATGCATGGAGGCTTACACTTAGTTCTGGAACAAGAATAATGTTTAATTTTTGCTGGAGTACTTTACAAACAAAATAACATTTTGTTATAAATAAACTGAAACACCTTAAGCCTGTGTTACTGCGTGTCCTTCATGACTCGAGTTTCATAATTCTGTCTAATAAGCCAAAAGTTCCATTTTCCAGAGAGAGCTGGAAGTTCAAAGGTCGAGAGCTGCCACGCTTCACGCAGCACTGCTGTTTCCTGACAGCATCTGTCAAACACATTTTACAACCTGACAACAAACATAATGAATGTATTCTGACTGAGTTTTTTGTAGTGTATACATTTATATGGATAATCATTTCTTCAGCACGGGCGGCATGGTGGTGTGGTGGTTAGCACTGTCGCCTCACAGCAAGGCGGTCTGGGTTCGATTCTCGGTCTGGGCTGCTCTGTGTGGAGTTTGCATGTTCTCCCTGTGCCTGCGTGGGTTTTCTCCGGGTACTCAGGTTTCCTCCCATAGTCCAAAGACATGCATCCTAGGTTGATTGGTCACTCTAGATTGCCCGTAGGTGTGAGTGTGTGTGTGCGTGTTGGCCATGTGGTGGACTGGCGAACTGCCCATGGTGTACCCTGCCTTCGCCCGGAGATGCTGGGATTGGCTCCAGCCCCCCCGTGACCCCGACTAGCGGGAATAAGCGGTACGGATAATGAATGAATGAATTTCTTCAGCACGTCTGGTGTCTGGGGCAACCCGTGATTTATAGTGACTAGAGGGTCAGTGCTGTTCATTAGAGGAGAGGTACTCATCTGATTCTGAAGGTGGTTTGCAGGGTGAGTCAGATGGTCCTCCCACATAATTCCATATGGTAGTAGACCAGAACTTGGCAACATCCAGTCTACAGAAGACCTCCGAGTCCTATTGTAGTTGCACTGCACTTTAAAAAGAAACCCACTGGTCCTACTGAGACTCACTAAACCCACTGGTCCTTCTACTGAGACTCACTAAACCCACTGGTCCTTCTATTAAGACTCACAAAAATCCACTGGTCTTTCTACTGAGACTCACTAAACCCACTGGTCCTTCTACTGAGACTCACTAAACCCACTGTGGTGCCTTTTAGCTTAAACTGTAGTTTGAATTTTTGGTTCCACATTTTGTCTTTTCCTTTCTTTGTTTACTTGTTTGCTTTTCTTTTTCTTTAGAAGGAAATAATGGTTCAACTGAAGAAGGTTCTGTATGTGATATTTTTATTTCTATTAGTTTGTCCAGTCATTATTCCATGTTATGGAAAATAAGATCCCCCAAACGACTGAAGATTACTAGTTTCAAATTAGATGTCATTTATGAAAGAAAAAAAAATATGATGCCTTTTATACTTAATTTTGTCTAAGTGTATTTTACTTGTGAACCTGAAATAATCGAAAATAAGAAAATAAAAAGAAATGGATCAAATGTGTCAAGTTACAGCACACAAAAAAAGATTAAAATGACAGAAATCCACTTTGCCACAGTGAGCATGTTTTACATATTTTCACAGAACGTTCAGGTTCTTGTGACGCTTTTGCTTGATAAAAATGTAATCAAAGGCAGATCTGAAATTCTGATTATAAGATTATGATAACAATGATAACCATGATCATTGTTAGTCACCTTTACCACCTCATTAATTCCCATATCAAATATCCCCATATTTGGCTTATATCTGGTAACATTGCCAAATGAAATATTTTCCCAGTGACAGATAATTGTGAATCATTCATACACTTATCCATTCATACATTTATTTCTTATATATAATGACTTGTATTTGAGAGCCACTTGTGTGAGTGAAAAGGTGACTGTAATTAAACTGTAGGGGGCGCTCTTTAGTCCTCACTCAATGCCTTTGGCCTTCAGTTCTGCCCTGACTCTTTTTAAATAGTCAGCATCCGGGTAGCCATAACTGTGGAAAGAAATAATAGTTCACACAAGATTTGTGTTTTCTTGCTAATTTTTAGATTAATCTAGTTTTTACTGACTGTAATATACTACAAAATACATTCACAATGCATAGTTTTAATTCATAATAGTTATTCATTCATCTTACCATAGTGGTCCACCATCTGCAGAGGTCTTATGATGAATGTCATTCCAGGTAACACAGTCTGTTGCTCCTGTGGTTGTTGAGGTCCCAACAGTAAAGATCAGTCCCTGATCAAACGCTCTCCTCAGCAGACTGAGCACATTTCGTCCTTCTTTATTGGCAGGTAAGTAAGCAACACGTTGTGTCCCTCTGTAATACTTGCCAGGGGTTGGGTGCTTTTCCTAAATAATAAATATGTTTATTAAATATTTTTCTATTGTATTTAATAAATAATAAATAACAAAGATTGATTCTGTTGCTAGTGAATAATTACATTATAGTACTATACGAGTAGTATTTAAAAATCAACCCAAATTTTTAGATTTAACAATAAAAATTGTTTTAATCTAGTCACTGAATTATACTGGTTAACAGAAATGACCGTTCCTATGTCTTGTATCAAAATGCAGTTACGTAATATACAATGCAGCAGGTTAGCAGTAGACTCACAAAACTCACAATATACCCAATTTTTCAAAAACACGTTTCAAAAATGTACTCACAGTCTGAATGCCATTTGGTAGGCTGTAATGAATTGTGATTGTGCCACAGTGACCAAAACCAGGGAGTCTCATTGTGGACTCATTCGATGTCATTGTTCCAGGGGGTTGGTTTCCAGTCACCTTCCCAAATATTTGCTTGCACACTGGACAGATCTGTCCCATGCTCCTCACTGCCTGATCCAGACACTCACTGCAGTACTCATGCCCACAATTCAGCTTCTTCTTATTGGTAAATGTATCCATGCAAATTGGACATTTGTCCTCTTCACCTGTATCTGTCCCTCTAGCGCTGTCCTCTGCTGCTTTACGCTGCTGCGTGCTGCTCGTGGCTGCTTCTCCTCCGTCTTCCAGGTCGGCCCCGCCTGGAGCTTGCTCTGTTCCCGGGCCTCGGTGTCTCCATCCTTGTAGCGAATACTCTGAATAGCCAAGTGACTGCTTTGTTGTATCATCAAACACAGGCTTTCCAATCTCCATTTCTACATTAGCTATGACAGGGAGGAGATGCTTAGGGAGTCCAACAAGCTTCCAGTGATCATATTTATCTCTTGAATCAACGTAGCAGTGTTGAGAGTGGAGTCTGCTTACAGCCTGGGCTACAATCTCAGTATAGGCATGCTCTCTAAGTGTACACGTTATGGTTGACAAGGCCACCTTTTGGTACAGATGTATTAAGGCTTGGAGAGCGTGGGTTTGCAGATCCACCATTCCTTTTCTCTGTGCCCTCACCTTCACTGAGCCATTTTGATGTTCTTCTAAAAATGCAACCCCATATTTATTTTCGATATCACAGAGTTGTGTGTGAAAGGCGGCCTTCACCAGCTTCCAGTGTGTTCCATCCATCACAAGTGGAACTTGAGTGTCTTTAATGTTCACTTCCAATGTCCCCAAGTTCCCCTGTGAAGCCCTGGTGCTCAGTACACTGGTGTCACTGGTGTTCATCTCCTTCTGAACCATTGATGTGAACTGTTTTGGTGCAAAGAGCAGGCAAGCATCTGCTGACCTGTTCAGCATCACTTTAGCCTCCTCGTTCGGAATATTATGCAGTGCCTCTTTCACTATGCCAGACTCCATTTGTGCTTGAGGGATTGTAATGGTTCCCAGAGTTTTTGTTATATTCTGGACAAGGTCAGTAAACCTTTGAGCAGCTTTTTGTATAGAATCACTTCTGGTCGTCTCACTTTCGGCAGTAATAGAAACTGATACCTCTGCGTCTATTTTGACACCAAATTCATTCTTAATCTGGTTGAGCTCCTTTTTGTAAGCATGCATCAGGTACCAGTGCTGATACAGAGGGACAGTAAGTACACTGGTCTCTGGGGTTCCAGGATCTGCAGCCATGTGCAGATCTCTTGTCATTCCAGCGTCACCCCGAGGGGACACCTGTCCCATGGTCTGCGTCTCCTGTCCATCCACAGACTTCGGTTCATCCACCATAAAGTGTACAGGGACAGTTGCCTTCATTTCTTTGAATAATAGAGTTGAAGTCTTGGTCTCTTTCAATGTGTTCAAAGCTATAAAAATAAAGTTTTTACAGATTAATTTAATTTGATTCCATAAGGATTTATTTATTTCTTACTCGATCTTAAGAATGACTTTAAATACACCGACACAGCGACACACAGTAACACAGTGATACACAGTTAAGACCTACCAACTGAAGCTCACATCACATTTAATTATTTTAATACTGTTTGTTTGATTAAAGATTAATTATAATCTTGAGGATTTTTAAAGAAAAGGACAAAAGTGCACTAAAGTGGACACAGCAACACTAAGTACAAAGGAAGTTATGCTGTCTACAGATAAAGGGTTAGGGTTGGGTAGGTTAGGGTTGGGTAGGGTTAGGGTAGGGTTGGTTAGGGTCAGGTAGGGTTAGGGTAGGGTTGGTTAGGGTCGGGTAGGTTTGGGTAGGGTTAGGGTTAGGGTTGGGTAGGGTTGGTTTGGTTTGATCACCGCATAGTCATTAAAAAAATTCTAAAACCATGTTAGCAAAATGTGGGGGTCTGTTCACTGTACAAAAGAGATCATACCTCTCGATGGTGTTATAACCACCTGTGCATAGCAGGAATCATGCATAGTCTCAACACTCACAACTTCAAACATCTCAAGTGGCATGTTGTCATTGAACCAGGACTGGAGTGCTTTCTGCAGACAGGCTTTCCATTTCGGTGGTTTTTCCTTTGTCCATTCCACTTTTATAGTGACTTTTGCTGTATCATTGGAGACAGAAGGTTTTGCCGCATCATTCTGAAAGGTACAAAAGCCACAACAGATTGAGCAGAACAGAACCAATGGTTAGAGTTAGGATCTAGGTTTAGGATTAGGGTTTGGGGTTAGGGTTTAGGTTTAGGGTTAGTACACCTGTAGCTGTCTCAGCTCACTACTGATTCTTTATCATTATTTGCTTATATAAAACAAATAATAATATTTCATCATATTAATATTAATTAATTATAGACAATGTGTGACAAGAACATTAAGTGAAACTTGGGGGAGTTTTAAGAACAATGTACTTTAGGATGGTGGATTAAATCTACAATGTCATTCTAGGAAACCTTCACTTTTATAGGAACCTTTGTAGTAAGATAAATGTGCACTTATGTTCTGCTCTGTGAGAAGGATCATTCTATTTCTGCCCGGTTCATCAGACGTGGAGTTTTATCAGATGCCATGAGGTACTCTTGGGACTGCTAAATAAAACCACACTAAGAAAAGTTTTTTATAGTGTCAGTTAGGACAGACGGTTACAAATAACTTGAAAAAAATCAATAAAGATGCAAAAGTAATAAAGGTTTAATATAAACTTGATAAAATGCTGTTCTCATAGGGATTTACTTGTGGTAGCTGTGATGAACTACACGTCTAAAACATAAACTATATACACAATCCCTTAACGGTACGGCGGTCCCTTAAGAGGGTCAACCCCCGGAAAGCTGCTGGCCCGGACAACATTCCCGGACGTGTGCTGAGGGGCTGTGCCAACGAGCTATCGGAGGTCCTGGCGGACATCTTCAATGCCTCCCTCATCCAAGCCTCTGTCCCCACATGCCTGAAGACCGCCACCATCATCCCGGTCCCAAAAACCTCGGCAGTGATGGGTCTGAATGACTACCGGCCAATAGCCCTCACGCCGATAGTCACAAAATGCTTTGAGAGACTGGTTATGACCCACATCAAAGCCACCATCAACATCACTGGGGACCCACACCAGTATGCCTACAGAGGGAACCGATCCACAGAGGATGCGATCTCCTCCGTGGTCCACACCACCCTCACCCACCTGGAGCAGAAGAATTCATATGTCCGTCTGCTCTTTGTGGACTTCACTTCTGCCTTTAACACCATGATTCCCCAGACCCTGGTCAACAAACTCTGGACACTTGGGCTGAGCTCCTCCACCTGCAATTGGGTCCTGGACTTCCTGACCAACAGGCTGCAGTCTGTGAGGATCCACAATGTCTCCTCCTCCACCTTAACCCTCTGCACAGGCTCCCCCCAGGGTTGTGTGCTGAGCCCTCTCCTGTTCACACTGCTCACATATGACTGCTCACCCGTCCACCCAGGCTGTCATATTGTGAAGTTTGCGGACGACACGGCAGTGGTTGGCTGCATCACACACAGTGATGAGACTGGCTACAGGCAGGAGGTGGAACACCTGGAGGGTTGGTGCAGGAAAAACAACCTCTGCATCAACGCTAAGAAGACAAAGGAGATGATTGTGGACTTCAGAAGGGGCAGACATACCCACCCCCCCTCTCCACGTCGGAGGATCTGCGGTGGAAGTGGTCTCCAGCTACAGGTACTTGGGTGTACACCTGAGCAACGACCTCAGCTGGAGCAACAACACTTCCAGTCTGGTCAGGAAGGCTCATCAGCGACTCTACTTCCTCAGGCGGCTGAGACGTGTTGGCCTGGGGAGCACTGTCCTCGTCTCCTTCTACAGATGTGTGGTGGAGAGCGTTCTGTGCTCCAGCATCAGTGTGTGGCATGGTAGCTGCTCTGCTGCAGAGAGGAAAGGGTGGTGAAGGCCGCACAGAGGACTGTAGGGGTCAGCCTCCCCTCCACTACGGACATTTACACCTCCAGATGCAGGCGGAGGGCCACCTGCATCATGAAGGACCCCACCCACCCAGCACACTCACTTTTCACCCCACTCCCCTCAGGCAGGAGGCTGCGGAGCATTAAGTCCAGGACTACCCGACTGAGGAACAGCTTCTTTCCTGAAGCTGTGAGACTCTTAAATCACTGAGACCAGCACTCAGCCGGACCCTGGCACTCTATGCACGGCCACCTTATGCACAGGACACTTATGCACACCCACTTGCCACTTTATGTCTACAGCTGAAGCACAGCCACTTTCCAGTGTCTCTATTGTCACATTCAGTACTGTATAGTGTCCTTATTATTATTTTTGTATATTTTTTATATATTTTATACATTTGTGTATTTAGTCTATTCCATGTATATTTTAGTCTATTCTATGTATATTTTAGTCTATTCTATTTTTTATCTTATTCTATTTATGTCTTGGGGTTAAAACCGGGACCTTGGGTACATAATTTCGTTCCCACCTCATGTACGCATGTGTGTGTGAATGACAATAAAGTCTCCTTGAATCCTTGAACAATCACAAAGTAAAGAAAATGCAGGAGCAGCACTTTCATATTAAGCTTTTCGTAGTGTCCTTGTGTAGTGTCTTTGTCTAGTGTCTTGCCCTGACGCCATCCTGAAATGTACAAATAGTACAAATACTAAAACTACACTGGGGGATATTAATAATTATTATAATAATTACTACATTTTACTTGATTTTCAATTAAATGTGGATTTTTTAAGCGTTTTTACAGTGCTTTGAAAATCTACAGCAATTTACATTTTATTGTCTCTGCACAAATTCTGTTTGAACTGCACAGCTTATCAACTTACAAGTTGGAAATGGATAGCAGAACCACAAAGGGGAGTGGTGCATAACAACCTCAATGCAAACAAATATGAACAAAGTTCACTCTACACTGCAGAAATGCAAGTAGTCCTAAATCAATCCTTGTCTCTAAATGCAGCCCTCAACTTCAAGGGCCCTTCATAGGGAAGATCCTATCAAGGAAGCTGTGACTTTGAATAAGTTAGTAAAGTTAGTGAATGCATTTCAAGATGGTGTTCTTGAATCAACGATCTTCGTGCCACTCAACATAAGTATATTATAACTATAGTATATAGTATAACCCCTAACCCCTGTCTCCTAACCCCTAACTCTGTCTCCTAACCCCTAATCTAACCCTAACCCTAACATCTCTGCCAGAGTGTTGTCTTGAAGACAGCTGAGTCTGAGCTGCAAACATGTCCATTTCACTATAAAGCATGAGGTGCGACACACTAACCCTAACCCCTAACCCCTAACCCCTAACCTCGGAAGGAACAATGGACCACAGTACACAGGGCAAAACGTTACACTGTCTACAGCAATAAACCCAATACTACCATCCCATCATCATAACATTACAGTTACAGCAATAAACCCGATACTACCATCCCATCATCAGGAGCACGTCTCCTCTCTGGATGACTTTGCTGTGGGTTCTCTTGTGATGTAGTATAACCCTTTGGGTCCCGAAAAAAAAGTGTGCTGAATTTGTACTTCTGCTATGTGAGAAGGGGTCAATCTATTATTACACAGTTCATTCACATTAACTTCGGTTTCTCCTCTCAACTCTATACCTGTGCACCCAGGTCTGATGGGCTTTCCTGGAGTGGTGAGTCTGATGGGGGTTCCTGGAGTGGTGAGTCTGATGGGGGTTCCTGGGTTGGTGAGTCTGATGGGGTTTCCTGGATTGGTGAGTCTGATGGGTTTGCCCAAAGCTGCCCAGTTCCTAAAACTTGTGATAGCTAAATATAAACCATAAGAAATTGTTATGTATAGTGTATGCAGGACTTTTAAGAATAACTTGGAGTAATTAATACAAATTCAATAGTAAAATATGATCTAATAAATACAAAATAAATAAATAAATTATCATAGGGACCATGCTGTGAACTGTACAAAAACAGATCAAAAGTAATGTATATTTGTATATTTGAATCAACATGATCTAATAAATACATCTACTAAATACATAAATAGCTATTATCATAGGGACCTTGCTGTACAAAGTCAGAGTAATGTAATGTACATTTGTATATTTGAATCAACACCACCTCTGTAGTCAATCAACACCACCTCTGTGGTGAATCAGGACCACCTTTGATGTGAATCAACACCACCTCTGTGGTCAATCAACACTACCACTGTGGTCAATCAACACCACCTCTGTAGTGAATCCGGACCACCTTTGATGTCAATCAACACCACCTCTGTGGTCAATCAACACCACCTCTGATGTGAATCAGAACCACCTTTGATGTCAATCAACACCACCTCTGTGGTCAATCAACACCACCTCTGATGTGAATCAGAACCACCTTTGATGTCAATCAACACCACCTCTGTGGTCAATCAACACCACCTCTGTGGTCAGTCAACACCACCTCTGTGGTCAATCAACACCAGCTCTGTGAGGTAGGAGACTTTACCTTTTCACCATGTCCAAAGGCTGCTGTTTGGTTAAAAGATTCTGTTTGAGTCCTGATAGGCTGTGTGGTAATGACAGTGGTGTCATGTGTCTGGAAGACAGAGCAGTAGTATTGTATGTATACTGACAAAAATTTTAATCCTTAGTAAAGATGTTTATTCTCTCGTAAAGATGTTTATTCCAATGTTATGTCTGTGCCAGAATTGGCCAATATATTAATTGTTTATCTATAAATGTTTATATAAATGAATAAAAGAACGTATTCTTTATTTCAATGAGTATTCAGAGAAAATTGCTAACTGAAATGAGCCAGCACTCATATTCATTGTTAAAGTTATATCTCTCTTTATTATTGTCTCTACTCTATAACAACATATAGTCATTTTTCTTTATATTTGACACACACCTTATAATTCTGTTCAGGTCATCAAATGGCTATCACATATGCATTCTACAATAACTACCAAACACACATATTTTTTGTGGAAAACAACGACTTAATTAAGTGCACCTAAAGGTTTGAAACCATAATCAAACCTTAACCCTCACCCTAAACCCTAAATCCTAAGCCCTCACCCTAACCATCTAACCCCAACCATAACCACCTAACCCTAACCCTATAACTAGAGAGAGAGTTTTATTTAGAGACACAATCCCCTTTTTTGATGACCACAGGATTGATGAACTGGAGTATGTCTGTATACAGGGATATATGGGCTTGGACATAAGGTCCACTGTAACATAATTGCTATATGCCAATTTAACATACCAGAGAAAAGCCTAAATTACTTTGTAATATCAAAGTCACACTCACAGGGGGATAAGTTTCTATATCCATTGGTTCCTCCTCATCTGACATGACGGTTTTGCTTTAGACTTCTAGACTTTCAAATCTGAAATCAGAAACAATCATTGATCATTCCACCATTTTTATTCTTATTTATATTTATTCTTATTTAGCCAATTGTATTCTACTGGATCATTTTCCTCAAAAATGTCATTTGTTTGAACTAGGATTACGGTTATCAACTGCTAAACTGTGTAACGCCGAGGGCATCAAAGAGCGAAAAGGCGGACACAAATGCATTCCATAAGAAGGGTCGTATAGACAGGAAAGGGTCAAATCCGTAAGTGAGTCCGTACATGAAACACGACCAACACGCAAAGACATACCGAACATAGAAACAAACAGTAACAATAATCCAAGAAACACGTTAACACCAGGGCTAAACAGACAACAATGATCAGCCAACCAATAGACAAAACACTGGCTATATATACACCCTACTAAACATGAAACACCTGAATACGCTAACGAGGGGGACAAGTTACAAAACACGAGGACGGACTACAAATGACAGAACCACATAGCCACATAAACAAAACATACATGACTGACAGCTGGGGGAAGGGCTAACCGTGACAAACTGAATACAGTAGTATACTGGACCATTGCCGGAAATGCTTGGGGAGGGGTCTACTACTTGGGGAGGGGTCTACTCTTCACTGTCCAGAACATCCCATGGTCCAGCAGTGTTTGGATCTGGTCATCACAGAGGTAATTGATAGCACTGATTCAAGAACAGGAGTTTGACAACAAGCAGATCCTGGATCAAAATGCTATTAAACTAAAAGGACAAGTTTGTTCACCTCTTTGTTTCGTTTTGGCTACGCTTTTGTTGGGAAGTTTATTTCTGTCTTTTGCCAGTCCTTCCACTGGTGTCCTTTGTTGTTTTCTTCCGGCTATTCCCCTTTTCCCCCTTTTGTTTCTCAGTCCCAGTTATATCAAATCCGCGATTGGGTCCAATCTACCCAAAACCCGGTGCTGGCTCACCCGGTTTTGCACTGTTCAGTGCTGTACCAATATACCATACACTTATTTATGTAAGCAGCTGTGTTTTCCCCTCAAAATTCAAAAAGCTGAATTTCAGTGAAACTTTCATGGTTAAAAACTAAAGATAAACATAAAAACACTACATAAGTATGAAGCGGAAATAAGAAACTCAATTTAAACTGGAAATCAAACCACAACCAGTGACTCAATAAAAAAAACTTTAATTTTACAAACAAACTTTACAAACTATAAAGAAGCCCTATACTGCTACACCTGGCAACCTGACCTTTTCTACAGGTTTGTCAGTTCCTCCAGAGGAAGGGGTGAGGAACTCTGAACAAGACAGCAGTACAGACAGACAGACAGCAGTACAGACAGCAGACAGACAGCAGTACAGACAGCAGACAGACAGCAGTACAGACAGACTGCATCAGCTGTGCTCTTCCCAACAGAGCTGAACTATGCACTTTTTTTGTTAAAGCGCCCACAGTGTGTACCTGTGTCTAAGATCGCTTGTCTTTTAATAACTACAAACCGAAAGTGATGACGTAGATCATCTGCTTGATTTAGCCAGATCTATACGATAATATATTATAGCATACTTGGGAACACTTGTTATTAGTTACCAACTTATTCTCTCGGGCTATTTCTGTTTGCCTCACAGCGAATACAGGAAAGAACTATCGCTTTCGTTTCTTTTGCTAGTGAAAAGTTAATTCGATGTTTACGGTTTCCACAGGCTTTATTTGAGATCTGCGTAACATTTAACGAAACATTGACCTTTAAGGTAATAGGTTAACTGAACACTGTGAGACATTTCCATGTAATACTGACAAAACTGTGTCCCTAGGTAGTTTTACAAGATAAGACAACGTTGATTAAAGCCCGAGTATTCTTTTGTTATGTTGCATTACGTCCTAGTTTAGTGTTCCAAGAGTGATAAACTGTCCGTCCCGAGATGTTGCAAAAGTCTATAGAAGTGGTCATTTAGGTTACTTACCAAGAGTGACCCGTTTCAGGCGTCGTAGTGTTGTCAAACTCAAGACTAGCTTGCTTTTCGTGTCGAGTCACATTTATAGTAAACGAGGAAACGAAACCGAAAGTTGCTTCAAATTATGTTTTAGGTAGTATTGTAAAACCCAAGCTGGAGTAAATATCCTGAACCTGGATGGATAGAAAGGGTTATGAGGAATGACCAGAACCGCCTCTTATTTCGGCAGTGCATAGCCACATGACGGTTCGTTTCACGACACACGTCTGAGGATGGGATTAGAATGCAATCAGCATTAGCAATATATTAACACGAAAACATAATGGGATATTTTCACAAATCTAGAAGATATAAAAATATGCACATCTAAATCGAGTAAAAAAAATACTAGAAACTATTTATCAGCACCTTATTAGACATGCCTAACATGCATTAGGTATTAATTAATATTAATTAGGTATTATAGTAATTACTATAAAGGGTCAAGGAATGGAGCACGTTGGTCGGTACAGACCTGTGCCATATCGCTCCAAAAATTCAGATAGCGTTGCACAAGCCCTCCCTCTTGCGTATACTGTCTCTTCTGCAGTTTTGGTGCAGGATGCTGAGAAACTAGTGCTTCTGCATCACGTTAGCCTGCACGCTAGTACTCCACAGTCACCTGTGTTCACTACATGTGAGCCTGCAAGCTAGTCCTCCACAGGCATAGCTGTGTTCAGTACGCGTGAGCCTGTATGCTAGTCTTCCACAGTCACCTGTGTTCAGTACATGTGAGCCTGTACGCTAGTCTTCCACAGTCACCTGTGTTCAGTACATGTGAGCCTGTACGCTAGTCTTCCACAGTCACCTGTGTTCAGTACATGTGAGCCTGCATGGTAGTCCTCCACAGGCACAGCTGTGTTCAGTACGCGTGAGCCTGTATGCTAGTCTTCCACAGTCACCCGTGTTCAGTACATGTGAGCCTGCACGCTAGTCCACCAGTTACCGCTGTCTCCAGTTAATGTGCCACCTAGCTATTTGGCTAGATATTTAAGTAAAATCCATAAAAATAAAGGATCCATGTAGCCAACAAAATGTGACACTCGCTAATGGCCTATATTTAACAATTTTGGGCATTAAAATCAACATGCATTTTTAAAATACACATACATTGAAATAAAGAATTAATGACATTGACATTACAGTCCCTGACATAAGTTCTGTCGCTTATCCATGTTGTGGAAACAAAAGCTTATAACCTGACTTTAAATTCATCCATTGGTTTTAGAAATGACTCCTATGAAAGCTGAAACCCTCCCAAATGAGATTTAATTCACGAAAATAAATTTGCTTCACTGCAGAAATATTGATCATTTAATGAACACAGAAAGGTCAGATTTTGGCAAGACAAAAGTTTTGTCGGATGGCGGACAGACCTGGCAGACCCAAACGTACTGTGAGGGTTTGCTGGGAACATCTGGCAGAGGAACCTGTCAGAAAGGTCTTTAACTCCCACATCCGACAAAGCTTTGACCGCATCCCGAGGGAGGCCGGAAACATTGAGTCTGAGTGGGCTTGGTTCCGTGCTTCTATTGTCAATGCAGCAGATCGGCGCTGTGGCCGCAAGGTTGTCGGTGCCTGTCGTGGCGGCAATCCCCGAACCCGGTGGTGGACACCTCGGGTAAGAGAGGCCGTCATGCTGAAGAAAAAGAGTCCTATCGGGCCTGGCTGGCCCGTGGGACGTTGGAGGCAGCAGACAGGTACAGGGGCGCCAAGCGGATCGAGGCTTTGACTGTCGCAGAGGCAAAAACTCGGGTGTGGGAAGAGTTTGGTGAGACCATGGAAAGTGACTTTCGATCGGCTCCTAGGAGGTTCTGGCAAATCGTCAGGCAACTCAGGAGGGGAAAGCGGTTCACGACCAACACTGTATACAGTGTGGCTGTGGATCTGCTGACCTCGACTGGGGATGTCATTAGGCGGTGGAAGGAATACTTCGAGGATCTTCTCAATCCCACCACCACGTCTTCCATAGAGGAAACAGAACCAGAGGACTCGGACGGGGGTTTGCCCATCACTAGGGCTGAGGTGACCAGGGTAGTTGTGAAACTCCTTGGTGCCAAGGCTCCGGGGGTGGATGAGATCCATCCTGCTCCAACTATCGGGGGATCACACTTCTCAGCCTCCCCTGTAAGGTCTATGCAGGGGTTCTGGAGAAGAGAGTCCGTTCGATAGTCGAATCTCAGTTACAGGAGGAACAATGTGGGTTCCGTCCTGGTTGTGGAACACTGGACCAACTTTTCATCCTTGTGAGGGTCCTAGAGGGTGCATGGGAGTTTGCTCAACCAGTCCACATGTGCTTTGTGGATTTGGAAAAGGCATTCGACCGTGTCCCTCGGGGATTCCTCTGGGGGGTGCTCTGGGAGTATAGGGTACGGGGCCCGTTGCTACGGGCTATCCAGTCCCTGTACAAACAGAGCAGGAGTTTGGTTCACATGGCCGGCAGTAAGTCAGACTGGTTTCCAGTGGGAGTTGGACTCCGCCAAGGCTGCCCTTTGTCACCGATTCTGTTCATAACTTTTATGGACAGAATTTCTCGGCGTAGCCAAGTGGCGGAGGGGGTTCGGTTTGGTGGCCTCAGGATTCCACGCCTTCTCTTTGCAGATGATGTGGTCCTGTTGGCATCATCGGGCCGAGACCTACAGCTCTCGCTGGATCAGTTTGCAGCCGAGTGCGAGACGGCTGGGATGAGAATCAGCACCTCTAAAACTGAGACCATGGTACTCAGTTGGACAAGGGTGGAGTGCCCTCTCTGGGTCGGGAGTGAGTCCTTGCCTCAAGTGGAGGAGTTAAGTATCTCGGGTTCTTGTTCACGAGTGAGGGAAGGATGGAACGAGAGATTGACAGGCGGATCGGTGCTGCGGCTGCAGTATTGCGGTCGCTGTACCGGACCGTTGTGGTGAAGAGAGAGCTGAGCCAAAAGGCAAAGCTCTCAATTTACTGGTCAATCTACGTTCTGACTCTTACCTATGGTCACGAGCTTTGGGTAGTGACCGAAAGAACGAGATCGCGAATACAAGCGGCCGAAATGAGTTTTCTTCGCAGGGTGTCTGGGCTCTCCCTTAGAGATAAGGTACGGAGCACAGTCATCCGGGAGGGGCTCGGAGTAGAGTCGCTGCTCCTCCACGTAGAGAGGAGCCAGCTGAGGTGGTTCGGGCATCTGGTTCGGATGTCACCTGGGCGCCTGCCTAGGGAGGCGTTCTGGGCATGTCCAACTGGGAGGAGGCCCCGGGGAAGACCCAGGACACGCTGGAGAGATTATATCTCTCGGCTGTCCTGGGAATGCCTTGGTATCCCCCAGAAGAGCTGGAAGAGGTGGCTGGGGAGAGGGAAACCTGGGCCTCTTTGCTTAGGCTACTGACCCCGCGACCCGGACCCGGATAAGCGGAAGAAAATGGATGGATGGATGGATGGATGGATATTGGATTACCAGAAAGTATATATTTGAGAATGTAATGAGATAGATATTCTCATTTTTCTAATAGCATAAGGATGTCTGGTCATATTATACATATGTTAACCAATTATGTACTAGTAACTTTGTAAAAATACATTCAAATTTGGTAGCCACACTTATTTACTAATACAGGCGTGTATGAAGGAACTTCTCACTGCACATACAATAAACAGTGCCTGGTAAGACTAGACCTTCTGAGCTGCAAAAGCTTCGAATGACTACCAGGTGACATATTTATCAACAACAGCAACAACAATACTACTTCTGCTACCACTACCAATAATAGTATACATATAGTCACATTTGTAGTTACAGATCTCATCACTAGAGGTCACCAGACGCCTACTTATGGGATATCTGTATTTAGAAATATGTTTGGAAATGCATTTGGGATGTCAGGCTTGTGATTGTGTAGTGCCAAAAAGTCTGATTAAAGTGGCACAAAAAGACAAAACGTCTTCAAAATGTCGAATCTATTTATGTCGTAGAGTAAGTGATCACAATTCAGTGAGCTGTCTTATTTGCAATTATTAAAAACAATCCCAAATTACCACAAATATTTTCCTCGGCCTAATCTGAGAAAATAATTGCGTTTCTCCTCGAATGTAAACACGTCATGACTTTTTTTCTCGCGAGATGAGAACACCGCGGCGCTTCATAAAACCCCCCGCGAGCGGCTTCGTCCTCTCGTTCGTCCTCAGTGCAGGATAACGACGGAGCTATTAAACTGTCATCTGCCGCGGTAACTCTACTAATAATAACAACAATTTGACGATTTGACGCTTGAAGCAAACGTCAAACGGTGTTTACCTACACTACGCAGACGAAAGATTCGGGGAAGTTCAAAGTAAGTGATTTATGTATTAGCAACGCAGCTACCTGGCAGAGTCTATTGACAGTGCTAACATTAGTTAGCTTAGATAACTATCTGCCTTTAGCTGATATTAATTTATGACGGTACATCGCAGCTACGTGGCTCAATATATGATTGTACATTCTTATTGGGTAGCTGGCTTACTGTCTTCTAGCTAACTGGTTTCATAGCCACCTTTACTAAATCAGTCACGCCTAGCTAGTTGGCTACTACTTTTTGCCTTGAGTCCCAAGGCCAACTCTATCTAGGGTTAGAGTTGGGGTTAGGATTTATAGTTTAGGGTTAAAGTCGAGGTTAGGGTTTAGGGTTAGAGCTGGTGTAAGGGTTTAGGGTTAGAGTTGGGGTTAAGGTTTAGGGTTAGTTAACTCTAACTGGCTAGCAAAGTTCTGCTGTACGTTTACCGTGATGAGAGCTGGTCGCTCCCTAGTGTCTGCATTAGTAGCTATGAAGCTGTTCATTAGAGTTACAAAAACGAGTAAAAATGGTAACATTTTAGAAACCGTGATTGTGCTATTAAATGCTTCCTATTTTCTAAATGCCTTAATAGTACCGTACTAAGTAGGGAATTAAAATGTAGCCAAAAGAGTCGCTAGTTTGGAAACCATTGATTGGCAGCAGCGATTATGCGACTGTGATTCGGATTCCCACCGAGTCCGCTGGTTTATTTGAAACCCACAACTCGGTTTTTAGTTTGAACGCGCATCTTTCTTGAATGTGAATACGTACGTATTGAATTGCAGTATTCATATGTTAGGAAAGTGGTTCAGTAAAAATGTTAGAAGTGAATACATCTACCACATCAGATGTACAGAGATCTGACTGTGATGACATTTGCTGGATGATATTTACTGTCCGAAATAACATATAGTAACAGACATATAGACGTTTACGCAAAATGGTTAAAGGATAAGCAGGTTTATCCATAAAGAGGAAATGGCTCGTTTTTATTTGAATCTCCTGTCTTGTTATCACTGTCCCTGATCAGGCTAGTAATTTGCACAAATTCCAAGAATATAGTTACCATACTGCTCATCAGTTGGTGACCTAGTTGAATTTATGTAGACAAAAAAGGGTCAAATACTTTAAAGCGAACATTTTTTGTCCTTGTATATTTAACTACTTCTTCACATCAAACTGTTTTTGCTAAGTAATCGGCTGTCAGTGTCCGCTCGAACGTTTTGCAGTGGGTGTCTTCTAATGATTACAGTACTGTCTGTTCTGTAAAAGGAAGATAAAATGCTTGTGCAGGGCAAGATAACCGTGCTGGAGCCGATACGGGTAAACTAGGCTGTAACCTAATGGGAACACCACCCATATTTCCTGCTTTTGATTTGTTCTGAAGTTTTCTGCATGCTCACTGTTAACTTGCTCTAGCATCGCCATATGCTCAGTTGTGTTATACCTAAGATTTGTGAGATGGCTGACATATTAATGATGACATATTAATAATCTTAACTGTGCAGTCATGCTGTTACACTGTTATAAATTATGCCAGTTGTATAATTAAGGGATGTTGTAATGCATTATCTGGGGAAACACAAAACATTTAAATATAACAAAATAAGAAAACTAATTAATCCATGTCCTAGTTTCATGGTTGCTTTATGTAGTGTCATGCCCATGTTTTTATATAAACTTCTAATTGAATCGCTAGATAGTGTGAAGGCATTAGCAACTCGAGCACTCTAGTGTCTGCTTGTGGCTTGTGGGAGACTCTGTTCATCCAGTCAGTTCATTCAACCAATGTTATTTTATGAACAACTTTAATAATTGGTCAACGTAACACTGATGTAATGTTCTCATCATTTTAATAGATTAATTGGATATCATTGCCTTAGACACAGGTGATTCATGGCATATATTTGATTAATTATATATTTATAAATGAGATTTGTCTTCTGGTTTGACCCTGCTTGTAAATGCTCCTTTGTTTAGCCACACCCATGTGGAATTCACATGGTATTAATTTTGTGCAAGTTACTACAGGGCCATATGACCTACAGCCATCCTGTGTCCTCACGTTCTCATTTTAACATATTAAATCTTAATTAAAGTAATATTAAACATAAGTTACTTACAGCAGCACAAAGAGAATGTAGAAAGTTGAGGTAGACTGATGTTGTTTATTTATTACCCCCCCCCCACACTGGTCATACCGATTATTATGTTAGTCATAACTGATGTCTACTTGTGTTGTTCATAACTGATGTCTAATGCCATTATTCATTTATCATGATTTTCAGTGTTTGCAATGTGAACCTTTACAAGAATGCAAGCCTTCCTTACAACTCCTAATGAATAAATGGACATCATGCTTAATGTTAGAACACTAACATTAGTGTTTTAGGCAGTGTAAAAGTTGCAAACATGCAAAAATAGCAACTTAAACATTTACAAGTAGTATTTAAATAGATCAAATTAAACTTATAAATTTTCTCTTAAGCTATTGGACTAACAGGAATAACCTCAATAGATACTTTTGCATAAATTTTGTGAAATGAGGAAAAAAATTACATCTGCATTATCTCCTCTGTTGTCCCAGCTGAATATTGTGCTCAGTGTAACTGAACATTACCTGTTGTATAATTATTATATAATTATAATTATTATATAATTAATGACACAAAAAAGTGAAAAACGTCAATAATGCTTATAAGAAAGTTTGAGTTCAAAATGCCCCCCTAAAACATTAAATAAAAATGATCTAAATATGTTTAAACAATTTCAAAACGTATATATAAAACGTTCACACTCATTAGGGGTGGGGCTTTAGTATAGGGTACAAGTAAGAGCCTAGATACAGGCTACAGAACCGGCCTAAAGCCACACACACACATAAACACGTAAATCACAGTGAAACCTGCCTAAAGCCACAATAACCAAACACACACCACTGTAAATGTAATCCCAGTGAAAATGACTAAGTATCACCTGAACAATTATGCAAGAAATATTCCCCCTGTTTTGTAAAAAGCTACAGTGAGTGCTGATGTGCTTATTTCACTTTGTCTTTCAACCGAAGCCGTATTTCTGCAGTAGTTTGAAGTGTGGGAAGTGTGGTGGAGTCATAGGTGCACAACCTGTTTTACATCGGACACTGCAATACGATCCTGCGCTAATGTCATCAGATATTAATCGGTATTTTTCATTCTGTCCCTGTACGTGCAGATTCCCCTGGTCAGTCGCTTCTGGTGTGCAAGGTTCTTTCCTTTCTCTGTGGAAACAAATGGCTGCTTTGTTACTGTGTTTAACACAAACATCAAAACCCATGTTTGATTGGGTTTTCTTGTTGTGGCCCATATTTCTACCATTCTAGTACTGCTGTGGGTGGCACATGGAATACAGAAGTATGTGTTTGTGTGTTTGCATGTGTGTGTTTGTGTGCATGTGCTGTACTCCATGCATTATCCACATTTCAATTAATCCCATAATTTATATATTGGAATATTGGGGCAAACTACAGATCTGTTTAAGATGTGCACATGCATAAAAAAAGCTTTTAAGTGCAGATTCAATTATCCAGGAAAATTCTGAATATCGTCTGGTTGTTGTTGGGCTGATAATTTGTCAACACCCAGTAGAAATTCAGCCGTAAGCATGTCTTACCCAGGGCCAAACTTTGAAACCTATGGTAACCCCTAAGATGGGAGAGAACTGGTTGTCTTGACTCCTGCTTGTGTTCAAACGTCCCGTGTGGAAGGGTTTTTGAGCTTAAATGCTGACTCATCCCATTTATTTCTGTCACTCAGGTTTGGACAATCAGCCATGGATGCAATCATTCGCTGTCCATTCCTGTCCCGTGTCCCCCAAACATTCCTGCAGAAGGCAGGGAAGTCCTTGGTGAGCTACGCTGTGAGATGTCCCGTCATGATGGATCTGGCGTCGAGACCCTTGGTCAGGGCATTCTGCTCCTCTTCTCCAACCTTCCAGAAGACTGACGACATAATTGGGACCAATGATGGCAAGTTCATTTATCATTGGTATAATTTGGTTACAATTAGGTTTAAAAATTAATTAGGTACCAGGCTGCAGAAGACTGGAGTGCACATGGACAGATTCAACATGTTATGCTTTAGTTTTGAAAATAGTCAAAACTTGCATAGTCTTAATGTTTTTTTCTTTGCTAATTCCATATGCTTAAATTTCTATTTGTTTATAGGACAAATCTAAATATAAAAGGCATTAAAAAAATTTTTTTTAATTGTTATTGTGTCCTCTATTTAGAACCAAAGGATTTGCCCAAAATGCCGGCCGGCCACCCCAAGGTCCCGCCGGGCCAGGCCTCAGCCTCCAAATGCCCCTTCCTGGCTGGGGAGATGGGTCAGAGGAACAGTGGTGTGGTGAGGCAGGCCAGCCTGGAGCTCCAGGAGGACGTGTCCGAGATCCGCACCCTGCGCAAGGGTCTGTGGAACATAAGCTCACTTTTTTGGCTCTAGATATGTTTTTTTTTTTTTTTTTTTTAAATAGATGCTTGTTTAACATTTTTCTGCTTTTTTGCAGATGTGCGTCCAGCTGATCTTGATCCCGTGGTGAAAACCACAGACACTGCTGGCACCCTGATGAAGAAGCTGATAAAGCAGCGGCCCACCATGGTCTCACACTTGCTTCAGGAGAATATGCCTAAAAGCAAGTCTCCATTCATTTTTGAATCATGAGAATTAAGGTCTCTGTGTTGAGGCACAGGTAGTGAAACGGTTATTAACTTCCTTTTTTTTTAATAATTTCAAAGTAACACTCCTGTGTCTTTCAGCTGTCTCCAACTTCTGTTATGATGACTTCTTTGAGAAGAAAATCGAGGAGAAGAAGAACGACCACACGTACCGTGTGTTTAAGACCGTGAACCGTCGCGCTACCGAGTTCCCAATGGCAGACGATTATTCTGAGTCTCTGAGTCACAAGCGAGATGTTTCTGTGTGGTGTAGCAACGATTATCTCGGCATGAGTCGGCACCCAAGGGTGGTGCAGTCTGTGATGTAAGCGCTCCTGACGTATCTCGGAGAAAAACATTAATGGCTGCCTTTGTAAAGAACTGGCTAACTGTTAAAGCTTGATATTGAAAATGTGTTTGTGTAGGGAAACTTTACGAAGGCACGGATCTGGTGCAGGAGGCACTCGGAACATATCGGGCACCAGCAAGTTCCATGTGGACCTGGAACACGAGCTGGCAGACCTGCACGGGAAGGATGCTGCCCTGCTCTTCACCTCATGCTTTGTGGCTAACGATTCAACGCTCTTTACACTGGCTAAGATGCTGCCAGGTAATTGTCTCCATTTTGCTTATATATATATATATATATATATATATATCACTAGAAACTACTTTACTACAATTTTTAATATCTCTCTCTACATAGGGTGTGAGATTTACTCCGATGCTGGCAATCATGCCTCAATGATCCAGGGTATTAGGAATAGCGGTGCCAAGAAGTTCATCTTCCGACACAATGATGTTAACCACTTGCGTAAACTTCTGGAAAAGTCTGATCCTTCCACTCCGAAGATTGTGGCCTTTGAGACTGTGCATTCAATGGATGGTGAGAACTGCACTCCAGTGGGTGAACACTGGCTTGTTGTAGCATCATGGGGTGGCTGCGAATGTTTGATGGCTTCTTGTAAGCAAACCTGTCTGGTGTTTCTCTCCTAGGTGCAGTGTGTCCGCTTGAGGAAATGTGTGACGTCGCCCACGAGTTTGGAGCCATCACCTTCGTGGACGAAGTTCACGCTGTTGGTTTATATGGTTCCAGAGGAGGTGGAATAGGAGACCGAGATGGAGTCATGCACAAGATGGACATCATCTCTGGCACCCTGGGTAAGCTCCTGAATACCCCGGGAGAGTGCGCATGCCTGGTTTTGTGTGCGTGTTTGGTGGGTACATGGGGGAAGTAGGGCATGTTCGGCTCAGCTGTGTGCTTCTTTGTGAGCCTGAAAAGAGCGAGTCTGTGCATGTGATGGGAGGCGTCTGCTTTTGTCATTTAATACCCCTGAGACACTTCAGGAACATGAGCTGCTCACCTGTTGCCTAGAAACGCGCATTTTGTTCTCGTCATGTTTCCCCCAGAGGCTCTTGAAAGATCCTCAGTTATGCCACACCCACCCTCCCACTGGCCCGGGAGGCAAGACCGAGCGCTTTCATGTGTGCTGAATAGACCTCGCAATCCAGACATCTTGGCTCCGGTCAGACGTTTTATAAAAGGCTTCTGTCCAACGAGCAGTCTCTCGTTTCCAACACTGTTCTGTATATCCGGATGAGCCCTCACTTTGTTCACTGACCAGACCGCAAAAAACCCAGATTTCCTCATTTCCTCTGCGCCACACTAACTGACACGGGCCACTTTTTTAACATCTCATTATTTCCGGTCCTTTAACTCCAGAGTTGTTAACCTTTGACCTTTTTCCGCTGGCAGGGAAGGCGTTTGGCTGCGTGGGTGGCTACATCGCCAGCACCAGCGCGCTGGTGGATACGGTGCGCTCCTACGCCGCCGGCTTCATTTTCACCACGTCTCTGCCCCCCATGCTGCTGGCTGGCGCCCGCGAGTCCGTCCAGGTCCTGAAGGGCGAGGAGGGCAGAGTGCTGCGGCGCAAACACCAGCGCAACGTGAAGCTCTTGCGCCAGATGCTGATGGACGCGAGCCTGCCCGTAGTGCACTGCCCCAGCCACATCATCCCCATCAGGGTCAGGACTCTTCTGCTCCTGGTGGACATTGTGTGACTGCTGTTTTAACTTGATAGATGTTAGCAAGCAGTCCTGTGCTATTGTTCAGCTACACAGGAACTGTTTATGTCCACAGAACTACTGAACATTGGGTTAGGTCAGATATTGGCGTTTGAACATGAACTTGTGGAACAGTGGGGGTTTTTTTTGGGTTTCAAATAGGTGGCAGATGCTGAGAAGAACACCGAGGTCTGTGACATCATGATGAACCGGTACAACATCTACGTTCAGGCCATCAATTACCCCACCGTGGCACGGGGCGAGGAGCTGCTCCGAATTGCCCCGACTCCACATCACACCCCGCAGATGATGAAATTTTTTGTTGGTAAGACAACTTTGCACTAATGTCTGAATGTTTCTGTCCAGACCTCTGTCCAGACCTCAGCCTGACACATTCTGGAGCCAGTCTAAAACTGGACGACCAGGCTCACAAACGCCTCGGCGTCACAAACCGTGCACAAGCACATGCAGGAGTTTCATTCTGAGTTGGGTTCTCCATTTTGTTTGTGTCCAGACAAACTGCTGAAGACGTGGAAGGAGGCGGGTTTGAGGGTGAAGTCCGGCTCCTCGGCGGAGTGCAGTCTGTGCCAGCAGCCGCTGCACTTTGAGGTGATGAGTGAGCGGGAGAGGGGCTACTTCACCGGCCTGAGCAGCCTCGTGTCCGCCTGCGCCTGACTCCACCTCGCCCGTCAGCCCAGCAGACGTCCGACTTACCGTGGGCTTTTTAGAAATGCAAGAGATGAATAAAGATTCCATACGTACGTCTGATGGTGTGTGGAATAAAATTAATTTTCATGGGCACTTGTGTGTGTGGTTATTTTACATATTTTTTTTTCCATTGTTTAGGGGAACCTTGGCTAAACTGCTTATCATTAATAAGGAAATATTTTAGTTCATATAAATATTAATACAATAATTAAAATATTTAACATTTAATGAATAAAATATTCATAGTTTAATGTTCTATTCAGTTGATACATGTTCCCCTGCTGTCCTGGTGAAGACAGTCTTAGCTGTAAGGAAGTGTCTCTCATTTACAGGATTGTTTCCTGGAGTCTGGCTGATTAGACAAAATGAAAATAAATGAACCCTCATGACTTGGCACAGGCAGTACATCTTCAAATAGTAAAGATGTGAATCAAGACAGTTGTCTCATGATGGTCATGTAGTGTACAGTGTTACAATGCCCAAATTCCCCAGTGACATTTAGACAGGGTTCTGTAACATGAACGTGCAATAGGTGGTTTTTTGCTTTGCTCAAGTAGCAGATTTCCGGGCCTTTCCATGATGCAATACATCATGGAGAAAAGAGTTTTTGCTGCAATCACATTGCTGCGTGAGACCAAAATATAAGCCTACAGTTAACATATTTTTGCCTGTGAATATGAATTCAGCAACATAATAGATTAACTAAGATCACCATAGTCCTTCAAATAAGGACATAAAATTAAATGGTTTGTTGTTTTAAGATGTTTCAGTGCAACTGGATGTCCGCATTCATATTCTAGAACATGAAGTGACTTGAACGTGAAGGAGTGTCTCTAATCTCATTGTGCTTGTGTGTCTCGAGCAGAAGGGCACACTGCCAGTGCCTTCACATGTTTGTGAGGGATTCAAGGAAGAATGAACGTGTCAAAAGTTTGAGTGTGTGTGCGTGTGTGTGTGTGTGTGTGTGTGTGGGGGGTGTTGGGTCTATCTTTTGTCACCTGTGGCTCAGAGAAAACATTTATTGGACAACAAGTTCTTATAAGGTTCAATAAATGGTGGGAACAAAATGTTCGAACACAACACGTTATGAAGGCATTAAAACAATGTTAAAACATTCAGCTTCCCAAGGGACACATATACCATCTTGCCCAGCTGTAATATAATATAATAATCTCTCCGTGTAGTTGTGTGATCAGATAAGAGGGCCAGTTTGGATTTGTTGTGCAGATACTGTCCCAGGTGAAATCTCACACTCAGACCTGCCTGTGAACAATCAGACTCACACCAGTACATCCAGTTTGGAGGCTTCCTTGCTTGCTTTTAACTAGGGACCAAATTTGCATGTAGAGTCAGACTAATTTACCAATAAAGCCAAAGGATTTTCAAACCAAGTTAGAACAAGTTGACATCCAAATCAATGAGATAAGATCCACACAGGAACCATACAGAAGGGGAGGACTGGAAACCAGTACCATGAATAAACAACAACAGAAACCAGACAGAAGGGAAGGACTGGAAACCAGTACCATAAATAAACATCAACAGGAACCATTCTCTGTACACACAACACAGTCAGCAGTGATTCAAAGAAACTAAACAGACATGTATAAATAGACAGACAATAACTGGATACAGATAAGATTAATAGACAGTGATGAGGATTGGAGTGAGGCCATGTTTGGGATTCTGGGATTTGTAGTTATCCTCTCAGTTTGATCTGAATGTACAGAGATCATGTGTAAACCTATTAGTTTAATCTGAATGTATTGTGTTTGATCTGCTTTTTATTCTTTGCCATATTGATTGGTAAAAATAGTTTTGCATGTGTTGAACTACCATTTTTATTTCATATTTAAGGTTCTCTAAGGAAACGTTATTTTAGAAATCCTTTCCTACTGCTGTCTGATTGAACTGTAGAAATAAACACTTTAATAAATACTTAATACACTTTAATAATAAACACTTTACAAATAATTCACAAAAACGTGTAAGAAGGCCTGTGGTGAGGCAACCAAACCTGAGTACTGAAACAATGAGCTTCTAACACACCAATGTCTTTGTCTTTAAGATTAATGTCCAATAAAGTAGAGTCTTCATAGCAGGATCCTGCCTTCTCTCTCCTTCTTTTTGTTGTTTGTCCTTCAGTCCTCAGTGGTATGCAGTCATGTGATTGTGCTGCTCTAGTGGGCTGGAGGAATACTTGAAGGTCAAAACTCTGTAGGCGGCAAAACTGCTCGGATACGGAAGGGTTTGTAATCCAAACACTAACTTCCTTAAAAATCTAAAAGAATGAAAAACCTATTTTAGAGAACTAAAAAGTGACCTTGGGTTAGGGTTAGGGTTAGTGTGTGACCTTGTTGGAATGTATGGCTGCAAAAGCTCAGAGATGTAGGTTGGAGCTAAACCAGTGTTTTATAAACAAAAATCAAGCCTCAAATGGACAGGAAGCCAATGCAGGGAAGCCAAGATGGGCGAGATGTGTTCTCGTTTATGTGTTCTAGTTAAAAGATGAGCAGTGGCATTTTGAACTAACTGTAGCTGTGAAATGGAGGCTTGACCTAGACCAGCATAAAGCCAATTACAATAGCCTGGTTGGAATAAAGGCATGTATAACCCTCTCAAAATCATTGAAGGATAAAAAATGGCTTGCCCTTAGTTAAAAGCTTCAGCTGAAAGAAACTGGATTTAATTACAGAATGTATCTGTTTGTCTAATTTAAGGTCACTGTCTATTATCATGCCATTCTTAACATACGTTCTTACATAGGGGTCCAAATAATGGGGGTGGGGGGGGGGGGGGTCTTGGTGACACTACTGGGTCCAAAAATTAACACTTAGTTTTTCTTTCATTAAAGTTTAAAAAAATTAAAGCCAACCAAACTTGAATGTCCTCAAAACAATCTAACAGCACTTTTGTAGCGGTTTTATTTATTTGTCGTAGAGACATATGGATTTGAGTTTCATCTGCATACATATGAAAAGAGATAGCATACTTTCTCTGAATGGAACCCACAGGAAGCATGTACAGTGAAAATAAAACAGCTCCCAGAATGTAGCCCTGGTTAACCCCACATGTGAGAGGTGCTGAGGAGGATATACTGTAAGATCACCAATGCTGACAGAAAACCTGCAAGACTGCATGCTTATATTTGGATGGGACTGCTAATGCAAGGCTGCTATTCACAATGGCATGGATGTTTGGATGTTATTATTATTATTTATTCAACAAAACAAACAAGTTTACTTGTAACATTTTTTATCAGGAAATAAAGTATCAAGTGAGAACAGAAAGTTTCTCTACCAGAGTGGAGCCCTTCACAAAAGCTCTCACGTGACACCCATTCTTAAATAGGTGACCTTAATATATTTGACCCCCATTGAACACTATACAGAGGTATTGCATTAATTTGCTTAATATATAGTGGGCTGACTTTAAGGAGTTAGGAAGCAACAGTAATATGCAAACATAAAGAGTGCATTCAGCATAATACCCGTGTAACGTTGAAGGGGTGAAGGCAGGCGCTTAGCGGTTTATTTAAACAAAGAACACGAAACACGACGCGTACGGGACTGAGTCAAAAATATCGACTAATAAACCCTGACTTTAATGAGACACATGCAACATATAACACTATCGAGACGATAGAAGTCATGTACGCACACATACACACAAACAGACACACAGGAATGTAAAAACAAACAACCAGACGATTCCGAGCGAAGATGCATGAACAGCCAACGGGACAGTACTTTCAGATACTACACACACCTACAGCTTATACAAATCCAAACATCAATACAATATAGTAATATTTGTATACTACATGAATTTACTTCATTTACTCTTATCCAGAGCAGTATGTATCAGGATATATCAGTACGACAGTGTGTAAACTCCTGATTTATGTGTTCCCAGGAGCTACCCATACCGGCTCGACCAAAAAATTAACTCACAGTACACAGACAAGCTCTACGAGAAGCCAAACGTGTTTCTTGTAAGAGAAGTACATAATATTGATATCAAATTCAAAAGTTGATTACCACGCTAAATGAGAGTATTATTCGATATTCATTGAAGAATGTAGGGACCTTTGTCGAAACTACTATAAGCGCCGAACTTGTGCGTGCTCCCTGGGCGAGGCAGGATTCCTGTGGATCAGGGCACGTATCCTGCTACAGGTCAGAGGGGGAACACAGATGTAATCTGCAGAGCCCTTGCAGACGCTGTTTTGAGCACGTACACAGAGCTGGCAGCCATCCAGGACGCCTTTTATTTTCCTGCCCTTTATTTTCCTGACGTGTTTGAGGGGGCGGACCCCACTGCCCGCAGGCTGCCTTGTCTACAGTGATGTAAAGTTATTAAGTACAAACCCTAAATTAATTCAATGTCTTGAGTTCAATTGTATTAATTCAATGCAACTGTAAAGCATTTAAATGAAAACAAACAAAAATCATTTTACATAAGCAATTTCATTTGTGTCTAGGTGTCTTGGACAAAATTTACGTTTTCAATTTTACACTGCAAAAAAATAACTATAAAATGGACTCAGGCAAGATATGCATGTGAATTTAGGTTGACTGCACAACTGACAACTTGTTTTACAAAAGTCAACAGAAAGGCCTGAGAATGCATAAAAGAGCAGTACCTTTGTTCATCTAGTTATCTCGTACCTGCTCACTGAGTGTTTTCATTTTATATTTTGTGTAACTCAATTTAGATCACGAATAACATAATGCATTTGGTTTTAGATCATGTTTAACAGGTTTAGTTTGGTTTTTTCGATCTTCTTTAACAGATTTTGTTTGGTGTTATATCATGTTTACCTGGTTTAGTTTGGTTTTAGTTTATATTTAAATGTTTTGCTTTGTTTGAGTGCCTGAAGCTGAAGGAGAGGAGGCAGAGCAGGAAGGTGGAGGTTAGAGTTGGTACGTTGAATGTGGGCTCTATGACAGGCAAAGGGAGAGAGCTAGCTGATGCGATGGAGAGGAGGAAGTTAGATATACTGTGTGTTCAGGAGACCAAGTGGAAGGGGAGCAAGGCCAGGAGCATTGGTGGTGGCTTCAAACTCTTCTATCATGGAGTAGACAGGAAGAGAAATGGAGTAGGAGTAATCCTGAAGGATGAGTTTAGTAAGAATATAGTGGAGGTAAAGAGAGTAAGTGACAGGGTGATCTGTGTAAAGTTAGAGATTGTTGGAGTGATGATGAATGTCATCAGTGCTTATGCTCCTCAGGTAGGTTGTGATGTGGAGGAGAAAGAAGAATTCTGGAGGGAGTTAGATGAAGTAGTTTTGCAGGTTCCTAAAGAAGAGAGAGTGGTTATCGGAGCAGATTTAAATGGACATGTTGGTGAAGGGAACAGTGGTGATGAGGAGGTGTTGGGTAGATATGGTGTTAAAGAAAGGAATACGGAAGGACAAATGGTGGTAGACTTTGCTAAAAGGATAGAGATGGCTGTAGTTAACACCTATTTTAAGAAATAGGAAGAGCACAGGGTGACATATAAGTGGGGGAAGATGCACACAGGTCGACTATATCCTCTGTAGGAGACAAAACCTGAAAGAGGTTAGTGATTGCAAGGTGGTACCAGGGGAGAGTGTAGCTAAACAGCATAGGATAGTGATATGTAGGATGGTTTTGAAGGTGAAGAAGAGGAAGAGAGTGAGAGTGGCACCTAAGATCAGGTGGTGGAAGTTAAAGGATGAGGATTGTGGTGTAAAATTCAGGGATGAGGTGAGACTGGTACTGGGTAATGGTGGTGTTCTGGGTACCTGGGATGAGACTTCAAATGCAGTGAGGGATGTGGCTAGGAAGGTACTTGGTGTGACCTCAGGACAGAGGAAGATAGACAAGGAGTCGTGGTGGTGGAATGAGGAAGTTCAGGAAAGTTTGACAGGAAAACGGTTGGCTAAAAAGAATTGGGATTTTCAGCGGGATGAAGAAAGTAGACAGAAGTACAAGGAGATGTGTCGTATGGCAAAGAGAGCAGTGGCAGAAGCTAAAGAGAAGGCATATAGCAAGCTGTATGAGAAGTTGGACACTAAGGAAGGGGAAAAGGATCTGTACAGATTGGCCAGACAGAGAAACCGTGATGGGCAGGATGTGCAGCAGGTTAGCATGATAAAGGATAAAGATGGAAATGTGTTGTGTAGTGAGGAGAGTGTCTTGGGAAGGTGGAAGGAGTATTTTGAGGAATTGATGAATCAAGAGAATGAAAAGGAAAGAAGGTTAGAAGAGGTAGAGGTTGTGAATCAGGAAGTGCCCCAGGTGAGCAAGGAGGAAGTAAGGGCTGCGATTCGGAGAATGAAGTGTGGTAAGGCAGTTGGACCGGATGATATTCCAGTGGACGCATGGAGATGTATGGGGAGAGACAGCAGTGGAGTTTTTGACTGGGTTATTTAACAGAATCTTGGAAGGCCAGAAGATGCCTGAGGAGTGGAGACGAAGCATAATGGTGCCGATCTTTAAGAATAAGGGCGATGTTCAGAGCTGTAATAATTACAGGGGAATTAAGTTGATCAGTCACAGCCTGAAAATCTGGGAAAGAGTAGTGGAAGCTAGGCTTAGAGGAGAAGTAGAGATCTGTGAGCAGCAGTATGGTTTCATGCCAGCTAAGTGCACCACAGATGCTATGTTTGCTTTGAGAGTGCTAATGGAGAAGTATAGGGAAGGACAGAAGGAGTTACATTGTGTGTTTGTTGACTTAGAGAAAGCTTATGATAGAGTACCGAGAGAGGAGCTGTGGTATTGTTTGAGGAAGTCAGGAGTAGCAGAAAGGTATGTGAGGGTGGTGCAGGATATGTACGAGAACAGTGTGACAGCAGTGAGATGTGCGGTAGGAATGACAGACAGGTTTAAAGTGGGGGTAGGACTACACCAGGGATCAGCCCTGAGTCCCTTCCTGTTCGCAATTGTCATGGACAGACTGACGGACGAGGTTAGGCAGGAGTCCCCTTGGACTATGATGTTTGCTGATGACATTGTGATCTGTAGTGAGAGTAGGGAGCAGGTGGAGGCGAGCTGGAGAGATGGAGGTATGCTTTGGAAAGCAGGGGAATGAAAGTGAGCAGGAGTAAAACAGAGTACATGTGTGTGAATGAGAGGGCAGACGGTGGACAGGTCCAGTTACAAGGAGTTGATTTGGTGAAGGTCGATGAATTTACCTACTTAGGGTCGAAGGTACAGAGTAATGGAGGAAGTGAAAGAGAGGTAAAGAAGAGAGTGCAGGCAGGGTGGTGTGGATGGCACAAAGTATCAGGGGTGATCTGTGATAGAAGGGTGTCGGCTATAATGAAAGGTAAGATCTATAGGACAGTAGTGAGACCTGCTATGTTGTATGGACTAGAGACAGTAGCACTGACAAAGAGACAGGTGAGGGAGATGGAGGTGTCTGAGATGAAGATGTTGAGATTCTCACTTGGAGTGACGAGGAAGGATAGGATCAGAAATGAGTTTATTAGAGGATCAGCACATGTAGCTTGTTTTGGAGATAAGGTTAGAGAAGCGAGATTGAGATGGTTTGGACATGTACAGAGGAGAGAGGAGACGTATATTGGCAGGAGGGTCTTGAGGATGGAACTTCCTGGCAAGAGGAGGAGAGGTAGACCTAAGAGGAGGTTTATGGATGCAGTGGTAGAGGATATGAGAGTGGCGGGTGTGTCAGTGGAAGACACTCAGGACAGGGCTAGATGGAGGAGTTTGATCCGCTGTGGTGACCCCTAAACGGGAATTGCCGAAAGAAGAAGAAGCTTTGTTTGAGTGCACATTTAAATAATAGTTTTAGTTTTATTTTAGATACTATTTAAATCAGTTGTTCAAATGTTTTGGGTAATATTTTCTTTTAGATAATGTTTAAATCATAGATTTATTTTTATTTTAGATCGTGTTTAAATCATAGGTTTAGTTTTGTTGATTCCTGTATCAAGGCGATTTTATCTGGAAGATTGATGACATGGATTTAGGTATAGTATTGGTTAATCTTAACCCTAATTTTAACCCTAATCTTAGTCCAATCCTCATGTAGATTTAAGACATTCAAGTCTTTTTAATCTACATTTTCCTAATCCTCATTCTCAAATCAATTTGTAACTGAATCACAAAAACATGAATAGGATGTGTGTGAACATCTTTCTCGTTTACATCAGGAAGTTTCTTTTTTTCTCAATACTGTGGTGAGTCTTACAAACATTTACTGTCAGTAATCCCTATCTACCAATCACAGATTTAATTAGCATAATATGTCTGTTTTATGTTAGTAGGTAGACACCACTTGTGTAGTTAGCACACTTGTAGTAGTGTATCAGACACCACTCATACCACTCCTATAATATGTTTGTGTCATGGTAGGCCGGTCCGGCTCCACAGGGGAGCCGCCCACTTCACAACACTCCGACTCCTGTTCACTCCCTAGATCACTATCCCCCGCCTACTGATCACTACTTATCATTCTGTGTACCTGTCACTCATTTCCGGTTGCCCTCTTTATAAGCCCACAGGTCCTGCCAAACGTAGCTGTCGCCGCCGCCGCCTGACGTCACGCGCTACCCGTTAAGGCCGAGTTAACGGGACTCTCTTCAGTGTTCAGAGCGCTATCCGCTCCTCTGATCCCTAGCATTCACCTGCTTTGAGTTTGTGCTGTGTCTATGATGGAAATGGACATTAAAGTCGACCCAGCACTATCTCCTGCGTCTGCTGCTTCTGTCACCCTGTTACAGTATGTAGTACATATATAGTAATCAGACACCACTCATATAATATGTATGTAGTGAGTACATATATAGTAATCAGACACCACTCATATATGTATCAGACAATACTCATACCACTCATCTAATATGTATGTATTTAGTACATATATAGTAATGAGATACCACTCATATGTATGTAGTTAGTACATATATAGTAATCAGACACCACTCATATATGTAGTTAGTACATGTATAGTAGTGTATCAGACACCACTCATATATGTATGTAGTTAGTACATATATAGTAGTGTATCAGACACCACTCGTAATATGTAAGTAGTGTGAATAATGTTTCAGCCTTCTTTGCTGAGTCAGTGTTCTGAGGGTGCACTACTACACAGCTGTGTGCTGCACAGACTCAGCACGGCAGCAACAGAGCAGATGGACACACAGTCCTTTGTGTGCACGAGGCATTTCAGATCTCAATCACTTTTTAAATCATTTTGACCAAGAGAAAAGGCACATGGCATCTGTGGCTAAAGCTTTAAAGAGGATTCACACTAAGCAGTTCTTAGGTTCTGCATGAATGAGTCATGTGTTTTTTTTGTGACCTTTACAATTACCTATTATAATTAACAGCCACAGATAACGATGTAAAGATTTTTTTTCCATCGACTTCCTTCTACAAACTGTGCTTTTGTTAAGATAAGCTATTCATTCATTACAGTTAAGGAACAATGAACCATATTTTGGGTAAGAAGCAGGAAACAATAAAAGCTTCCTTCTCCAAAATATACAAACAGTTCCTGGTTATAAGTCATACAGACTAATGCCTCTTAAGATGTGAATAAGCAGACATACTGAGTACATCTCACTACATAATAAATGTTAATTTTAGATTCAACTGTTTTAATAAAATTAAAACAACACCAGCTGGGAGATTGTGTATATTTTTTGTAATAGGATGTTATTCATATTTGATGATATACTCGTCTTACTTTCTTTGTAGAGTTTTACTGACATCTATTCAAACTTTTCCACCAATTTAGTTTAAGGACAAAGATTACCATGCTGACGTTCAGCCTTATACAGGTATATTTTACTCACTTGCCATCTGCAGGTTATTGTTGACACCTAGTGGCTACGTGGTTGAACATTTTCAAAATAATATAGGGCACTGTGCTTATTAGTTGCTTTTGAGCGATCAGTTTCATTTTGTAAACCATAAACGTATCCCTGTTAATTTCATTTTCAGTGAATAAAGTATAATGTCAAAGTGATCTTAATCTAACATTGAGAACTTGGTCGGTTTAAAGAAACACTGCCCCTACCGATATCTCTATTTCATTGGACTGCTTCTCGGAAATCAAAAGGAAAAAGACAATATTTGATAGAGTAAATCAGTGCAAACTGTAAAGGTTGATGCAATTATTCTTATTTCTATGGTAATTAGATATGCTATTAAAAGCCAGTGTTTATTAAACTGTTAGTGGAATGTTTTGTTGAACTGCCTATAAAATGACATCTACGAGTTATTCATAATAAATAGGACTCTTTAAGAAACGTCACCGCCTTATGGCCACGTCATCCTGAGAACGCCAGACCTCGTTTGATCTCGGGAGCTCAGCGGGGTTTGGTCCATTTAGTAATGACTGGAACTCGCCAGGAGGACCGGATGCTGTACGCCTTTTTCTGAAGACTGAATTTGAAATCCAATTTCATTGTTTTTGGTTTTCTTCTAGTCACAATCAAAAAAATTATTTTTCTTATAATCTTAGATACGATAAACAACAACAAACAGGTTCTAATAGCCTGTATAATAGTCCTGTAGTCTGATTAAGTATTATAACTCTGTATCCTAGTCCTATCTGATCATGTATCATAACCCTGTAACATAGTCCTGATTCAAGTATCCTAGTCTGTTAAATTGATATTGCTTAGGCTATCTTTTAGCCATTTGGCTGCACTATGTTTTTTGAGGTTTGGTTGTTTTCAAAAACCTGCAGTCTATCTACCATATCTTCCTAGAGGGTTATGGTTAGGGTTTATTAGTTAGGGTTAAGATTTATTAGTTAGGGTTAGGATTTGTTAGTTGGTTAACCCTAACCATAGAGGTATTGAAACAAGCAAACTTGTCTGTTAATTTATTTGTTTTGTGGACCATAAATCAACTATTGTACAGATGTTTTATATTCCTTTTTATCCTAGCTTTTACAATCATGTCCATAGTATTCATAAAGAGAGCCCATATGTCAACACTCTCTGGATTTCACATGGAAGAAAATGCAGTGAAATGCATACGGTATAATGCAGGGAGTCGAGATGAAGGCCTGTGTAAAAGCTGTCCAAGGTTCCCGAAGAAGGGAACAGTGATGGAGAAGAGTTTTTTGTTTATGAATCGTTATGTGAATGGAGCGTGTATAAGGAAGAACACTGCTCATATCGCTCCTGCAGACCCAAACAGGGACACACTGGGTGGAAACGATGATGACTAGGTGTTTGTGAAACAATGATTAGGTATTTGTGAAGGTTCCTAGTTTAAATCAAATTCTGACCCCTAGTGCTTAGGTGTGGTCAACACTGAAACCCAACAAGAGAATCGCCGTATAAATACATATGAAACGTGGGCGATTCTTTTTTTCTTTGAGGAATCTTGCATGACACGGGACCTGTTATCGGCTTGCATTAAAATATTTTGCTTTCCACACACTGTTTTTCCAAGACTGTATTCATTGAAATATATAGTATTAAACTAAAGTTGTTTTAATCCCATAGATATCGAAGATTAAATCTTGAGTCATATTATGCCCTTCTCCAGCGTCGGGATATGTGTGAAAGTTTACAATAAGACAGGACCAAGTTCGACAAAGTGGACGGGAGAACGATTTACAATGTAAATGTAACCACTCCATTAACTCTAGCCGTCCTCCTTTTTATTTTAAGTATAATACAAACAAAACATCTAACATTGTTCTTCCGCTGAGCTTCCACACTTGCGTCAAATCCTGTTTATTGTCCAATCCCTGGTCCGAGTTAGAGCCCGCCCCACGGAAGGGCGCCTTGCGCGAGATGGAGCGCGTAAAATGAAAACTCTGGCCGTTTGTTGTTATTAGCTAGCTAGCTTAGCTAACTAAGCGTCTTAGCAACGGTCCTCTGTTTTGACGAGTCTTTGGTCTCGAAATCGGTTTGTGCATTGACACTGGGTTAAGCTGAAGGGGTAGTTTTTGTCTAAAGATCAGACAGAGAACTAAACAGTTATTTTGTTTTTGTAACGTGATATCTAACAAGACGTCAGTTTATATGTACAAATATCTTATTAGCCAGCTAGCTAGAATCTGACGGAACAGTTAACAAGCTAGCTAACTTCATTGCTAGGATAGCTAGCTGGCTAACGTAACTAGGAAGATAGACAAAAGTTTGACAGGTCAGATAATAAATTGGGGAGGTAGAAAAATTACCTTCGTTTTTTTATTTTTATTTTAAATAACGGCAATTCGACCTCATGAAAAGACGTTCAATGAAAATGACATGCGCTTTGGTGAGTGTTAATTACATCAATTAGCTGCGTTGACAGCTATCTTGGCTATTTTAAGTAACTAGCTAGGTAGCTGTCAAACTGAGATAAGGTGGCTATTAAGCTAGCTAGATAACAATCCAGAGAAATTTGCTTTTTTAAAAGTTTATTAGAAATTAGATTTTTATTAATCTCACATATCTCGTAAACTAACAGTTGGTCGATAGTTGATAATTAATTGGCTAACTCATACATACACTCAGTAGCTGCTCACTTCATTATAAACACGTAACCTAGCTAGCTAGCTTGGCTACTTAATGTGTTCTTCTTTCAGGAAGACCCTACTCTTGAAAGGCACTTCAAAGGCCACAGGGACGCTTTAACAAGTGTTGACTTCAACTGTAACATGAAACAAATAGGTATAGCACTTTTTAAAGCCAGTGTCTCGTATATAGTTCTGGACAATGAAACATGATTGTGGTGTAATTATTCTGTGTTTTAAATCTAGCAACAGGCTCCATGGATTCCTGCATAATGATATGGAATTTGAAGCCACAAATGAGGGCGTATAGGTTCGTGGGACACAAGGATGCTGTGATGTCTGTCCAGTTCTCTGCTTCAGGTCATCTGGTGGCCTCAGCATCCAGAGACAAAACGGTCCGTCTCTGGATACCCAGTGTGTAGGTCCACTTTTCTTCCCTCTTACACATATTAATATGTTTTTATCTATGAAATGTTATTCTGTATTTTTTTTAGTTGACACCGCTGAACTCAAGAGGTGATGTATAAAAATTACTAAACTGCAGATGCATTACCAAGTTATGACAGCAGATGGCAGAAAATATCTTCTATTCTTCGAATCCTTCGAATCATACTCGGATAAAATTAGCATTTTGTCAGTGACGTTTGTGTTGGGTTTTGTTTTTTTGTAATGAGTAATGTGACTTCTTTATTGTCATTGTATGCATTCACAGTAATCCATTATATTATACATTATTTATAATGATGTTCCTGGAATGGGAATGCTCCCCAAAGGAGTTATTGGATGGAATGCTTTTCATCCATCAATGTTTTGGTCTGCATGTGACTGCAATTGCTTGTGTGAAAGTGTAGGTTTCTGACATGGAGAAATGTTTTTGACAGAGCGTATTACAGGTCTGGAGCTAGTATGCTCTGCTGCGCTCTCTTGTACTGTCACAAGGGAAAAACCTGAGTGGAGGAAATGGCAGCAGAATAGACTGTGAATAATTTAGCACATTGAAGTGGGATTGTGCTTCCACAAACTGTCCAGGCATTGTATATTAATGATGTATAAGGATGACAAAGTAATCAGTAATTAACAGTACTTTGTTGATTGAATACTAAGTTCATGGCCTTAGTTCTCAACATGGGTCCTTGGTCTTACAGTGGCAGATAGACTTTCCCTAAGTGGTGAATTCCCTAAAAGTGTATGTGAACTTTTAAGAATCACTTTTATACACTTGGTCTCCATAAGCAATGAGACATTGTAGTAACATTGTACTTTTAAAAATCATAATGTATTAATTAGAGATGAAATTAAATACTTGGACAAATACTAATTGTAAATACTGGTCATTGCTTTTTTTGCAGTTGATTGTTACGGTTGATAAGTTTCTGCTGTCTTAAGTCTAGGGCTGTGCAAAATGTGGGATTTTTCAAGTATATTGCTTCAATATATATTTTTTAAACCCAGCATGAAATAGTGGACAGTGTGATACAGAGAGTGTGGTATTTGAGGTGTGAGTTGGGGCGGTTCACATGACTGTTGACAGAGAAGTTTAACTCCAAAAAGGATGTTTCTGTTACAGCAGCATTGTCTTCGTTTGTGTCGTTGCGTTGAGGTCCCATTGAGTCACTCCTTTAAAGTAGTAAAAAGTGATTTTTACCTCCAAAATGTAGCAAAAAGTAATTAAGCAATAGATTGCTTATTATTTTTAAAAATATTTTCTATAAAGTGCAGCTCAGAAAGTTTTCACGAATTAGAATGCTTTGTAGTCCAAATAAATTGGTTCATGGTCCATCATGCAGGGCTCCCAGGTGGAGACAGCCATGTTTAGAATAGATTACGTGTAGAATCACTGAAACACACAGGCCACTAGGTGTCAGTGTGGCTGCTTCATAATGTAAGGAAGAATCACTGGTAAAAATTACTTATTGCTTCTTGAACTTTACTGTACACCCGTACTGGAATGAGTCAATATGCCCAGCCGGGTGTATTTCACTGTACACCCGCACTGGAATGAGTCAAGATGTCACGAGCATTAAATAACCAGACAAGTTTATACTGATTTTCTTAAGGTTTACATGGAGTTTACAAGTTCAAGTTCAATAAACTTGAAGTTTTGTAAACCTGATAATACCCAGAAAAAAAGTGACCAGCTAAGGCATCTCGGTTTTCCTAGTAAACCCATATACCTGCTAACACTCTGTGCAGGTGACTGGACTGCATGTGCAGTTTTTTATAAAGGCCCGAGAGTCACAGAGAGTGAATGAGGTTAAATCAGTGTGCAGCAGAAGTCGTCTTTCTTTTTCTGCATTCTGCATCTCCCGTTTGTGCGGAGACCTTGATGGCTTGTATCCACTACATCTGTTCATTATTTTAAGAGTGACATGATTTTTCAAGTACGTGGTAAATGTTATGCTGCCCTCCTCCTTAATGCTTAGACTGGGATTGTGAAGGAGTTTCTCTATATTTAGTTTCATGGTCCTTGAATCAGGTCATATCTACGAAAGCTTTTTCGACTGTTGTCTTTATGCAGTGATGGTCTCCAGTGCTTTATGCAGTGATGGTCTCCAGTGACTCACATTGAATACTCAGTGTTCCAGTTGCACCAGCTGAAAGAAGACAAACCCTCCGCCCCCTAAATGTGACTAATATTCACTCAAGTCTGTGTCCTCAGTTGGAGAGGAGCTGAGTGTGGGTGTTAAATTAAGTCTGTTCTCCTGTTGGCTTGCTGTTGTTCTGACAGAGATTTTTCTAGAACCATATAAATGACTCTGAAGGCAAGGTGACCTTTATGTCATTTAAAGGCATGTCGGCTCTGCTGAAGGTTGTTGTAATCAGCTGTCTTGAAGCAGTGTTTGTAATGATCTCACTCATTTCAGTAATCAAATGCTATATAATCAAAATTAACATATTTTGAACTTGGCACACCACTCTTCAGACTGTCAGGGATGGAAACTTGTTTATGCTGTCTGTCAGATCTGGAGGTCACTTACATGTAAATGCATGGAGTACTGAAAATGGTTCCTTACGCCTGTTTGAATCATGGCCATTGACAGTGTCATTGAGGGTTTTCTCAATCATCCAAATTGAATTTAATCTTGGTCATTCATCAGAATGCTGTTGACTAGTGTACATATCATTTATCTTCACATTCAGATACCTTGTGGTTACTGGAATATCAAAACTACTAAATCTGATCATAAAGCCTTTTAGCAGGGACAATATGAGAATATGATATGACATTTTCATTGTTTTTCTTTTAAACCTGATGTTCTTTAGACTGAAATATATTTTCTATTAATCATAGTACAATTGGTAGCATTAAAAATTAATTTATTTTGTTGTATATTTTGTTAGTATTCTTGAACTATAGCAATTGCAAAATGTTTTCTCAAATGCAGTTACTTTCTTTCCCCTCCTTAATGTTTTATAATTCTGTCTTTGCTTCAGGAAAAGTGAATCCACAGCATTTAGAGCCCACACTGGGACGGTCCGGAGCGTCGACTTCTCCAGCGATGGGCAGACATTAGTGACTGCGTCTGATGATAAAACCATCAAAGTGTGGACAGTTCATAGACAGAAGTTTCTCTTTTCTCTCAATCAACACATCAACTGGGTGCGATGTGCAAAGTGCGTGAAAAGATGGATGGGTGGATGGCTGGATGGATGGATGGATGGATGGTAGGGTAGGGTAGGAAGGTAGGTAGGTAGGTATGTAGCACAACATTCAGGGGTAATTGGTATTCATTACTCATATGATTATATATCTTTAGTTGTATTGGGTAATTGCAGCACATGAATTCTGACATTCAAAATGCAAATGAAGGAGCATTTTAAACAGATCTGAAGGTGTTTCTGGAATTCTGATGCCACCAAACGTTGAGCTATGTGATTTCAAAATAACCACACACAGTAAGAGCTGTACTTTATCAGCCTTGGTGTAGGTTAGCTGTAAAACTAGGCTTGGCATGTTGCAAATGAAGAGCAAATTTGAAAATGTCAGTTTTCAGCTAATTAGCCTTTTGGTCATATTTGATGATTATATAAACCATGAAAGCTTATACGACCTTGTGGGGTACATTTACATTATCAGGAATGCTACATCATTAGCAAGCTTTCTGCTGAATAGAAACTGTTTAAACTGAAGCGGAGTATGCTCAGTTCAGAGTTTAAACTGAAGCAGAGTACATACTGTGTTTTTTGTCTTTCTCTCAGGTTTTCACCTGATGGACGATTAATTGTCTCAGCAAGTGATGACAAAACAGTAAAGATCTGGGACAAAAATAGCAGAGAATGCATTCACTCGTTCCACGAACATGGGGGGTAGGTATACCCCAGTATGGTACAGAGAAGTCAGTAACCTGTACCTTTACTACAATCATATTTGGATATGATTGTACGATAGAAGCCTTCGTGATGAAATTATTTCTTGGTGAGATTACTTCTTGTCATTTTCAGGTATGTGAATAAAGCTGACTTCCACCCCAGTGGTACCTGCATAGCAGCTGCTAGTTCAGATAACACAATTAAAGTCTGGGACACCCGCACCAATAAACTTCTGCAGCATTACCAAGGTGAGCCTTCTACATCCTGCTGGCAAACAGTGGTGGGTTTATTTTCTCATTAATGCAACAGTGCAGAAGTTGTTGTACAAACAACTGATACAAACTGTTATCAGTGAGGTGGTTTTTGAAATGTTGGCTGGATATTACAGGTGACTGCAGGCTCATTTGCATTCATTACACCTATCTGGTGTCTTAATTATTTTAATAGGTTTTGTAAAATAGCAACAAGGTCTGTACATCCATGCATCAATGAATTTATCCACATATTACAACGTATCATGACTAAATAAAAAAGACAGCTATTTCAGCTATTGGTCTTCCATCCCTGGTCTTTCCATCGCTGGTCTCTCTCCACGTGGTATTGTGTCTTAAAAAGCCAATTAGAACTGGGATGAATATGGTACCAAGTTGCCATCTCACAGCCAGGGTCCTGCTGTGAGGACTGATTGGAGCAGTTGTACAAGAGGCAGCCAGCCTGTGACTGCAGGGCCTGTATTACCCTTGCTGCCCATGTTATTGAAAATGCAATCTGCCCCAGCTCTGTCTGCCCCAGCTCTGTCTGCCCCAGCTCTGTCTGTCGCCCACCAGATCACAAGCACACAGTAATAATCATGCAGTGTCAGACCTGTCAGACACAGTGACCATATATGGTCAGACATGTCAGTCCAGTGGTGTAACATGGAGTTTTGACACTTTCTGCTGTCTTGTCTGTAGTCTGAGCCATGACTGGGGAAAAGTGGGGACAAAATAATAATAAAGTGACCTTTAACTGCTGGAGACGACTGTGGTGGTAACTCTTCCGCCCTGCTGAGAGTCTGGCATTTAAAAGTTTGATTCTTTAAGAATGGCCCCTCCAGCTCTTCTGAATGTTCATATTTCAATTTTTCTGTTCTGTGAAGCATGTGGATGCCTGTTGAGTCTTGGCAGCTGTTGGATGTTGATGACACTTCCATAGCTGGATGAATAGCTAGACAAATGGCTAGACGAATAGCTGCAGCTTGGCCTGGGTCTCTGCTCTGGGGTGTCAGTGTATACTGCAAGACTTTACAGGTGCATTTTGACATCCGATATAAAGGATTACCGAGATGTCTTTGGTACCTGCAGTGTAAACTAACAAGGAAACGGTTATTTACGTTCCACTGTTCTTAACATGATTGGAGTTCAGAATACTGCAAACGTTTTTATGAAACTATTCATTTTTTGATCAAGCTGAACTTTTTGTTCTTGTTTACACTTACATTTGCCCCAATCTGTATGCAAAAACAAACATTTAGATCACCGCCTCTTTTCCACTCTTTAGTGAGTTCTGTATAGTGTGAGACAATATTTGGTAATGTACTGAGTATACTTGGCTTGTGCATGTACACACATTTGGTTGGTGTGTTGACTGTTGTCTGTGTGTGAGTGAGGGTGACGGTGGTGTGTGTGTGTGTGTGTGTGTGTGTGTGTGTGCTGGTTCATAATATGTCATTGTTCCTTCCAGTGCACACTGCAGCTGTGAATGCACTGTCCTTCCATCCCTCTGGGAAGTACCTCCTCACGGCCTCCAGCGACTCCACACTGAAGATCCTGGACCTGGTGGAGGGCAGGCTCCTCTACACACTTCATGGACACCAGGTGCCTCAGTCATACTCATGGCTCGTGTGTTTCATTATGAGGGTGTAATCAGGGGAATGCTATAACCATGCTGATTTAAATAGGGGACACTGTCACAATCCTGATTTAAATAGGGGACACTATCACAATACTAATTTAAACAGGGGGGCACTATCACTATACTGATGTATATGCTCTCCGTCCCCTTCTGATGTGTGAGCTCACAGACACTGTGATTGGCCAGTCTTGCTGTAACTGACGGGACACAGTTTACCACCCCTCCCTCACTGAGAGCACAGGCAGCTTTGCTCTCTCTCTGCTTGCCAGAGTTGTGACTCTTGTACAATGCTGAGTTTTTATATCGTCTCCAGCGTGTAGTTGTGATGTAACACATTAGAATCCTAGAAACCAGGTACTGCACTTAAACCGTAAAACGTAACCTTTAAGCAAAGTCTTGCTTCTGCAAAACGTCTTAAACACAATCAAGCTCCACATTCTGTTTGGCTGGAGTTTGTGTACAATGTGACTCATTTCATTGAATTTCATTGTAGAGAACTGGATCACATTCTAGAAGTGATTGTTCATACCCATATGCACTCTGTGACATGTCACTAGGCAAAGAAAAAATGTTTTTGGGGACTGCTTAACTGAGCTCTCTCCAAAGTATATTTTTAAAATTGTCAAGGAAAGTGCCCACCCACATTCAATGAGTCACTGAGAGTGAGAGTCTTTGGAACGTAGTGACTCTTGGGGTGTTTGTGTGTGTGTGTGTGTGTGTGTGTGTGTGTGTGTGTGTGTGTGTGAGAGAGAGAGTGTGTGTGTTCAAGACCGATTGTAATGACAGCCCACTTGCTTTGCCCTCACTTTGGGAAGCCCGTCTGTCTGGGAGGAAAGGTCATAATCTCACTCAGCTCATCCAGCTCATCTGCATGAAAGACGACGTTTGCTCACCCTTGTTTCATTCTCATATTTGCCTTGTTTATGATTTCAGCTGCTGTGGCACATCTGTGTCTGTCTGTAACTTCTAGAGTGTTAATTAATATGAGCTCCAGTCTGCTCAGTGTTGGAGATGAGTTGGAGAAAAGTTTGTACCTTTTGGTGTGATCCAAAGTTTCTGTCATTTTCTCTGGTTATCTGGAATATTACATTGTTCTTTGTTTATCGGAAATATTAAGTTGTTATATGTTAGTGATTGTTGAATCTTATATTGGCAATTGTTGTGAAATTAAAATTTTGTGTTTTTGTAATTTGCCACTACACATTTTGAAAATTCAGGAATTTATTATGATATTCTCAGTTAAAGGGATCTTTATATATATATATATATATATATATATATATATATATATATATATAACATTTAAAGAGATTACCTGCCATTATGTAGAAATAAGCAGTGAGATTTCTTTAGGATTCACATGAGACAGCAGATATATGTGTGGATTTAGTGGGCTTGACTATAAAACGTGAGCTGTTGGAGTTCTAGCGGCCTTGCTCTCCTAGTCTCTGCTGAAGTCACGTTTTATTGCTGTATACATCTTCACAGAAACTTAAGGTTAACCTACACAAGCCTTTTGTGTGCTTTCTCCAGGAATCGTGTTGTATCACTCAATAGTCTTTCAGACTTTATTTGTGTAGTTTTACAGCCATGCATCTGTATCCTCACTGGTCATACACTGCTACCTCCGCTCAGAGATCCCAGCTCAGAAACGACCACTGTTACCATGGAATGTCCTTCCCAGTGGCAACTGCTCAGGGCCCAGTGTTGGCTCTGTGGAGCCCAGCAGGAGGTGAAGCCACTAGCGTGTGGTATGCTAACCCAGCATAGCAGGAGCTGTGCCTGCTGCTCAGTGTTGACGGTCTGCTTGGTTCGTGGACTTGTGAGACTGTCTGGCTGTGAGTTATTAGTCATCAGTGAAATGGAACAGTCTGTCTCTCGCATGTGTTGCTAGGGCCTGTGAGCTTTTTTTCTTTTTTAAAGCAGTATATTCATTGGTGAAGCTGTGGACCACAGCTTTAAAGCTTTATATTCATTGGTGAATCTGTGGACCACAGCTTTAAAGCTTTATATTCATTGGTGAAGCTGTGGACCACAGCTTTAAAGCTTTATATTCATTGGTGAAGCTGTGGACCACAGCTTTAAAGCTAAGCCTATGTAAGCAAGCATGGTCTCTACTTTTGAAATGTAATAAATGCTCTGGTTTTGTTGTTTTGTTCCATACTTGACCTCGTGGATATTCTTTTAGTAAAGAACAGTATGGCAGTACCGTCAGCCTGATGAGACAAACATGTATAAAACAAACTACCTGCCATGAGTAAAAACATGGAGATAGAAAGAAAGAAGAGGAAGCAAATGTGATTTAATGAAAGTAACGAAAACTAAACCGTAACAGAATAAGCTAGCATAATGTGAAGGGGCGACTAACAAGGGTGAAATAAGAAACATCTGACTTGATGGAAGTATGGACAATTGCATTTAAAGTATGGACACTTACATTTTTGGAGTATTCCATCTTGAATCCCAGCACTTGTAATGTACTGCCAGGCAGTAAACACATTACGTTTTACACTTGGCAAGTCTTAATCACAGATGAAGACATTTAACAGAGATAAGAATTTATGCACTTCCAATCTCAGAAAGAATTCTTAGACCAATGTATTTTCCAAGTTGGAAGATATTGAAGATGTGACAAAACAATGATGTCCGTGGCAGAAGTAACTGACAGGGCTGTAGTGCAGGGCTAACATCTACTGTAAGTGTTTTAATAGTGACGAGAGAAGGACAAAATCTGAGTTTGTGGAAGCACCACTGAAATGACCCTGGGGGGAACTTTGCTCCTTGGCAAAGCCACTCTACACCTGTTCATACTGGATTTGTGGTGTTTTGAGGCTTTGGAAGGTTATATCATTCTCATGATGCAGAAAGAAAGTAGATAAAATACAAGTGACCAGTCATTGGGCCAATCAGTGCAAGGCTTTATCTCCATCCCCCAGAGAGATGCAATCTCCGCTGTTGGACAGCACTGGCTGATCATATAAACTAGGTGAGCAAGATTATCTGCATAATAATTCTGCAGCTGATATTGGTCGTTGTATTGTTTAACGCATCTAAATAACATTTTGGTTTTTCACGGTACGTTTATTGAATACTTGCAGCCATCGAATACTCAATATTATAGAATGTAGCACAAGCAGACACGACAACTCCTACATGTGCGTGAACTTGGCTAATCATGTCAAATAATGTGTACAAATGACCATGGAAAAGCATCTCCATGCTGTGTTACGTAATTACAGTGTTGGTGTGGGCCACAGTATTTAGCCCATGTAGGGCCACTTCATAACACATTACCCTTATCAAGCAAGATGTATGAATGTATGTTTTTATGTTTCTGTTAAAATAAAAGAATGGAATTCAAGATTCAGAAATTGAAGCACATTGAATTGGGTATTTATAGAATGAAGCTTCTGCTTCTCTTTGACTGTTTAATGTGTTTCCCAAGACAGATGCTGGTGCTGATTTTCAGCAGCTGGATAAAATTTTGCTGTAGCTCCACTTAATCTTTGTCTTCAAATCCTGTAAATGTTCCTCGGGGCTCTTGTATTGGTTTTCTGCCTCATGTGACATATATACGTGTGTTGAAGATGTGTGGTTGATCTGTAAAGAAAAAAGCTTGGCCAAATGGAAGGTGAAAATGTCACTAGAACAGTGTTCATTCTGTACAGGCCTTATTCTGGAGGCAGAATTTATTTTGGTTTTCTGGAGGCAGGCTCTATTCTGGTTCTCTGGAGGCAGGCTTTATTCTGGTTCTCTGGAGGCAGGCTTTATTCTGGTTTTCTGGAGGCAGGCTCTATTCTGGTTTTCTGGAGGCAGGCTCTATTCTGGTTTTCTGGAGGCAGGCTCTATTCTGGTTCTCTGGATGCAGGCTTTATTCTGGTTTTCTGGAGGCAGGCTTTATTCTGGAGGCAGGATGAATATGTAGGCTAAACGCTTGTCTGTAGACCATGTTAGTTCAGTTAATTCTCACCATGAGCTGCAATGTTCGGTTTGCATAGTAGGACTTGTGCCTAAAGGGGTTACCTGTAGTTGTCTAGCTCCCCTGGTACATGTATAATAAAGCAGCCCTTTCACCTTTCACCCCTTACGAGGGTTATTGTGCTTCTATTCACAAGATTCCTCTAATTTTGTCTTGGGCACATTTCCGGTTGGAATCCAGAAATACAAGTATTGGCTCCCCCCCTTTTCTTGTACGTAAGCGTCAGCTGGAACAGCTACTCTGTCCATCACCACTACACAGCGTTTTGACAGTTGTAACTGCATGTCAAAACTTAATGTTAACTAAAGCCAACCCCTTAACACACAAATACCTGTTTTATATTCATTTCACTTCTGCAGGTTTGTAAATGATAGTAAATAGGTTGTAATAGCATACAGTAGTTACTCTAGGTAACATTTATTTCAAGACACGTGCTGAACAACATAAGGACTTCAGGCGCCTTATAAGATTAAATATATGTGACATTTTTTCATCTTACCTTAGCAAAGAAAGCTAATGTTGCTCTAATAAGTGATTTTTTTTAAACATTCTATGACAATTTTTTTTTTAGAAAATTAATCCAGTCCATTAGTTCTGCTCTGAAAATGAGCTAATCTTTAAGCTGTTACCTTTTTTAGCAATGACCAGGCTCACTGACTGATTTTAGACAAATGTTTATGTTCTGTCTGGAGTCTAAATAAGGATAAAACTGCAGACATTGCAGTTAAGCGGGACGGGTGATTGGTCCATAGCAGTTAAATGGGACGAATTATTAGTCCTGATTTGCTGCATTCATTCCTGACTGTGTGAAGGAGGTAGATGTGTGAAATGCTGGTCTTAGTGTTGAATCAGGGTGGAGTTGCTGTCAGTCATTATTTTCGTGAGTAAGCAGTATGTACCAACACACCCTGGTATTCATTCACTCACTCACTCACACACAAACACGCACACACACTCTCTCGTTCACACTCACTCATCCACCTTTTCTCTTGTGGGAGGTGCATCTGAGGACTTGCCACTGAGGTGTCAGTTGCATGAGTCACAGTGAGTCATACTGTAGTAGATACACGCAGTGACAGAGGCTCCCAGATCAAAGCCGCGTTCCCTCAAATAAGAGCCGCCAAGTCAGCTCACGTCACTGGATTGTTCGGGCTGTGTCTCACGCACACCACATTTGAGGAAATGATAAACCTCATTGACCATGATTTATATATATTTTTGCAAAAAAAATTAAATCTTGTTTGCTTTTCTTGGCTTCTTTCTTAGAGACATTATTTTCAGATTATTGCTCATTCTGCTTTGTATATTTGTGGACTACATTTACTGTATCTTCCAGACATGCAGTTTTATTATAAACAAAATGGCAGAGATTCAAATAATGGAGTTATCTCTGTCCTGTTGTTAGAATTTGGCCATTAATAATGTGCCTGTTGTATGGGTGGGACTGTGGCTCTGAGGATTAGCAGGGTGGTGTCTGTGAAGAGTGTCTGCTTTGGCCAGTCTGCGTTTAGCATCATGCAGTGTCTTAACCCAGTGTATTTGACCAAAGTCACTCTGCCATCATTGTGCTGCAGTTTTCCTCCCACAAGCTGGCCTGTAGTTCTCTTCCTGTGTGGTTTATTACACAGGAACAGAGAAGCCTTCTCTGCTTATTAAGATAAGGTAGTTAAGATCCATGCAAAACCATGTATTCCTAAACAAGCTTTAAAACAGTCTAAACATGACGTTCTAGGACACAGCCAACTGAAGCACAGGCTTCATTCATCTACTGTTTGCCAGTAAACACACGTTTCAACATTTGAGTGCTAACCCTAACCACCTGACTGTTACCCTGACCCTCACCCTAACCCTTACCCTGACTGTAACCCTGACCTAATGTACAGTATATTCTCTGATGCTAATGAATTCACAAAATGCAAGTTAACTGTGTTATGCTTATTGTAGCATTGCCTGGCCATAGAGTTGTATAGTCATACAGTATATACAATATACTATAGAGGCATATAGTTGTAACTGCGATCTGTTGACATTATTATCTTGCATTTTCATGATGCAACAATAAGAATAAGAATACAGGCTCGTCATGCCTTTCACACTGACACAAGTGCCCTTCTCCCCTCACACGCTCTTAAGGGAATTGCCTCAGAATGGTTCTAAATACATCTAGTCAGCCACTGGATTTCAGTTCTAAGAATAATGAGTCTAGACTGTGTCCTGTGAGTCTAGACTGTGTCCTGTGAGTCTGGACTGTGTCCTGTGAGTCTGCACAGTCTGTCCTGTGAGAGTCAAAATGTACATGCAGGAAGATAACTGGATAGCAAGTTTTTATTATCATTAAATTATCATTGTAAATTAGCACGGTGGCTTCAGGTCAGTCTAGCAGAACACAAGTTGCCTCTTTGTGGCTTATGTTGTCTCCCTGCTTATATTTTTTCTCTTGAAATCCTGTTCTGTGAGCCTGTGGGCTGTTCTGTAAGCCTGTGGGCTGTTCTGTTCTGCTCAGCAGCCGTATTGCTTGTGTGTGCAGGGCCCTGCAACATGTGTGGCATTTTCAAAAACTGGGGATTATTTTGCATCTGGAGGCTCAGATGAACAGGTGATTATTTTTTGTTTGTTTTGTGCATTAGCAGAACATTATTTTTGAATGCTGCTGCAAATGTGATCTGTACCTGATATGTGAAATGTCACTGCTGTGCACAGGTGATGGTTTGGCGGACCAACTTTGATGGTGCTAATAATGGTGAAGTGCTCAGGCTGCAGCAAAAGGCGACCAGTGTGGAGGAGCCTCACAGGTGTCACACCCCCCACCCAGACCAGGTAAACACCTATCCCCCATAGGTAAAGCCCCCCACCCAGACCAGGTAAACACCTACCCCCCCGCAGGTAAAGCCCCCCACCCAGACCAGGTAAAGAGCCCCCCACCCAGACCAGCTAAAGCCCCCTTTGCAGGTAAAGCCTCAAGGCTTCATGAGGTGCTTTGAATTCATTCATGTGGTGAATGAATTCATTCAGGATGAGCACCAGTAGTCCACAGTGGCCGTATACAGGCACTGCAGTCATCTCTCACTCACCTGACACCAGTACTTTAGTCTGAAACGCTTTGGGAGTGCAATATTGACACAAGAAAACCTGCTTCCTGTAATTAGCAGATAATATGTCTGTGTAATAGCATGATCGTCTCTGTTACGAAGACTTGAAAAAATAGCTTAGTGTTGATAATTACTTTCTCATGTATGGTGTCCACAATACTCTTTGCTTCTTAGTTGAGCCTATACTTTTTTCCAGAGGGAAAAAGACCAATGTTAGACAAAAATGAACATTGTAGAAATTACTGTTTCAGTTAGTGCATCTTAGAATTCATAACAAATTTTTCTCTTAACTAAGGAAACATTGTGGAAAATATGAATGAAATATTTAACTAGCTAATGATTTTGGCTCTCTGATTACAAACCGTCATGTAAGATAATTAGAAGGATGAAGCCAAAATGAGCTAACCTTTATAGCTATTGGAGATTCACTGTTTAATATTTGAAAAAGTGAATATTTTCATGGCTCTGGAAATATTTACTAATTAAAAATTTTAATTGAAAGATATTTTTACCAAAAATACCAAAGATCAACTTTGAATCTCTAAGAAGAGGGTGCCGTATCCAATGCAAAGGGATCAGACTCTCTCTGGATAAAATGGCGTCTTAGCTTCTATTGCACCAGTTGATTGTCAGACACGTTACTGTACAGCAGGGTTGTCAAACTCAAAAACACAGCAGGACAACATTTAAACCTGGACAAGTCACGGGCCAAAATTGATATTTATTGGAAAAAAATCTTCCTCTAGATATAACAGTGTACCTTTTTCATATGGACCCAAACATGTGGTCCAGTCAGAACATCCATGTGGTCTTTTACATATATGAACAGAAGTTCCGCCTCCCACCATCCTCAAAGCTCCTGTTTTCTGTCTTTCTTTTCACCATTTTTGGTTTTTTACTGTCAACAGAGGAGGGGGTGTTTAAGGGGCCTGTCCTGATTGACATGCCAAAAATCAGCAGAGCATTCTGGGATTTGTAGTATTGGCGATATATGCACTGTATAATACAGTTCTAGTAGTCATTTGGTGTTGTCTCACGGGCCAAATATAATGACACCTGTGCTGTACAGTCTCATTAAAAACCAAATGCGGTCGTGTTTTGGTTTGGACAGGTGAAAAACAACATGCTCTACTCACTGGCTTAAATAACTCAGGGCACAACTTGTTAGTTGGCTTGTTGGGTAAATTGTTGGCTATATTATTATACTTTATTAGCTAGCTAGGAAGTTGTTGAAATAAAGTTAATTTGTATCAAAATGATTTTCAAAGTGTTTCCATGTAAGTGCTTGTTTTTCATAGGGATCCCTTCATGGGATAAAAACAGCTGTGTGAGTATTAAAGATCTTGCATCTAAAAATGCACTGGTCAAGTGCAAAACAGTTTTACATCCTTACATTTATATTAATGGCAGTTTTCAGTTAAACATTGAGATGGTTAATGTTCACATCCCTGCTGGGCATGGGGCAGTTCTAACATCTAAAACCATGTGGCATTCCCACTGAGGAAAGCCAAAGTTGTTAATGATAGTGTTCTGTAGTGCCTGACATGACACATGGGGAGTGCGCAAACATCATGAACATGGCAGCAGATCACTGGACCTTCTCCACTGGACCTTCTCCAAGCTTCTTCTGGCCTTCTACAACCTATTCATATGTTCCAAATCTATTCACCATTTCAGATGGTAGAATGTTCATTGTTCTCCTTTGAGGTGGCTAAACATGGTTATGTTGCAAGGCAAAGACTTGAACAGCAAGTCCAGAACTTTAGAAATCAGCTTTCACATTGTTCAAAGAAGTCAGATCTGTTGCAGTCTAAGGTTCCTCCAAACAGGCAAAGATTTATGGTTTAGTGCTGACTGGTTGTGCAGTTAGAACCAATAAATATTCACCTTAAGGGAGCAACACATACCTTTGTGACTGTACTACTTTGGAGTAGTTGCCAGACATGTCTGATTTATGTAGGAAATGATGTGTATAATTTACAACACCTTTTTTCTCCTGCTTTACCTTCTATGAAAGGGTCTGATCTGGCACAGGGACTCTGTGATTTAAATGATCTTATCTTGGTATCTAATTTGTTTTTATTTGGTACAAAAGTGTCAAGTAGCACTGGACATTTCCACATTTAATTATCTCCTTGGGCAGTCTGGACTAGCATCTACGGGAGAGCTTTAATTAGTTTCCATCTGTTACCCTACCTGTAATAAGTGAGCAGACTCAGGTGTGTGAACACCTGAACCGTCTGAGCTCATGCTGGAGTCATACTATAAACAGGATGGTAGCAGGATGGTAGCAGGATGGTAACAGGATGGTAACAGGATGGTAGCAGGATGGTAGCAGGATGGTAACAGGATGGTAACAGGATGGTAGCAGGATGGTAGCAGGATGGTAACAGGATGGTAGCAGGATGGTAGCAGCATGGTAGGTTCTTCCAAGGCATCCTGCTGAAATTTTGTGTCTTGTACTCTGCAACATGTGAAGGCTCGAGTTAGGAAGCTCTGAAGCTAAATATAGTTATAAAGAAATGTTGAATGTATAGAAAATAAACAAATGTTTATCAGCACTATTTTTTGCTTAAGATGCTGCATTGGAGCATATGATGTTTCAGCTGTAGCATAGAAGTGATGGAGGAAAACACCATTAGTGGTGGTTAAATATTAAAAGCCCTTGTCAGGTGTCAGTGTGGTGGACAGCACAGCTCAAAGTAGCAGTCACCAGAGGGGGGAGAAATGCAGGTGTTGGGTTTCTGCTTTTTTCTACAGTAGCAGTGTTACTTACATCAACAAGGACAAAGACAAGGTTCCCTCCAGCAGGGCCATCCTGCCCCACTCCACCTGATTCTATGGTTACATGGATCAGTGGCAGGCAGCTTTGAAGCGATGTCTGGTTACTAGTGTTTGAGAAAGCATAACAACCCCCATTTCTCCATCTGTTTACCCTCACAAATAGAGGACACGACTGCAGAGATAATTTGATTTGACTTTTTAAAGACCACACTGTGCTAGACTCTCCATGGGGTGGAGCACCCCAGGCTTAAAGGACTCGGGAACAATTGGCACTGATTTTGTTTTATGTTTCTCAATTAACCAGAGTTACATGGTGTCTAATTTGATCCTTTCATTTTACATTGTTTTCTGAGGGACTGAATGTCATTGGCCTAGCAGTGAAGTGATACTGAAAGGAGAAAGTTTCACATTTCACAATTGAGTTAGGGTTAGAGGTAGGGTTTGAATTAAGGGTAGAGTTAGGGTTAGAGTTATATTCTCATTCAGTCTTTTATATTCTCATTATATTCTTGTCTTTTATATACTCATTCAGTGTCATATACTCATTCACTTTCTTATATTCTCATTCACTCTCTTATATACTCACCCAGTCTTATATATTCACATTCAGTCTCTTATATACTAATTTCTTATGTACTCATTAATTCTCTTATATACTCATTCAATCAGTTTTGTCAGTGCATCAGCCCACTTTAAGTTTTCAGAGAGCTTTCTGGACATCAGATTCTGAGAAGAGGCTGTAACTTCATGAGCTGCTGTGTTCTGTAAATGTCAGCCAAACCCTTCAATACGCTGTAATTTACAGAAAGGCTTTTACCATAGCTCTTTAATGGTCTTTAATATGTTCATTATATTTGCCAGGTATAATCATAGGAACCTAAGGACTTGGCCAGTGTCTTGACAAAACAGGAGTTCTGTCCCTTTGCTCTGAATTTTAAGCAGTGCTAATATGATGTCCATGTCTGCCTGCTTTTCACTTTCTTTTGAGAATAGCTTTCAAAACCACAAGTTCAATTCATCATATAATGTTTAGTGCTTTAACTAATGTTGTTTGTACATGGTGCTCTGAGGAAGGGAGCTGTTCCAGAAGTGAGCTTGAAGGATTTTCCTTTGTTTTCTTTTGGATACACATTGGATACCACACATTTGGTACAGACTGTTATCACTGTAACAGCATGTACATCCGAACCTGTAAAGGTGCCTGTGAAGTGTGTTCTGCCATTTTCCCCACCCCTCAATCTGAGGTTGATGTAACACACACAGAATTAGCTGTATGCTGTCAGCATGGATGTCTGATCTGAGATGCTATGCATCATGAAAACGCAACAACAAAGAATTACTAACTCAATAGTCAAAAAGTGTGTGTGTGTGCGCGCGCGCATGTGCACATACACACACAAATATACACTCACCGGCCACTTTATTAGGTACACCTGTCCAACTGCTCATTAACGCAAATGTCAAATCAGCCAATCACATGGCAGCAACTCAATGCATTTAGGCATGTAGACATGGCCAAGATGATCTGCTTTAGTTTAGAGCATCAGAATGGGGAAGAAAGGTGATTTAAGTGACTTTGAATGTAGCATGGTTGTTGGTGCCAGATGGTCTGGTCTGAGTATTTCAGAAACTGCTGATCTACTGGGATTTTCACGCACAACCATCTCTAGGGTTTACAGAGAATGGTTCAAAAAGAGAAAATATCCAGTGAGTGTGAGTGTGTGTTTGTGTGAGAGAGAGAGAGAAATGAACAAATCTTGACATTAGAGATACATACATATTATTTCCTGTACCAAAAAGTCACACTTTATTCATTTGAGAGCAGCAACGTGGCCTCTTTTGCCTCTCATTTGTTGCCTGATTGTTCTGTGGTTTAGGGGGCGTTGAGCTGCAGTTACCTGATGTTTGTAATCCTGTAGCATACCTGGTAGAGCAGGTACATCCAGGTGCTAGCAACATCATGGTTGTGATTGTGATTACATACAGATCAATATGTCGGTCACTCTGAATAAGAGTACAGTGGGGAGAACAAGTATTTGATTTGGTTTTTCAGGTTTTCCCACTTGCAAAGCATGTACTCTTCAACTGTGAGTGATGGAATCTAAAACAAAAATCCAGAAAAATCCATTGTATGATTTTTAAATAATTAATTTCCATTTTATTGTGTGAAATAAGTATTTGATCATCTATCAACCAGTAAGAATTGTGGCTCTCACAGACATGTTAGTTCTTCTTTAAGAAGCCCTCCTGTTCTCCACTCATTACCTGTATTAACTGCACCTGTTTGAACTCGTTACCTGTATAAAAGACACCTGTCCACACACTCAATCAATCAGACTCCAGCATCTCCACAATGCCCAAGACCAGAGAGCTGTGTAAGGACATCAGGGATAAAATTGTATGGGATGGGCTACAGGACAATAGGCTAGCAGCTTGGTGAGAAGGCAACAACTGTTGGTGCAATTATTAGAAAATGGAAGAAATACAAAATAACGGAAAATCTCCCTCGGTCTGGGGCGCCATGCAAGATCTCACCTCGTGGAGCATCAATGATCTTGAGGAAGGTGAGGAATGAGCCCAGAACTACATGGCAGGACCTGGTCAATGACCTGAATAGAGCTGGGACCACAGTCTCAAAGAAAACAATCAGTAACACTCTACGCCGTCAAGGATTAAAATCCTGCAGTGCACGCAAGGTGCCCTTCCTCAAGCCAACGCATGTCAAAGCCCGTCTGAAGTTTGCAAATGACCATCTGAATGATCCAGAGGAGGAATGGGAGAAGGTCATGTGGTCTGATGAGACAAAAATAGAACTTTTTGGTTTAAACTCCGCTCGTCATGTTTGGAGGAAGAAGAATGATGAGTACAACCCCAAGAACACCATCCCAACCGTTAAGCATGGCGGTGGAAACATCATTCTTTGGGGATGCTTTTCTGCAAAGGGGACAGGACGACTGCACCGTATTGTGGGAAGGATGGATGGGGCCATGTATCGTGAGATTTTGGCCAACAACCTCCTTCCCTCAGTAAGAGCACTGAAGATGGGTCGTGGCTGGGTCTTCCAGCATGATAACGACCCAAAACACACAGCCAGGGCAACTAAAGATTGGCTCCGTAGGAAACATCTTAAGGTCCTGGAGTGGCCTAGCCAGTCTCCAGACCTGAATCCAATAGAAAATCTTTGGAGGGAGCTTAAAGTCCGTGTGGCCCAGCGACAGCTCCGAAACCTGAAGGCTCTGGAGGAGATCTGTATGGAGGAGTGGGCCAAAATCCCTGCTGCAGTGTGTGCAAACCTGGTCAAGAACTACAGGAAACGTCTGATCTCTGTAATTGCAAACAAAGGTTTCTGTACCAAATATTAAGTTTCTTTTTTTTTCTGGTGTATCAAATACTTATTTCACACAATAAAATGGAAATTAATTATTTAAAAATCATACAATGTATTTTTCTGGATTTTTGTTTTAGATTCCATCACTCACAGTTTAAGAGTACCTATGATAAAAATTACAGTCTTCTACATGCTTTGCAAGTGGGAAAACCTGAAAAATCAGCAGTGTATCAAATACTTGTTCTCCCCACTGTATATCCCAAAATTTGAAAAGAAAAAAAACATTTTTAATTAATCTGAGGAAATTTGAGAAATATTACAATTTCATGTCATAAAATTGTATGTCTTAAAATTGTAGTGTGAGAGTTGCGTCTTCATGTAACTGGTTATTCTGGTTAGCTGACGTATGAGGAGCGTGTTTTCTGGCTCATTCTTGTGTGGGTGGAGTGGACACTGTGGTGTTACCTGTTGTGTATAGAGACATCTCAAAGTCCAAGACCATTGCTGTATTGATCTGCGATGCACGTAAACACAGCCCTAATCATCTAATTAAGTTCTAATCATATAATTAAGATGCCATAAAAGAACACACACAAGTGCAGGACTTGGTTGATGGGATTAGGTGTTTTTTAGGAGTTGGAATCCAGAGGAAAAATGGGTTGAGGTTTTGAGGGTTAAAGGATCATTTCAGACATGTCTTCAGACTAATTTTAAATAGTTTGGAAAGAAAATTGTTTGAATAGTTTGAAAGTGTTTATCAGTTGCTTGAAGTTAGTGTTACAGATGGCATAAACACTGATTTAACGTGCTGTAAATACATTTGATAAACATTTACTACTTTAAAATGGTTGTATGAAGTCTTTGATAAGCCTAAATGGGTTGTGTTCTCAAACAGAGAAAGTAGCTTCTTCAAGACCTGCATCACAGCTTTGAAGCAGTGCTAGCAACTGGGAGTGCTGGGGGATTCTGTGTGCGACTGCTGAACTAATTCAGGGCCTGGACTGCATCTAGTCACTAAGGAACACAATGAATTTCATTTTATGTCAGATTCTACAATGTTGTATTGTCTGTCTTATATAAGACTTCATGCCGTGCCATTAAACAGTACATGTCAAGCATACTGCATTCCTTTACTGAGCATGGCCAGGTCATAGCGGCTGCTCCAGGCCAGGGTGCCACTGTGTTTATACAGGCCTTAAGATTTTAGAAATCCTTTTATAACCCTTTTTGCTTTTCACCAGGACAATCTTAATGATGAACTATTTTCCGATCTGTGACCATCAACTGTGTATTCAGTAAGAATGTTTGTAATGTTAAAGTATATTTATTATGATGATTTTATTATTGTATTGTTATTGTGACCACACAGTGTAGCATTAGGGAAGGAAAAGGAGGTATGAAGCACGTGTAGTCATGTCCTCTATTTGTGAGGTAAACAGATGGAGACATGGGGGATGTTTGGCTTTCTCAAACACTAGTAACCAGACATCGCTTCAAAGCTGCCTGCCACTGATCCATGTAACCATAGAATCAGGTGGAGTGGGGCAGGATGGCCCAGCTGGAGGGAAAGATCCCATCACATTTGAAGAGCTGTGCAGAAATCCGGACAATTTCAAAGGATTCCCAAACTTTTTCTCACGACTATACCATCTCCTGAAATACTTAGTAACGAGAAATCCCCATTGTTCATTTCCAAAGCTTCATTCTTCTTTCAGCACAAAGATGTAGGCAGTGCCGTAATTACTACGCTCCCATTAGCCGCTGTGGAAGCCCTGTAAAAGGGGAAGTGTTGCTCCAGGGAGGGAACCCTTATGTGATGTCTATCCCATAGGAACACACAGGAGCATAGATAAATAATAAAACCCCATTCGACCTTAAATACCTTCTAAAGCCCCTTATTGTAGTATCCAACTTTTGCCACTTTAAATGCGTTTAACTTCTGTTCCCTGTTCACTCCTAAAGTACAGTTGGTTCAACACTGACTACATAATTTTCCATTATTATTATTAGTATTGATGATGATGATGATTATATTAATAATACACAAGATTTATATAGTTCTAGAACCCAGACACAATTACAGAAAGACTACATGGGAAACACAGTATACATAATATAAGAATAACAAGATTATTTTGCTCTAAATGCTAGGGTAGAGCCTAATCACACAGTTTCATTTTAGTGTATGTCCGCATGTGTAATCGTATATATGTTTTGGATAAAGTGAGTATTCAAGTAATCAATTTGTTAAGTATGCTAAGTATTAAAGTGAGTGTTACAGTCTCAGACTCGGGGTTCGTGCTGTGCTAGTGACTGTAGGTCGCTGTGTGCTGAGGAGGTTCATGGGAACAGCAGGGGAAGATCAGGGGGATGTTGGGAGCCGTTGCCAGACGGCACACTTTCCCTCTAAATGGGGAGGTACAGACGGGCAGAATATTAACGTGTTAATGTATCAATGTGTTAATGTGTTATGTGCCCTTGAAAAATTCAGCTAAGTGAGGATTTGTATTTCAGATGAGGTACGACTGAGGAGTTGAAGAGGTGGGACCTGAAGCATGCTTAGCTCAGACACGTGTTTACCAACCACCGCCTTCCCCGACTGGTTATACTTATGTGAAATTGTGGATGTATTGCACTTGCTACACTGCATCCACAAAGATGTTGGGATGTGTTACACTTTCACAGTGGCCTTGAGTGAATTTGATTCCATATACCATAATAATGCCATAATAACAAAGCAGGATGCTTCTTACCCCCTGCACAAGAGAATATTTTACATTTCTCAGATAACCCAAACGTATGTACATGCTGGATTAGTCTGAATGACAGCAGATGAGTTTGAACATCCTCCAAGCAGGTTAACGGTACATAACTAAGGGAGTCCTGCCCTGGTCACATGTTGCCTCAGCATTTATGCCATGGTTACGCTCTCTGCCTACATTTGTAACATAAACCCTTTCCTGTTCTTTGGGGTGTGTGCATGTGTGAGTGGGAAGCTTGATGAATGGGTGTCTGTGCAGGAAGCTCGTTGTGATGGCTCCGTCAGGCCAGTGCGATTCAGAGTTTCATTGGGGCCCCAGGAAATTTTCCACTGTTGGTTTTTCCAGTCCAGGTGATTCATCAGGAGGGTGTTAGTGTGTGTGTGTGTGTGTGTGTGTGTGTGTGTATGTATAAGTGTGTGCACATGTGTGGGTGCGTGTTTGAGCAGCTGTTTCACTGCTGAGCAGCAAATAGGTCCTCCACTCAAGAAGACTTACTTCTGCCTTTCTGAAGCTCATGGGCTCAGCACCCACTCCTGTCTGCTTCCATATGGTTTTGTATTTCTTAAGTCTCTCGTTTTCTTCCATTCAGTCCAGTTCCACTGTGCACTGGCCACAAAGTGCTGGAGCCTTGGAGTTACGTCAGCGATGATTGTAGTCCATCAGAGTCTGCGCCATCTTTCCACAGAGAGACCATTTTGCACTACCATTTGTTGTTCTTTCTGATTTTGTACATGTGACAATAATTCCAGCAGCACTGTTTAGATCAGTGAGTATTACTTCAGTAAATATGAATTAAGCTAATATTTGATCATTTTAAACAAGGAAATGTTTATCCATCCTAACAACCTATGATGACAGCTTAGAGAGAGTACCCAATACATATGGCAATTTGGTTTTATAAATCTACCTTTATGAGAGGTTAATGATTAATCAAAATAGTGTTGACATACCAGTGTGGTGTCTGTGCCAAAAACATTCCATTGCCCTGTCTATAAGGAATCCTGTTTTAAAGATGTGATTTTAAGCCTAAATCTACAGGATTACCCTATTGGATTAAATGTAGACCTAGCGAGTGCTGCACCCAGCCACAGCATTTATATAAAGGTATACATCTCTGTAAGCAAATAACTGAAGTGCAGAAGCAGTGCCATTTACCAAGGACTGTAAAAATGTCACTTGTGTGCAAGTGCCCTCATCTCATTTCATCGGTGAGAGACCTGTAGAAGGATTTACTGAAAACTACTCAGTGACTAAATATTTGCAACCTTTCCCCTGTATTCAGGAAGATCAAGTAAGATTATTAAGACAATCCCACATTGGCTGTTGTAATAAATGTCTTTCTATGAACCCCAGGGATTAGTCATCAAAGCCCAGCTGGTTTTAGGGCGGTGATTAAAGATTTCCACTGGTTATGGTGTCATTATGAACTGTTGGCAAGCCTCAGTAGGTTTCCACACTGATGGGAAAGCAGCACTGCTTTTGGGCAGGATGAGCTGCCACAAATTACATAGTACAGTGACTTTCAGGTAAAGACTGATAAAAAAAAATGACTCAAGGGTGTAAATAAATACTAAAATTCATGCAGTTATTAGATAAGTTGACACCTGTGTTTTGGTGTTTGACTGTCTCTTCTAAGCAACATTGTCCTGTGTTCTTATATCACACTGTGCTGTCCTTTACATTCCACCCAAAGCATTTGAAGAGCCTTGCAGGTGCGTTTCCTTCCGAACGTTCATTTATTTCACATATGAATATTTTAAACAGCTCCGTACACACGACTGTACAGGCAGTTAACATTAGCGTTTGTTATCCAATTAACATAGCTAAAGTTACCATTTAACGTGCCATTGCATTCATGTTATCCCTGGGATTTCCTCTCCTTCTGATCCAGTGTTGGAAAACTGGTTATTGTGTGGGTGGGGATCCACTGCTGTCATCCACCATCATGCTTAGACATTTCCAGAAGTTGGAAGATCCCATCCCTTTATGAATTGTGGATCTAACTCGTAACGCCACGCCACACCCATACGTCCGTTGAAAATTTGAATGATGTCATATGGTACTACTGTAAATGCCAATGGCTTTTAGCTTTAACTCACCAAGGGGTTTTAGTTTTTTCAGTTTTTCTATATCAATGTACTCTCAGTATATGTTTAAGTATGTACTTATGTCATGAAATCTCACAAATTAACTCTTGCCTCTGATTAGTTTTTTCCCCTCATTAACCATTGAATATATACGTTTTATTGAGAGAATCATGTAAAGCAGTTCTGTGTTGACAGTACAAAGAGCTGGTGTGTGTTCAGTTTAAGCTTCAGCTTCACAGCATGTGGTGCACAGCTATCCCTGTCTGCCCAGAAATCACCAGGGTCGTGCAAGCAAATATTTACCTCCCTTGGAGCAGGAAAAGGTGCTCAGACACACGCTGGCCACATGTTTCACTTTATGGCAGGACGTTTGCCCTTCTTGCCTGGCACACTTTCTATGAACCGTTTATTTTTCCCCATTGTCTCTCTGGGATCAAGATGTTGTGCATATCCTTCTGTAGTGCAGGGTGCCGTAATGATCAGACACTTATCTTCATATAGTCCTGCATTTAGTTATTATACCCATAGTCGCACTCATTTGCACTTCTGAAGTCTGCCTTTCTCTTCATATGGTTGTACTCTACAGTAACAATAATACTAGACAAGCACATTTCTAGGTCAGTGGTTCTTTGAAATTGAATAGTTCTATCTGTGGTTCTCAAATTGGTTATTATTGGTTAATAAGCAAACTAATTAGTTACTGGATATTCAGTATGGCAACCATATGCATTGTGTATTTGATTAATAGGGACCTCCAACTGCAGGCTTTTGTACTGAATACACCTTTGCTGCAGTAATCCCAGTAAATGTGTTATTAGCCTAATGTACACTACCACCCATCAGATTTAAAATCTCCAGATGGGTGGGAGCAGTTATGTTTACTAGATGGGTCATTTGTGTTTTGCACAGAATTAATGAATGAATGAATGAACGAACAAATCAGGTTTTTCCCCCCATTCTTAAATGGTTGAGTTTTTTTTGTTGTCAGTGTCATGTTACCATGGTTACTTGGTTAAGAATACTGGGGCGAGTGTTCTGAAATGAAGAAGCAGTTTCAGTGGTCAGGGGGTTTGGGTGAGACTGTAAGAGCCAAGAGGTTATAGCCCATTTGTTACATTTTGCCCTTATGAATGGTGCTTAACCCCAAGATGTTCTGAGGAGAATATCCTCACACTCTGAACCCCGAATCCTTCACAGATCAGGCCAAATGACAACATGGCAGGCAGAGTGAAAGCTTGTAATGTCTTTTGGAGGAGTCATGGTGACATTATGGGTAGGAATGCTGAAAAAGAATGTATCCTACCTGATTAGGTCTGATCTGATTAGGTGAGTTGGAGGTCTGGATTCTTTTGAAGGTTTACTTGCTCTGATAACTGGAACACTGTGCATCAAGTGTGCTTCTACCTGGAATAACTATTGTCCTGGAATGTTGATGGCTCAGAATGATGCTCTGCTGTAGAGACACTGTGGTAACCACAGCCTACATGTATCCCTGGACTGTACACGTCTTATTTATTACTGTTACAGAATTATAGTGTTGTTCAGGAAAACTTACAGTATGCCAAAAATGTGAAATACTACCAATACTAAATACAAACAAAATGAATGAAAATGTACAAGATAATTGAACTGAACACATTTTAATTATTCATTTTTCATTTATTTATCTGCAGGTGCCCACAGAACACCCCCACTGCAGGAGCTCAAGCAGAGATGACCAATGGAGTGGGGGGCAGCCATGCTACTCTTCCCACACACCCACCACACAGTCCTGTCCCTCCCACAAACCCACCACACAGTCCCGTCCCTCCCAGTCTCAGCCTTCCCACACAGGACCCGATGGTGGAGTCCCTGCTACGCTGGCCAACACCCTGGAGCACATTGTAGGCCAACTTGACGTCCTTACACAGGTAACTGCACACCCGTCTCATACCAGTGGTATATTGTCTCATATGATATGAAATAAATGTTTAGGTTTGTATTTACAGCAGCGGTTCTGGATAGCCTGAGTCCAGCACAGTTTGGTTAATACTCACAGAGTTCAGCTCATTGTGTAATTTCTCTACAGACTAGAACAGAGAAATCAAACTGCTGGATATTAACCCTCAGTCCAACATCCACTGGGTGTTTAGTGCTGCAGTTCCACACATGTTGCTGCACACAGGCTGGTGCTCCATCTGGTTCATGGGCCTCTTTAAGTGAAGCCCATTGGACACACATGTCCAAGTAGGATTGCCGTTTTTAGATATTTGTCTCAGTTCAACTGCGCTGCCTCTTAATTATTTTGTCAGTCCTGAAAATGAGCAGAATGTTCCCATTTGTAAAAGACACGTAGCTGCTGTGTCCTCCAGCTCAGGCCAGACTGCAGCACTTATGTGGTTGCACTTCCACTGACCCCAAGGTAATTCAAAGGTCATGCCTGCTACACATCACTCCTTTTGAAGTTTCTTCAGGGCAGTCTTCAATCCCATGCGTATGTTGACCATGTGGACCAGAAGAGTGTATGTATCCTTGAGCCATTGGCCATCGTGAGTTAAAAGGTCATGACTTTCCCACTGGGTCGCTGAGGTGCACCTCTAGCCTTGGCAGTTCCGTCTCAGTTCGTCATCTATTTTTAGCCATTTGGCGTCCACCTCAATTTTATTATAACGTGTTTAATTAAAATATTCAAAATATTAATTTTATATTAAATATTTAATTTAAATATTCAGTATTAATTTGTGCCATGTAATATTTTGTCTTACTTTTGCAATACTTTCCTAAGACACCCTCAGTAAAATGCTACAGAACTAGACATATTAAATTGGAAATTCCTCTTGGAAAAGGTGGAATTTGTCATATTTCCTGACAAAAGCTACTAGCAATATTACTTGTTTATAGCAACATAACAACCCTGGACAACCAGTCACGAGGTGTTGGAGATCCCTTTATTGGTGCAGGGTGCATTGATGCAGAGGAAGAATCTAATCAGTGTCTAAATAGCAATTTAAATAAATATAACTTCATAGTACTAGCTATAGAATATTACTGGTAAGAATCACAGTGGTTCATGCATTGGTTGTGGAGGGAAAATCATACTACAGGAGGACCCTAGAGAAAAGCAAAAATGCTAATTCTCCCTGTGGTAAAATATGCTTTATTGTCATGCTTGAAATACATGACCAGATATTTTTAGCAGAAGTATTTGCTGTACAAACTCCACCCTTTTCTCCCTCAGTGGTTTGCCCTAGCCCTCACCCCAAGCTTCCATATCTGCTAACTCCTCCCCATTTTCAGCTCAAGGCGAGCCACAGTGTCCCTCTCTGGTTCCATTCATGTCTTGGGGTCCTCGCGTGGTGAGGCTCTGTCATCTTTGTGACTTTTTCCCAAGTGACCTTTGTAAAAGGTTTGGTATTTGCTACTAGGGCTGCTGCTGATGTTTCTGGCTTATTAATGGATTTCATTTTGGAGGTGCACAGAGACCTCCTCGAAGGGAGCACAGAGACCTCCTCGAAGGGAGCACAGAGACCTCCTCGAAGGGAGCACAGAGACCTCCTCGAAGGGAGCTCAGAGACCTCCTCGAAGGGTGCACAGAGACCTCCTCGAAGGGTGCACAGAGACCTCCTCGAAGGGTGCACAGAGACCTCCTCGAAGGGGGCACAGAGACCTCCTCGGAGGAGACATTTAACTGAAAATGTGTGTTCAGAAGCCATTGCACATGGCTTAATTTAGCGTGTGCCGCTGCCTGATGACTTTGAAGTCAGGAGAGAACCAGAGAAGTGGAGGCAGGCAGGCTCGTTTCAGAGGTGTAACACTGTAATGCAACACAATACACTAAAGAAAGCAAAACCTCAACCTGGTGACACTGAAAAGGGTGTGTCATGCCATCAGAGAGTTTACTTGCATTTGGAACTTGATCCATATGGGGCAGCATAACAAGATTACAGTGTACCAGTTAGAGGATGTGCTGAGGAAGAGGAAAAAAAGGAAACATTCTTTAAAATAGCAGCTTGAGGTTATGAGTGCTTCTGGCATTTATATCTAAAGAGAAAGATTTCATAGCTGAAACATAAAGGTTGAGTGAGAATTACTGTCTGGTTTGTTTGCAGTGCAGGTGCTGTATACTGTCCCAAGACTAAACAGTTAATGCAGCTTTAGTTTAAGAATATTCTTTGATTCTGAGGGTTATTCTGAGGGCTTGTTGCACTGAGCTGCTTGCTGTAGTTCAGCTGAGATTCTGGGGATCTAAATTTACATTCTCCTGCATTTCAACAAGAATAGGATGTGTCCAAGCACAGCATGTGTTGGTATGCATGGTCATGCTTACTGAAAATGTGGAGTGTTTTTGATGATACAGATAACTGATCAAGTTATGACAAATAACCCTGAACCTACCTGCCATTACCTCAGCATACACTGCTATTGATGCAACTACCTTCCATCACTTTGACATATGTAATTAGGCCACTAGTCCAGTGCATGATTAACTTCTAGTGCTGTGTGTATTACCTCTCTGTGTAGGTGTTCACTGTCTCTGAACAGAGACAGTGAACACCTGAGACAGTGTACTATCTCTGTGTATGTGATAGTGAACAATCTCTGTGTTTGTGTTTACTGTCTCTGTGTAGGTGTTCAGCATCTCTGTGTAGGTGTTCACTATTTCTGTCTAGGTATTCACTATCTCTGTGTAGGTGTTCACTATTTCTGGCTAGATATTCACTATCTCTGTGTAGGTGTTCACTATCTGTGTAGGTGTTTGCTATTTCTGTTTAGGTGTTCATTACCTCTGTTTAAGTGTTCACTATTTCTGTCTAGGTATTCACTATCTCTGTGTAGGTGTTCACTATCTCTGTGTAGGTGTTCACTATCTCTGTGTAGGTGTTCGCTATCTGTGTAGGTGTTTGCTATTTATGTGTAGGTGTTCATTATCTCTGTTTAGGTGTTCACTGTCTCTGTGAACCAAGAGTAGGTGATAGTGAACAATCTCTGTGTAGGTGTTTACTGTCTCTGTATAGGTGTTCTCTGTCTCTGTATAGGTGCTTACTGTCTCTGTATATGTGTTCACTATCTCTGTGTAGGTGTTCTCTGTCTCTGTATAGGTGTTCACTGTCTCTGTGTAGGTGTTCTCTGTCTCTGTATAGGTGTTCACTGTCTCTGTGTAGGTGTTCTCTGTCTCTGTATAGGTGTTCACTGTCTCTGTGTAGGTGTTCTCTGTCTCTATAGGTGTTCTCTGTCTCTGTGTAGGTGTTCACTGTCTCTGTGTAGGTGTTCTCTGTCTCTGTGTAGGTGTTCTCTGTCTCTATAGGTGTTCACTGTCTCTGTGTAGGTGTTCTCTGTCTCTGTGTAGGTGTTCACTGTCTCTGTATAGGTGTTCTCTGTCTCTGTGTAGGTGTTCTCTGTCTCTATAGGTGTTCACTGTCTCTGTGTAGGTGTTCTCTGTCTCTATAGGTGTTCACTGTCTCTGTGTAGGTGTTCTCTGTCTCTGTGTAGGTGTTCTCTGTCTCTATAGGTGTTCTCTGTCTCTGTGTAGGTGTTCTCTGTCTCTGTGTAGGTGTTCACTGTCTCTGTGTAGGTGTTCTCTGTCTCTGTGTAGGTGTTCTCTGTCTCTATAGGTGTTCACTGTCTCTGTGTAGGTGTTCTCTGTCTCTATAGGTGTTCACTGTCTCTGTGTAGGTGTTCTCTGTCTCTGTGTAGGTGTTCTCTGTCTCTGTGCAGGTTTTCACTGTGTCTGTGCAGTGAGAGCACATGCTGGCAGTGAGTCGGGTCCAGATACCCTGGTTGTCAGTGGAGTCTTACAGATAACCAAGTGAGCATCTGTTGAACTGCAGACTTTTAAGAAAACATTCAAACATTAATAGCTTTGGTGCAGTTTCCTCAAAATAATGTTAACTTTAATTTAGTGCTCAGTACAAATGAAAGACTATCATTCCATAGATAGTATCCTACAGATGGCAAACTTGATCACAAATTTGTGATTGTCACTGTGGGGGATACAAAGTTATTAAGTTTCCATATTTGTCAATTGTGATTGTGTCAATTGTGATGTCCTCTACATTTACCCATCTGTGCAGTAGTAAACACACACTAGTGAAAGCCCTAGCCCAGCACCTGGCAAACCTACGACCCTCCGGTCACAAGACGGGTTCCCTAACCACCAGACCTTGACTTTGCTTTGCTTACTGTTGCTAAACCTTAAACCAGCTCTTGTCTTATGAACTAGATACATGAAACAACACTAGTGTTATTAGGTCAATTTAAAGTATAATTGACTGAGTTTGTACAGTATGTAGTCTTATAGAGCAGCTTCCATGTGTTTGTGTCAGGGTATGTAGTTGGTGGTATTTCTGGGTAGGTTTCTTTGTGCATGAGTGCTCACCACCTGAAGCTCAACCCTAGCAAATCCGAGCTTCTGTACCTTCCAGGAACCTCAAACCCACATTTTTGGTGCAGTTTCCTCAAAATAATGTTAATTTCATTTAGTGCTCAGTACAAATGAAAGGCTAAAGTTTGGTAGGAATGAAGACTATCATTCCATAGATAGTATCTATCTATCTAACAGAACTTGATCACAAATTTGTGATTGCCACTGTGGGGGATACAAAGTTATTGTAAGAACTGTTTCTTTCGAGAACACCTCACCATCAGAAACTGCTCAAAGCATGGTTATAACTTTGGTTACACATGTTTCAAACCTGACCAGATTCTTCAGATTTCTTTTCTGCAACATACGGAGAATGCAGCCCTACCACAGGAAGCTACCCAGATGCTTGTATAGTCTTTCGGCATCTCAAAGCTGGACTACTGTAACTCCCTTCTTGCGGGTGTTCCTCTACGGGTCATCAGACCTCTACAACTGATCAAGAATACAGCAGCATGACTGATCTTCAATCTCTCCAAGGTCACACATCACTCCACTGCTACGCTCTATTCATTGGCTTCCAGTAGCTGCACACATCAGATATTAAACCTTGATGCTTACCTACAAAGCCAAAAATGGATAAGCCCCTCCCTACATGATGACCATGGTCAATGCCCTATCTGTACCACGAGCACTCCGAATCTGTATGGCTCGACTTGAAACGCCCAGCTTTAAGTCTCACATAAGACAAATCTTAAGACTATTCTCTGTCCTGGCTCCGAGAAGGTGGAACGATCTTCCACTAGCTGTTTGGACTGCAGAGTCTCTTGCAGTCTTCAAACGTAGACTGAAGACTTGCCTGTTTGTTGAGTTCCTAAATGACCACTAACACTGCAGATAGCACTTCTTGTCCTTGTACTTTACATTGTATGTTTATTTATGTCTATGTTTATTTGCAATACTAGGCAATGGCATTGATTCCTGTAGTTTAGCAGTTGTCTGGTTCAAGGGTATCTTGAATTCTGACCTATCTATGGTACTATCTAGGATGCATTCTTTGAACAGATGGCAAAACGCTTTGTAAGACGCTCTGGATAAGAGCGTCTGCTAAATGCCCAAAAATATAAATGCAAATGTGTTTCCCACCTGTAGCCTTCAATCATCTGATTTCTGTTGCGGAGGAACTCCTTGTGTCCCAATGCTGTTCTTTGGCATGTGTTAAAAAGCACTGACTATAGTGCTAACGAAAGTCTTTCCCCTTTCAACAAGGAGCCATATTGATCATGGCCTATTCCCACAAAATCTACTACTACTGGTCTGTTATCTAAATATTCTTGGATATGAGTCTGCACAACACTCATCTGCTCAAGGAGAGTTAGACTTTGAAGGCACAAAGTCTGGTTTAGGAGAGTGAGGACTTAACCAATCAACATGACTTTGTACCCAAGAATATGTTTTTAAGTTGTTTCGCCATGGTGTGGTTCTCATTACCAACTGGTGTATTGAAAACTAAGTTTATAAAGTTATTGTTGGAAAGTTTATAAAGTTATTGTTAGTATAAATGAACTAAATTTTTTTTTTACACTTGACTTTTTTGCTTATGTGCAACTGATTGGTTTATTAAATCCATATTTTTTGGACTCCCATATGAAGTACAGCACCCAGGTAAGCTTTCTGATGTTCTGAAACGACTACTAAAATGTGAGTTGTATTTTAAGACCAAATTATTATGAAGCTTTGAAACTAATCTAAAATGCAAATATTATTAGGGGTCCAAGCAACGCAGGTTTATTATTAGTTCTACAGACTTGTCCCTTGGCCAATAGGTAGTCGTCCTTCCCGCTACTCAGGCGCAAGGCGCCAGCCCGATAGGTGGTGCTACAGCGCACACAAATGCATTCAAGTGTAATATTTCTATATCGTATGTCATAGAGAAATCTTTTCTCTGTGATCACTTCTCTTCCTCTCTACAACAAAGCCCAAAGAACCCATAAGCTCCACCCACTTAATTTCTGAAATTATTTGCATAATATACAAAATTGCACACATTTTTAGGCGCAAACTAGTTTTAGGATTTTCACACACATATTTGGTATCCAGGCACTCACAAAAGTCTGAACTTTATTATGGAGCAAAAGTGCAAGTCATGTCCACACGCCAATCAAATCAATGGTCTTAATTTTCACTGCCTACACATTCATATCTAGGGGGTGCTATAACACCCTAAAACTGTCCCACACACCCAGATTGTCCCAATAATGTGAAACTTACACGTCATCTACATGCACCTACATGCACGCAGGAACAGGTCCTACAACAGGTCTCTACCACATGGCCAACACTATCGGCCAATAAGCTTTCCGTACACGTATGACAGTCATAGGTCAATATACACCAAACTTGAATGGTATGTTCATATATACACTCTCTAAGACATACCCAACTTTCAGGAGAATTGTCCAATGGGGGGCGCTATACTAGAAAATCCAGCGTTTCTCCTGTGTATTTTTACTTGGCGAGACAACATTGGACTCTGATTCTGTGCAGAATTCCTATCAACTTTGCAATTACAATGTTACAAAGCTTTGCAAAATATATATATATATATATATATATATATATATATATTGTCACATTACATAATATTCTTAGTAGTCCTAGGATTTTCACTCCATCACATCATTCTCTATGTGTATTCAAACCAGTATAGTGACACCTCAGTGACTAACACACACAAAAACTGATATTTGGATTATTTTTTCACATTCACACATACATACACACATACCTCTATGTATGCATCTCAGTCATGGATTGAGCATGTACACTATCGTGTCAGACATGTGAGTTAAGTATGAGAACTAACACTGTTTCAAACTCTGACCATTATGCATGCACACACACCTACCTGTAGGGTTCACCTACACACTGCCCTACCCATACCCACCAATACCTCAGCGACCAATCATATTCTAACCAGTACAGAGACTGATTCAATCATACACACCAAACACATGCCTACCCATAAGGTTCTTCTAAACACTTCCCATACCCGCCCATGCGTTATTGACAAATAGGCATCTCCCTATATATACTTGTATATGCTTGTTGTCCACCTCTTTGAATGTTTACAGACTCCCGAATTGTGAATGTTTACGTACTCCGAAACTATGAATGTTGACATACTCCTGAACTGTGAATGTTTACGTACTCCTGAACTGTGAATGTTTATATACTCCTGAACTGTGAATGTTTACGTACTCCTGAACTGTGAATGTTTACGTACTCCGAAACTGTGCAGGCACATTGTTCATTTTTCACTCTTGTGTTCCGTTGGTTAAAATATTGTTACTTGCGTTGTGCTTGTTTTCTGAGGTTGTTGCACTGTCGTTGGTACGTATATCGTCTGGGACCTTTTGCAAATGAGACCTGTGACACTGACCTCTGCACTTCCTGCCTGGCCTACTGGGCTTGGCCTTTTCTGTGATACTGACCTCTGCACTTCCTGCTTGGCAGTTCTGTGCTGGTGCTTCAGTGCAGTTAAAGTTGCTTTCGTCCACAGCCTCCTCATAGTAACCTGAGTTAGCGCATCCTTGGTGAGCTACAGTGCACACAAAAGACCCCGGCCACAGTTTTCAAAATGGACCACTGGCTGGAAGGCACTCATGAATATTTTATACTTTAAACCTGAAACAGAGGGTTAGTCATCACTTTCCCCACAGTCTTTATCCGTCACTCAGACTCCGCCCCCTGAGGCGATGGCCAAGCCTGCTGCAGATCGCTGGTCCATTATGACAGGGAAATCTTTCAAAAACCCGGGACAATCAATAAATTTTTTACAGTTCAGTTTATTAAAATGAGCCCAGAACCTATAAGCATTGTTTTCATGGGTATGTCAGCAAGAAGATTGACCCCTAGCTGACCCCTAGCTGTGGCTAAAAACACTCAGGAGCTAGCCGAGTTACCAATGGAGAAGTGGTCTGGATCCTGAAAAGGGTTTAACAAGCTCTTATGGACTTATCAGGGCGAATTAAGAAGTACATGGAAATGTAATAAACACTTGCATTCACTTTGTATAAAGGCATCCATTCTTCCTTCTTGCAGACCACCAATTTAAAGTGTTTTGTGTCTGCTTGCTGTCTTGCTTCTAGTGACATAACCTGATGTTTCCTTTCTGTCTGTGTTGGTGCATTGGTTTCTGTTGTTTTGGCATGCCATTCATTCTGCTTGACCATGCATGGTGACAGACACTTACACATAACCTCATTTACAAGTCATTTCCATCAGTGCTGGGTCATTGTGAACTTTCACTCATGTATCTATGCAAACTGCTGCCTTATAAATGGAAACCAAAGTTGGCTCAGTAGATCTGAGATTGAATACACACAGAGCAAAGCTCAAACAAGAGACAAATTAGGATTTTTCGTACTGAACTGAAATGTTCGGTGATTTGATCTGATCTTTGACTTTGATGTGCTCTTTCACCTTGTAGATAAGCCTCGTAAGGACCTCTGAAATAGGGGCGTTTCAGTTTAAGTGGTTTGAGTGAAGAGAGCTGCTACACATGCATGGGCATCTCTGACTGCTGGTCCTCCGAGTCCCTGGTGTCTGGATGAGGATACGAGATGTGAAAGCATTTTTAGATGCCCTCAAGGAAATTGATTTCTTGCTCCTAACGATAAGAACAAATGAAAAAAGATACTGGTCCAGTGGCCATGACTGTCCAGTGTGTGATAAAATATGCAAGCTGAAGAAATTGTGCCCATTCATTGGTTCCCTTAGAGCAGTGCAGCTCCACTGCAGCATGCAACAATTATTGCCTCAATTGCCTGATCTGTTTCATCAGTGCATTAACTGTTAATAATAATAATAATAATAATAATAATAATAATGCCTATGAATTTGCTCACTCTGATGCGCCAGTGTGTAAAACCCGAGTTCTCCAGCCCTTTAGGTCAGGATGATGGGTCTTTGCGAATATTGATTGGAAAAGCACACCAGCACAGGAAGGAAATGCTAAACCCATTCCCTCCAGCATGAAGCAGCACAGATGTTATCGAGCTACAGCTCCTCAGTGCTGGGCCCAGAGGGCTGCCTCAGGAAGCCTGTTTACAGGGTCCTGGCCACTGCACGTCTCCAGCTCATCCCCGCCATGCTGTGCTCAGCAGCACCGTGTGCTGAGGGTTTGGGTGGCAGACTGTGAGCGGGGAGGACCCAGCATTTTAGAACCAGCGTGTGAGGACCCAGCATTGGAGAACCAGCATGTGAGGACCCAGCGTGTGAGGACCCAGCATGGGAGAACCAGCGTGTGTGACGACCCAGCATGGGAGAACCAGCGTGTGAGGAACCAGCGTGTGAGGACCCAGCATGTGAGGACGCTGCAGCTGTATGTGAGCGTAAGGTCACACGTGTCTTGCCATCCCACCAGTCGCCAGTCAGATTCTGCAACTGTCCATGTTATCGTAAAGTGATCGTAAAATGGTCCAAAACCAAATGGTGCTGCCAGAAGTCATTCAGGGTCGTAATTCAAATAATGAAACTGTGTGTGTTGAACTATTCACTCAGATTACTTCAGAACCTCGCAAGCTTCTTTCAGTTGCTGAGTAAACAATGGCATGTCGACAGTTATGATACTAGTAATCAAAACTCATTGCATAATGGCTAGTTTCCGTTTATACTACATCCTGTGTAGAGAGTAGTTTATATACAGTATATTGTAATTAACTATTAACTATATTGAGCATACTTATAATAATTCAGTTGTCATTACCTAAGCACTAACCTGATCATGTTGTGTCTTATTTGAGTGTCCATGTGTCTTTTATTTAAGTATTTTCAAATATTCTCCCATCTTCCTCCATCACTAAGTAAGATATGAAGCTCTTTTACCCAGTGGATAAAAACCTTAACAGACATGCATTAGCGTTGAACGGACTGATCAGATTGGACTGGATACATGTATTATCAAAATACAAGAGTGAAATATTAACTGCTTTTCCTATTCTTCTGTCATTTATGTAGAATATTAGAAGAAAAGTATTACCAGAAACAGTGTCTCTTATGCAACACTGGAATATGGACATGGCTGTAATTACATGCCCATTTACCATGACAAATCACTTCTCAGACTGACTGTTCTGTTCCACTGTTAAGCAACAAGGTAGAGCTCTTCGCCTCTGTCTGTTCATTTGGTATCAGTGACAGGAGTCCTTATTCTGTAGTTCTTATTCAGTAGTCGTTATTTTTCATTCACTAATTTCCTTGTTTGTTATCAAGGATTGTGATTCCATTTAGATATGACCAGGAACTATCATGTTCCCCATGTTGAAGTTGTTGTTTTTCATTTGCGTCCTATTCATTAAATTCTGGTAATGACTGTGAGAGGGATGGGACACATCTTGTGTACCACCAGGGTCCTGTGGCTGTGCCACTACACTCGCCTACACTTGCCTAAAGCGGTTCCTGTATGTTCGTGGTTTTGTGATCAGTCAACACTCCCATGGCGCCTAAAGGTCAGGGTGGCTGGCCATGCCCTCTCTTCGTTCCTCCGAGCCAGGCCACACCCCTCGATGCCCTGGGAAAGGGCCAGGCCACACCCCTCCACGCCCTGGCACAAGGCCAGGCCATGCCCTTCCACGCCCTGGCACAAGGCCAGGCCACGCCCCTCAATGCTCTGGGACAAGGCCAGGCCACGCCCCTCCACGCCCTGGCACAGGCCCTATGTGCCCCTGCTCCCCCTCGGCACGGTGTCGTGGTCTACTATAACAGAAGGACGCTTTTCTTGACGTGTGCTGCTCCGCTTCCGCCCCACACAGAGGCTGTGGTGTTCGGTTTCTGCTTCATGTGGCGAGCTATGGGGTCTCGTATTCCGCCCTCCATAATCGGCTGGATTGTCTGTAAGGAGAACAGCACATCTGTCTGGGGCGAAAATAGAGGCATTCATGCATGTTTGAGACGCTGGATTATGACTCCCCACCCCCCACCCCACCAATACACCCTGCCCTTGTGTTCCCTCTCTCTCTCTCACACACACACACACACACTCGTGCTCTCACTCTCAGTGATACTCCCCCTCTTACTCTTTCCTGTTGTAGACAGTGACCATCTTGGAGCAGAGACTCACGCTGACGGAGGACAGGCTGAAGGAGTGGACTGACAACCAGGACAAGATCCTGCAGCTTTCCCCCTGCGCTACACCTGCAGCTCCACGCATGCCTGAAGGCTGTGCAGATTAGAGCTGCTCTCTTCTTTCTGCTCTTCCTCCCACTTCTTCCTCCTCTGCCTCAGCAGCATGATACCTGTAAAATGAGCCAACCCTCTGCTGGAGCTACACCTCCTTACATCTTCCTCGGACACGAGTCTTCCTCGGACACCAGTGCATTCTGGTAAAGTGCCTGAGGAGTGTGCCTACGTCCTCAAAATGATTCACTGGTTGGTTGCAGTGAAATATGTCTGTTTATCAGTGGTGAGAGTGAAACCTGGTCACCACCCCCCCCCCCTCCAACACACATTATTTTCTGGTGTAGATGCTTTAGTAACTAATCCATGTTGTTAAATGCTGCAGTTTATTAATGGAAAAGAATACCTGTTTGAGCTGAGATTTGTACTGATGCTGTGTGGTGTTCTGCTCTGTCAGGGTTTCCAAAGGTTTCACGAGACACATTTTAATGACACATGCATCACTGCATGGCAAACACATCCATCATGATGAACACCAGTTCAGAAATTACATTTTTTGTTGTATATTTTTTGGTGTATATTATGTTATAAGCTGCTTCGTTATTCCTTTGTGACATTTTCTTATTTTAGTCTGAAGCTCTCAGGTTGTGTACAACAGTCAAGTACAGATTTGAATGTCTCTAATTAGACCTGTGCTGTGTTTTAAGTGAGATTTTTATAAACTTAAAAGACAATGTTTTTTTGTATACTGATGTTTTTTTAAGGAGGTTTTATTAAATTACACAATCTCTGTGCTGTTTCTCATGGCGAGTGCTTCCTCTGTGCTATGTTAAGGTGGTTTTCACGCCTTCCGTGTTTCTTTAAAGTCACTATTAAATGAAACGTGTGCAGGTCAGAGCTGATGTGTAGCGTTTGAAGTAAAGGGTTCTTAACCCAGTAGTGATGTGTAGCGTTTGAAGTTAAGGGCTCTTAACCCAGTAGTGATGTGCAGGACAGAGCTGATGTGTAGCGTTTGAAGTTAAGGCCTCTTAACCCAGTAGTGATGTGCAGGACAGAGCTGATGTGTAGCATTTGAAGTTAAGGGCTTTTAACCCAGTAGTGATGTGCAGGACAGAGCTGATGTGTAGCGTTTGAAGTTAAGGGCTCTTAACCCAGTAGTGATGTGCAGGCGTGCAGCTGCACGGTGACGCTTGGCTGAACTTCACCAACATGATGAATACAATGAACGAGAATTAGAACTTCTCTGCTGTTTTGCTGCCCATATGACTCGCCAACACCAGAGTGGAAAGAAAGTTATTTATTCAGAAATTATTGAGTAATAAACTCATAAAGCCAAGTCCACAGTGAGACTGGATCCAGTTATTTTTAATCTAACAGTTCAGAATGTAAGGGGGGAGGGTCTCCAGCATTACTCAGAGTAAGAGCTTGGCTGAATGAGCGAAAGTTTTGGGCTTTGTTGTCATGTTAGATGAATGACCTCACTCCAGCTCCAGTGAGAGCTCTGCTGGGTTGGGCTGGATCCCCAGGGAACTCTGAGCATGCCGTGAGCCATAGAAGGAGCCCTTGGCATGGACCTGCGCCTGTGTGAGGGGCTTCATACTCATGGAAAGTTGGAGGGCTGCTGAATCAAGCTTGGCCCCATCTGTGCCCCCCCCCCCCCCCACCCACATCTCATGAGGCTGGACCATACAAGGTCTCCTGGTTCTTCATGCCAACGTGTGAGAGGTTTGCTTAATGCACTCGCCTGCATGCGGCTCCCACTCTGGCCTGAAGCATGGAGACACGTCTTTAAAGGGACTGGTTTTAATAAGGATGTAGCACTCTCTCTCTGTGGCAGGGGTTCTTGGTGCATTTTGTGGAATAGAATAACAAAAAACAAAAAAAAAATCTAGAGAGAAATTCAGTGCAGTGTTTCCACATAACGCTGCATGTGAGGCCCCAGAGGCTGAGGGAAGAATGAGGCGGCTGGGTGTTTTTTTTTTTTTTTCTCCCTTCCTCCCTCCCACATTGGCTTCTTATGGAGACAACATGTGGATCCTCATGCTTCCAGAGCTCTACAGCACTGCCATGCTTCTGAGCAGCTCCACCCCATGCAGTCTTCTCAGGGCTTTGTTCGTTCTGTTTCTTTAGCCTCTAATTTGCCTGCTCATTATTTCATTATTTATTTTCAAAAAAGGTGGTGGTGGGGGTGTGAAATGAAATCTGGCTCCAGTGTGCTGGTGCAGGAGGTGTGCATGACCGGCGTGGCTTGTCGAATGTGTGGCCACGCCAGCAAGATTTGATGTCCTTTCCTGGCAGGAGCAGGCGTGAGGGGCATCACTTTCTCTCCGTTGTTCCTCTGCCTGTGGTTTAACTACTCATCTACTGCCTGTAGTGTCACAGGCCGTGGGCAGTGCCTGAAACCCGCACCATGGCATAGGGAACAGTGTCCGGTCCTGTCTTGTGCTGTATGACCTCTGGTCCACCCCCCCAAAGCACCAGCACTGGTCAAGCTGGGCAGTGTGTTGGTTCATTTCCCCGGTTTCTCTCCCTCGGTGAGTATTGAATTTGTGTTTGTCTGGGAGTCCAGGACGTGTCTTCCCCATGTGGGCCGTCAGCATGGAGCAGCCCACGCATGTGCTGCACAGTCATATTTCCTCTCGCCTCCTTCAGATCAGCCCCCCGCCCCACACACCAAAACAAAGAGCAGCCAAGGAAAAGTGCCCCATTAATGATTAGGGGGAGGGGGAGGGGTGTTTAAAGGAGACGTGGTAATACTTAAAAAATAATAACAGTAATACTTCAAATAAGATTGAACATGATTGTACTGTGTTACATTTAAAACGTGACATTTTACGGTGAACTAAGTGAGTCTAGAACATCTGCACATAGAGGCCCATCTTACAGACCTGATGCATGTGGACATACTGAACCTTCAGAAGAGCTGTTGAATGTAGTCGGTATTAAATAAGCTACATGTGATTGCCACATGAATGCCACATTTTGATGTTTCTGAGCTTTGAAGAGCTTATTGTGTTTGCTGCTTTAGAGCTATTACTACTGGTGAATATTTCTATGAACATTTCACAACAAGTTCTAGAAAAGCTGATGAAAACCTATTTTGTCTGTTGGAACTTTCTCATTTGTTCTTGACTTGTTTCTTTTAATGTTTACTGCCTGACACAGTACAATGCTAGAATTACATTTAAGGAAATGTTTGCTTTTTGTTGGGACTCAATCGTAGTTTTGTGGACTTTGTGTGACAGTGATGACCCTAACCCCCGGGCCCTGACCCTAAACTCCTAACCCTGTCCCTGACCTGCATGTGGCTAATGGCTCTGTCGTAGCCTCATCCCCAGAAGGTGAATAATGTGTGTTAGGGTCAGGGGTTAGGCTTAAGGTCAGGGTCAGGGTTAGAGATAAGGTTAGGGTTAGGTGTTATGGTTACGGTTATGCTCAAGAGCCTCAGGATCCTTTTGCCTGGATATCTAAAAGCTGCATTAAGTTGTCAGGGACCACTGACATTTTAATTTCATATTTCATATCAAGTTTTTGCTGTTTTATATGTGCTTTTCCACACATTAGAGACTTACTAATAAGACTTTTATTAATACAATGACATTATTAATAGGAGGCCTTTATTAATAACAGGGCATTTATTAAAGAGGGTTTTGTGATAATAAGAGGACTTTATTAATAAGGGCTTTATTAGTAAGAGAGGTTTTGTTAATATCTTGATTTTTTTCTATTATATGAATTTTCTCTAATACTGTTTGCTCAAAGCATTTTTGCTCTTAATGTGAGATGTAGAATTCAGTATTTACTTGGCTCAAGATGGCCATTTTTGAGCCATGTCAAAAAGTGTATACAATATTTATTTGCTGCAGTGTTATGACAGCTTGCATTTATATATTTTCAGTCATGTTGATAATGGCAAGCCGGTGTAGTCCTGGAGGAAGTGTCAGGTGAATTGTGGGATGTACTTATTCCTGTGGGGTGTTGGGGTATATTAGCATTCGAGGAGGGTGTATGGAAACTAACCCTCTGGTGGGTGTCATTCAGGCACTTAAACACCTTTCAAAATGGCATGAACATTTGTGAGAGTCTAATGGCATGTGTGGTGAGCGGCTTCTCGCAGTAGGGCGGGGCACTTTGAGCAGTTCCCATAGCAGTTTACTTTGTCGTGTCTTAGTGTCGTGTCTTAGTTATGAAATGTAGGTGACTGTAGGTGTTGTGTGGGCAAATGCATTGTGTGCTTGTGAGACGTTCTCTGGTGTCACTATAGCACACTCAAACACTGGGAGAGGGACTCTGACTTCTACGCCAACCAGCGACCTGTACAGACATCACCAGCTTTAGGAACAGGAAAGTTTGAGTCTAGTTTGAGAATGTTTTGCAGATTTTCACATTTTCATTTAAAAGATACTAGATTAATTCAGGAATACACAAACTGTATAGTTTAATATACAGTGTAATTGTGAGATTAATCCTAAGGTACAACTCATGTCTTTTTTATTGTGTGTGCGAAAAATAATTTAAAGAGCAACAAATGGAAATACTTACACAAAACGGAAATACTTACACAAAAGGGAATACTAACACCGAAGGGGAATACTAACACAGAAGGGGAATACTAACACAGAAGGGGAATACTAACACAGAAGGGGAATACTAACACAGAAGGGGAATACTAACACCGAAGGGGAATACTAACACCGAAGGGGAATACTAACAGAAGGGGAATACTAACACAGAAGGGAGTACTAACACAAAAGGGAGTACTAACACAATGGGAAATACTAACACAAAAGGGAATACCAACAATGTGAATACTAACACAAAAGGAAAACACTAACACAAAAGGGAAGTACTAACAATAGGAATACTAACACAAGGGAAATACTAACACAAAAGGGAATACTAACACAAAAGTCACTTTTTTTCTTTTTTTTTTTACATATACGCTAGTTTTATGGAGGCAAAATGATTTGGTGTACTGTTGTGAGGATCGATAGAGGAAACTCCATCTCTAACCCCTGCACCTACTGTTTGTGGAAGGGTTTGGGGTACGAGTATAAAAACACAAAGGCTGACAGTCTGGAGTATCTAAGTCCTCTGGATACATAAAAGGCCATTGTGTACGCCACCCAGTCTACTGTGCAGCTGTGATGAAATCAGACGGGCCTCCTTTCACATTTGTAGCAGTATCTTTCACAATATCCAACTGCAACTTTCGATTCCTAATGAGTAGACTTATACTGAACCCTGTGCCTAGCCACAAAAGAGTTTAATTTCAAGTAAAGATCCTTTTAGTACTGCAATGGGCTTGCAGTTATGTGGAGGAAAAGGTCAGTAGTTTATGAAATAAAACATACGTAATACGTAGTGGTTTCAGTTTTTTCAGAGTTGTGAAACTGGAAGTGTAGGGTTAGGATTAGGGTTCGGGTTTGTGTTAGGATTAGAGGCAGTGCTTTGAAGTTCTATGAGGAGAAGCCAGTGCACGTACATATATGTATACAAACATAAGATTCAATAACAGAGGTAAAAGATATAGTTACAGGCTAGTGAATGTAACAGTAGGATAGTGCTCACTCAGCTGTTTTGCTCATAACTAATAACCGAATATGTCTAATACATAAGACATAAGTGACGTTACCTAAAGTTTCCATTCACAATCGACAATCGTACAAACGCAGCTGTTCCGCAGAGATGAGATGCGCAAACGCAGCTGTTGCGCAAAGATTAGACGCGTCTTTTAAAGGACCAGTTTACTTGAGCCGTCTTAGAGAAATTGTCACCTGTAAAATATGCACTTAGCTACACATATTGAGTTATTGGTTATCCTCTTCTGTGTGTATTAAAACATTTAATTCAGTAAACTAACTCACTGATATCATCACATTGATAACAATGTGGCTACATTATTATCGCTACTATCCAGCCGTAAGTACATCAGTTAGCAAAGATTCCTTCACTTTCATTTTTCTACAATTGAATCCCCGAGGCTGTAATTGGATATATTTTACTTCGACAATTATAACTGTCCTTTGACTCAACTTTGGACGTTGGTAGTAAGGACGCACTGCGTCTTTAAACAGCCCTGGGTAAACTCCTCCCCTCCTGCAAAAGCCCTTTATTACAGCCTGTCAAACTGCTCGCTGGAAATGACAAACAGGAGAGCGGCGGGCGGAACGTAGGACATACCGTGATAATGAACGCCTCTATTCATAAGAAATCCTGAAAACATTACATGTGTAGTGGCACCAGACGTCCGCTTTAGACATCCGTCACACGTTGCGCCTTCTCATGGACGACGACGCGAAAGTGCACATTCTCCCGTTTCAACAGACTGGACTAGGAAACCCGTGATGTGTTTTCGCACTCTTTATCGGGGCAACTTGAAATCTCAGTACCACTTGCTTGATTGAAACGAGGTTTACCGGAGAATCGCCGCGCTTGGGTTTGTAAATGGGGGAAGTTGTGTCGCCCGATTTCCCCTTATTTTATTGCATGTAACAGCCTCGTCCTATTTTCCTAATGAAAAATAATCTTTGGAGCAGTTCCCGGGACGTGCCTATGATAATGTCGAGCAAGAGTGTGGAATGGCTGCAAGACGAACTGGAGTCCGGGGTGAGCTCGCTGCTGCTGCTGGACTGCAGATCACACGAGCTCTATGAATCATCTCACATAGAATCGGCAATAAATTTGGCAATTCCAGGTTTGATGTTGCGGAGGCTAAAGAAGGGGAATTTACCTATCCGATCCATAATTCCAAATAACGAGGACAAGGAGAAGTTTGTAAAACGGTGCAAGACGGACACCGTGGTTTTGTACGATGAGGCCACCGCGGAATGGCAAGAGAATGGGGCAGCTAGCACTGTTCTGGGTCTTCTGATGCAGAAACTACGGGACGACGGGTGTAAGGCTTACTACTTGGAAGGTAAGAATACTGACCAACACACACACGCGCGTTATTTATATATAAACAAGTTACACACGTACATGACATATACACATTAGTGTAACCTACCCTATCAAAGGCGAGGATTCCTTCTTTGCTCTGCATTTACCATTCAAAAGTTTAATATGCCTGTACGTTGTAGCGAATGAAATTATCCGCGCTTTCTGTGTATTTCTCTGAATTTCTTGACACCTTGAGCTTTTTATGTTTTTGTTGTGACTTGTTATGGTGGTTCTTAAAGTAAAATTAGTTGTCAGAAGTTGAGAAATGGACAAAATTTTACAGTAAAACATTACATTTAGTCGCTTAGTCTGTGGACGGTGCTATCAGAACTATAGTGACAAAATAAGGTATCTGCAACAAATTTGAAATAACGCGAAGTCCAACAAATTTACAGTTGTCATCTTACGCGAAGGCATTTGTGCTCGCCTGAGTCCGCTGGTGAGTGCTATACCCAGAACCTTAGTAATACACGAATTAATGTGTAACTAACTGGGAAGTGTTTTTAGTTTTCGGCTTTATTGTTAAATATTTTTTGTCAAATGGTTAACTTTACAGTTTGAACGTAACAGACTGCCCTTAACGTCGGAAACATTTGAAAACCCAAAGATGTTTTCAATTAATTTTTCTAAAATGGCTCCGCCATGTTGTCTTCGTTCAGGAGAGAGCACGCATTTCATGAATGAAAAAGGAAGAGAAAGTAAAACGCAAACCTTTGCAGTTCCTTCATTATTTGACGGATTTTCAGTTTTTGTTTTTGGGAGATAACAAATATATTACATTTCGTAGTATTCAACAGCATTGTCAGTATTTTACACTGTAAATCGCTACCATTCACAAAAACATCCACTGAAACTGAACGACAAGCAGAGATTTTTCTGACTGCGTGAGATTACCATTACGATGTTTACACTGAACTGATGATAAAATGCACTACACGTTAGCATGTAAACCATGAAGTGTAACACTAGAAAACTGTGTTTATTTGGATTGCCATGTCTGACAGCTGTATGTTTTAGTTTTTGACAAATGCTATATGTTGCTCACTTTATTCTAGGAGGATTTAACAAGTTTCAGACAGAATATCCCGAACACTGCGAGACGAACCTGGACTGTTCCTGTCCAAGTAGCTCCCCCCCTGCGTCTGTTTTGGGCCTGGGGGGGCTACGAATCAGTTCAGATTGTTCTGATGGAGAATCGGACAGGGAGCCGGGTAGTGCCACTGAGTCGGAGGGCAGCCCCTTACCCAATAATCAGCCAGCATTCCCTGTTCAGATACTCCCATATCTTTACCTGGGCTGTGCCAAAGATTCGACCAACTTGGACGTTTTGGGCAAGTACAACATCAAGTACATCCTCAACGTAACTCCCAACCTGCCCAACATGTTTGAGCACGACGGAGAATTCAAGTACAAACAAATCCCCATCTCGGATCACTGGAGCCAAAACCTGTCGCAGTTCTTTCCTGAGGCCATTTCTTTCATTGGTAAGTGGCCACCCTGATAGAATGTCTTCAAAATGTTTTTAGTTTGTTTGTTTTATTCTGGTTCTGTTTGTTTTTGTTGTATGAATGAGGTTGGGTTTAATGATGATCTTTGGTTAGTGATCTTCTTGAGTTAGGGTTAGTGATGATCTTATTATTTGTATTATTAATTTGTCCCCATCAGAATATTGAGTTTAATAAAGTTCATGCCAACAGTTATATTATATAATGTATATACAATGTATTGAAGCTATACTGCAAATGCAAGCCTTTGTAACTATGTACTCTCAGAAAGCATCAACAGCATTCTTACAGGGTTACTCCTTCAAGTGTGTTCAAAAACCTTGAGGGTCCTGGAAATCGTTGCCTCTCTAACAACTCATTCAGAAAGTGCCTACAGTCACTGAGCTGTAAAATGCTGGCAGCCATCTTTAAGCTTAATGAGCAGAGGCACGCCGGAAGTGCCGTTATTGAATAACATGGAGTGAACAATGTGAAGCACTGAGTTAGGGGTTAGTGTTAGGGTTAGAGGTTGTGTTAGGGCTGGGTTAGGGTTAGAGGTTGTGTTAGGGTTGGGGTTGGGTTAGAGATTGTGTTAGGGTTAGGGTTGGGTTAGAGTTTGTGTTAGGGGTTATGGTTAGGGTTGTGTTAGGGTTAGAGGTTGTGTTAGGGTTGGGTTAGAGGTTGTGTTAGGGGTTATGTTTAGGGTTGTGTTAGGGTTAGAGGTTGTGTTAGGGGTTAGGGTTGGGTTAGAGGTTGTGTCAATGTTAGGTGTTAGGGTTGGGTTGGGGTTACGGTTGTGTTAATGTTAGGCGCTAGGGTTGGGTTGGGGTTAGGGTTGTGTTAATGTTAGGCGTTAGGGTTGGGTTGGGGTTAGGGTTGTGTTAATGTTAGGCGTTAGGGTTGGGTTGGGGTTAGGGTTGTGTTAGGTGTTGTGGACATGCAGTTATTGAATAACATGAAGTCAGCAGTGTGGAGCGCTGGAACACTTACCAAAGGGCTTCTTAACAGATCAGTGTGTCAGCTTTACAAGGCTTTACTAGAGATCAGTAACAAAGGGAATCTTGTATACCGTCACGTGATTTAATGGGAGGTGCATATGTCATTGGGCTTGGCCATAAATCATATTGAGAGGTGTGTTGTTCGTGTAAATGAGACGGAGTATACATGAATGAACGACGCTATGAATACTAGAACATCAGCAGGAACCTGTAGCTACATAAATGATTTTAGACAATATATATTACATTTCTTACATTTCATTTCTTATAGGTAGAAGGTACATGGTTGTGAAGTCTTACGGTATAAAGGAACATTTCCTTCAGTGTGTGCAGTTTGGTAATGGGTGTATCATTATCTTGCCATTAAATTGCTCTTTGTCAGCTATGATCCAGGTTTAAAGCAGCGTGGAGACACCAGCACTAGTGTAGTGTTTTTCAGGAAATGCCACCCTTGCTGTCACTCCAAACCCACTCCAGAGTCATTTCCTCAGCACGTCCTGTCCGTGGCCGTGGTTTTGTTTATTGTTCAGTTTTATGAGGCTTGTTTAGCAGTAACCGAGGCCTAGGTAAGGATTAACTCCTCTCAAGACACTTTATTCTGTTTATTACATTCAGTTATACTGTTCATCACAGACTGCTGGCTGCTTGTGTGTGCGAACAGAGACAGGGAGTCTTTCTGTGTCTTGTGGAATGTACATTATAACCAGGAGACCATGAGACATGTGCACAGAGAGTGAAGGATATGTGAGACCTCAGACCTACCCTGAGGAACAGGAATGTGTACTGTTGTTTTGTGGCATATGTGTGTGTGTGTGTGTATGTGTGTATGAGGTGGCACTGCTGAAGTGAAATGCATTGCCCAAAAAGTTCAGATCAGTAGGAAGGTTAGAGACTGTGGTGAAAGGTCAGGTCAGTGGTCCGAGTGGTTGTTGCTACTTTTGCAGTAAAAAAGAAAATAGATTAGCATGATGTGTCTTATTGGCTTTGTACTCTTTCAGCTGTCAAAAACGGAGTGTGGCTACATTTTCAGTTATGAATGATTGTCTAGTTTAATATTTTTTTTGGATATGTTTCCAGCCACAAGTTTCTTTGATTTTGTGAAGGTGTTTTCCTATTGTGACATGTTTTGCTCTCATCACAGTAGTTTGGTTTTAATGTTGTCCTTTGAAGGTTTATTTGGTTTCACTGCTTATGGTGAGTCACACTTTAGTGACAAGAAGTTAGAGTATGCCGTGGAATACAGAAAAGTCTTCATTCATTAATTGCTCATTGTGTGAATGGATTAAACGGAATGGTTTTAATTCCGTGATGTTTGCATGCAAAATAAACAACAACAGGAACTGAGGGGCTGAGGTTTGACTTTGTCATAAATACATCTTCCTGTGGTGGTGGTGGCGTTGATAGCTGCATCAGCTATCAGTTTTGAGCAAGCGGAGTATAACTGGTGCACACCAAGCTAAGCCAACATCCTGTTAGCAGGGTGGACACTGTTAGCTGCCCTAGGGGTGCTTTCATTTTCAGAGTAAACAAACGCCTTTCGGTATTTTAACACACACAGTGGTATTAACAATCATTTCATACCTTGAAGCAAACATACAGTATGGCGTTACACATAGACACTGAGGGTACGTGGTAGTTTTCTTAAATTTCTTAGACTTAATTTCTCAATGGACTTAAAAATGCACCACATTATTGCTGCACTTTGATGTAAATGTGTTAGATTTCTCAGGTGCTGAAATATTTATACTGGAAACCCTAACCCTTTTATCAGTAAAGACAGTACATTTGCATATTGTGAGATTTTTATTTTCATTTCTAAAAAATGTTTTGAGTGTAAAGAAAAGACAATAAGGACAGCTTCCTCGTTAGACTCGTGAGAGGTGGGGTGGGGGTCTACTGCTCTCCATAACGATAGTTATCAATAACGCCCCACCCCACAACCCCCCACAGGCCCTACACTGTACATCCAGTAGGGGGCATTTCTTCACGTGTTGAGAGCTTTACAGGTCATGTTTTCTGATCCTTCACGTTGCTCAGCAATGATATTAAGTCTTCCATTCAGTTGTTCAGATGCTTGTGGGTCTCAGAGTGAAGCCTAACGGAGCTCCATTCACCACAGCTGCACCCTCGAGACGACTGGAGAGCTTCTCTTTCTGTGGTGCCTTGTATCAGTTGGAAGGAGATTTGTAGTGAGGTCCTCATGAATGCGGGCACAGAGCTCCACTGTGCTCATCAAGGAGCTTTTAGTCTCTTCACAACACTCTGTTTTTTTTCTGAGTATTTGCAAGTATCAGTTATTTATTGCCACTGTAATCGACCTTCTCTGCTCCTGCTAGCAGACCTTAGTAATAAAAACTAAGGAACTCTCCTCGAGTTTCTCAGTGGTCATCTAAGTTGTTCCTTCCTCACTATCTTTTTTTTTGTTTGTTTTTGAAGGTGTTTTTGTTGTAATGGACATGCCACCAATCTCTCCCATTCCTTTACTGGTGTTCTTGGTTTTGTCCCCCAGATGAAGCTCGTTCCCAAAAATGTGGCATCCTGGTGCACTGCCTGGCGGGCATCAGCCGCTCTGTCACCGTCACGGTGGCCTACCTGATGCAGAAGCTCAACCTGTCGCTCAACGACGCCTACGACTTTGTCAAACGCAAGAAGTCTAACATCTCGCCAAACTTCAACTTCATGGGGCAGCTCCTGGACTTCGAAAGGACCCTGGGGCTCAACAGCCCCTGCGACAACCGGTCACCTGGTGACCAGCTCTTCTTCACCACGCCAACCAATCACAACGTGTTCCAGCTGGACACACTGGAGTCCACATGAGGCTCATCGGCGGGGGTGGGGCGGCCCCGCCCTTTATTGAATGTTTGCCTCCTTGTCTCCAGGGAAGCGGTTTGACCTGGTCGACCCGAGGTGGGGGTTTTGAGGGTGGGGTGGGTGGAGTTAAGAAGAGATGCAGAGCATGTAAGACCCCATGGAGAGGTGGGGCTGAGGGCAGGTAAAACCCCATGGTGAGGTGCCTGGAAGGGTCTTGCTCATGGAGGCTGATGTATGGAGAACCTGCTGCCATACCAGTGATTTTAGATGCAGCTTCTCTTGCCTTTATGGAACAGACTGTTCTTTTCTGTCTTTCTTTGGTAAATTTAAAGAGGAAAGAAGAGACTGAATGGAAGCGTCTAGCAGTTCACACACGGATATATGAGACAGGGAAGTGAAACCGCTATGTGTGTGTCGACTTCTGGCCAGGACATCCCGCGGGTGCCATAATGGGTGCCAATCTGTCTGGGACTATCTGTCTATTTAAAAAATAAAATCAAACCATATATATATATGTATATATGTGTTTATACATGCAATATATATTTATACATATATTATACATATATATGGTTTGATTTTATTTTTTTGACAACAGAAACACAAAAACACAACAGCAGCACATCTACTTACTTCATCTTTGTGCAGTCTGTATCATATTTGTATATTTGTAAACATTCACAACAGTTTGTCACACGCAAACATGTTCCCCACAGCTACACTTAAATCAGGGGCAAGGAGAATTCAAGATTCTATATGACCAAAATGAAAGAAAATCATTATTGATAGTAATATTGTGGATTTATATTACAGCCCCTGATCTCCAACCCCAACCCCCTCCCCTAACCCACTGACCCCAGCCCCCACCCCCCCCCCCCCCCACACACACACCTTGACCCCAACACCCTGACCCCAACCCCCCCAACACCCTGACCCCAGCCCCAAGCCCCTCCCTGGTTCTGGTTGTTTGTGACCTCGTGCAGTTTGTTGTTTTGCTTATTGTTTGTGGTGAGCTCATGCAGTTTGCACAGTGGAGAAGCCTTTCAGTTCATGGCACTTAAAACTGGTTCTCCAACACAAATAAAGAGACATTCAGTCATCCAGAGGGGGTCTGGAGCTGTCTGCTCTCTGGAGCTGTCTGCTCTCGAGTCGGGCTGTGCCGTGTACTCCACACTCATTGTTCTGTTTGTCTTACCCACAAGTCCCTACTTCCTTAACGAAACTGTTCTTGGGTTGATTCACCCTCTGGCCTTGGCGATTACATTATGAACACGTACTATTACATGTTAGATTAAGTATAACTATTCATGATGTGTATTTGAGCATGCACTGCTCTGGAGCTGTGGTTCTTAACCAGGGTTTAGGAGGTGTTTCACTCACTAGTTGGGAACCGACTGTTTAGAATTGTTTTTTTAACTACTATTGCTGCTCTTGTGACACTCTGGAAGTTCAGTGTGGTAAACAGAGCAGCATACGGTGTGTGGTGAGAAGGGTTCTGGCAACAGAAACATTGAATTGGACTTCAGTGGACAAGTGGACAAGTGCTTGAGATAGCAGGGTTAGTTTAAGATGGCCTTATATAACCTTTTTAATTCTTTCCTATTCTGACTGTTCAGAACTATTTGTATCTTACTGTAGAAATCGTTGTATAAAAAAAGCTTGTTCCTTTTTAAAGAAATCAATATGTAGTAATAATGGAGAACTAACGGTCTTTAACGGGTCAGTCCAGGTTGTGTTTGTTATTCTCTGCAATATATCCAAACATCCTTTGCAGTATTTTTAAAAAAAATTATAATGTAAAAAAATAATTTTTGTACAAGTATTCCACAAATTATTTGGAGCTGAGGGTCTTTTTTTTACCTGGGACCTACACAGTACAGACTGGGGCACCCACACTTAATACTGGCTCAGATTGTTGGGTTATGTTCACAATGGGTTTTTTTTAACCTTTTCTTTTGTTCAGTTATCTGTAGACAGTTTTATCTGAATCTGGTAACCCTACAAATCTCCATAATGTGCTATATGCTATTCTTGTGGCCTTTCAATGTTTTTTTTTATATATATTTAAGCAGATATGCAACAGTCACCTCCTGAATATATCACTAAGGGTGACTATTTCTCTGAGTATATCTTTAAGGGTGACTATTTCTCGGAGTATGTCACTAAGGGTGACTATTTCTTGGAGTGTGTCACTAAGGGTGACTATTTCTCTTGCTTGAAATGACTTTGTTAGAAGTCAGCACCTGGTCACAATTAAGAAAACGCCAAGCTCTCAGCACCCAAGGACTGAAATGTATTTCAGTATGGAGCTTTTTTATGTTAATGTAAATCCTTGATTTGAAGCTGCTTCTTGTGGAGGAATGTTTATGTCTCTGTAACAGTGGGAACGAGAAACAGTTAACGTTCTTTCTCTGTGTGTATATTGCCAGAATGCAGGAACAGGAGTTTCTGTGGACAGTGTAGCTCCACCTTGGTGAGAGGCAGTGTTTGAGAGGCAGTGTTTGAGAGGTGATGGAGGAGCGAGATTGTGAATAACAAAAATGTAAATCTTACCTCACTGAGGAATTTTTCAGGGATTTTTGACAATGCATCTGCATCGTGTTACAGCTTCAAATACATGACAAATAGCTGTTTTATATGTGCTGTATAAATTTTTTAAAGATGCAATCTATATATGTGTATAAAACTGGGCTTGGTAGCAGGACAGTTAAATGTTCTGATTCATGAAGGATATAGAATTGTCGGTATGTATTGTATAGTATGTGGAAACCAACACAACAAGACATGTTTATACTACAAATAAATATTGAATTATTTTTTGGTTAACCAGTGTGGTTTGTGTTTTGTTTGAATTCTGTTTTTTGTTTTTATGAAACATTTGTTGTATTCCTCTCAGGGTTTTTGATGTCATCTGGATTTTCTCACAGTGACGCGTATATCTGTGCATGTGTTGAGAATGGACATGGGCACCCTGCACGTCTACAGACCTTCAACAGCACTGTGACAGACATTTATAACATGGAATTTTATAAATTTTGTTTGAAATTTATAACATGGTTTGAAGAGTCCTCAACACTGACCCCCCCCCCCCCAAAAAAAAAAGATGGGGATGGTAACACGTGGAAATGAGGCTTCACCGCACTGCTGAGAGAAGTGCTCCCTGCCTTAGAACCCTGTCCACTTCCGCTGTAGTGCTTCCTCTAGGTTTGGAGAAGCTCCTAACCCTGCACTATGACATGAAGGTAAGCTTCACAGTGTGATGCTCTGTCACCGACCGCTCTTCTAGACCCTGGTTTCCTGTTGCCTTGTGGTTAATTTCAGATACAGATGTTTCTGAAGCATGTGATGAAACCACATCCGATTACTCAAGCTCACAACACCAATCTACTTCCTGTTTCTCACCCATGCGCTCGCTCGCACTATCTCTCTCGTGGAAACTGAGGGAAAGGGCAACGCAGGATGTACACAGTCCTATTTATTTTAGTTAGATGGGCATGTGCTCATAAAGATCTAAATGAAAGAAATCTAATTTTAATTTGTGGTTAAAAGTGAACAGTATAAAATGTAAATCACATGCAGGTGTGCTAAAGCATGACTCTAGTATCATTTACTTCTAACTTTCAGCAAAACAGCACAAAACTAATAGGGGTCAAAGGGTCTTGGTGTTTTAAAATGTCCTTTTTTAGTTATTTAGAAGCATGAGAAAAAAGGACATGTCCTGTATGTCCAGCAGTAACACTGCTAACCTTTAGTGTTTAAATTTCAGGTTTTACACTATGTCTCGGAACAGTGATTTCATGGATGTCAATGTGTATCCAAGTGGCCTATGGATTCTGAGCCCAAGCTTGTACCTACAATTAGTGTTCGAACTTGAAATGAGAAAATAGCACAAAGATAGGAAAACACTGAAAACTTAATTAGCTTATCATACACAGGACCCATATAATTCCTTTAATTGAGCGGTCAGGCGTGGTGTGCCCTCCAGGCAAGACGGGGTGTGCCCTCCAGGCAAGCGTGACACAGGCTTTGTATTATTCAGCGGTTCCTCTCGTTCCTGCTCCTCATGCTGTCTGACTGTAAGGGCAGAGACGCTAACCCTCCTGTATGTGCGTCACCGAGGCGTAAAGACACTGAGCTTGGAGAGTATTATTGTGAGAAAAGGGTTAGTCTTTGCGGTGGAGGAAGTGATGAGCTATAAATATCTTCAGTGTCTCCTTCAGCGCTTTGAGCTGTGTGGATACAAGCTCTCCACTACGACGCTCGCTCAGCCATTGAGATCTGGGATGACAGCAGCCGGCACTCTGAGACTGTCCACGTGTTCTTTGGCCATTTTTGTGCTGTTTATAGAAGTCCTGACCTGCCACGGTATTATAACCCCCCAACCCCCACGCAGACACAAACAAGTACACAAAAGAGGCAACAAACCCTGTGCACCTTAAAATAGACAAATGGATGCACAAAAGATGTTTTTGGTTGGTTACTCCATAGAGTACCGAACCATCCCGTGATCGTTCCCTTGGTTACTCCATAGAGTACCGAACCATCCCGTGATCGTTCCCTTGGTTACTCCATAGAGTACCGAACCATCCCGTGATCGTTCCCTTGGTTACTCCATAGAGTACCAAATCCATCCCGCATCTGCACGCAGTGGCAGTGATCATCACGGCGGCCGCACACATCAGGGCGACCCAGGTGGCCCAGTGTTTCTGAGTCACATTTGCACTTCTGCGTCTGTTGCCTGCAGCTTCATGTGACACTGGCGTCTATTTTCAGACGTGGAAACAAGCGTCCCGAGACATTTGCTGGTGGCGACAGGCGTGGGAATGTGAATTCACAATTGTGGGCCATAAATGGAGAGAGCTGGGGAACAGGCCGAAGCTGCTGGAGTCGTGTGTGGGTGTGAATCGTGCTCGACAGAAACAGGCTGGCATGCTATTTACAGGGGCACCACACAAGGCCTCTATGCTGCATGTGAATGGCATATTATGGAGTTGCATGTTTGTGTAGGCCTGCTAATTATTAATATACAAAAACGTATGAACATTGATCCACGTCTGTAGAAGTTCTCCCAGACTAACGCGGTTTAATGACAACATTAATGTTAATGTCAACGTTAATGTTAATCACCGACATCTGCTGACACTGCACAAACAGGAGGGAAAGGGCCATTTCTGTTCATGCAGTTGTTTAATTCTCACACCTTATACACCTATCCACAGTAAACTGAAGCGGTTATGTGGATTTGAATGAATCTTGTTGAAAAACTCAAATACACTGTTCTTTTAATAAAAATAACCACACTGCTCATTATTTGAGGCCAGGCCTTCATCCCCTATTATATTACCTTACAGACCTGTCACATGGCATAATCACATATATGGGCTCGAATGAACTGTTTTTAACTTAATGACCTTTAAATGTGGGCCCTTGTGAATATATGAATATATGAATTCTGACACTCTGCGACCCCCTATGAAGATGTTGTCCCTTCTTGGTGTAAGTGTGCAGTGTGTGAGCACTGCTGTGAGATGGAAACCCAGTATTTCTGACCAGCTGAAGTCAACACACCACTTATTGTTTTATAGATAACACACTGTGGTTTAGTGGTTTAATAAAAATTATGGTTTCTTACCAAATTATTTTCCCTGCTGAGCTGCTGCTTATTGGCGAGTGAAGCACATCTGGCAGCACATGCAAGACATCACGTATATTTCATATCTGAAACAGAGCCATAGCCTTGAACCTGCTGTTCCAGCTTCTCTAATAAGCAAGAATAGTTGAAATACCTGCTTGATATTTGTATAGTCTATTATTATGAATGTGTGTTCTGTGTAGTACTCTCATATGTGTTGTGTATGAATGTGTTGTTTGTAGTACTCTAGTGTGTGTTGTCTATGAATGTGTTGTTTGTAGTACTCTGTTGTATGTTGTCTATGAATGTGTTGTGTGTAGTACTCTAGCTTGTGTTTGTATGTATGAATGTGTGTGTTGTGTATGAATGTGTGTTGTATGTAGTACTTTTGTGTGTTTCATGTGTGTCAATGTGTGGTATGTTGATTGGACTCAGTAGCTGGTTGAACAAAGGTTTAGGATATAGAGATGGTGTATATAGATATATAGAATACTGAAGTAGAATACACAATAATCAGACTGGTAAAGAAAATGGCTTACCTCATACCGCTAATCTATGATGTCACTCCCTCAGACTGGGAAGAACAGCCTACCTCATACCGCTAATCTATGATGTCACTCCCTCAGACTGTGAAGAACAGCCTACCTCATACCGCTAATCTATGATGTCACTCCCTCAGACTGGGAAGAACAGCCTACCTCATACCCCTAAACTGTGATGTCACTCTCAGACTGGGAAGAACAACTTACCTCATACACCTAAACTATGATGTCACTCCCTCAGACTTGGAAAAACAGCCTACCTCAAACCCCTAAACTATGATGTCACTCCCTCAGACTGGAAAGAATAGCCTACCTCATACCCCTAAACTATGATGTCACTCCCTCAGACTGGGAAGAACAGCCTACCTCAAACCCCTAAACTATATATCTCAGTAAGTAGCATCTCAACATTTCTTGTGTACATTTAAAACAAGTTCTTAGAAGGGAAAACTGTAATCTCAACAACTGTAAAAAACACAGTCTCAACAAATAGAAAAACTAGCATCACCATCATTAAAAACCACAACGTCAACAATTGTAAAACCTGTAACCTCAACAACTATAAAAGTCCTAACCCCAACAACTGTAAAAACTCCCAACACTCAAAAAGTTTTTAAAAAGCTCATGGAGGTACAGGTAGAGGTGCTGGGTTTTTTTTTAAAGTATAGATTTGTATTTTTCACTGACGCACAGAGTCACACATAGGGACAAGTCAGCTTTGTTTCACTGATGCACAGCTGTTGCAGTTTCCCAGGGTTAATTCTGTGAACAAAATGGCCACCACATGTTCTTGTAATCATGTACTATATTTGATTTTGACGGATATATTTAAGCACAAAAGCTGCTCTGCCTGTGGTAGGTGCTCATTGCTAACTGAATGAGGTCCTGTTTGGTGTGGGCAGATCCAGCAGTGTTTCTGACGTACACTGGCACCGTCACGCCCCATCATGCCCCATCACAGTTACAGCCCGTCACGGTCCATCATGGTCACGGCATGTAACCCCTGTCGCGGTCACGCACTGTCACGGTCACGCCTCGTCATGGTCACGGCACGTCACGCCCGTCATGGTCACGCACTGTCACGGTCACGCCCCATCACGGTCACACCCCGTCACGGTCCATCATGGGGTCACGCCCCGTTATGGTCACGCCCCGTTATGGTCACGCCCCGTCATGGTCACGCCCCGTCATGGTCACGCCTCGTCATGGTCACGGCACGTCACGCCCCATCACGGTCACGCCCCATCACGGTCACGCCCCGTCACGGTCACGCCCCGTCACGGTCACGCCCCGTCATGGTCACGCACTGTCACGGTCACGCCCCATCACGGTCACACCCCGTCACGGTCCATCATGGGGTCACGCCCCGTTATGGTCACGCCCCGTTATGGTCACACCCCGTCATGGTCACGCCCCGTCATGGTCACGCCCCGTCATGGTCACGCCCCGTCACGGATGTGTGCGAAGTTTACACTGTGTGCTGATATACATTTATAATTTTGGAAAATTTTAAAAATAAAGGGAACACTAAAATAACACATCCTAGATCTCAATTAATAAAATATTCCAGTTGGAAGTCTTTATTTATTACATAGTGGAATGCGTTGAGAACAAAATAACGTAAAAATGATGTTTCACTTTGTTTCACTGATGCACAGCTGTTGCAGTTTCCCAGGGTTAATTCTGTGAACAAAATGGCCACCACATGTTCTTGTAATCATGTACTATATTTGATTTTGACGGATATATTTAAGCACAAAAGCTGCTCTGCCTGTGGTAGGTGCTCATTGCTAACTGAATGAGGTCCTGTTTGGTGTGGGCAGATCCAGCAGTGTTTCTGACGTACACTGGCACCGTCACGCCCCATCATGCCCCATCACAGTTACAGCCCGTCACGGTCCATCATGGTCACGGCATGTAACCCCCAGTCACGGTCACGCACTGTCACAGTCACGCCTCGTCATGGTCACGGCACGTCACGCCCCGTCATGGTCACGCACTGTCACGGTCACGCCCCATCACGGTCACACCCCGTCACGGTCCATCATGGGGTCACGCCCCGTTATGGTCACGCCCCGTTATGGTCACGCCCCGTCATGGTCACGCCCCGTCATGGTCACGCCTCGTCATGGTCACGGCACGTCACGCCCCATCACGGTCACGCCCCATCACGGTCACGCCCCGTCACGGTCACGCCCCGTCACGGTCACGCCCCGTCATGGTCACGCACTGTCACGGTCACGCCCCATCACGGTCACACCCCGTCACGGTCCATCATGGGGTCACGCCCGTTATGGTCACGCCCGTTATGGTCACACCCGTCATGGTCACGCCCCGTCATGGTCACGCCCCGTCATGGTCACGCCCCGTCACGGATGTGTGCGAAGTTTACACTGTGTGCTGATATACATTTATAATTTTGGAAAATTTTAAAAATAAAGGGAACACTAAAATAACACATCCTAGATCTCAATTAATAAAATATTCCAGTTGGAAGTCTTTATTTATTACATAGTGGAATGCGTTGAGAACAAAATAACGTAAAAATGATCAATGTAAATCAATATTATTATCCCATGGAGGCCTGGATTTGGAATCATACTCAAAATCAAAGTGTAAAATCAAATGACAGGCTGATTCAACTTCAGTGGAAATTCCTCAAGACAAGTTAAAAAGAGGCTGAGTGGTGTGTGTGGCCTTCATGTGCCTGTATGACCTCCCTACAACGCCTGGGAATGCTACTGATGAGGCTCCTGAGGAATCTCCTCCCAGACCTGGATTAAAGCGTCAGTCAACTCCTGGACAGTCTGTGGTGCAACGTGGCATTGGTGTATGATGTCCCAGATGTGCTCGATTGGATTCAAGTCTGGGGAACGGTCAGGCCAGTCCATAGCATCAATGCCCTCATCATGCAGGAACTGCTGACACACTTCAGCCACATGAGGCTTAGCATTGTCATGCATCAGAAGGAACCCAGGGCCCACTGCACCAGCATATGGTCTCTCAATGGGTCTGAGGCTCTCATCTCAGTACCTAATGGCAGTCAGGGTACCTCTGGCTAGCACATGGAGGTCTGTGCGGCCCTCCAAAGAAATGCCTCCCCACACCATTACTGACCCACTGCCAAATGCTGGAGGATGTTGCAGGCAGCAGAACATTCTCCACGGCATCTCCAGTCTCTGTTATGTCTCCACAGTCATGTGCTCAGTGTGAACCTGCTCTCATCCGTGAAGAGCACAGGGTGCCAATGGCAAATCTGCCAATCTTGGTGTTCTCTGGCAAATGCGAATCGCCCTGCATGGTGTTGGGCTGTAAGCACAAGCCCCACTTGTGGATGTCGGGCCCTCATACCACCCTCATGGAGTCTGTTTCTGACAGTTTGAGCAGAAACGTGGATATTAGTAGTCTGCTGGAAGTCATTTTGCAGGGCTCTGGCACTGCTCCTCCTGTTCCTCCTTGCACAAAGGAGGAGTTAGTGGTCCTGCTGCTGGGTTGTTGCCCTCCTATGTCCCCCTCCATGTCTCCTGGTATCTGCTCCATGCTCTGGACACTGCTGACAGACACAGCAAACCTTCTTGCCACAGCTCGCATTGATGTGCCATCCTGGATGAGCTGCACTAACTGAGCAACTTCTGTGGTTTGTAGACACCGCATCGTGCTACCTCTATGGTGAGAGAACTGACAAAATGCCAAAGTGACCAAAACATCAGCCAGAAAGGATGAGAACAGAGAAAAGGTCTGTGGTCACCACATGCAGAACCACTCCTTTATAGGGGATGTCTTGCTAATTGCCTCTCATTTCTACCTGTTGTCTGTTCCATTTGCAGGTGAAATTGATTCACAGTCAGTGTTGCTCCCTAACTGAACAGGTTGGTTTCACAGAAGTGTGGTTGACTTGGAGTTACATTGTGTTGTTTAATTGTTCCCTTTATTTTGACCAGTGTATTTCATCTTCATATACCTTCAGTTCTAACAGCTAGGCTTAAAAGTCACGTTGTGAACACATTGGTACGTATCTAAACTTGGGTAAAAAACTAACTTGCATTTTTATTAAGAGACTAGTATTGTAGTATTTAATTAGACATCTATAATGCATTTATATTAGTGTTAGTATCAAAATATTTATTGTATGTATTACCACCAGTGCTGTTGGATAGTTCCATAGCAAATTCTCGAATACAGTTTTCCTTCATCAGTTTTGCACTAATACTAGTAATTGATATCATATCTCATATGCATATCTCATATGCATATTCTCATTTGCGCTGATGATCTCCTGAAGTTAAGAATATCCAGAAGTTAGGAATCTCTTGGCAAGACCTTTTGCCACAGTCATTTCAGTTCATGTTGTGAAGCAGTAAGTGGAACGTTGTTTCTTTATGGATGTAAACATAAATATATATAAATCCCACCCTTCCAGAAAGTGATCACATATTTTCCTCAGGCGAGAGATTGTGGGTAAGACTGATGTCATTCCTGGGATCTGTTGGAAACACTTATGGGTCATCACAGTCATCACTGGGACAAGCTTGGTGTTCACACATTCTCTCTTCTGTTTGGACTAGTGGCATAGGGTTAATTGTAGCTTTGAGGGGCACAACACTAACACCAGCCAACTGATGGATGGATGGATGGATGGATGGATGATGCAGACAGACATTTGGAACATTCAGTGGGAGTCACAGTTTGTATCACCTTTCTATATAGTTAGGATTGCTGTTATACAGTCAGACTTGATTATTGCTGATGTGTCATGTGTATTGTGAGCCTGGAGGCAGCTTAGGTGCATATTACCAACCTGCAACAAGAGTAAACATTGTGAATGGTTGAATAACCTGAGCTGATACGACGTGCTCAGGGCATCGGCAATATTACAACAAATAGCTGATGTTACCTGATGAACCTGCACTATTCAGCTGGAGCCCGTTTCTCCCCGGGGGGGGGGGGGAGAAACCACACCCTGCAGGGGTTCCTGAGAGCACGGGACACCCTGCAGGGGTTCCTAAGAGCACGGGACACCCTGCAGGGGTTCCTGAGAGCACGGGACACCCTGCAGGGGTTCCTAAGAGCACGGGACACCCTGCAGGGGTTCCTGAGAGCACAGGACACTCTGCAGGGGTTCCTGAGAGCACGGGAGGCATATTCTCATGCTCAGAGTCCTGTGCCTCCAGCTCAGATGATGATGGCTGTGCTTCCCATCAGTTGGGAGCTATATCAGCTGCTCAGACAGCTCCTGTGCCAGTCTTGGGGCTTGGAGTGTGTAAGGATAAACCCTTTCATCAGCAGCAGTGAGGAGGCGACAGAGACTCAGAACACAAGAACATTACACTGAAGAAGCCAAGAACGAGAATCAAATATCTGAACAGTATCCTTTCATCTTGGACAGGAACCTTCTCTAATAAAGACGAAGATGGCTTTATCATTATTATTATTATTATTGTTATTGAGTATTAACAGTGTTTACTTTTATGTGTTATGTGCATAGTTGTTTGGTTGGAAGGCAACATGCAACACATGCATGTTAAACCATGTTTAACTTTTACTGTATTGGACTTTGAGTTGCCACAGCTTGCAAACAAGTACAAATTTGCTTATCATTCACACTTTGACCTTTGTCAGTTGGCTGCCATGTGCTCGTAAAATGTTGCCTTCGACAGTTCAGTCCTGTCTGGGAGACGGAACTCACAGAGAAACATTGTGTGGCTGTTGGGTCGGGCCGGAGAACCCGACCAGTCAGGCCCTGCACTGGAGAACAGCAGGACGAGTAAATATATACATGTTGTTTTACACTATAACATGTTAAAAGCAAATATAAGTCTCAAATTAAGAAAAGACCCATGTCTGATTAATACACTCTGTGAAGATACAGAAGCAACAAATCTAATGTTCATTTTAAGGACAGAATTGTTGCTTGAATTCGCATTGAGACAGATGTTGTAGGGGGAAGATTATCTGGAGTTGGAGAAAAGCACAGCCTGAATGTTCATCATCTCACTATACAGTGTCATGTGTCTCAGTGTCATGATTTGTTCATTGTACGGTGTTTCTTCCCCTGCTTTCGTCTGTGGAACAGAATGTGTGGCCACCTGCTGACGTGGCAAGACCGCTGTGTATCCGGCGTCCAGTTAAAGTTTAATAGGGAGTTGCACCACTCCTGTCATAACCAGGGGTTGGTGTTAGGGGTTAGAGTTAGTGTTTGGGTTGGTGTTAGGGCTAGGGTGTTAGTTTTAGGGTTAGTGTTAGGGTTAGGGTGTTAGTTTTAGGGTTAGTGTTAGTGTTAGGGTGTTAGCGTTAGGGTTAGGGTTAGAGAAAAAGCAGTAAACTAGTTTTTCTATTACGAGCTGCCTAGCCAGACACCCAGCTACATCCACACACATTTCAACCGAAAACAACCACACACAGCTAACACATTTCAGCGGAAAACACCCACACACAGCTAACATGTTTCAGCGAAAAACACCCACACATAGCTAACATGTTTTAGCAAAAACACCCACACACAGCTAACATGTTTTAGCAAAAACACCCACACATAGCTAACATGTTTCAGCGAAAAACACCCACACACAGCTAACATGTTTCAGCGAAAAACACCCACACATAGTTAACATTTCAGCAAAACATGTTTAAATGAAAACACTGTGTCACCCAAACGTTTTATTGTGTGTGCCACATTAAGTTTATTTTGCTATTTCTTTCTAGCAAACTAGGTCATAACAAACTTAAACATGTCACTATTATGGACATAAAAGCCAGAGCACGCCTGTGTGCAGCACAAGGTCTGAGTGCTGGTTGCTGTGCAGGCCTGTGTAAATAGTCCACTGTAAAATTTGTTGACACAGTTCAGATGCTATTGTTGTTATCTTTTCAGTAATAAGTTATTAACAATGACCGCACTCATTCTGAACTGGGCTGGTTTCCCAGTAATTCTATAAATCAAATGGAGTGATTAGTCATGGCAAAAGTATTAATTTAAGGCATAACCTATTGAAAAAGCTAAGTGATTAGGGAGATACCACTGAAAAATTAACCATGTTAAAACAATACATGCAATTTATAAATGTTAGCTGTCTGCACAACCAAATATGGTGTTCATGTGGTGTTAGAATATCAAGTGCTACATTTCTACCGTCAGACATTTAAAAATAAATAACAAAAAGAGTTCCTGTCTGAGCTGGGCTGGAACCTTCAGAGAACTTCAGAGAACTTCACTGGCGAATTCAGCTTTGACTCCCTTCAGAAGAACAAGAGAAGAGCAGGTATAACACAGGTACAGCACTGACTCCACACCTGCTCCCTGGCCCCCTGCCCTGAACACATCTCCCACAGTGCTTTGCTGTAATCCTCGTTCATGAGGCTGTCTTCCTAATGCAGTGCGTGGCAGTACATTCTGCCTGCTGCTTTGAGATAGGGAGAGAGGTCTCAGATTAAACCCAACGATCAGGGAGGGGGAACACACACACACACACACACACACACACACACATTCACACACACAGGAAGGAAGGATTACAGGAATAAACAAATGTTCATCCATCAAAAGCACAGCCAGACTCAGATGTGAGACAATACATCACACAGAGGCATTGTGTCACAGTGACTAAAATACTGGTCATTTCCTCAGATATAACACCAAAAAGACCCATCACTTAGTTCAGAATAACTACACTTCACTACACTACACTACACACTACACTGCACAATAGAACTGGTTAATTTAATATTCTTGTTCTTGTAAGAGTGAGGTAGTCATGTAAATCGGCTGTAGAACTAGAACTAGAACTTGGAAAAGAGCACATGTAAAAATCTCCTTTCTCTTTTTTACAACTGGATTTGTACTCTGGGCCATGTGGAGCTTTTCTTGCTACAGATAATGTTAATCATCTTAATCACTTCAGCAGCTGGGGGAAAACAGCAGATGATGTACAGGGATCATTTGTGACGGCATTAAAGGAGACGTGGCCGCTGTGTGGAGAACTGCATGTACTCAAGCAAGGAAAATGGCGCAAAAACACTCTTTTCTTCAAAGCTCCCTATATTAATATATTCATGTGGAGACCTTGTGTTGAGGACTTGGGTAATATCAGTTTAGTATGCAGTAGTATTTCTTCTGCAGGTGAACATCCTGTCCTCTCATTATGATATTAGTTCAATCAAAAATAAACAAAATCCCAGGATAAATTCTGTAGCTGTTTTACATCAGTACCATGAGATGCCAGCATCCCAGAGCCCCAGACCCCTGGGGTCCCAGTGTCCCTTGGTAGTTTAGACAGGGAAAATGACAGGGCAGACAATTTTAGCTAATTACGTCAGCGAAATGACTATTCAGTGAGGAAGGGTCACTAACAGTGTAATGTGCTCTATCACGCTTCATCTGAATCTCTGCAAAGTACACCTTTGTTCACTAGACTTTGATACCTACGGTCTACCATGTCATACGTGTGCAGGTACAAGGTGTGTCCGTCCAAGTCTCTCTCTGGATTTCCTTAGCTCTGTAGAATGGACTCTGAACATGTCAATACTGACCAAGGAGCAAATTCCAAAGCTTCTCATTGCTGCTGATTGCATGTGTCTATGTGTGTATGTGTGTGTGTGTGTGTAGGTCGGTTATGTTGTGTCCTTTGGATCTGCTGATGCAGCACAGCCTGGTGTGAATAAGGGAGCTTAACCATGACCAGTGAGTCTCAATCAAGAGCAGCACCAAACATGACTGAATGATCTCTCATGTGTTCCTGTCCTCATGTTAGGGATTAAGTTCTTTAAAAGATCTTTTTGCCTGTCTGTCTGTCTTTCATTCATTCTGTCTTTCATTCTGTCTTTCTTGTAAAAAAATATGCACTACTGGCCTTTATGTGAATAGACTCCAGATTAAGGTTTAGCTAACACAAACGTGAACTGTGTGTAGAGAGAGGGGTTTCCAATTAGTCCCCATTTAGCACACTCCCCTGGAAGGCAGACGGAGTGATGGCTGTGAGCTCATGCACTACTCTCTGGGGATGGATCCCAGAAGCCATCACAGTGACTGCATTACCCAGCTCTCCTGACGCTTCTTCCCATTTCAGCCGTAATCCGGTGTACTCCAGTTCTCCACTGGGAATAGAGTGAAACCATTATGACCATTATTATGTGCTTGGGTTGCACTACAGTCTCCTGTAGGCTGGTGCCCTCATAAAATCTGCTGGTGATGCGGTGCTTTGAATTAACCCTGTAGATGTGGGTTTATATGAGTAGTGGATCTAATGGACCTTCAGGTTAATTATTTAACTAGTCTACAGAAATCTGTTGACGTTATGGCATGGACTACATCAAGAAGGAACAAGAAAACAAAAGGTATTGAGGTTCTGCTTTGTTGTGAAAGTGACTGTGTTAGTAGAGCTGAATTTGAGTGCTGTCTCACTGAACATCAGAGTCACTGGACCTGATTATTATTGTTAAATAATGAAATCATATAACACTTAGTAAAATATATCATTATTGATGCTTCTTGTATCCTCCAGACACAGCATATGAGATAGCGATACTAGGGTGAGTTGTGCCCTTTTGGGGATTTAGTTCACAGAACTAGAGGGTGGGGGGGATTTCTTCATGTCTAAACTGATAATGTTCAGCAAATGAGCCTTATAATGGAGCCCAATAGCCAGTTTTGTACAATACAATCTCCAGAGGAGCTCCATAAGGGAACACGCCCAGACACAACTCTATATAGACATTCAGCATGCTGTGTAATACTGTTGAACTGTCATGCTGTATAATACTGTTGAACTCTCATGATGTGTAATACTGTTGAACTCTCATGATGTGTAATACTGTTGAACTGTCATGCTGTATAATACTGTTGAACTCTCATGCTGTGTAATACTGTTGAACTCTCATGCTGTATAATACTGTTGAACTGTCATGCTGTATAATACTGTTGAACTCTCATGCTGTGTAATACTGTTGAACTCTCATGCTGTATAATACTGTTGAACTCTCATGCTGTATAATACTGTTGAACTCTCATGCTGTGTAATACTGTTGAACTCTCATGCTGTGTAATACTGTTGAACTCTCATGCTGTATAATGCTGTTGAACTCTCATGCTGTATAATACTGTTGAACTCTCATGGCAGTAAAAATGGGTAGTGTACCTCTCGCCTCAGCTTTCATTCTGCTGGCTGCTTGTCAGATTGTCAGTGTTATTTCTCCTTCCTCTAAGAAAACATTTTGTGTGGAGCAGTTTGTGGACAGTTTTTGCTTGGTGTCCTGTCTTTGCTGGGGTACCAGCTTTTGCTGGGGTCCTGTCTTTAGCTGGGGTCCTGTCTTTGCTGGGGTCCTGTCTTTTGCTTGACTTTACTCGTCCACTACCTATAGTGGAACTCATACTAGTGCACTAGTCCACTACCTATAGTGGAACTCATACTAGCGCACTAGTCCACTACCTATGGTGGAACTCATATTAGCGCACTGGTCCACTACCTATGGTGAAACTTATACTAGCGCACTAGTCCACTACCTATAGTGGAACTCATACTAGCGCACTAGTCCACTACCTATGGTGAAACTTATACTAGCGCACTAGTCCACTACCTATAGTGGAACTCATACTAGCGCACTAGTCCACTACCTATAGTGGAACTCATACTAGCGCACTAGTCCACTACCTATGGTGGAACTCATACTAGCGCACTAGTCCACTACCTATGGTGGAACTCATACTAGCGCACTAGTCCACTACCTATAGTGGAACTCATACTAGCGCACTAGTCCACTACCTATAGTGGAACTCATACTAGCGCACTAGTCCACTACCTATAGTGGAACTCATACTAGCGCACTAGTCCACTACCTATGGTGGAACTCATACTAGCGCACTAGTCCACTACCTATAGTGGAACTCATACTAGCGCACTAGTCCACTACCTATAGTGGAACTCATACTAGCGCACTAGTCCACTACCTATGGTGGAACTCATATTAGCGCACTGGTCCACTACCTATAGTGGAACTCATACTAGCGCACTAGTCCACTACCTATAGTGGAACTCATACTAGCGCACTAGTCCACTACCTATAGTGGAACTCATACTAGCGCACTAGTCCACTACCTATAGTGGAACTCATACTAGCGCACTAGTCCACTACCTATGGTGGAACTCATACTAGCGCACTAGTCCACTACCTATAGTGGAACTCATACTAGCGCACTAGTCCACTACCTATGGTGAAACTCATACTAGCGCACTAGTCCACTACCTATAGTGGAACTCATACTAGCGCACTAGTCCACTACCTATAGTGGAACTCATACTAGCGCACTAGTCCACTACCTATGGTGAAACTTATACTAGCGCACTAGTCCACTAGTCCAGAAGGTTGTTTTTTGTTGTGTCCTTAAAGTTCTGGTCTTTACTTGCAGAACACATCAGCATCATAAGGGCATGTGTTTATAACCATGACAGTGTGAGAGAAAGTGCAGCTACTCAGATGAAGATGAACTGTGTCTTATTTGCTCAGTCATTAATGTTTAATAACGGTTTCAATGATTAGTGTTTAATGACAGTGTTTAATATAGTTCCACATGTAAAGGATTCATAAATTCATATGCATTCATAAACTCTTTTTCCTTTCTGTCACCCCATCCTTGCCTCTCTCCCTCTCACGTCTTTCCTCTCTCTCTCTCCCCTCTCTCCTTTCTCTCCCTCTCTCCTCTCTCTCCCCCCTCCCTCAATGTCTCTCCCTCTCGCCATTCTCTCTCTCCTTTTCTCCTCTCTCTCTCCCTCAATCTCTCCCCTATCTCTCCCCCTCTCATTCTCCTATGGTAATTTTTACAGTTGTCTCACACTTTGTCTATTCTCTCCGAGGTGCATGTAGACACTGTGATAGGAACACCACATGTCGTGTCAGATATTTTGAAGCAGCAGTATGAACATGTTGACATTTAATACCAACATACAGTATTTCTGTTGAAAATAAAAATTTGCACGACTAGACATGTCACCCACTGCAGAATTATCTAAATCAACAACATATTTTAATCAGAGAAAACATGGTTCAGGAAAAAGGAGGCTGTGCTGGAGATCTGAATGTGACTGACACCGATAACCAAGTGGACAGTTTTAATGGGAAAACCCCACAGCTGGAAAATGCCCTAAATCCTGACTTGTGCAACCATGAGCAGCATTGGCATTACAAAGATGGGTTGAAACAAGTGTAACCTGGTTCATTAACCCTGACCCTAATCCTGACCCCAACCCTGACCCTCACACTGACCCTAACCCTCACCCTAATCCTGACCCCAACCCTGACCCTCACACTGACCCTAACCCTCACCCTAATCCTGACCCCAACCCTGACCCTCACACTGACCCTAACCCTCACCCTAATCCTGACCCCAACCCTGACCCTCACACTGACCCTAACCCTCACCCTAATCCTGACCCCAACCCTGACCCTCACACTGACCCTAACCCTCACCCTAATCCTGACCCCAACCCTGACCCCTCACTGACCCTAACCCTCACCCTAACCCTCACCCTAACCCTGACCCTCACCCTGACCCTCACACTGACCCTAACCCTCACCCTAATCCTGACCCCAACCCTGACCCTCACACTGACCCTAACCCTCACCCTAATCCTGACCCCAACCCTGACCCTCACACTGACCCTAACCCTCACCCTAATCCTGACCCCAACCCTGACCCTCACACTGACCCTAACCCTCACCCTAATCCTGACCCCAACCCTGACCCTCACACTGACCCTAACCCTCACCCTAATCCTGACCCCAACCCTGACCCTCACACTGACCCTAACCCTCACCCTAATCCTGACCCCAACCCTGACCCTCACACTGACCCTAACCCTCACCCTAATCCTGACCCCAACCCTGACCCTCACACTGACCCTAACCCTCACCCTAATCCTGACTCTCACACTAACCCTGTCACAAACCTCTTTGATGATCCTTGTATTGTGTTTCCATGATTATCGACACAAATTTGTGTTAACGTAGAGCCCTAAACTGCCCACTGTCCTTAACCGGGTGCTGCCTTAGGAGTCCCTGTGCGGTTCTGTCTTGGTAACATTACAGTGATCTCACAGCAGGAAGCCACAGCTTGACACATTGACTTTTAATGCAGCTGCTATTTTCGGGCTTGGCAATGTGATGCGATGCACTGTGAGCACAGCAGGCAGGAGGCTGGGGTGCTGATCCACCTGACATCCTGAGAACCTTTCACCTGCAGAACCCAACGAGGACAACACGACACCCACACCAGGTAGGACAACGCAACACCCACTACAGGTAGGACAACGCAACACCCACTACAGGTAGGACAACACAATACCAACTACAGGGAGGACAACACAATACCCTACAGGGAGGACAACACAATACCAACTACAGGGAGGACAACACAATACCCTACAGGGAGGACAACACAATACCAACTACAGGGAGGACAACACAATACCCTACAGGGAGGACAACACAATACCAACTACAGGGAGGACAACACAACACCAACTCCAGGGAGGACAACGCAACACTCACTACAAGGAGGACAACGCAACACTCACTACAGGGAGTACAACGCAACACCCACTACAGGGAGGACAACGCAACACCCACTACAGGGGGGACAACGCAACACCCACTACAGGGAGGACAACGCAACACCCACTACAGGGGGGACAACGCAACACCCACTACAGGGAGGACAACGCAACACCCACTACAGGGGGGACAATGCAACA